>OY284491.1:9877503-10547503 GCA_958336395.1 Ctenicera cuprea
CGAAAGAGACTTCCAGGTCTCGGTCTCCCAGATGTCGAGAACACGATTTACCTCCCGCCCCGCCTCCTCCTAATTGTTCTCCAAGAAACTCCAACGGCAGATCACCTCTAGATAGGTTATCCAAAGAAGAGTTGGTGCTCCTCTGGCGAAGCTCCGAATCCGAGTTGAGGAGTCATCTTCTTAAAGCAATAAGAGATAAAGGGACGGATGATCCGCCTTGAGCTCTCTCGGAAAACTACCATGGATAAAGATGGTTTTGGCTGATGCTTTTGGCAACAGTTTTTTTATGAACGGTTTTCGATTTTCAGGGAGCGATGGCCATTTTTGAGAGTATCGCAATGCTATTTCAAAACGATCGATTACGTATGCACGTAGTTATTTTTTAAGGGCGTTTGTTCAAATTCGCGGTTATTTCATGCCTGAAATTTGAATGAATTGCCTTAGCATGTAGAGTGATAACCAACGACCAGTAAGTGTTATAGTCGCCTTTGTCTTTAGAGGGTTTCCCTCGCGCCTTCGGTTAGAAATTAGATAAGATACAATTGGCATCAGTTTGAATGCACAACTAAGCATGGAGGAACGCGATCGGTAATTAAAATTTTTTAGGAAAAATTTTTGGCGACCTAATAGAGGCACTTTTCGAAAAGTAGTCTAATTTTTTTCCTTACACAACGCGTTCTATCTTATGACATGAATAGTTCTGCATTTAGTTGAGCGTACAAATGCGATAAATAAAATAAATATCCAGTTTTAAAAATTTAACTGTAGTAGCGTTCATCTATAAGTCTTAACATGTAATCAAAACGTAAAAGTACTTTAAAAAAGCGTACTGCCAATTACTTTTAGGATTAAACGTTGACCGTCATAACGCAGTCAATGAACAAATTGTAGAATGGTGATATCGAAGTCTTATGCTATGGTAACAAAAAAAAACTAAGGCTCCAAAAGTATTTCTGATTAATTTTAGAGATAGTCTAATTGTTATTAATTATAAATTCCCAGTATTGCATTAACAACATTTTAGTAGGAAGGGCTCAAATCGGGTTTTGCTCCACCATTTCAGGTCGCGTTCTGCTTTAAGGAATCGTTCCGTAAATTGGCAATTTAGAACAATTGCAAATGACAGGGCAAAATTACGTGTTCGCTAAGAAGAAACTTTTTCTGTTAATGCAGTACTGCCTTAAGGATCTTTTTAACATTTATAAGTCAATTTTAAAATTTTATCTCCGTCTATTTGTTAGCGTAAGTGTCCTCTCTATCCTATTGTTGATATTTTAAAGTCTATTGGAATTGAACAAAAAAACGCTATTAACTTACAGAAAATACTCAAAATATAATAAAAACAGTAACAAATTTGTGATTCTCTTAAAGAAACTATAAATATTACATGTTTGTTTAAAATATTTTCGATATAAAAGTAACGAAAAATAATTATAGAAAAATGCTACAGTGCATAAATGTAGAGATTAATTAAAGAAAAGTATTGTAACCGAGTTTAAAGAAAAATATATAACAAAGATATAAACATAGCGATGCATATATAACAATTATTAAAATATAGATGCATATTAAATTTATGAAAATATTTTAAACAAGTGTTCGAACCTTTTGTTGTAAATAGTGTAAATAGATATTTTAGAACTATAGACCACTAATTTGTATAGCTAATTTAACATTTTATTGTTGACAAATATATAACTAATAGATCTTTAACTTTCTCTTCCGAACACCTTTACAATTTAAGTATTATTAGTCAAATTTTAACCGTTATGAATTGAAAAATAATCGGGTTAATATTATAAAAGCAAGCTTAAATAGAAGAGCAGCAGTGTTTCTGCACACAGGCTGAACTTCGCCTTGTATACAGGCTGGTCTAAAGTATTACCTATCAAATTTTGATAGGTTCCTAGAGAGGGGGCTGGGTCATTTTTATTTTTGTAATTTTTAATTTTTTACAAAATTGACTTAGCAATATAATTTAACGTTTAAAAATACACAAAAAGGGTATTCTTAATTTTATTGTACAACTAGTTAATTTCTAGAAAACTCGATTTAAATATTTTTAACTTCAGAATGAGATAAAACTTTTTTTTATTTCCTATTTATTTATTAACTTTGGATCATTTTACAGAAGAACAGTACGTTTTATGGAAAAATTACAAAAATACTTTGTTTCTTACAAAATACTGGTAGATTTTGAACCACTCTGCATCTGTTTATTTTATTTTTTTAAATAAAATGTCATATTATTATTATTATTATTATTATTATATTTTAATTATTACTATTATACCACGAAAATTTTATTCAACGCATTCGTGTCGAGTAAAATTTTCAAGCAAAACAAACACTCGTTGCTATGCAGGAAGCTTGAGTAATTTACTTCGATTATTTTTCAATTCACGAGTGGTACATCGATAAATTATTTCACGAATAAAAAATTGACTTTTCAGAATAATTTTCTTGTTGCAACTGTAAAATAACAAAAAAAGAGTAGTTTGCTTAAATTTTATCACAATAAAAGTTTAAACATTAGAAATTAATCGGGTTAAACTTTTTCTGGGCCAGCGGATGGTCTAGTGGTTAAAGTCCCAGGCTTTGAAACTAGACTCTCAACGGCAGTAGGTTCGAGTCCTCTGCCCATCGGAAATTTTTCTGAATAAGTTAAATCCGGCGGGTCCCTGGATGGTAAGTGTGGTGTGTATGTTGGGCTGCATGTCTTTTAGGGGTGGGGCATGTTAGACCGGTGAATAGCGCTGAAGTACGCTGAGCCCGGGTAAGGGGGTGGGATGGGAATCATGGAGTCGTGCTCACGCAGGGCCTCATGATTCTTAAAAAAAAACGTTTGTATTTGCTGCTGAAACTACGTAGTGATTGGTCGATACATTATAAGTGGAATAATCAGTTAGTTTATTATAGGTTAAAGCCATACTAAATCAACAGTAACCAATAGAGTTTAACAACTTTCTTGGTCTAACCTAGATTTGATGTTACTATAACCAATTATGGCATAATTCAAACTTTTAAACTATTTATAAAGTCAACGAGCGTTTCAAAAAAGGCGGACAAGTTGGCTGGCGTTAATTTTTCTTTAAAATCATGTCTGAATTTTTTCCATGCGCATTGTTACATAACCTCACTATAAACAATAATTATTTATTTTCATATTTACTTCTGAACAATGAAACGCCATAACATTGGAAATACTGTCTATATTTCTCACGCTATGACATAACAACTTTACTTCATTAGATAAGATGTTGGAAATGCCCGCAAAATTCGGGGTTGGAGACTATTCACAGCATCTTCTGGAATATGTGGAGCTTTGTTAATTTCTTCGCGCTTTGGGGTTATGTGCTGCCTCAGTGCATATAAATTATTAATTGTTGTGGAAAATACATAATATAATATTTGGCGTAAGGCCACAAACAGAAATCTCATGGGATTAAATCCCAAGACCTAGCAGGCTACCTGATCGTAGCACGCCGACTAGTTCGGTCATCAAAAAATTCCAGAAGCATGGCCAACGTTTCCTGTGTACAGTGAGGTGTTACTCCGTCTTGCTGATAATAACTCTGCTATAGTTCATAGTTTTTACAAAATTAGTTGTAAAATTTCTTCCCGAAATCTGTCTGCGTTGATGTTACCAAAAACCTTTTATATTCAAAAAGTGGTTTTATAAAATGTTATATTACCTTCAAAGAAAGCTAGTCTGATTAATCTCCTTCCACTAAGGGCTCCCCAAACTTCAATCTTTTCAGGGTGCAAAACGTCTCCACAAACTGAATTTTCAGCTTTCCAACATTATGGAAGTTCACAATGCCCGACAGACAAAAGCACGCCTTATTCGTAAAATAAGTTTCTTTTAGTGTATCATCATTATTATTTAGTGTGTTTAGGATCATTCACAAAATTGCAATTTTGTGGTGGGACAACTGGCAGCAATTCATGAATATTATAACATGCCTATCCGCAAAGAAAATTTACCGCCTTCTAACTTGATCTTCTGTTTTTTGAACACATGTTACTTTATTTCGTTGTTTCCATAATAAAATTTTATTTTGATTGTTTTTATGCAAATTTTTTAGTTACTTTGTTTTTACCAAATGATCAATTATTTTTTTTATATTTGTTTAGGTCTAGTTCTGCTGCCAAGGCTTATCACCGACGAGCGTCGCCAGAAAATAAACCATTACCCACATGGAAAATATTTTTTAAAGAAAAACTCATGCTGTGGATAAAAAACAAGCAAAAGCATGAATGACATGATAAACTATAAATGACATGCGTCATTTAAGAATGTCAATTTCGTTAAGTAAATGTTTTTAAAAGTTTTAATTTTTAATATTATTTTTAATATCCTGGAAGTATATTCTCACAGAAAAGAAAACTTTAAAATTGCAAAACGCCAGGAACCAAGTATTGTTCTAACATTTTAATTAATTTAGAAATTTTTACATATTTTATGTTTTTCAGCCCAATTTAAGAGTTGTTTCGAAAACTTAGGTTGTATAGACACGACTGATGAATGGTTTCACGATGTTCACAGGCCTCGAAATTTAGAACCATTAGATCGACATACAATTAAAACAGAATTTATTTTGATAACTAAAGTCCTAAACAAAACGGTTTGTATAGTTTGAATTAGTTTTTGTTATCGTTGACATTTCTTTTTAACACAGAAACCTTTGAATTATGAAACGATAAACTTGCGAAAAAATTACGGTATGGAGGGTTATTCTAAGAACAAAAGTTTAACTATTTTAATTCATGATTTTACCAGCAATGGATATACAGGATGGGTAAAGGTAAGTACAGTTTTTTTCTTGACTTTCCCGAAATTCGGTTTCAGCTTCATGTTTCAGTAAAATTACGTTTCATCGCATAAATGTCAGAAAGGTTTTCGCAATTGCCTATACCTTTTAGGGATTTTCCCTGTGGTTTTGGTCGGTAAAAGTGCTTAAGGATTTAGAGCTACCATGAAGCTTGAAATATTTTGCCCTGGAGTACACATTGTCCTGGGGATACACATAAATGTTGGTACACATTCGGTTTAAGCTTTCCCCCGAGATAAAACCCCTTGTCGATAAATCTGGGAATCACGAATGTGATTGGAATGAGCTTTAGAATTTTTAAAGCTAATGTACCAATTTAACCCTTATGTGAATTCATGCAAAATTGCACTTATCTGTTTGAAATTACCCTTAGAAATACACCTCATTTATTTCATATTTTCAAAAGACATTACGCAAAAACATTATAAAGAATATTTCCAATTTTATAAATATATTAGCACATTATAGAAGTATACGTAGAAAAAATAAGCGAATCGCTTCGCCCGGATTTTCCTGTACTATGAAAAATTTTACATTTTATTTTTTTAAAGTATTTTTGCACAACGTTGCAGACACAACTGTAGTGGCGCATTTAGGTATAAAGCAGTAGACGCGCGTTTAGGGTAACCAATATTAAGGGGCTCCAAACTCTTAAAAATTTGTTTGTGCTATTTCAAAATTTTATGACTACATTTCTATTGTAAACTAAAATACAAATATAAATTCCTGTTCAAAAATAAGCTAAGCGAAAGAGTATTACAAAAAGCAATAAACAAGATGAGTTAGTTAAATAATAAAAAGAACAAGTGGATCAGGTTGGAACTTCAGTAGGCTGTGGCCGGACCAGGGGCTTGCATCTCGTGGAGACGGTCCTTTCGGGTTGTTGTTTCGTTTGAATAAAACTTTTGGGTATAAGGCGGTGTCGTCAGGACCTGTTTTGCCGCGGAGCTGGATGCCGATTGGCCTATGCAAAAGATTTACCCGACCGGAGCTAGTCCTCGGTTAGAGAATTAGTTCTAAAAACTCTAAGTGAAGCCTACAACGATGATTCCTGTGACCATCAGCTAGAGCGCGATCTGGGGTTAGTGCTGGTGACCGGAAGCTGAGTCCACGTATTGAACGGGCTTGACTTGCATCTTCTGCTAGTGGCTTAAAGCTTGATCTGGCGACTATAGGCTAGAGTTCGATCTGCATGTGACCGGAGGCTGCAACTTGATCTGGTGATTGTAAGCTAGGGCTTAAACTGAAAACCCGAAGCTAGTTATTGTTCTTAAGCGTTTATCTTATGATCAGATTAATGGAGCCTAAAAATAAGCTGATTTATCTATGAACTTGCGTTTGGTTTTATAAAACGTCTATTATTCACAGTCCAACCCGGTCAACCAGACGCCGCGCTCAAGCACTCCGAACATTTTGGCAATAACATTTCCTGAGTTTCTCTACACATGCTTATGTTCAACCCTGTACGATCAAAATTGAAAATTTGACAAGGTTTTAAAATTCGTCCGTTTTGGTTTGACCACCTAGTATCTCAGGGTCATAAGTCTAACACACTGAATGCTGCATTCTAAAATCTTGCTCAATTGTACAGGCCGCTAAAAGCATTGAAGAGGTGTGCTGAATAAACTAAACTTTGGTGCAAAGGTACCTAACTGACAAAAACATTTCTCTTAGCTTGAAGATTTGCAAAACTATCTCAAAGTTATATATCTGACACGAGTCGCTGCTCTATTTTATCCGCTGTCGATGCCTTAGGAATATTTGCTGTTGATGCTATGGTTTGCTGCAAAGGCACCCTATTGGCATAACTTGAGGATCCACACAATTAGAATTAAATTATTTATACCCTATCTCAAGGTCATTAGTCTGACACAGAGTCACTGCATTCAAATGTTTTGGTCATTGCATACGCTTTTTACATGCAAGAACACTTTTCGTGGATTGAGGATCTGCACAACTGGAATAGAAGTGCTTATAACTCAGAGTCATTAGTCTGATACACTGAAGCGGTTGATATCCATCCTTTCCCAAAGTGGGCAGAAGGGCAATAGAAAAATAAAACTCGCGGTCCTGTCCACCAATTTTATAATAATTGGCGGACAGGACTGCGAGGTTTATTTTTTTATTACTGATACACTGAGTCCCTGCATTTTGTTCGACTTCCCGGCCGTTAAAGACTTTTAGTATATTCTCTGGACATATTAAAAGTATGGTGCAAAGGCACCAATAAATAAATTAAAAAGGAAAATACTATTACTTAGCTTGGGAACTTACAGAAACAATGCTGAAGTAATTATATATCTCAGGGTCATAAGAAAATCCTGGCATTAGAACCTCTTGATCCATTGTACATGTCGTCACATGTCTTAAAGAAGGTGGCTGAACCTGCTTAAGTTTGGTATAGAAGCTCCCTATTGACAAAGTGGCAACAAAACTTCTTGTAACTTAATAATCAACAAAAGTAATGTCAAAGTGCTGATATCTGAAGGTCATAAGTCTGGCACACTGAGTTGCTGCGTTCAAACCTTTTGTCGACTGTGTACGCTTCACATACTCTTCGGGATGTTTGCAGACCAAATTATAGTTTGGTGGAAAGGTCCCATATTGACAAAAACACTTTCTATAGCTTAAAGATCCATTCAACTAGAATAGAAGTACTTATGTTTCAAGGTCATAAGTCCGGCACACTTAGTTGTTGCGTTCCCGGCCGTTAAGGCTTTTCATTAAAATGTTAAATTTATAAATAATTACCCAAGTTATAAATAATCTTTATTTTTGTAGCATATTGCGACTACAATTTTACAAAAAGCAAACACAAATGTAATATCAGTAGATTGGGAAGCTGGAGCTGAACCACCTTTTGAACAAGCCATAGCAAATGCAAGAGTGGTGGCTTTAGAAATTAATGTGTTTCTCAACATGCTAAAGGTTTTTTCCCCAAACCATTTTTAATACCAAAAACAATTTAAAACTATTTATTTCCAGAGCAACTCATCGATAGCAAAAAACCACATTCATATAATTGGCCATGGTGTAGGAGCCCACATTGCTGGTTATGTAGGCACTTCCTTTAAAATCGCAAAAATAACTGGTTGTGATTTACACTTAATTTAATTCAACAAATAATGATGTGGCAATATTTGTTATAGGTTTGGATCCAATTGGGCCATTTTTTGAAGATATGCCCGATGTTGTAAGGTTGGATCCAGGCGATGCTCAGTACGTTGAAGTTATACACACGGATGCTTTTAATAGTGCGTTTAATGGTTAAAAAAAAAGGAAAATTAGCATATTTTTGTAGGTAGAAGCCAGGGAGGTCAAAAACCCTTAGGTCATGCCGATTTTTACATAAATGGGGCATTACTCCAACCCAGATGCAACCAATCTACCGAATTTCCTGTTTTTACCAAACTTGACAGAAATATTTTAAATCAGGGTGTTATTTTACCGGCTTGTAGTCATAAAAGATCCTTCAAGTATTACATTGAGGCGGTGGATACCAAGGATTGTGAATTTACAGGAATCGGATGTGAAAGTTATACAAAATTTACACAGGTAAAAAATTCGCATTTCTAAAAAAAATTGTCGCGTTATTAAAAGAATATTGAATATTTTAAGGGAAAATGCACCACTTGTACTTTGGGAAATGTTTCAAATTGTGCTACGTTTGGTTTAGCCAATCAGATTCCTATCACAAAAAATCATAAATTTTATACAAACACAAGAGGGGAATCCCCGTTTTGCTGTAAGTTACGTTCATAACATTTTTTTCATAACAAAACTAACTTTTGAATTTTTCCAAGTGAATTCCTACAGAGTCAAAATTAATTTTGAACATAACTCCAACGCCAAGAAGCACCAAGAAGGAAATTTTGAAATACTCATGGTGGATAGCAATAAGATTATGGTAAATGCTTCGGCGAATTGCGTTGGGTAAATATTACCTATTATTTATCTCAAAATTTCAAAGCAATTCGCTTTCAGGATGAGTTCAACTCAAACTTTCGAATCGGGAAGAGCCTACGCAATTATATTCTACGCTCCCCCACCAAGAATGAAGGACATAATAGAAGTAAGATTGAAATGGATTCATAATCCTAACTCCATATGCGTGATGTTTTGCAATACAGCGGTTTATGTGAATAAAATTGCTATCAAGTTACTTTCAGCTTCTAAAGAAGGGTAAGCTGTAAACCATGTAATGAAATTTTCAGAGTTGGTCTTAATGACAAAAGGTTAGCGCTAATCCTGAATAATCCCATCAAACGCTTGGGGCACTTATTTCCTTGCTAATGAGCACAGGATATTGTTCTGTAGGGTAAAATGTTAAACTTTGCATAATAAGAAGAAATGGTGAGAAATTTAATGTTTAGAAGCTGGCGAAACATGAAAATAGATTAAAAATGAAACTTCTAATTGTAAACTTTAGTAAAAATGCGTTTTGCGTGGACTTTGGCATATTTTAAAATTGTTTCTATGTTTCTATTAAGGTGTTTTAAATCATTGCGCTCTAGCCCCAAAAGTTGCTAAATAGCGAGAAGTTTTGAAAAAAGCAACTGATTCAGTTTAGCATTTTCTATCACAGTAGGTATAGAGTTACCTGAGCCATAGGTTTTTGGTGACTTTTTACCTACATAGTTGGCATACTTGAATCAAGCGGCTTTTAGTGCCAACTTCAAGGTGACCGTTAAGTAATCGATCTGCATTACCGGTCGAGTATTTCAAAATCAGAAGTTGGCGCCCAAAGTCGACTAAAAGACACTTGTTCAGGTAACTCTGTGCCTTCTTATTAATAATAAATTTCCAAAAAAAATCAATGTGTTAGGTTTTATGATATAACTTTGTATCTTTTAAAAATATTTGATTTTGAGAGCGTTATGTTTTTACATTGCGTCTATTTAGGGCTATTGCGATATCAAAATATTTACCGATCTATCAACTCATTTTTGAGAAAACACGGCTTTAAATCTAATTTTCAAAAACAAAAGAAGCTGAGTTCTGTTTTCACCTACATAGTAGGCATATTTAAATTTAGTGGATTTTGGCGCCAACTTCACGGTGAACGTTCAGTAATCGATCTGTACTACCGGTCGAGTAGTAGAGACTAACCGTCAAGGTCAGAGTGTTTACCTGGGAATTTTTGGGGAATTCTCTCCTTCAGGCCTTCGCGCCGTTACCGACATACCTAAGGATTGCAATGCCGGTTTACCGGTAAATGGCTTAAAAATACCTTTAAAAATACCGGTAAATGAGTATTTTTTACCGGTAATTTAGGTAAACTTTTAGGGGCAAAAAAAAAGAAACTTACCGATAAATTACCACTAAACCGGTATTTTCA
The DNA here is from genome assembly GCA_958336395.1 of Ctenicera cuprea. NCBI lineage: Eukaryota > Metazoa > Arthropoda > Insecta > Coleoptera > Elateridae > Ctenicera > Ctenicera cuprea. The sequence continues at coordinate 9,887,677 of OY284491.1, forward strand.
GAACAATTATCGATTTACCGGTAATTTTAAAAGTCAGTAAATTTGCCATTCCTAACCACACCTTTTGAGGAACGTTTTCTAGTTACAGCTTTTTACAAAGCTTATTTAATGATAAAATTCAAATACAGTTAACTGTCTACTATATTTGGATAAAATCCTCCCAATTTTGAGCTCATTTTCAATTTCCTATACCTTCGGCATCGGAAGTAGGTATTGATGACATCAAAATTTTCAAAATCGAGATTTTAACGGAAATACACATATTGAGGCTCAAGGAACCCAAGAAAGTAGTATTTAAAAATGTCTGTCTGTGTGTGGGTGTGGGTGTCTGTGACGCCTCTAAAGGCGAAAGTACTGGACCGAGTTTGATGAAATATTAGATAAGGAGGTATATCACAAATTGTAGTTTGAGTTTTCAAAAATCCGAAATTGAAAGCGGAAGTTAACCATGTTAAGACAAATTGAAAACTGTTTTACCCAACTCTCTAGCTTCAAAATAGCGGCCGCTACGATTTTTTGAAAATCTCGATTTTAACACCTATTTACTCAAAATGTAGTTGTCTGATCGGTATGAGCTACAACTTGTTTGAGAGCCTTTTGTGGGTTTCTATACGATAACAAAATTAATTTTGGAAATCTAAAAACGATCGTAAGTATAAAGTAGGGATTGGAATGCAGGATTTCTCATTTGCCAATTTTTTGTGTTGAATACTATAACTTTACTGTGAATTTTTTTACAATAAAAATTGGTAGCTCTTTATTTACTAAACGAGAAACAATAAATAACTACTACTTAAGAAAAACTACTCATTATGACTAGCAAAACTAAAATCTAATATAAGTTATTAAAAAATTTTATATTTGGTGGGGCTGCACTCCCCTTTCTCTAATTTTTTGGCTGACGAGTTTATGAGTTGGTTGGCTACGGTAGAAAATGTAAATTCTAATTATTTGCAATTTTATTAGAAATTTCTCACTCACAAATATTTTAAACTAGGACATGTTATGATCCGAGCATGTTTACTAAACCTCAGCATCATTTTCGAAAAATGAGACCTAAGCGAAGATGATTTGTTTTTCTATTCTTTTTTCAGATCTAGAATAACTATTCTTAACATTTTCCAGTTTTTACAGAAGACATTTTCTGTTATCCAATTTTTAGACGCTTTGCTTATTGCTGAATATTTATTTAATTTAATTGTTTTTAATTTAGTATTATGAAACTGTAAGGTAATTAACAACTGTTTTAGATTTTGATTTCCACTGAAACTTTGTTTTGCTAATAATCAAATTATGCTAACTCTGATATATTTCAAGCATATATTGTTATATTTTGTAGTTTTAATATACTGTTTTTTTTCAGGAATTCCACTGAAAATTCTTTATGTCCATCCCATGGAAAAACCGAAATTGAAAACGGCAGTTTTCTAACATTTGTAAAGTGTGCGTCAACGTTAAAAATGCCTACTTGGGCAGAAAAGCCGTTTAATAAGGATACAAAAACATAAAAAAGGCAGGTTGGCATTTACGCTATTTATTTTTGGATTTACACTAATTCACAAAATAATATTTAGTATTGTACATTCCATTTATTAACATAACATTTTAGTACGATTTACCCTCTCGCAAACGGCATTCGACCTTGCACCAACTAAATTTAAGTTATTTGTCCTTTCAAAAGCATTTCAAGGTCAAATCCGAAACTTTACAAAGACAAGAACATTTAACGTCTATCTTAAAGAAGGATATAAATGTGCGATCTTTTCTTACAGTAGAAACTCTTTCCTCTGGCCTTCTACTCACACCAAGGTCCATTCCAAGGTAATTTATGTGAGGCACAGATTTGTATAACAGATTTTCAGCTGGATAAAAAGAAATTCAGAAGAATGTTTTTAAACAGAGCTGAGTAAGGATGATGGGACGTTATTGGAAATTTTACAAGTAAAAACACTAAACGGACATTGAATCTTTTTTTTTACAGTCTACATCAATACTGAATAAAGATAATTGACAATATTCCAGCTGATTTATAAGAACATTTAGACATATTAGGCTAGAGCTAGTTATAGTCCAAGAATTGTACAGAACTGGTAATAAATATTGTAATTATTAAGATGGTTGTCCGAAAGGTCGCTTTATTAAATGTTTTTTGTTGGACAAGCGTTTAATATAGCGAGCTGTTGTTATTTACACAAAAATTTAATATGTTTACAATTCCTGCTGAAAATAATATAATTTGCGCAGTTTTTACATAAATTTTGCTATTTTTTTATATTTTTTAATCCAATATACGAATATACACTGTCACGTTGTTTTTATACCAGGCTTATATATCTACCAAAGCGACTATCAACAAAGTTTTAACAACGTAATAAAAATAAACTGAATTTTCTAAACTTAACTGCCTATACATACAATTCCTATATTTACAAATTCGCACACATATTCTGTTGATTTTGCTGTATTATTTATGTACCATTTTTTTAAATATTATTTCTGTTTAACTATATAATCGCAAGTGTTCACGTGTATTTTTTAAGCATTTGCCTATAAGTTCCATTATTCTACAACACACATTCTAAAACAAAAATAACGTCTTTGAACCATGATATTTTAGCAACATAGGCCAGATATGGTCATAATCACACTAAACGGTTTAATAGGAATGTCGGGATGTCTACAATTAGCCGCCATTTTATTGAGCCGAATGGCTTCAGATTTTAAACAATATTTATAAAACACGTTCAAAATATTCACTTGTGCTTTTTAGAAAGTTTAGAAAACAAGTCGAGAATCAGCTAAATTTTATTAGTTAAAAAACAAATTTCATTAAGTTAAGTGAAAATGTGACACAATTAAAAATCGTGCTTAAGGTCGTTTAATAAATATTTAATTAAGTATTAATTTGACTTTCATTATACTCGCCAAGGTCGCCAATCAATAGCGCAGTACTTCAGCTAGAAAATTTACATTCGTAAATTCAAAGAGAAAACACCACATTTTTCTTACTTTCAGGACAAAATTGGGCACTGTTCAGCCGCGCCGTTTTGTGAAGTCAGTCTAGTTTTATACCAAAGCAGTTTGACAAACAAAAACTTGCAGATTTTAGTAAATACAGATAAATTAAATTCCCCAGTAATTATTTAAAGCGTGGTCAATATCAACAGGTAGTAAAGTCAGAGCTTTTTATTTCCAGAATATTAAATAGTGGGATTGTATGGTTCCTGTTAGGGTTATTAGCAGTTACAGTTGGCAGCCTGTGGACCTTGGGGTGCGTCCGTTAAACGAGTTCCTTTCGCTCCACCACTTACTAGATTTGGATCTGAATCTAAACTGTCGGACATTTTGTCGCAGATAATGTCCACGAGTCGCTCGAACACCGCCTGAAAACAAATCAGTATAATGAATTTACAAAGTTGATAACTCGTTAAATTTAATGAACTTTGACAACAAAAGGATGTTAACAAAACCTAAAGAGAAAGAGCAGTAACTGAATGTAGATAGACTAAGAATAAGAAAGTTTGTTTGTACATACAGAAAATTATGTTGAGAAGGCTAAAGTATCGTTTCAGTACTGAAAGTGCTTTGAAATCTGAATTTTTTGTTGTCAAAAAAAATAAAGTTTGAACTAGTTTTTTTAAAATTTATTCTATACAAAATCGTTATCCGAATTTACGCAAAAAACTGATATCCGGATTGATTCGAAAAAAACATTTACCAGATAACATCGATTTATTACATAAATCCATTGTCTGTAATTATCCCACAATTTTTTTAAACAACTTCAAACCGAAAATTACGTTACCTAGAATATTTTACCCAACAAACGCTACCTGAATTTATATGTGCTTGTTTGGATTACCCGAAAACTCTGTTATTGGGATATACCTAAACACCTGTTGTCATTATACAGAAATTAAAAACATTTGTTATCCAGAGTTATCCTACAAATTTGTTTTCTGGATTTTCCAAAAAATACTGTTGTATTGCTTAGAATGATTTTTTTGGATTTGTTAGGTGAATCTGTTTCCGAATGTATTTTACTAAACCCTTTTTCGAATTAAAATGCGATTTCAAATTGAAGGTTACGTTCAGCGGATTAAACCCTCCCCCCCCCCCCACCAAAAGTTACCGGGACATAACCGAATTAACCGGATTTCAACCTCAAATTCGTTAACTAGATTTAAAAAAACGGAAATGCACGTTTTGGGGCTCAAGGAACCCAAAAAAGTGTTTTTAAAACAATGTCTGTCTGTGGGTGCGTGGGTGAGGTGTGTGGGTGACGCCTTTAAAGGCAAAAGTGCTGACCAATTTTGATGAAATTTTAAATCAAACAAAAATTGTAGTTCTAGTTAGGCTTTTCAAAAAAATCCGAAACCGAAAACCGAACTTTTCAGAAACTAAACTTTTATTATTTGAGCACGAGATATGAGAGAATAACTTCAGGTAAATCGAAAACTTTTTTACCGAACTCGCTAGCTTCAAAATAACGGCCGCAACAACTTTTTGAAAATATCGACTTTAACGCCCATTTACTCAAAAAGTAGTTGTCTGATCGGGATTAGCTACAACTTGGTTGAAAGTCTTTGTAGGTAGTATACGATGAAAAAAAATTAATTTAAAAATTCAAAAACGCGCTGCTTCAAAATTTTGAAAATTTTTTAAAAACTATTTTTCAAAAACTGCTTTGACGATTTTATTCAAACTTTTCAAACCAATAGAGCTTGCAGTAAACTACAAATTTATTTTTTTACTAATCTACCAAATTTTACTCTGACGCTTTTCAGGAATTTTTGAAAATTTGAAATTGATTAATTATTTATTCAAAAACGCAAACACCGATCGTTGTAAACTTTTATCAGCAAAAATTTTCAACTAATTTAAAAATTAAGAAAAAAACGATACTTTTTAATATCAGCAACGCGTTTTTAGCAGTTACGCGATTTTAACTAAGTCTATCAATTAGCTCTAGTTCAGAAATATATTTTTCATTCTTAACATATTTTTAATAACCTTTTAACTAAACCATTTATATTGAACTTTAGTCTGAAATCCGAAGCTCATCTAATTAGCTGTAGGGCGGACGGTTCCGTTCTTACTATTCTTATGCGGTATGCTACGTACATCGTAGGGTTGTGGATATAAATTGTTTTCTTAGAAATCTAACATACAGTGAAATGAGAAAAGAGATTAAGGCAAATCGAAGATGTTTTTGCCGAATTCTTTAGCTTCAAAATGGCGGTTGCTACAACTTTTTGAAAATCTCGAATTTAACGCCCACTTACTCAAAAAGCAGTCGTCTGACCGGCATCAGCTACAACTTGTTTGAGAGCCCTTTGTGAGAGGTATACGATGAGTCAAAATTAATTTCGAAAATCTGATAACAATCGCAACGGCGCTTCATCAAAATTTTGAAAATTTTTAAACAAATATTATTCAAAAACTGCCCAAACAACTTTTTTTAAACTTTGTAGGCTGTTAGAACGGAAGATTGACTACAATTTGATTATTTTCTGAAAGCTATAATTTCACTGTGGCGTTTTCTACGAATTTGGATAGATGGAATAGAGGGTTGCCTATAGCTATAGCTTGCTTTCTTAGAAATCTAACAGTCGGTGAAATGTACAACGTTATAATTATGAAATTTGCACTTTTGCAAATACGGTAAGTATTAATATGTAGTATGAGAAAGTCCACTGAAGTCCACACTACAGCTTATTTAATTTTCAGTTTTCTTTAATTTCAACAAAAAAAAATTAGAGTTTCAAAAAGTTTATACTATTATTTTTATATGTAAGTTTCAGTATCATGTTGTGCGTTATTATAAAATGACTATTACGTAGCTATGTACTTGATACAGTAGTAAGAATAGTGGGATGTTATTGCAGTCAATGTCGGAACGTGAAACACTAATATTGAAATACCATTGAATATATGTATAATACCTGATAGGTAACGATATCTACGGTATTGAAAAGTACAGGATACGTACTTCGAGCTCAGTTTTTGGTAAATTAAAAAAAAATATTAACCATCGCGCGCCGCTTGGGTTGCTGCAACCGTATCCCTTTCAAGTTGAGACAAGTCGAAGGGATCCGAATTTAATAAATAGAAACAATTACAGCAATAGCTATCGCCGTCCACTACACTGCTTACGTAATTAACTATTGATTATTAAAACAAACAGAAACAAAAACATCGTGGGGCATAAGCCACGGGTTCCGCCAATTTTAGAATGCATTTTTAATACAATTCAGATTTTATAGAAAAACTGTGCTTTTCCTTATTTTTAATATAAATTTAACATCCTTTTGGCGGTTTGGCCACTGGGTACGCTACTGCTTACACAGAAAAAATAGACAAAACGGATGTAGTGCCAAAAGCTTTATTCAATTAACCTTAATATCAATTTCAGCTGGTTATTTATTTTTACCCCAGAGGCAATATTATCTGTGAACGTATGACCTACATTACGTCACCCATTTATTTATCTCACAATTTACCCAAGAAATCCAAACTCCCCTAACGTCAAGTCAGAGAAAATAGTGGTTACTAAAACAAAAACCTATTTCTGCAATAATATCCCCTGAGCCCTCAAGTTGTAGTAAAACGAAGCGAGTTTGTCTTGAAATTGAACTTCAGTGCAAGAAAACAATCAAGACGCGAAAACTCCCCTCTACAAATGTTTCGTCAATTCCATCACGGTTGTAAAAAAAATAAAAACCGAGATGTGCACGAAAAAATATCAGTAAAATAAGGCACTGGAAACTTGAAAATTGCATTTTAAAAGCTGCACAATTTATTAAAACAAACTTTTAACAAGAAAAATCCATTTGCTTATCAAACAAGCCGGACAGTTGTGACAAAGCGAGATTTTGGTATAGAAGTGGCATGTTGCGTTTATCAGTTGTATAAACACAATAGACCCCGAAATATGGACAAATGCGCTTATCATTATCATGTCAGGGTAACATTTTTAGCCTTGCTAGCCTTAAATTATCATTTTAACATGAAATATTTAAGTTATCTTTTAATAGATTTCGTAATAAAAATATTAACATACAGAGTGAATCATTTAAGTGTCACCCTACTATCGTTTCCTAAACTGTCGGGAGTATCAAATTTCGTTCTTAATAAAAGTTGCTGATGATTAATTGCTGCATAACTTAAAATTATTACTAATTATACTGGGTATTTAGTTCTGCCTGTACAGTCCATTACCTTGTTGCTTTAAATTAAACGCCCTGTATATTAGTACATTTCATTAATTCCAGATATAAAAGTGTAAATAATATTATTGTATAATTAATGTTTTCTTATGTTTTATGAAATTTAACATATAGGGACTAATCCATTATTACAAAAATGATATTTCATATTTTACACAAACTGAAGAAGAAACACTCAAACTGTGGAATAACAACACTTGAAATATACAGCACCCTTCCACACAAGGAACTAAATACCAGATACGTATTTCGATAGCAAAGCTATCATCATCAGTGGTAAACTGACACAGTACCAGTTTACCACTAATGATGATAGCTTTGCTGTCGAAATACGTATTTGGTATTTAGTTACTTGTGTGGAAGGGTGCTGTATTTTTCAAGTTTACGCAAACTATTCACACTATGAAAAATATTCAGCAGTGTGTTAAAAACAATATGGGATGTTCATAATTTAATGTTCATTTTTTTAAACATTATTATGACAATAATTTTTGATTTCAGAATAGAACACCCAGTATTTTTACCATCATCAATGGGTAGAGTTAGTTCTCTTTTAAAATGATAAAGAGTTTTGTACATCAAATATTAAAATTACTATGGTTTTTCGTGGCTTGTTTTTAATAAATTGCAATTTAAAATAAACTACTAAACACGTAGGCTACGTTCTATATCTTTGTTAAATCCGGATCTCTTTTTCTGTTACAAGTTTTAGTAACAGCGCAATTGTTAACATGCCTTACATCTCGATACAGGTTATATAGTTATTCAATAAAAATGCTACCGTTGTCTCAAGTAAATTGCGTGAGGCGTAATTCACGGGCTTAGCTAGTTTTATAATAGTATATTAAAAAACAAGTTTCATAAGACATGATTTTAGAGCACGCGTCCAAGTTAGAAAACGAGCCGCTTGCGGCGAGTTTTCTAATGGACAAGTGCGCTTAAATGTCTTATGAAACGTGTATTTTATACTATTTTTTCTATTTTGGTCCAAAAAGTTAAAAATTACCTTATTTTATATTTTAATTTAAAAATAGAATCGATTAGGAAAATTTTTGTTTTTTTGTTTTTGTTATGTGGCTGTTGGTAACATTTAAAACACATTTCAAACAATTCAAACTACTGTCAAATTAAAATTTAGACAAACAATTTGAAAGCGAGTTAATTTTTAAAATACCTAAGATTTGAAGATAAAATGAAAGAAGAATTATCTTGCACCCCACCCGAGCTACGCAAAGTAGCGGAAAATACGCTAAATAATCTTAATTTTTAGAACTTACAATTTGAAGGTTATGTTTATAACGCGTGAAGGTTTTGTTGTCACATGGTTGTCACCAACCTAACAAAATAAAATTTTGAATTCTTTTAGGAGTTGCTTTATGAAATCCAAATGAGTTTCATAAAGTAGTCAGTAAAGAACCAAAATAGAAAAAATAATTTTTGTAATGTCAACGAAGTTTGGAATTTATAAACATGATCGTCAACTCATGCAGCTCCCAGAAGTGCAACGTCCTAACCAAAATATGTTTAAGTTGTATTGTATACTGTAAGGACCCGCTCAGTTTTAGTATTAGAAGCAGACAGACAGACATCATTTCATAGAAATAATTATTATGCAGTTCCCGGAACAACTGTTAAAATTCGTTGGTTTAATAATAATTTTGTTGCTTCTTTATTTGCTTATTTATTTTGTTCGCCTAAGTAATTATTTGTCCAATTATTGCCTTAATTTGTCATATCATTTTAATCATACTCATATTTGTGTTTACACAACTCGCGTTTAACAAATGCTGTTTCACTACACTAGTATCTAAAATTTTTACTTCGTTAAAAGTTATTGTATGATGGTTATCGAATACATGTTTCGCGAGAACTTTAGTTTGTGTCTGGTGCTGGATATCTTTAATGACGGTGTCAGACCGGCTAAAATTATGATCAGACTCAGCTCACAGTTTCACGAAAGTACGCTTAACGCTCAAGAGGTGACATGTATTTGAATGAGTTAACCGTTTTAAAAAATGTCTGTGAAATTGTTAGTGGCAACACAAGAAGGCGAGGTTTAACTGTAACAAGAGTCATTCCTACTGTCATAAAGCATGTTGTTAGATTTTTTTTTATTATTTTAGAAACAGTTAATTATTCTTCGAAAGCTTCAACGCGTTTAATGACAGTAAAAATGACTCTTGTTGTAGTTGAACTTCCGTTTCCTGGATTGTCACGAACAGTCTCATGGCCAATAAAACGGCTAGCTTATTTAAATACTTGCGGTTTCTTAAGTGTACTTTCTTGATACTGTGAGCTGAGTCTACGTACAATTTCAACCGGTTTGACGTGTGCATTAATGAAGAATTGAATTATGAAACGCTATTTCACGATACAGCTGACAGTTACATTTTCTATGTTGAATAAGAAGTGAACCGTGTTTTTGACAGATATTGTTTCCTGTTTAGAGTAGAGTACGAAGAGACAAATAATAACTGCATGAATCACTAAATTCAACATGCCACTGCGTAAATGCCGGTTTAGACATCAACATACAGTTTAGTACGTACGTCGCTATTTCTTTATTGTTACCTAAAGTTTAAAATACGTTTAAAAATATTTGTTGAATGCAACCAATAATTTAATAGTATATTAAAACACAAGTTGCATAAGGCATTGTCTTAACGTACGAGTCCAAGATTGAAAAACGAGGGAGCGTGGCGACCGAGTTTTTCAATGGACGAGTGCGTCAAGACGCCTTACGAAACGAGTTTTTTATACTATTTTTTCTATTGAGGAGAATTAATGAAAAAACGTTATAAAAAATTGCTGCCATCAAATTTGGTAAATTTAGTATGTATATGTTGGCATACATACTAAATTTACCAAATTTGATTATGAATATATCATGAATACTAATCTTTGTTGGTGAAATTTTACTAAAAACAATGCTTTAAAAGACTCCCTTAAAACACTGTTTTTTTTAGCTAAAACAGTGCTTTAAGAATAACCTTAAAAAACCGAATAGAAAAAAAATTTTAAAATTCTTCAACTATTGAATACATTGGCCTATTTTCGTTACCTTCGTTTTTATTTAAAAAAAAAATACTTTGAACTTGGGTCCTTCTCAATCCTGGGCTCTAATGCAACTGCATTGGCTGCATTGGTGTAGTTACTCCACTGAATCCTACTATACTTTTATTTACAATAAAAGAATAAATATTTCGATTAATGTCGATAAAATGGATCAATCATTATTCATTTTGACAATAAGATTGTGTTAAATGACTGACAAAAACTTGTTGAGGTAAATTAAATATGGTTTAAAAAATATCCGAACATTTTGAATGTTTTTTTCGTCTCAAATCCAGTAAGTCCGTTGTTTAAAGCCTACTTACACAAATCAGTTTTTGTTAAGTACATATTTTTGAACATTTTTGTAATACAGTGTGTCCCAAATTCGAGACATTGGATTCTCGAAAACGGTAAGAGATACAAAATCGGTTAAATGGGTAAAGTTTTGCATAATATTATGCAGTATTAAGGCGTTTTTTCAGAGTTAAGGCAACTCTTTTTGTATGTGAGATATCTTGAAAAACCAAACTTTTGATTTCTTTTTCATTAATAACTATATTTTTTAATTTAGAAAAATAAAGATTTTTTCAGAAAAATGTTAAGGTGTTAGTAGGCTGCGATTTCTGTGATAACAAAAATTTTGAAAGTTTTAAAGATTTCGGTTTTATTAACATATTTGAAAAATACAGATGACTGCGAAATTAAATAACGTTTAAATTCATAAATTTATTTTTTTAAAAGAAGATTTTTAAAAAGTTTTTTAATAAAATATAGAAGTTATTCAGGACAAAAGAAAAATTAAAATTTTATTTTATTCGAATGTCTCAAAAACTAAAATTCTTAATCTGAAAAAAGGTCTTAGTACTACATAATAGTATGGGAAATTTTTCCCATTTAACCAACTTTTGTATTTCTTACCGTCTTAGAAATGCCAATGTTGAGACTCGAATTTAAGAGAAAAGAGAAAACAAAGTGCAATAATGTGTAGAGTGTTCTATCTACAAGAACAAAGTAAAGTGTAATATAGTCATAACTAAACACCCAGTATAATCAGTAACAATTTTAGGTTATGCAGCAGTTAATTACCAACAACTTCTATTAAGAAAATAATTTTATATTTCCAATAGTTCAGGAAATAATAGCGGGGTGACGCTTAAACGCCACCCCTCTATATTATTTGCTTTAAGTCCCTGGTTCAATACTAGCAATTATCGCAGACTTCTGTAAAAACGTCAGTTTAGAATTTTTAGGGGTGTGGAAAATAAATTACTGGAATTGTAGGGAAGGCGCGATATAACCTTAGCTGTTGAGTCGTTTAGAAATTTTAACATTTCATTTTTACTGATTTGATTATATAATAAATTACTTTACATTCGTTCAATTCAAGCTTGATTTCCTAAATGTTAATTTTACAAAAAAAATAGTGCCATTACGTTCCAGTAGTGCCAAACAGATTTTTGCACCTTGCTCGTATACTGCACGTCATGTGTAAAACTATACTGTACAGATCTTTACTAAAATATAATTTTCTAAATTGTCGTTCCTTCATTTCATTGCATAGAATAATGAAATTGTGTATTATTTCCTGGAATAATGCTTATTATGGTTAAGGGAGTGTCCTGTAGTTATTGAGCGACGTGAAAGAAACGTAGTACTCGCCTACAGTTAGTTTGATTAGGGTAGATGTACGAGATAATAAAATCTAACGTTACGAGGTCCCACGATTTGGAGTTGGATAAAGAATGATGGCTCTCATTAAACGAGTTGTCGAAACTGAGGAAGTTTTGCCAAGTGCGAAAAAAAGATTGAACATGTGCTACGTTCCATTACCAAAGGGTAGTTTTTCTAACAAATTGATGGGTTTGGTTGAGCATACAGGGTGATTCATAACATGGAGTTGTACCTCTTGAAAGTGGACCAAACTAATTGCCTTTTTGTCAATAACGTTCAAAACAGTTCCACTAAAATTTTAGACAGGTTCCTCTTGTGGAGACTGTAACTCCGTAAGGAAGCGTTTCCAGACTCATATTTGTAGGAACTTTATTAATTTATTGTAAATAAAACAATTCTTAATTTCAACAGTTTTTTATTTTAGCTCTATACGTATTTCAACGTGTTTACACGTCATTATCAAAGACAAGATTAAAAGTAAACAGTTGGTGTTGGATAGGAACAATAAATCTTCATAACTTGACCTTGGTTTTCTATATCTGCGTTCAGATGACTTGATTTCTCATTCCAAAACGTCTAATAACGGTGAATTTAAAAGATCAATTTGTTCATTCAGTAAAGGTACAGATTTTAAATGTTCATGAATTTCAAATACTTCTAGTATATCCAACTTACGTTTGTCATCACAAAAGTGTAAAAAGTTTATAGTTTTATTAGATGTCATTGTGTTCTAGTAAGTGTTTAGCGTAATTGGATTTATGGGGGTGTTTATACTTGTAATAACGTACGTGTTCCTTGTACCTAATATCAAAATTTCTAATTGTTTGTCCTATATAAACCTAATTACAGTGCGAGCAATTTAATTTGTAGATGCCTGATTTTAGTAAATTGTCTGTTTTTTCTTTAGCATTAAACAAAGTGTTTAAAATGTTTTTTGTTGTTTTTAAAAATTATTTTACATTTATTTGTTTTGTTTATAATTTTGGCAATTTTTTCTGATTGATTGCGTTTCACAAGTTATGAATCACCCTGTGTATTTATTAATTTACCGTAATCATTTCACTTTGCCAAATTTGTCTAAAACTTCCATTTCCGATAGACTAAGCATTAAACCCCATTACGCAATGTTTAAATATACCACAATCAGTAATCACTCCAACTTTTCACTTAAAACGGAATGACATAACTTTAAAAACTTTAAAATGTGTTGACGTATTCAACAAAGCAACAAATTCAACGCGTGGCATTAATGTTAGGAGCTTTAAAACTTTTCCCCATAGCGAAATGTTTCGTGACAGGTGTTTCTCACTAAATATCGCGATATTGTAACTTTTCCCGCAGCGCGGACTTTATTATGAATTAAAAGTTCTGAATACCGAGTTCTAATATTAGGCACAAAAGATGAGGAAGTAGAATATATTTTAAGCAAGCTTATTTGATGTTCTTTGACGTCAATACAAGCAATCGAAGACAGAAAAATCTTGTTTAATACTTAATACGTGCTGGGATTTTTGATTTCTGATCAAGTGGTAAGAATATTACAGAATATTAAGTGCGTCGCGTCGGTTGAAAAGCTCCAGTAGGTACTGCGTGGGCGATTGATATAAGACGCTGTAATATATAAATTCCGGCTGCTTTTGCAGTTAAATTAAGTTTATTTTAATATCCAAATAAAATAATAGGCAAAAAGCACTTCATTTGAAGTTTTTCACACTTTCACTGTGAGAATATATATATTATTATTATTATTTTAAATTTTAATTAACGTCGACCCATTTCTTCTTTTTAATAAATTTACATATGGTATAATTTTTCAGACTTGACAATTATTGCTGAGATTTTTGAAATTTGTTTCATCTTTACCTTTCCCTATCTCTTGTATGGGAGATTCTGAGGTTTTCGCGTTTTGAAGTTCTCTAAGAACAAAAAATTTCATTGTTTCATTTGTGTGTTATTGAGTTGATTAAATTATTTGAACTTTGCATCAATTCAAATTCGCTTACTTTTAGAAATACAATTTATTACAAAAAAAGGTATACCCATGGGAAGTCCAATTTCACCTTTTTTATCCACGTTTATGGAAAATCTAAAAGATTAAATATTTGAATCAAACTAGCGTAAAAAATTAATGAAATTTTGACATCTTTTGATGGTTCATCCAAGTTAATTATTGAATTGTATCTTTACATACAATTTACAACAGAAACTGAAAAAAATAGTTCTATTAACTTTTTAGATTTAAACAAAAAATAAATTCAACTAATAAACTTGAATACTCTGTTTATAGAAAACCTACACAAACTGGCATTACAATACCACACAAATATTTTCATCAAAAAACACATAAATTAGCAGCGTGCAGAGCTATGATACACGGATGTTTAACGGTTCCTTTAATAAAATTAGTTATAATAGAGAAATTTTAGTACTTGAACAAATTGTACAGCTATAATACGCAACTCATTAATATATTAATTAAAAAAAAAGGATTATAAATTAGTTATTCAAAAACTGTATCCGATTAGCTCATTCGATACAATTAAATACGCTTTGATTCCATATTTTGGCGATAATAAGGAAGAATAACAAAAATTATGAACAGTACAAATAAATATCAACTAATTACTAAAAGAACTAAAAACATGTAAACACTTTGTCTAATTTAAACCAAAACAGCTAATTTACTAAAATCAGGCATTTACAAATTAAATTGCTCCCACTGCAATTCGGTTTATATAGGTCAGACAACTTGAAATTTTGATAGTAGGTACAAAGAACACATCCGATGATACAAATATAAACATCCACACAAATCCATTTACTCTAAACACAATTCATTTAATGACATTTAATAACAATATACTGTTTTATACCATTGTGATAATAAACTTGAATTAAATAGAAGTATTTGAAATTCACAAACATTCAAACATTGTATTTGTTACGAACCAACAAATTGGTAAAAACTCTTGTATTCGTCATTATTGGGGAGTTTTGGAATAAAAACTCAAGTCATCTACACACATACAAACAAACAAGAGCACGCTGAAATACATATATAGAAAAAATGTAGAAACACCTGTTGAACATTTATTAATTAAAATCAATATGGTTGTTCATGACTACTTTATTTGTAGCGGTTTGGAAATGTACATATTTATTGCGCTGACAACAAGCAAATGTATAGCGGAAGAATTCCAACATTTATCAGCTACAAATTGGAATATGGATTCCCCTTACTATTACAAAGTGTTTACTACAAAACTATTTACTAGAAATACCAGATGCATCTTTAGGAACTGCGTTTTTACTGCCAGCCTATTCATATTATGTCTAGGCAGCTTAAATGTTTTTTATGTTTGTGGGCAGGGGCGTAGCAAGGCAGCCGCCTAGAGGCGGTAGCGTTTTGTGGGCGACATTTTTTTAATTCTTTTTTATACAATTTTTTGACATTTCTTACTACTCTCTTAACTTTGTCCATGTCCATAATTTATTTTAATTTTTATCTTGCATTTATAACATTGATTTTTATTTTTAAATTCAAAAATGTAACGCAAACAATAGTAACTGCGCGTATAAAACAATGGCGCAACGACGTTTTCAATTTTTACATACAATTTTTTTATTGGACGCCGTTCAATTTTCAAAAATTCGCAGAAAGTGAAATTATATCTTTCAGTTAACAAAATTGTAGTCAATCTTCGGTTCTAGCAGCATAAAACTATTTAAAAACAGCCGTCGTGCAACAGCCACGGAATCTTTCTCCCATACCTATATTGATTTTTTCGAAATTTTCGAAAAGTTTTAATATATATTTCGAAATTTTTAATTATTTTACGGAAATTTAAAATTATCAAAACAATTTTAAATATATTTTATACGGGATGTTTTATAAACATTTAAACAATTTTGGTTTTGATCACAATGACATGTTTTAATATAGATTTTGCAAGTACATAGTTGTTAAAAAAATTCAGAATTTTTTTGAAGTACTGTGCGAAAATCATTTTAAATTTAAAAATTCAGAATTTTTTACTTGCGAGGGTGATTTCAGAATAATCAGATTATCGTCAAAATTAAAAAGTTTCAGTTTTTTATTCTCCTTTCATGAACGTTTTGGTCATTAAAGTGTAATTTACAAAGAACCAGATGGAGAGAAAATTAGATTAGCAGATCCACTGTTGTAAGATCTAATCAGAGGTACTTGAATTGGTGTTTGCAGGAAGAACAAAATGTAACAGCCGATAATATCAGTAATCTGAACTTAACGTTACTGAGCAAATGTTATTTATAATATCCAACAGGAATGCTTATCGCGAAGCTATATTTCTATAATATTTGATATTATTTTAACAATTTATTATTTAAAGCATTTTTTTTAGAAACTGTAATTTTATGCGGACTTAAATCAAAACTAATCTACAACGGATTAAGCTGTTTGTCTTCATTAATTTCTTTTTATTGTTCTCAAAATGAATAAAAAATTGCGCTAGTAAAATCTCATCAGCTGAGTGGGAGACATAAAAAGGACGACGTTAATTAGAGTTGGAGAAAGTTGGAAAAAAATATATATAAAAGCTTTTTTTTATAATAATCAAGAACATGCTTTTCGGTAAGTATGAAAGCGGAAATAACAAAAGATTCCTGACAAATTAAAAAAAATCCGATTATTAATTGCGTCCTGAATTGGGAAATTTTTTAATTAATGTTCTTACCTTGACGTTAATATTTTCTTTTGCACTAGTTTCGAAAAATTCGACCCCCAGCTGTTCGGCGAGTTGTTTTCCTCTTTCGAAGCTGATGACTCGTTCGTCTTCCATGTCGCATTTGTTTCCAACTAAGATAACCTGAGCGTTATCCCAGGAATAAGTTTTAATTTGAGTAACCCTAAGGCGCAAAAAAATTTTAATTTAAACCTCATTTATAATCTGGAAGAAGCCTCACCAGTCTTGAACGCTGTTAAAAGATTCCTCGTTGGTTATGTCGTACATTAAAATAAATCCCATTGCGCCTCTGTAATACGCCGTTGTAATAGTTCTGTATCGTTCTTGACCTGCGGTGTCCTAAAAAATAGGAATTATTTATTTTCCAATTATTCGTGAAACGTATCGATAATGACAATCGATTTACCCATATTTGTAGTTTGACTCTCTTGTCATGCCTGAAAACCGTTTTGACCTTAAAATCTATTCCAACTGTGCTAACAAAAGCCGAAGTGAAGCTATCGTCGGCGTATCGAAATAAGAAAGAGGTTTTCCCAACGGAACTATTTCCGATTATCAAAAGCTTAAACATGTAATCGAAATTTTGATCTGCGGCGTCTTTTTGCCATTTTGGATCCGCTCCAGCCATCTTAAAATGTAAATTAATAGATTAGTTTTAAAACTAGCTGTAAAAAAATTTTAGGAAGAAAATTACAAACAAAACAAAAGCTTGTAATTTATCAAGGATTTCCCAGCGGAACGCGAGACTGAAATGTTCCGCTTTTCTTTAATAAAAACAGAAACGCAACGTTATTAGAGAAAAGCACAACATTTCTCCTTGATAAAAGCTTTATTTAGCAGAAACATTCCTTCTTTTCTTATATAAATACCCGAGGAAATCAAATCAAAGTTCCATTAAATTATACTCACATTGTCGTAGGCGAAGTAACCTAATGGAATTTCAGCCCAGGAGAGTAACCTGGATGGTCGCTTTGGTAATTCAAATGCGTGATCACCTGCCAGAACATTTTAATGATCAATTAGTTACAGAACAATTTTCCGCTGTGCTATTAATAAATAAACTGTACTTAAAAATGTATGTAACTACTGTAATCGGACTGATACGAAAGGAAACAGGATTTGCCCTATTTTGCCTTCTGCCTTGCCTTTGTCTTCGTGTGTGACCCGGTTTTCGCAAATTTAGGTCAACCAGGGCGACTTTCACAGCCATTTTAAAAACGCAAAAGGAGATAAACGAATATTAAAGGAGTGCTTGATAACTTTGAATATTTTAGTTTCAAACACGTCCGAAACCACGAAATATCCGTGACCTAAATAAAACGGAAATTGGATTTTCATTTATTTTTCGATACGTTTCTATCATTTACATGATGGAAAATTGATTCCACTCAGTGCGCTCGCTGGCTACAGTTAATTATAATTTTTTTTATTTTATCTGAGATTTTTTGCTTGAACTACGCGCTTCGGTAAAAGCTTTGTTCATTTACATATTTTTGCATCATAATCCTTTTGTCCTGTTTTCAAGGATTAAATGAGAAACACTTGAATTAAATAGCAGTGAAATACTTTACCCGCTGTTGACATAATACATTCTAATTTACACTTTTATGCAACAACTTTGCACTTAAACGTTGCAATGCGGGCACTTTCTAGGAAACTAAACGTGATAACCGACAAAACTGTGGCTTCTTATCACTACAAAGCCGGTGTATGTGTACAGAAGGGCTCACTGCTATAACTACATTCGTCAGAAAAAAAAATAAGACCTAACCAGCATAAGCTTATATACAGGGTGGTTCAATTTAATAAAATAAAATTATTAGTCAAAATAAGTTAAACAAACCATGCTTAACATCAAGATTTATACAAGGCTGTTCAATTTAATGAAAATACAGTTATCCCAAAACTAGGGACTTTACTATCACCAAGCTTATGTACAGGATGGCTCAAACTAATGCAACTCTGATCCTAAAAACATTTAAACATCAAGTTCTCACTGATAGGATTATTTATACAAAGTGGCCTAATTAATTAAAATTACAAGCTTGAGAAAAGATCAGGATCTAATTAAAAAATCATATTCTCAAAAGATTTATACAGAGTGGCTCAATATTGTGAAATTTCTTACAAGGAATTAGTCAGAATTCAATAAAAAAAATTCTCATCATCAAACTTATACACAGAGTGATTTGGTTTAATAAAAATACAGTTATTAGCAAGCTTATATACAAGGTGGCTCAAATTAATAAAATTCTAATTCCAAAAATTTTAATAATCATATCCGTTTGGTACGATTATATACGGACGTGATCAAAGTCATTTACTTCACGATTTTATACAGAGTGACTCAATAATGTGAAATTATTTGTTGAAAATTTGTTAAAATGTAATCAAAAAATTCTATCCTGGAGTTTATATCAAGAATGGCTCAATTTAGTGAAAGTGTAGTCGTTGTAAAAAATCAAAACGATTCTAACCTATAGCAAACTTACTTATAGGGCGGATCAATATAATAGGCGGCTCAGTTTATTAATATTACAGCCTTAAGAAAAAATTAGAGCTTGATCAAAAAGTATTTACTATAATGATTATATACAGGGTGGCCCAATTTAATAAAATAGCCGTTTTGAAAAATAATTCAGGACTTGTTCAAAAAGTGCGGACCGCCAAAATTATCTACAGGGTGACTCAATACTTTAACATTGCACTTCTGAGATAAAAATAACTTGATCGAAAGGTCCTGACCAACAGGTTTAGATACAGGGTTGCTCATTGTTGTGACATTAGATGCCAGGAAATAAATCAAAGGTCTTAACACCACAGTAGGGTGTAGTGAAGGATTCTAGTGCAAGCCGTGTCTCAGATACCTGCATTACCGATGGTACTTTACGAACGGGACTTTACCTCCGAGGTCTACTGCCGGTACTGTAGTCGAGAATGCTTTACCGGACAAACCAATTAAAGGTTAACCGACTAAAACCAACTAAAATCGAATACAACTGACTAAAGCCGAGTAAAATCGACTAAAACTAGGCAGCGGATACAGATAAAACAGGTGACTTGTTTTGTGGCTCAGTTTTACTGCAGATCACATGTTTGTCGTACCGATATTAAAGTACCGGCACTAAAGCCATGTAGTTCCGTCCGTAAAATCCCGTCGGTAAGGTAAATACCTGAGACACTGCTGGCACTAACCTCCCAATACACTCTACTCACGATGTCCCCGTTTATAAACAAAGTCATAAGAAAATCTTACCACTCAGATCATATACAGGTTGGATTAATTTAATAAAAACACAATTCCGAAAAATCAGAAATTTGCCAAAACGATCTTGCTGTCAAGCTCATATACAGGATGGTTCAATACTGTTCCATTAGTTGCCAGGAAACAAACCGCAGTTCTCAACAACACAGTAGGGTGCATTGGGAGATTCTAGTGCCAGCTGTAAAAAGCGACTGTAGGTCAATGGTAAGCGGGCTACCAATTTTTCCCCAGGAAAACCTATCTGGAGAAGAAGCGCATGCACTTCCCGTGGTTCGGAGCCCACGTTAAACTGTAGGTCCCCTATGTCTGTTTGTCTGTGCAAAATATCTCCGCACGCCAAACACAGACATAGGAAAAAGGTCGCCAACGCCCTGAATAGGGTATGGCACTAGAGGAGAAGAAGAAGAAGTGCCAGCCGTGTCTCAGGTACCTACTTTACCAATGGTATTGACGGACCAGACCTCCGGGAATCTAATGCCGATACTTTAGTATCGGAAATTTTATGCCGGACAAACATATTATTTCTACTTAAGAAAAAACGACCGAAATCAACTAAAATCGAATAAAACTGACTAAAATTGAGTAAAACCGACTAAACCCAGTCAGCGGATTATAAAAAAAGTGAGCGGTTACAAAAACAGCGCACCTGTTTTTTAAGTCAGTTTTACTAGGTTTCAGTCGGTTTCTCTTTAACAGATCACCCGTTTGTTCGGCAAAAAATTCCTAAAACCAAAATACCGACGCTAAAACCCCACAGGTAATGTTCCGTTCTTAAAGTCCCGTCAGATAAGATAGCTATCTGAGACACGGCTGGCACTAGAATTCCCCAATACACCGTACTCACGATGGCTTTTCTGGCGATTATGTTATACAGGGTGGATTTAATTTAATAAAATTAGAACAAAATCAGGACTTGGCCGAAATGTTCTTGTCATCAAAATTATATACAGGCCTAATAAATTAACATTGCACTTTTGAGAAAATTGATCTGGATTTGATCAAAATAGTCCTCACCGCTTATACACCTTGATTAGCAAAATTACATTCGTTGGTAAAATCCAAGACTTTGTCAAAAATTCTTTTAAAGTAGGAAGACATTACATGAACACAAATTATATTTACTTGTATACAGGGTGCTGCATGACTAATGACAAAATTAAAGAATTTGTTTACAGAGTTATAGCCTCCCGTAAATGAAACAACCTAATTACATTATAAATTGAGTAATTTGATTCAAATTTTGTATGAATATTTTATGAATAAATATCTACATTTTTGGTCGCCTGCGGTTAAATCCATTAACCAGGGGCGTAGAAATGGAAGGGTACGTGACATATCTCTTAACGCATTCTGAGTTCTCTCCACATCTAAACCCGCCCCTGGGTAATGGATTTGTACGAAAAGCAATGAAAATTTAAATCATGAATAGAGAACTATGCATGCCAAATTTAAAGCAAATATCTAAATTAATGGTAGAGATATTAATTAAAGCGCAAATAGATTGTTCCATCTTCTGGAGGCTGTAACTCCGTAAGGAAGCGCTTCCTAATTCATGTTCTACCTGAAATTATCTTGTCCGTTTAGGTATGTCCAGAAAATCAAGCAACACCTTGTAGGATAATCGATTGTTCCAACGGAATATAAGAAAAAATATTAGAAAATTCAAGTTTGTTCTAAAAATAGATTTTTCCAGAAAATTTTAATAGGACGATTTTAATTAGCTTGATGTGGTTTGTGGTGAAATTTTATTAAACGGGCGCAGATTTCTAAAAAAAATATTATTTACTTATCAACTTAAGCAGGTGGTTTCGTATTAATTTGCATATCCTCTGTAAATAGCCGCATTTAAAAAACGGAAATGGATAACAGCCTCGATAAGGTTTCCTTAACGAATAAGTATGTTATGAGTTTGACTTGCGTTTCTTTATTTGTGTTTTGGGGTTATCCGACACTTACAATCCATTGTTGTCTATTATATAAATATGTAACAAAACACGTCATGTGGTGTATCTAGACGAGCTTTTAACTGACAGCTTGACAGATATAAATAAGTAAACGAAGATATCCGAATTGTATCGACTACTTATTGAAATTTCCTCTTTTTGTCTGTGTTTTTTTAAAAACCTAAATTTCCTTATTTACCCACAATTTTCTCAAATTAAATTTCAACACAAATAGGTTGAGATTCGCCCTAAGGATTAAAATTTAGACGATTTCATACGAACCTTAAGATGTGGATTTGTTGAGAGGCAACTGGGAGCGGTTGTGTGAAACACGACACTCTCTTTTAACTCCTGTCAGTCACATACACTGGCTTAAATTTAAGTAATTATACAAAAACCGTGTACTTTGTAATGTGACAGCAACCGCTGCCTGCGCTCGAGTTTTCCAGTTTTCCACTGCTACAACAGGGAATCGATCAGCTGAAGTACACTCGGTGATGATATTGTAGGACCTCTTTAAAATCGATATATAAACTTATAATAGCCAGCGCTTATCAAAGCTCAAAGGACTAACAGATCCACTCTGGACTGTTATCGAATAAAGTTATCCTTGAAGTAAAACGACAATTATTAATTCATACTAAAAGCTTTTCCAGATATCTCTTCAATATAACATACAATTCTGAGGCGGAAAAGGAAACAAAGTAAGATAAAACAATACCTAAATAACATTTAAAAAGAATCAATTATTGTAACAATGATTCAAGTCAAAAAAATAATTTCTTTACGATATTTTTCTTTATAACGATTTTTGAAGCAAATTTTTCTCAAAATTTGGAAAATTTTAAAAGTTTGTATTTCTGGCACGAATGAGGCGAATGATATAAATTAATACAGTGTAACGGTCTCCAGGCTGCAATTTGACGTTGAGTGTATCCGACGCTGCGCATGACGTCAACCATAAGCGTCGATAATGGGCGTCAGGAACGTGTTTGGTATTAGTAGCTCCATCTAGCGGAATTTCCTCAAAACCGGACATAGAAAGCTATTAAAAAAAGTTTACCATGTAATTTAAAAATTTAAACTCTGCAATGATAATGACGTGGCAACGATTGCCATTATACGGTCTAGTGTATCAGTGTTAATAATATCCAAAATTGGTTTTGTTTTATCAAATTTCACCCCCTAATCCACTTCCTAAGCAATATTGGTGTCAGAATTACCTTTTGTTAATAAATATCTCTGGAAAGCAAATATTGCGTAAAATATTAAAAATAGCTCCCATTTTACCAAAGATTTTCACGTCGTACGTTCTCACCCCCTAAACAATAAAATTATTATGCATAATAGGGAGTCTTTTCAGCTTAGCTTAGTTACATTTACACGGCTCTAATTAGTAGTAGCATAAAACTCCATTGTTCTTTTCATATAATGTACTATTTAATGCGAGCATTACATACTCTCCAACCCCGCTTCTGCGGCGGAGTAATCGGACGTCCTAAACGGTTAAAATGTTCATATACTAACGTTAGACCTTAATTTTGTTCCAAGGTACAGATTTATTTTTACTAGAACAAAACGTTTTACAGTATTAAAGTAAACTCTGTACAGGCAGACGGGATAACAGAATTTATAATCCGTGCTAAAACTCCTGCTTTTTGAGCGAACCAACCTAATTTCCCCAAGCGTTGTTAGTTACGAAACTGTTAAACTTTATGCCTTATCGTAAATACAGTTTTTAAAATAATATTTTTGAGAAACAACTCGAATTTTCGATGTAAGCTAGAGGGAGAATGTGGTACAATCGTTTTCCATTTGCCTGAAACAAAATCTTGAAGGTTGTAGAATAAGATGGCAGTGTTTTTCCCCATATAATTAATTATTGATAAATATTACAACGAGTGATTGCGACTTTTTAATAAAATTGTGGTGTAAGTTCACGAGTGCTAGTTAAGATGGGAATCACACGAGCGCGTAGCGCGAGTGTAATTACGTAAATCTCAACTAGCAGGAACTAACTTACACCAAAGAAAAATCTTATCACCAGTTGTATTCGTCTTGACTATATCACTCACATTAAAGTTTACGCATTTTTGGTAACAACGAATTAGTCGGAAATGCTCGGGTGTTTTCGGGAATCGGCGCTTTTAACATGGTATTGTTTGCTTGTTTTTAAATGTATTGTAGTGGCGTGTTTTTGCGAAATTAATTTTTTATTTTTACATTCTTATTTACTGTTGCTGTGCAGTGTTGTTGTAAAAATGGATCGTTTTGGAGAAAAATCGTTACGTTGTATTTCATGAAACTTTTGAGGTTATATACATTATTTTGGTCTAACATTTTGGATTACATAACCTGTGAAATAGGAAACAATTTTAATGTAAATATATATTTTTGTTTTAAATTCATAACAGCATGATGTTATTATATTTATTATCGGTGTACACTAAAATTCTGATCAGTCATAATTTGAACACTTGCGGTTCATGTTAGTTGACATCGTTATCTTTGGCTATCGTCGACGTTTCATGTATTTTGCTTTGGCTTGTGTAAAATTTATTGAGTAATAAGACGCTAAAGTCAACATTTTTTAAAAATTTGAAGTGGCTGCTATTTTAAAGTTAGAAAGTTCGGAAAAACGCCTTGAATTAATGGTAATTCTAATAAGTCGACGTTCAACGCGGCAGAAATGTAGTTTTACTGCCTTGGCTGTATTCATAACCTCAATTACGCCTTGGCTATGAAACGCGCTGCAGGAAAACTGCTATTTTCTGCATAGTTAAACAAATAACTATTTTTCTACATTTACTGCCTGCAAAGATTTTAAAATTTTTGTGTTGCTATTTTATCACAAATGCGCACCCATCACAGGCGCACTCACGCTGTCTTATAACCAGACCAGATGTGTTTTGTCTACCGACCTGGTGAATTGATAGCGATACTAGCGGTATTTGCCTAGCTTCCATCAGAGCTGTTCTCAGTACAAGGACAAGTACATGGGAATTAGTTGTACAAGCACATTAAAGCCAAACGTACAAAAATACAAGTATTCTCCAGGCTACTTACTTATAAATACATGTACGTATTTAAACAAAAAAGTACCTAAGTACTATAAGTACAAATACCTAATTTGACCTCAGTAAGACCAGCCAGGAATCCAAGACCGTTTACACCGGTAGTAAAGGGCAAGGCTGGACGTGGTGGGAGTCTTCGACGCTTTAACCAAACGAACTGAAAATTACATTCTCAGGGGAGTGTTGAGGAAATCTCATTATATGAATAATAACTTATGCAATGTTTATGCTGTTATTTATGATTAAATTAATATTTATTGCACAAAGTTCTGAAATACGGAAAACAGTCTTGGTCTTCTATGTCGGCTGGGTCTACCAAGTTCAAACAAATATAACAGGTTAACATTATTAAATGCGACAGCTTAAAATTAAATGTTGAATCATTTATATAAATTTGTTAAGATTTATTTAAATCTGTCAAGATTTAAATAACTGAAAGACAATAAAAGAAGACACAATAACGAAGTAAGTGAAGAAGTAAAAGAACTAATTGAAATAAAAAAGGAAAGGTACACAAAATGGCTAATGAATAAAACAGCCCACACAAGATCAGAATATACAAAGTGGAGACAGATAGTAAAACAAAGAATGAAAGAAGAGAAAAATTAAAAATGGAACAATATGTGTAGACAGATAGACAATGCCCTGGGTTACGGAAAATCTACAGAAGCCTGGAGAGTAATAAAAAACAACCGAAGTAACACTAAAAATGCTACAAACATACAGGTCATACCGACAGAAAAATGGGTCGAACACCATAAACAATTATTACAAGAAAATAGAGAACAGTACAAAGAAGAAGAAGTACAAGAAAGTATAGAACACATAACACAAGAAATAAAAATCCAAGATGTAGAGAAACCTATAAAAGAATCAAAAAACAACAGAGCACCAGGACCGGGGGGAGTTAAAACAGAACTGTGGAAATATGGAGGAAGTAAACTGACTCAAATAGTAACAAAGATATTGCAGAAAATCGAAAAAGGAGGAGATATTCCACTAGAATGGAATATAGCACATATATCATCAATATTTAAAAAAGGAGACAAGAAAAATTGTGGAAATTATAGAGGTATCAGCATAATACCATCTATAGCAAGAATTTTTGGAAGGATTATAAAAACGAAAATACAAGAAGATATGATGGAGTTAGGAGAAGAACAGTGCGGTTTTAGAACACATCGCTCCTGCCTGGATAATATATTCTGTGTAAGGCAAATAATAGAAAAGAATAAAGAGAAGAACATAAACACACACATGACGTTCATTGACCTGGAGAAGGCGTATGATAACGTACCAAGGGAAGAAATCTGGCCAGCAATGCGAAGTCTACATATACAAGAAAAATGGATTAACATAGTGAAAAAGATGTACAAAAATACAAAAGCAAAAATTAAAAACGGAAAATTAATGTCTCAAAATATTGATATAACTAAAGGGCTTAAACAAGGATGTACAATTCACCGTTGCTGTTTAATATATATATAAACAAAATAATACAAGAGTGGAGTCGTAAGTGTCAAGGAAGAGGGATACAAATAGGAAACAAAGAGTTACAAACACTTTTATTTGCGGACGACAAAGTGATCTTTGCAAAAACAAAAAGGGATATGGAACGCATGGTCAAAATACTAGAAGAGGAGTTTTGGGAAAAGGGCATGAAAATAAATTATGACAAAACAGAATACATGTGCATAGGAGAGGACCAAAACGACATTCGGATAAGAGACCACACCACTAAAAACTTTGGGTCATTCAAATATCTAGGAGCAATTATCACGAATAAAGGTACGGTGGAAGAGGACGTAAATAATAGGATTAGGATGGGAAAAGCAGCAGCAAGAGCACTTCACGGAATTATATGGAGTAAGGACCTAACAAAGGAAACAAAAAGACATATTTACGACAGTATTGTGCAAAGTATAACAATATACGGAAGAGAAACGTGGCCAATAACTACTAAAATAAGGGATAAAATAAGAACAGTAGAGCTCGATTTTCTAAGGAGATGCCTACAAGTTACCAGAGAAGACAAATGGAAAACAGAAAAAATATGGCAAGAAACGGAAATCAGGTCATCAATTACGAAAAATCTGGAAAATCGTACTTTGAGATGGTATGGACATGTTGAGAGAATGCCGGAGAAAAGATGGCCGAAAACCATACTTCATTGAGAACCACAAGGAAGAAGAAGGCGAGGGAGACCACCCCTAAAGTGGAAGACACATATAAATAAAATAATGGAAGAAAGGGACCTTACACCAGGAGACTGGGAAGACAGAAATTTTTGGAAGCTGAGGACGACGAACCCATAGAGGAAAAAGTCGAAGATAGATAGATAGAAGATTTAAATAAATCTATAAAGCTTTATTTAAATCTGTAAAGATTTATTTAAATCTGTAAATATCCAACTAATTGTGTAAAAATTTATTTAAATGTGTGAAGATTTATTAAATATTGAAAGAGTTAAAACAAATATGTACAAATTTAAAAATTTGAAATAAATATATTAAGATTTATTTAAAACTCCAATGCTTTAATAAAAGTTGGAATATTTAACTTAAGTGTTGGAAGATTTATTTAAATCTACAAAAATTTATTAAAATAAAAAGCAATTAACAAAATGTGTGTGTATATATAATAAATATTGGGGCAATTTGCTGTAAATACCGCGAAATGAGCAGCAAATTTTCACTTCACACTTAGCGCCCCATACGTTGATGCTAAACAGTTTGGAAAAAAGCAGTTTCGAACTAGGTCTTACATGTGTAAATAGTAATACCTTAGTAACGCATGTAATTTTCGTTTCCGGCTGGAGATCGTTTTGCAATACTTGTTTTTCTGATGAAGTTTTCTTGCACCTATTTAGGTAATTTAGTAAAAATTAGATGAGATGAGATTTCCATGCGTCTCCTACACAATCATATATTTAGGCAGATATTTTTTTTGGGGTTTTTAAAAAAGACCCAGAACATGTATTTCCGTAAAAATATATCAGAATCAAATTTATTTGCTACCGCAATACTGGAAGCATTTGCAATAACTTAAAAACATTCTTTCTAAAAATAAATTAAAAAATATTTTCGAAATTCGGATTTGGGTGTAATTTGATATAAATAAATAAACAATATAAAGAACGTCCGTTCGCGCTTTATACAGCTAATCCACATCTATAAATTACGAAACCATCTAAAATATTTATCGCCCAATGCTTGAAAAATTCATGCGATACTCTGGTCGCATGTCGTGACTGAACCTGCTGCCCTCAGTATTAATTTTGAATTCATAGGTGCAAGACATAATAAAGGATAACAGCTACAATTTTTTCGTTGTGGGTGAACATGTGCCTTCTTTATTTAGATAAATGCTTTCCGTAACCGGGATCCTAATCGCATCCCCAATGGCTAAAGGCAAGTAAATTTATTTTTAAACTTGAAAATTCGCTTAGAATAAGATGAGGTGATGAATCGGAGGATGGCTGCAATGATCTGGTGACTGATGAAGTCGTTTCAGGAAGCACATAAAATCCGCGAGAAACATTTCTGACATAAAAATGATATTGATCGTTACGCAAGAATTCGGTTTGGGGCTGTCCTAAAATCGAACCGTCATTTATATAGGTTGACTATAATTTTAGAAATGGAAATATTCCATTACTTTATGTATTCCGTTGAGGTTTCTATGAGAAAAAAATTGTTCAATTTACTACATGAAGGTGATAATTGACAATTTTTGTAGATTTACATTTTTAGAATAAGTATCGTCTTATTTTTGCCACCACTATATAAAGCGGCAATTTATAGTCATAGGAAAATAAAATACAGTGTTTGTGAAGAGATAAAGCAACTTAAACCAGAATTATAAATATCTGGCAATTTAACTGAATATAAGGCATAAATTACTGCACAGAAATGTGTACAGTTTAATATTATTCGCATCAATTACGCCATATTATTACAAATTCCCCGAATACGCGGTGTTACACAGAATTAACTAATATTATTCTATACTAGTGTTACCTAGCCGAAATTCGATGGCAGACTCAGCGCTGACCAACCCGGCGAAATGCTAAGTCACGTGATGCATTAGTTCCAATAATGAGACGCGACGTTAGTGTAGATGTCGCCTCAAGTAAAGCGCGTCTAGCAGACTTTCATATATATAATAAATTAAAATAATTATTTTTGAAAAATCAACGTAGAATAAAAATATAAAAATGTTTCATTTTCCATCTGAGGATAGAGACCTTTTATTGAAAAAAAAATGGTCCAAATTGGTGAAGCGGTGGCCGCTGGAGGAACCGGAGAAAAATACCCTTTGAGCTTTTATATATGTATGGATATGGATGGATTAAATGGTAATACATATTATTACTGATAGTAGGCAAGGAGGTAGCTTAAATAATGACAATAGCTGAGACATTTAGATAACTGGGATGAAAGCTTTCGAATAAATATTAATGCAATAAGGCGTAAATTTCGTATTTTTGCTGGACACCATAGATTTCTTCACTCTAGCTAGGTATACAGATTGTCAGTTATTAAACAAAATACATTTCTGACGTTAATACATTATTTTTGACGTTCATAACCACGCTTCTGAGGTCAAATAGTTATTGGTGTATTTAGAACGGAAAGTGATATTTTGCTGTACGAGACGTGAATATTTCCGGCCAAGGCGCTAGACGATGCCAAAGAACACGGCGAGTACAGCAAAAACACGCTCCCGTCGAGATGCACACACTATTTTTTGTGCGATTATTATAAATTCCGTAATAACGGAAAAAAATAATTTAAAAAATGCCCAATGTAGTTTTAAAACTAATTTAAATGCTTTATAATCAGTTAGCTGTGACTTATGTCTTTCCATTTCAAAAAATTTACTATATCGTACGTTGCCCATAACAACCAGAAACTGTCTGACAAAGGGTCACTTTCTATCAATCAAAAAATTCAAAAAAAGGGTTTTCTTGATAGATCGCAAAAAAAATTTTTTCTACTCGCATGCTTAGCAAGTGTGCGCTGCCTATACTATAATGATACCCATTTTGATACAGATTTTTATTATGAAATGACCCAAACTGACCAATAGCAGCAAAGTATTGTTGTTGGTAACCATGGTTACAAGAGTTGTGGACAGTTAAGATGGCAAAACAGTATGAGTTTTTTTGCATAAAAAACTTTTTTAACGAATATTTTTTTAAATTAACTAGTCGTAGAAAAAATAGTGTATGCAACTCTTATATAATGGCTATTAATACACTCGTTTGAATTACGACATTCGCTACCGCTCTTGTCGTAATCTCACTCGTGTGTTAATAGCTATCATTATAGATTCGTTACATAAGATACTATTTTCGTATTCCTTGCTAGAAAGTAGGCTTTTCGACCCTCATTTTGTGGTCGAAAGTTGACAACTGCTGCTTAGCGTGAGCAAAATTTCTTCTCGTCCCAGGGAACGAAATAGTATATTATAATACAAGTGTATAAGCAAGCCTTTAAAGCACGCGCGACGGATTTAAAAGCACGAGGCGAAGCCGAGTGCCTTTTAACGGAGCAGTGCTTTAAAGGCTCTTATACACGTGTATTATACACTATTTTTTATTATACCTGCACTACAATCTGAAAATTATAACAAAAAAAGGAAATTGAAATCCCTTTTTCGAAGTAATCTGTGTCATTAATCGTTGATATAGAAACGGTTAGCAATTGTTGTTGTTTCGTTGCTATGTATATTTATTATAAATTTGTTGATTTGTGAAGTTTGTTTCGACTTGGTGTTCGTTTACAAATAACTAACAATGAGCTGATTAAAGCTTCTACTTTACAAATTTCAAACAACACCAATTGTACGTTTCATATTCATTTAAGTAAACAAAGATTAGTTCTGATTGCCTGTGTATTTATCATTGTTCAAAATTTGTAGGTGAATTTGTTGTTACCTCGGCAACTTTAAAGCACTAGTGCTGTAAAGGCTAGATTTTGCACGCTTTTTAGTTTCAAAAACAGAGATTATGATTCAGGTATAATAAAAATTTATTTTGCTACCATTTTTTAATGCGAATCTTGATTATGCTCTTTTTATTTTCTTTGGATACGTCTTGGTTACCGTACATAACAAAGGCGTCTTACTCGCAGAAGTCAATTTTTACACAACTGTCAAATTAAATAATTTAATTTAGATTATTTTAAAATGAATGTTTTTCGATGAATTCATATGTGAAACTCGGGAAGAAAGTGTCTTTTTCCCCTGTGCGCACGCGGGAAAAAATATCAATTTTATCTCTTGTTACACAAATAACTATTAGTTATTTCATGTTGCCAATAAATATTTTTTGAGGAAATAAATGTTTTAGTGGAATTTAGATCCAACGTTTGAAATGTTCGATTCTAAAGCTGATTTTAACAGCTGGGAGGCAAGTCAAGTGATAAAATTGAAAAATTGCGTAATTTAAGAAATCGGTTTTTTTGGCCAACAAAATAAATTCAATGTATAAGACTTCTGTAATTTACAAACCGACCAAAAGAAAACTTTTTGGTGTCATTTTCAAAATAACCACTAAGCTCACTTCGTATGAAGCTAAAGTTGATTTAAGCCAGAAAACTATAAGTAAAAACCGGATGATCGTATAAAAAAGATTCAGGGCAGGCCATGACCGAAGTGTTAAAATTGGCAATACTTAATATATAAGCCAATTGTCAAATGTTGACAGCTGTAAAAAATTTTGGTTCGATACATTAATGTAAATGTATCTAACAAAAAATTTTTACAGCTGTGTACATTTGACAATTGGCTTATATTAAGTATTGCCAACTTTAACACTTCGGTCATGGCCTGCTCTGAATCATTTTTTTTACGACTACCCGTATAAACAAAAACTAAAAATGATGTGCTTTAGGAAAATTAACATTGGGAAAATTAATGTTAAAAAAATCAATATTCGAGTATGTTTAATTTAGACCCAATAGCTATATCCTAAAGCAAATTTTGACGGTTTAGAAAGAAAATAAGATAGTGAAATAGGTTCAATAGATGCGAAAATGGTATGCCCTTCATTCTCAAAACATTTTTTGTTTTACTTTTAATTCAACAGTCAAGTTAATGTTATAAAACTAATTTATACAGTTGAAAAAAGATAGGTAAATCTGAAGGAAGATGGGAATGTGTAATTTAAAAAAAAATATTTTACTGTGTTATTTTAGCCTCAACGGCTAAGATAAATTTAATATAGATAAAAAAATAATTAATAACTTCAACAAATATTTATTTTAACCTGATACGTATTTCTAAATTTGTAAAATATACATATCTGTTGCAATTATTAATTATTGTTTTATTTATTTTAATATAAACTTCAACAAAGTGAAGCGTAAATTTATTGATACAGATGAAGTTCCTTGATTCTAAAGCTTATTTAGACCAACATAATAAGACAAAAAAATTGTATGCTTTGCGAAATAAAATTTACTGTTCTGTTCCAATTCTATACTCTACTACTAAGATGAAGTTTCTATGATTTTAAAACTAATGCAAAAATTGCAGAATAAACACATAAAAGAATATTTTAGCTTTGACCAAAAAAATCGTTACTGCTTTATTTTATTTCTCTACGGCTAAGATGAGTTTCCTTGATTTTGAAGCTGACAGTTCACAAAATGAAATTAAACACTTTTACAAGATAAAATCTTTTTGTTTAATGTTAATCTAACGATTAAACTTTATTGTAAATTAGTTTTTCATTGTTAACTAAATCTAGAAACAAAATAAAAGAAAAATGAGCCGAGCATATTGCCTGAATTTTTCCATACGTTCGAAATTGTTACTTATCATATTTTCAAAAGTATTTATCCACAACATTGTAGCCGAAAGAACTACTATAAGCTAATTTTATTTTTCTAGTAAACCAAAATAAAGTCTCACTTTTGGTATAATCGACAAATATACAAATAATAAGTAGGTTGTAACATTATTCCCTTTATTTATACTGCTTATGTTATATGACATTTCTCTCTGTTAATTTCATCAATTAATGCGAGCTCTATATTATATAGAGAAATAACAAAAAATCAGCTATTTTACGTTTTTTAAATAAAATAATATATCTACAAAACAAGCACTGCATTGTTTCAACTTTTTTATTTGTCTGCAAATGATGATTGTTAAAAAATCCATAAAGTGAATTAATTTCATTCTGTTTGCTGCTTTTCCCCGCGGGGAAAATTTTATTCCATTTACGTGTTACGGTATCAGTTTCAAATTTGGAAAATGTGAATAGGGTAAAATTTGAACAACTCATGCAAAATAAATTTGAGATAACTTCGCTATTGGTACTTTGTCGAAGTTATTTTGTCCCTGAACAACTTTAACTTCTATGCACGTTCTATACACTTAAAGTGTTTTCCTGTTCTCAAACTGTATTCAAGGAAATGTAACACAATATGTGACTGATAAATAAAGAGCGGACTTTTAGTGAAACAACGGACCACTGTCTATAAATAAGTAGCTATATTATTATAAAAGCAATTTAAATTTAGTAAAAATTATTATTATAATTACTACCTAACGGAGAGAACAGAAAACAAACAACCGAAAACGCAGAGGAGAACAGAGAGTGTAAGACAGAGAAAGAAAAACGAAAAACGAAGAACAAATAACTAACGAAAAACGATGAACAAAAGACGGAGAACGGCGATCGGAGATCGGAGATCGAAAATCGGAGATGCGCGAATGAAAAACGCAGAACGTAGGATAGAAGACGGAGAACTAAAAACGGACATCGGACATCAGAGATCAAAGAACGGAGAACGGAGAACTAAAAACAAACAACAGAGAACAAAAGACGGAGAATAGAGACTTTAAGACGGAATCATAAAAACAAATAACGAAGGATGCAAAAAGCAGAACAAAGAACGAAGAACAAAGAATGGAGAACGGAGGTTGTAAATCGGAGTACGAAGAACGCAAAACGAAGAATGTACGACGGAGAACAAAGAACCAAAAACAAATAACGAGAATGGAGATCGGAGAACAAATGACTCAAAACGGAGAATATAGGACGGAGGACGGAGAACGTAGAAAGAAAAACGGAATACGGATGACAAAGAACTGAAGATGAGCATTGGATAAAACTCGGAGAACAAAGGAGGGAAAACAAAAGTTGGAAAATGGAAATCAAAGAAAGAAAGACGGAGAACGGAGAACGGAGATCAGCAATGTGAAATCGGAGATCGGCGAATGAGGACCGCACAACGTAGGACGGAGAACGAAAAAGGGACATCGGACATACAATGAAAAAGAGCGAATAACGTAGGACGCAAAACGCAGAACGAAGAAAAAAGGAGGGAGAACGGAGGTACAAAATCTGAGTACACAGAACACAGAACGAAGAATGTAGGACGGAGAACAAGGAACAACAGACGAAGATCAAATAACGAGGAAAAAATAAGCATAATAATGAAAAACAAAGAGCGAAGAACAAAGAACGAAGAACAAAGAACAAAGAACGAAGAACTAAGGACGGAGATTGGATAACGGATGACTTGTAGGACGGAGAACGGAAAATTAGAAACGGAGAACGGAATACAGATGAAGAAGAACGGAAAACGGACATTTGACATCAGATATCGGAGAACGGAGAAAAGAAATCGGAGAACGGAGAACAAAGAACGCAGATCGAAGAAACGGAAACCTGAGATCGGGAATGAGAGATTGAGAGACGGACAACGAACAACGTACCTCAAACAAGACACAATAGACAACAGAGAACAAAAAAACAGATAATGAACAACGAACACCGAACAATGCAGTACGGATGGCATAAAATAGAAAATGTAGGACGAAGGACAGAGAACGGAAAACAAAAAAAAAGGAGAATGAAATACGGATGACGAGGAACGGAGAACGAACATTGGATATCGGATATCGACGAACGAAGGACGGAAAACAGAGAAGAGACGACGGAGAACGAAGGACGGTGAGCAGAAATCGGAGGACGAAGAACAAAGAACGCAGATCGGAGAAGCGAAAACTTGAGATCGGAGAACGAACAATGTACAATAATAGACAACGGAGAACAGAAGGTAGAATAGAGAACGGGCAACGGATAACGCAGAACAGAGAACGGGAAACGAAAAACTGAAGACGAATAAGAGACAACGAACAAAACAGAACAAACAACAGAGAACGAAAACGGAGATAACGCACGTCTGCTATATAATTACGTAAGAGACTGAGAAGCAGGGGCTTAGCAGGTTTTGTTGGTTGTATTAAGATGCTGTGGGGCTCTAGGAGGAGCTTGAAGAAGTGGAGTGACTTGAACCGAAAGCTTACATCTAGCAGTAAGACTTTAGGAACAAGTTGCGAGGATGGTTTTAGCCCTGGATGCGCTG
This sequence comes from Ctenicera cuprea, assembly GCA_958336395.1. Taxonomy (NCBI): domain Eukaryota; kingdom Metazoa; phylum Arthropoda; class Insecta; order Coleoptera; family Elateridae; genus Ctenicera; species Ctenicera cuprea. The sequence goes on from OY284491.1 coordinate 9,923,025, forward strand.
CCAATGTACGAGTTTCAAGTTTGCCTTGCCTGGTAATGCCTGCACAATACAAACAAACAGTAAGTATTTTTTATTAATGAACGGGGCAAAGTTAATATTCATCAAACTAGAAGTCGCCATTGACTACAAACGCCATAACGTAACAACTGAAACAAAACAGTTTATTAAACAGACGGGCGAAAAAAGGTAATTGTTTATACATTAAATAATTTTATTAAGACGGCTTAAAATGCGTTCAAAGTGTGGTTAGGAAAATAAAATTAATGTTGTTTGTCTTTAGAATTTTATCATACGCAGCAATAACAGTTTTCGTATGTTGATTTACTTTTTACATTAAAGACCGACTATTTACTCGCTCATTACTGATAAAACAGATAACAGGCTCCGAAATTGTGACAACGTGACACCCTTGAAGAAATATAATTTCTGGTTAATTTCAACTTCAACAAGCAGCTAAATTAATATTGAAATGTCGCAGCAAAAACCACAACCCTTCACGTTTTTCGCTCTATCTTGAAAGTTCACGTAATGGAAGGGCCTATCAGATAAAGTGCTGTGACACGTTGACCTATAAAATATAGATACGACGTCGCCCAGTAAAGTCAGAGACAATATGACGGGGAACACGCAAAACTTAAATTTTCTTTTTTTGTCCCTTCACTCGAGGCAACATCTGTTTTGATATCTCGATATTGGTTTAATGAAAAAAAGTGTTATTAAACAACTGGCGAAACATTAAATGTAATGGACCGTTCGAGACTCTTTTATTTTCAATTTACATAAAACTTTATACAATTAATTGATCTGTATTGTAAAAGCTAAACGAGGCGGAAATGACTCGTAGAATGAATTATTTGAAACCACAAACAACAGTCTATTAGGTTATCACTGTTTAATAAACGGAAACAGGTGGAAATTAGATGTAATAGGAATATATCGGTCTCTTTTGATATTTTCAATCGATATACAGGGTGTTATTGAATTTTAGGGACAAACTTCTAGAGCTTGCAAAACACAACAAAGCAAACAACTTTTGTAAATAAATGTGTGGTCAAAAGTGTTTCCTTTCAGGGATAGAGCTTCTTAAAGATTCTTTAAGAAGCGCCTAAATGTAGGCAACTCAATTTACTACCTACGATTTGTTTCCATAACGACGGAATTTAATACAGGATAAATAAAGCCCCTTTCCCACTTTTCAAATTTAAATTAAATTTAAAATAAATTAATTAACAAAATGTTTCAAAACTAAGCAATAGAGAAAAACAAAATTTACAAAGCAAAAATCAACTATTTAAAAAAGTTACAATAACTAATTCAAAAATTAACAAAATTATAGTAAATGTTCAAAATGTCGCCCCCCAGCTTCTACACACGAAGCACATCTACAAAGTAAATTTCAGCGCACCGCTCCAAATATACCAAGAGTCTGTTGAACTTCTTCACATGCAGCAAGAATACGCGCCGTAAGTTCTTCTACAGTTTCAACTGGGGTAGCATCCACTAACGTTTTAATATGACCCCACAAAAAGAAATCAAGTGTGGTCAAATCAGCAGAACGTGGAGGCCACGCTACATGCTCTCCTCGACCTATCCATCTGTTGGGAAAAGTGTTATTTAAAAATATGACTTCCGCCGGAAAATGAGCAGCTGCGCCATCGTGCTGCAGCCACATTTGAGGTGGAACATCTTCCAAAAGTTCAGGCAAGACATGGCGCAAGAAATTTAAATAAATTGCTCTTGTTAACCTTTGGGGTAGCAGACATGGTCCAATGAGTCTATCGCCAACAATCCCGGCCCAAATGTTCACTGAAAATCTTTGCTGGTATCCTTTTTGAACCACAGCATGGGGATTTTCATCGTCCTAAATGTGGCTGTTTCTACTGTTGAATATTCCTTCTTTCGTAAAAAATGCCTCGTCACTAAACAGAACGTTTACTTGGAATTCTGGATCCTCATTACACCGCCGCAGAAATTCCTGGCAAAATTCTATCCTGGCAAAATCTGCTTGAACCATGGCTTGTACCTTCTGTGGATGGTACGGATGTAGCTGCTGCTCATGTAGTACCTCCCACACTGAAACATGGTTCACTCCCATTTCATGAGCGATGGTTCTTAAACTAGTAGAAGGATTTTCAGCCACTCTCTCCAAAACTTCTTCCTCTCAAAATCCATTGTTCGCCTTATTCTGGTAGCTCCACAGTTGTGTCTGTTGACAACGAATGTACCTTCCTCCCGCAGCCGACGTGAATGCCTTGTGCAATGGATGATTCCTATTCGGAAAATGTTGTTGGTACAGGCGAGCAGCTTCGCGTGGGTTACCCCAAGCAGCTCCATACATGAACAAAGTATAATTCGCCATAACACAAAAATACGAAACACAGAACGAAAATAACGTAGAAAATAATTATCAAAAAAATCACAGAACGAAAAAAAAACGATTTATAAAAGGCACAGAAAGAAATCCTAGAAGTTTGTCCCTACAATTCATTAACACCCTGTATAAGTGTATAGGCAAGAATTAAATGGCATAGTTTTTCGGATTTTTTCTTTCTCATATTTCTAGTATTGGAGTGTGTTGTTCTTGTACAATTGTTTGTTTAAAACTGATCACAAACTTTTGTTATTTTACTTGCTGTAAGTTTCGATGTTTTCTTACAAAACATTAATTCCCGTGTGACGCCCTCTGTAGAAAATCGAAAACTACTAAGGTTGTCTGTTTATTAAGAGGCTGTATTTCCTCCTCTGCCCTTCAATTTGTCTGCTCTATACTTACATTGTTATTGGCGTTCCGAGTCTAAGAGAACGCTGGCAAGAATCACGATCTGTCTACATACTTGAGCATGTTATGAGTGCATGCTTCGATCTTAAAGTAACTGGTAGAGACAGAACGTTGTGACTTGGCTCTTAATTTTAGAAATAGAATAAGTTAAATTGTTTGGAGTAGTAAAGTCCAGACGAATTTCTTTTTAAGGTCAAGCAGTAATTTGGCCAACATAGCGCAGTAAATTTGAACTAGGCCAACTTTTAAATATATCTATCGGAAGTCGATGCGTGAAAGTGCGAAAGATTGAGAGGCTAATTTGTCAGACAAGATGACAAATTTGAAATTCCTCTTAATCGATTTTACTTAAGAAGTTAGTTACGTAATTGTTTTTTATTAGCAAACTTACAAGGTTATTTTTCATAAAACATATTTATGGCCGTCAGCCAAATTTTGTTATCGAAAATTTGTGTTAGAATATTTAGCTTCTGATCATCTTCAATTTTGCTCGGGTATTATATGTCTAATTATTGCTTAGTTCGGGTAATTTTCGGCAAACTGTCGAGTGTACATCAAAGGTACATCCATACTGACGTATCTGATCAATCTTAGTTCTGTTAATGGAATAATAGTGGTGATATGGGTAATTTAACTAACCAGTTAAATGACAGAATTAGCTTTGAGCTACATTCCTGTTTGTGGTATGCTAGCCTCGAATTAATCAATTAGACAAGCAAACCTAAGATCGATGCTTTAATTTCAAGTACACTTTGTGTTTCATAAGTCAATTACGAGTTGTAATTAATAATAGAAATAGTGTTACAATAATATTGTAAGACCAAATTGTATTTCTCATATCTCTGGAACGGATTGTCCGAATAGGATGAGCCTTGTAATAGGAGGGTATATCATAAATTCACTGGTAAAATATTAAATAAGCTTTTAGCAAAAATCCGACCCCGGAATCAAAATTAAACTTGTTTTTTTGATACAAATTTTGTACAGTAATTGATTTTTATAAAGCTGAACAAGTGATCTGATAGAAGACCTTAAAAAAAAATTTTCAAACTTTGTAACATTAAAATGACGTTTTAAACACTACCCAAAAAGAAAATGCCAGAACAGCATGTCACTACAGCTTTAAAAGTCTCAAATCTCGAGGAAAATAATAGTACTAAGCTAAATTTTTAGATAAGCTTTGAATTTAGCATAATTGCGAAACAATACACAACAGAAAAAAGTCACTGCTGGTTGTCAAAGCTGTCATTTTAGGATCAAATACATTGATAACCGTTGCATATGGAACAAAATGTCGCAGACAAAAGGAAGAACGTCCAATTCTCTATAAAAAATGTTCTTTAACATATTTTCATTTATGCTACCATTTTCGAGAAAAACCATAGTCAACGTATTTTCAACTGGCAGTAATGTACCTACTGATTTTTACATCACATAGTAGGCGTGTTTTTGAGTGGTATCCCCCGAAGACTTAATCCAAATACCTAATATAATGTTTTTATTATCGGAGGTAGCAATCCATATGTTAAAACCCTAACTGTCTCACCATAACACGGCAACGGGCTCTTTCAACTCGACAAAATTTATCGCCGTAACACGTCCGCAGGCTCTTACGTGCACATTTGAAGTAATGATTGTTTTCAGCAAGTGTTTCTGTTAGACTCCCCACTGTTGCTGTAATTTGGTTATTTAAGGCTTACTTTATTCCTCCAATGCCGGAAGAAATTTTTTTATAAAAGAATGGTTATATACACGTAATCAGTAAACTGGACTCGGCGGTGTTATTCTCAAAATTTTAGAAACATCTACTAGGACAAAAATGCACTAATACAGCTAGTTTTTAAGCCAACTTATAAGTGAAACAGAATATTAATTTTACCTATAAAATAACTTGATCGGTCTGTTTGTTTCCCAGCACGAGCCGGTCTTTTATTAACTTGCATTATGAGCAATTGCGGTAAAATAATAAACCGCGCAAAACTAATATACTAGCTCCACAATTTGGAAACTAATCATCGACATGACGTGTTTGTTTCAAATGCGACTGCGATTAATTTTTTATTTGATCGCTCTGTATAATGATTCAGTAGATAACAGCGCGTAAGGCATCAATCACGTGCGTTAAATTTTGTCTGTCGGCGCCTTTGGCTCTAATGCCTTCTAGTAAGTAGTAAATAATATTTAAAAGAAACTTTCGTTAGATAACGTCAATTGAATATAATAAATTTTTTAAGTTGCAATGTTCTCGCAGTTTGTTTGGTAATGACGCTATCACTATCAGCAGAGTATGTTCCAATTATACAAATAAATAGTAGTGTCCCAAATTTGCTTATGTGTTTTAAAAACTGTAGCGGTCTGCTGTACAAAGTAATATGCGCCTTATATAATGGACGCGTATATGTGAATTCTTAAAGCGGCGGACCCTCACTACTAAAAGTTGAGACAGGTGGAAGGGATCCGAATTTACTATATAGATTAGATAGTGATAATTTTAGATTAGAGATTTATACTCGTAGTTAGTACGAAGAAGACGAATCGGTATTTTCTGCAAATAATGGTTGCCGAAATGCATGAGGCTCAAATTGATAAATATATGAAAACAAGGCATCCGAAGATTTAATTGTATAACGTTTTAAAAAGAAATTTCTTTGTGTTTTGCTGGAAAAGTCTTTGCGGAAATTTGTACAAAATACCAATTAAGGTTATCTACAAGAGTTTAGAATCTTTCGTTCACGTACAATTACATTTTTTTTAATAAAATATATTCCCAAAGAGTATTTCGCCACAATCTTTATAAAAAAGCGAAATTAGAATATTTCCTGCATGAATTTTACAATAAGAATCTCTCAACTTTGAAACTTTTACATAACTTGAACAAAGGATCAAAGCTTAAGAAGATATCTACTAACCTCTAAGGGCAGAAAAAAGAACACAAAGCCATTTTGATATATCACATTTTAAATAATTTACTAGGATCGTTGGCAACTTTAAGTTTACCGTGTCTTTTGGGAAAAAAACTGTTTCACACTTTTACACGTTCTTTAAAATAGTTGTATTCATTTCATTTAACTGACAACTTAATAACACCCACGTGTTACTGTCCGAATATGGTCCAAAAAGAATGTGATAGGGAAAAACGTTCACCGACCTGAATGTGGTGCAGATTCGCCAGAAATAAAGTACATTTTTCAACTTATTTTTGAAGTTATGTTGACCACTCAGCGTTTAACCCTTGAGGAACATGTAAAAATACGTTTACCAAGTTTTTCTTACAAGGGCATAATATATGGGAAAAAAACTTAATGGTAGACCGTGAGTGTATGGTCAGGTGAACTTGTAGGCCATAACGTCACGTATATACGCACGTACTCAATAATACAAATTAAGCAATTTTATTTTTTATAATTTCAGTTCTTTATTACATACCTTATTTTAATAAATCTTATTACAACCCCAATTTCAAAAATGTGAAAATCACTCGCTTTGTAAAAATGACACTCTATAATTAAGAAAGAGCTTTTCCTGAAAAAGTTGCAAGTTTTTTTTTCTAGCTGTCAATGTATATGAATTTTCATTTGGAAAATATATGCAAATGTTAAACTAGTTTTCTTTAGTGCGTATTTATTAGTTCCAAAAACAGTTTAGACATCTCCGTTAAGGCACTCCGGTGGAAATGAGGAAAAGTGCTAAGATTAACGGCTTCACTAACTGCTTTTTTTCAGAATTTGTTTCGGAATATGTGTACAATAATAGATCGATATCGATATTGAATTTTACTATCGATCTTTGTTCTAGTTCTAATTAAAATGTTGATAATCGTTTCCAACTATAACAATTCATTTAAAAAATTAAATTGTTATTCGATTTTTTAGAAATCAATAATCGAATAGAATCGATTGACAGTTTTGCTATTGATTTTTATGGCAATACTGCTACGATGGTCCTTCCTGACGACTACTTCGGGGCGGACTAGAACCGAGCCACCCTGTTCCTCGTGCTACCAATCAAAGTTACTAATTGGTTTTTTCGAAACTGCAAAAACTGCCCTTCCGGTACGGGCTACTCCCTGATATAAAAAAAGAACTGTCAGTACAAGGTTCTCTAGCTCTACGTAACGTCTATTCTGTCGATTCTTGTTATTACTAAAATTTCAAATTAAGAATTACAAATTTCGAGGTTTATTCTGTGCTTTCAGATTTTACAATTAAAAAAGAAAAAACTTTGTTCCCCCTCTTCAACAATTTATTGTGAAATGTTATAAAGGCACTAGTTCTATATTTCAACAGACAGGCGTTAATCTCTTTACATGCGTCTATTTTAATCCTTTTAATAACCTACTCTGTTTGGTCTAATACCACCACTGTTCAACAAAGGGGTTGGACTATTAAAATATAATTACTTAGAGTACTGTTAGTCCCAACGCATGTCTATTGAGAAAAGGGCACAAATAAATATTTACAGAGCAAATATTAGGTAAATTAGAAATTTTTTATTTGGAAACACGAAGCACCCAAAAAATAAAAACAACGAATTTAATTCGAAATTAAAACAGAGATACCGGCTCATCAGTACATTTTGTACTTTCTTCTCATGTTGCTTTATTTTTATTCCATTAGTTTTCGAGTAGAAATTGAAATGTTGGGCGGAAAAGTGGGTTGAAATATACAAATTGCCACCGTATTTCTTTTTGAACCTAAGAATAATTTAAACAAGATGATAGGCACTCGTAATGCTTCACATAAAACAGATGGCTATGAAATCCTGAAAATAAAACACAAATAAAGGGAAAGCGCGTGTGTTCGACATCAGCGAAGCTGAAATAAGGTATAAATGTAGCGTTAAAGCAGGTAACGCGCTAGCAGAACAAGCAAATGATGTTTAGATTGAATGTATTTCTAAAGTGAAATGCGTAAATGTCAAGTATTTGAAAGGAAAATAAATACTAGCATTAAAACGTTAACAGCAATGTTGTTACTTGTTAGGGCTTCCTAATTGGTTATTATAGTAACAAAAGGGAAAGGAACGCCTATAAGATAAAGAAATTGTAACAAATGGAAAACGATATAACATTGCCGTTAAATAAAACAAGATCATTTATTTTAATTTTCAAACAAAGAAATACAAAAAAAATTATTTTCTAGAAACAGATTGCTGTTAATATTTTTATAAGATAAACTATACCACTCACATTTAATTGAACCAATCACAAATTTCCGTTTTCATAAACTCAACCAATCGTGTTTGTTTTATATTGATTAACCTGCATGATGCTGTTTAAATAGTAGTTTCGTATAATATTCCATCTTAAGCCTTATTAACGCGTTTAAAGCTGATGTTCACTGACTTTTGGGTATATTTATTATTATTTTAATATAATTCTTCATTGCTTCGGCCAGAAGTAAGTATCACATTTAATTATAACATAATTTATGAATAAGAAACAATAATTGTCAGTCGCCTACAAGCAAAAAGCAAAATACGAGAAACGTCGACGGAAGCCGACGATAACGATGTCAACCAACATGAATCGCGAGTGTTCAAATCATAGTTCAAATCATGACCGACCCAAATTTTGGTGTACACTTGTAATAACCATAATAATAACATTCTAATATGCATTGAAAAACATAAATATACAGGGTGTTAATGAATTGTGGAGACAAACTTCTAGGGCTTGCAAAACACAACAAGGCAAACAACTTTTGTTAATAAATGTGTTGGTCAAAAGTGTTTCCTTTAGAAAATAGAGCTTGTTAAAGATTCTTTAAGAAGTACCTGAAAATAGGCAACCCAAATTGCATTTTCAATTATTTTGCACAGGTCACACGGAATTTTGAAAAAGAAACGATCTAGACATACATGCATTTAAATAACGTCAATTTTGACACAATTTGATACTTTTGTAATATTTTTTGACTTTTCTTGCATTCGTTTCTTTCTGTGCCTTTTATAATTCGTTTTTTTCGTTCTGTGATTTTTTTGATAATTATTTTCTTTGTTATTTTCGTTCTGTGTTTCGTATTTTTGTGTTATGGCTAATTAAACTTTTGCCGAACAGCATATAACTTACGGCGCGTATTCTTCCTGCATGTGAAGAAGTTCAACAGACTCCTGGTGTATTTGGAGCGGTACGCAGGAATTTACTTCGTAGATGTGCTTCGTGTGTAGAAGCTGGGCGGGGGGGGGGGCGAAATTTTGAATATTTACTACAATTTTGTTAATTTTTGAATTAGTTATTGTAAATGTTTCAAATAGTTGATTTTTGTTTTGTACTTTTGGTTTTTGCTATTGCTTAGTTTTGAAACATTTTGTTAATTAATTTATTTTAAATTTAATTTGAATTTGAAAAGTGGGCTTTATTTATCCTGTATTAATTTCCGTCGTTATGGAAACAAATAGTAGGTAGGTAATTGAGTTGCCTACATTTAGGCGCTTTTTAAGAAATCTTTGAGAAGTTCTATCCCTGAAAAGAAACACTTTTGACCACACATTTATTAACAAAAGTTGTTTGCTTTGTTGTGTTTTGCAAGCCCTAGGAGTTTGCCCCTACAATTCATTAACACCCTGTATATTTACATTAAAATTGTATTTGGTTTGACAAGTTACATAACCAAAATCTTAGACCAAAATTTTGTATATAACCTCAAAAGTTTTATAAAATATCACTTAACGATTTTTCTCCAAACCGATCCATTTTTATAACAACACTTCACAGCAACAGTAAATAAAAAGAACGTCAAAATAAAAACTTAAATTAGCAAAAGGACGCCACTACATTGAAAACAAGCAAACAATACCATGTTAAGAGCGCCTATTCCCCAGAACACCCGAGCATTACCGACTAATTTAGTGTTATCAAAAACGCGTCAATATTAATGTGAGTGATATAGTCATAGTCAAGTGGAATACGACTAGTGATACGATTTTGTTTGATGAGATTGTGGTGTAAGTTAACTCGTGCGAGTTAAGATTTAGGTAATATCAGTCGCCCTACGCGCCTGAACACCACATTTTTATCGAATAATTGCAATCACTTGTTATATTGTTTATGATTAATTTATAATTTTATTTTTAGTGTAAGATTATTAAACAAAACGTAAATAGTTGTGACTGTGGCTCAGCGGTAAGCGAGCGGGCCACCAATGCAGCGGATCCGGGTTCGACTCCCGACCCGGCCGTTCTCCCTCGCAGGGCAACGGGAAAACAGCAATAGTAATTTTTCCTATACGAAAACCTTTCTGGATAAGAAGTACACGCACTTCCTGTGGTTCGGAGCCTATGTTAAACTGTAGGTCCCCTATGTCTGTCTGTGCAAAATATCGATCTCCGCGCACCAAACACAGACATAGGAGAAAAGTAGCCAACACCCTAAATAGGGTATGGCACTAGAAAAGAAGAAGAAATAGTCGTATCAGATTAAACAAATCAACTTTTAAAGCGTTCCGAAACGTTCTATATGGTTTTGGGTGACGTATTTCTTCACGTCTCAGGCTAAGGATTGGTTATAGTAGATGAAAACTTAAAACCTACGAAAAAATTCACCAATTTTATGTCCTCGGCCAGCTTAAATTCGCATTCTACGACGTCCAAACAAAATTATATAATTTTATCAACTTCGCCTTATCTGCCATATAAACAATTATGCATCTATTAATAAACAATTCTTAATTATTTTAAAATTCCTAGTTGTATTATTACGGAATGACATCACCACCAATCAGAACTGTCTAAAAACTAACCGTCTTAAGGATCGAGAATCAGCTTGTTACAGTCCAAACACCCCAAACTCCCTCCAACACGACGTTTTCTTTGTTTTTTTTTAATTAAACTATTTATGTTTATTCATATTAATTGCATGTTTGTTTTGTTCTTTATATTATTTGTAAATATGCTTGAATTCGTCTATTTGTTTAATTTCGTTTTGTTTGTTAGTTTTAAATTATATTAAAATATAATTTTGTCTGCTAAACTAACAAAGTACGTCAAACTCCCTGAAGGTGTTACTTAGTGTACAATTGTTAAACAAAATTTAAGTAGCTTCGTAGAATTAAATTAACTATCAAAGCATTGCAAGGCCGCATATATGGTTTTGCGTACACAAACGATCTAGATGTCGTAGGTTCAATGTTATTATAGAAGTATTTAGTGATGACGTAGGTAGTGGGGTCTGAAAACATGTCACGATCCAAACAACTCGCCTAGTAACTGTTGCTATAAGCGTTATATGCGAAATTGGTCTTTATTGCTAAACACGTTAAGAGCTGTTGATTGAGCTATTTGTGGTATTTGGTCTAACTGAAACTATTTTAATTATTATTTAATTACTGTTAAGCCCAGGAGGTTGTAAAAACTAGAAAGTGTTCATAGTTTTCCTGTATTTGAAGTGTTAGTAAAGATGGCTCAAAAGCACGTGTTAAAGTTATCTTCTATGAATAACTACTTCAAAGATGAGATGAAACTCATAGAAAAAGGCGAAAATGCGTTAGAGTCGGGGCATGTTTTGAACATGAAGTACAATGACGACACAAAAACTATTAATGGTTTAGTGCATGCTAGCATGAAAGACAAAATTTATAAAGTTGAGGTAAGTTACATTTATTTTTAATACTGGCAACTTATCCTAACCTAACTAAATGAAATTGATTAAAAATACTAAATAATTTCGATATTATCTCTGTTGATTTCGTAGATATTTTTGGATGGGGCTAAAAATATAATTAAGTCGACGTGTACATGTCCACGTGGTCAGCTTTCCTGCCACCATGTTGCAGCAATGGGGTTGTTCGCACATTATAATGTATCGGTGACTGATCAATCCTGCAGCTGGTCTGCACCAAAGCAAAGTGCTGTTGAGCAGGTGGTAAAAACTATCGATGAGATATATCCACCAACAAGAGAGTACATAGCTTCAAAAAGGAATGTTACGGAGCAGGAAATTGAACATCTTCGAGAACAATTGGCATCGTTTGGAGGTTCAGTAGGCTTTAACTGGCTCTTAGCCCCCAAACTCACATCACAGGAGGAAAATGTGGTAGTAAATATTCTTAATTGCAGTGAACATATTGACTTATTATAACTACAAAGTATTTATACAGAATTTAACAATAATAATACATTGAAATACAAGTTGTGCTAATAAATTGTCATATAAAACCAATAAATTATGGAAGATTTACATGTGTAGTTTCATTGTACTGTAAAATGCATTTAATATAATATTAATTTTAAAACGCACTTGTTACCTACTAAAAATCACATGTCTAGTCTTCGGGTTACATTATGCTCGAATATTGTTGGCCCGTTGTTCTTTAACCCATCTTTAAAATGGCAACTGCACAATCTCGAACCATTATTGGGTTCTCTGTCTGCTCTCTTAAATGCAAACAATTACAAAAATACTGAGTAACGTCCTCAAAACTTAAAAATCTGATATTTAAAAAAGTATCAACATAACCTAGTTTTTACCTTGTAAGTTTTATCCACCGTCGCCTTTCCGCTGGATCCTTTGGAAACGTAAAAAAACTTGCACGTATGTTTTTCATTATAGTGCTTGCAATCTGGCGCAAAATACATCATTTTTAATGCACAAAATTAGGTTTTATTAAAAAAAAAACAGAAGTTCAATGTTCGTAAACCTTAAGCTACACGACTCCTTAATGAATTCTGTAAATAAAGCTCAGAAGTGACTGTCACACTTGCAAGGCCGTTGCCGTGCAAGTTGTTTGGATCGCAAAGTGGTTGCTAACAGGTCTAACTACGTCACACTAAATGCTTCTATAACAGGTAAGTACATTGTGTTGTATTTCATCTCTTACAGCACTTAGGCCACAGTTTCGGGCCCATTGTGCTTACTACCTTGCATACGACCTTAACTAAATCCTTAAAAACTACTTAGAACTATTCTATGTTAGGAGGGTTCACAAACAGCTAACAGGCATAAGCCGATTAAGTATTCTTGTCCTGGCAAACAAAATACATTAAGTTCAAATCCTTGTCCGCCCCAAGCTTTAAATAATCTAAGCACACGGCGCTGTTTAGGCAGGCAGGGCCTACGAACAACTATGGCTCAAACTTTTAGAGCAGATGCGTGTAATCCCCAAATGACGATGCGATGTAAGCCGAAATTAAATGGTAACATTGAATGCTAATTATTATTCTTTTTGGTTACTTTTTATATTTGTATTCTGTCAACAATTCTTGTTTGAAAGCTACATCAGACGTTAATGGTTATACAGTACTACAGCATTTTGTAGGTAGGTACATAAAACGTATTGTAACCTGTACAAATTTTTTACAAAACCTTTTTGGAGTCACGTCCGTATTTTGATCAATGCATTCATGTAGTCAGCGAATTGTGAAACTGCCTGCTACATTAGCTAAATGAATTTTTGAATAACGGTAAAAAAACATTTTCGTTCCAAACACAATGTTTGTTGTTGCAACTGAAACGCAAAACCTGATACAGTCCCACAGGCGCACTCGCATTATTAAGGGGCAAAATTAAACCAAAAAAGCACCTAAAAAATGTTACAGAAATCCGAATATTTTCATAGCAGTTTCTAAAAACTTGCTGCTTTGATAAATAGAATCCATGAAGGATATTTTTATTTAAAACAATTTTAAAAAATGTTACAAATTTCAATTTTTGAATTTTTTTACTGTTTTTTCCTTCTCGTAATTAACTGAACAACAGAATGATAACAAACATTATTACAGTAATTACAGGCGAGGTTATTGGCGATGTGATTTTCAGGAATAACGTCGTTTTCAACGGCAGTATGTGGTGTTCAATATCTAATAAAAAAAAATATGTATTATATATTATTAGTATAGAAGGACGCACATGCGCCATTGTCAGGTATTTTACAGTGCACGTTGCGACGCCTTTTCGACAGTACAGCTCCGGCTGCGGACGGAAATAACCGCGACCAGGGCGTCCCGACGCCCGCGTCCGAGTCCTCGTACTATGAATACGCGATACCCCCTTAGGTAGGTACGACCCGTCGAAAGTTCAACGTATGTTATATGGTGTGTGTGTATATACAATTATTCGATGTAGAGCTTACTGTTCTTTTACTCGGTTTTACGGTAGCTTTAATACTATTCCTCTATGGTTCTGTTTTAATACGTTTTTTAATTAAACATTTTAATGATAAAAAGAAAATAATTAAATTTTTTCATTTATTGATCCAAATGTGAAAATAACCAGAAAAGTATAATATTTTAAACGAAGTTAAACTACAGAAAAACGGGATTAGACAAACTAAAAGTGTTTACGAAAAGAAAAAAGATTAAAGCAAAGGACGAGCTTTAAAAAATTGTTTTATTCGAAAAATGGAGCATCTATTTTAAATTACCCTCAACTAAAAGCTTTCCAAGTCTATTAATATTTTCTAAATTTTTATTAGACGCCAGCTACATTTTTTACATAACCTAATAACGCTTCATTAACTTAGCTGCGACCTTGTCATCGAAAATATTAAATAGCATGAAAAAGAAAACATCCGCCCTTAATGACGGTTGTTTATTTATAGGCCCCGACACCCGAATTAACCGCAAACACAAAAATTCAAGGATAATACCGCCAATTTTTTTTGTTGTGACATACGAGGGCAGTAGCACTAGGAAAAAATTTAGAAATAAAATTATTTCGTCTGCGCTCAACAGGAAATTGTTGGAATTGTTACAACATGAAAAATGTTTTCCCGAGGAAAAAAAATAAAGCGTAAGGGATGGGATGAGATAGAAAATTTAGGTAAAAGGCATGGGTTGTTTTATTTATAGTAATTAACAAAATAGGGTTGGGTTAATTTAAATTTTTTTGTACATGAAATTTTTTCAGTTTTGAACTGAATTTTAGTGTACCAATTTTGTGAACAATTGTTTTACAATTTAAAATTGTTTAGTAACTCTAATACACCCAAAAAAATTTTATTTGGGTTTTCCTCATCAATGATTTGCTAAGAAATATTTAATGTTTTCTAAAATAATTTACAAAATATTGCAAATGTTCGCGTCAAGAACAACGAGAACGTATAATTCCTCCACTTCATAATCGAAGAGGGCTCATTAATAATTACTAAGGGTCAATTATGTATTCTCTTGTTTTATTTGCAAAAAAGCTAATTAATTGGTTTTCATACAAAGGCTTTTCCCGCCTTACACGGTTGTTATTAGCGCTTACTGGCATTGATCGATGCAATTAGATATTCAGCACGAAATTCGCTAATTAATCATCCCCGAACTTTATTATTTCACACTTTATCAAGAAAAATAAATTTTACATAATTAATTAGACCGTAATATTTTCGTAGGCGTGTCGTTTTCAAAAAAAAGATAACATGTTGTGGGTAAAAAACAGTTATTTAACATGTTTGGGGCAGAAATTCAACACGCGTTTTCCAATATTATTTCGCTGTTATACCAGAAATAAAAATGTTAGAGAAGATTACACCCATCAGGTTTCAGGCGCCATAAATATTTTCTTTCGGGCCTATATTTATTACTAAAAAGAGCAAAGCAAAGAGTAAACTTACAATTTTCTAAGCCTTACAAATCTGTCAACGCACGAGATTTATGTGTTATTATTTCAGTAGCTTTTTCTAGCTGAAAATTCTGAACTGGTTAAAGGGATTACCAGAACGCGTTGTCTTAAAATAAATGAAACTGTAGCAACCCATTCATCTTAGTTCATTTTTTTTTATTAATAACCTTGGTTCGGTTTGTTCTCACATAATTCCCCCGGTAATTTTCCGCAAACTAAATTTTCGATTGCTTAATCTAAATTCGAAACTTATGTAAAAGCTTTGTTGTTTTGCGCTTACAACTTTCTCCCACTGCTTCCAGGATCAGGACTAGACTATTAAAAGCCGGTTCGTTTCCTTATCAGAGTACAGTTTTAACTATAAATTTAGAGGTCTTTAGAGTCAGTTTTTGCTAAATAGTTTTATAAGTTAACCTAGGTTTTGAGTTCACAACGTTACGAAATTTATATACTATTCGGGGCAGGGTTGTCCTGTAGAATTGGTACCATTTGTCAGATTTTCGTAACCTACGCCTGAGAGTATTTTAGTAGCGTGTTCTTCATAATTTTTTAAAGCTTAAACTAGGTTTTCTTTGTAAAATGTTAGGGTCTTTGCCCATTATTCAGTTTCTCCCACTGCTTCATGCGTTCAAAAATTACTAAAGTGCCGGTTCGCGTTCTTATCATGGTAGAGTATTAACTATTAATTTAGAGAGCTTTATAGTGTCATATCATTATGTGGTTAAAATCTAACCTAACCTGTGCGTTTAGCCGTTTACGATAGGTGAGTGCTTCCAAAGTCAGATGCTTGTTAGGACAGGGTTGCCGTGTAGAATTCGTACACTTTCTCACGTTTTCGTTTATTTGTTACCACCTGAGATTATTTTAGTACCGTTTCGTAGTGAACATTTGAAACTGGTTATAAAAGGAACTTGAATAATTAAAACTCTAGCAAAAAACTCATCTTGGTATATCTGTTTTAACAATAAAGTCGTGTCGCTTAATTTTCACTGTAATTTTTTCATAAAAATGTATGCCATTTTCTAAATATAAAAATCTAAACTAATGTAAAAGCTTTAGGAAACAAAATGTTTTCCATTATTCAGTTATTACTGCTTAATGCATCTCGACTTTAAATATCATTAGAATGCCGGTTCGCTTCCTTATCAGAGTATAATATTAGCTATTAACTTTGAGAGCTGTATGGTCAGTTATCACTGTCTGGTTATAAATTAATCTAGGTTGTACGTTTACAATAGGTTAGTGTATTTCAAATTTGTGATGCTGGTTGGGGCAGGGTTGTCGTGTAAAACTGGTACTGTTTGTAACATTTTCATAAACTAGTCAGCGCGTTAGAATATTTTTGCAGGGTTTTCTGGTTGAACATTTTTAGAATATATAAAGCTATAATAATCCTTTTCTTTTGTCAACTGCAAATACTCCTCATAGTCATTATACAATTGTTGTTGCAAGGTATTTGTTGGTAATACGTTGATAATAACTGTGGCTCCTCAAAATTATCTATCTTTTTTATTAATGAGTTATTTCTGTCAGACAAATCCTTCGTAATTTTCCCACAAAAATATTTCTTTAGTGTTCAACATAAATTTGAAACTTGCAATGGAATCATAACTTAAAGGGTCGTAAAATAATGATAAGGGATGGAGATTCCTTTACAGAAAAACAACAACACTAGGGCAGATTTATGATATTTCAAGAAAATAACGAATTGATAAAGCATTTAACATTTACTTCTTTTTCGTTCAGTATTTGCTTTCACTATTTTAAGCATATCGAGTATTTAAAAAATGCCGGTTCGTTTCCTTATCACAGTGGAGTATGAATTATCAAACAAATGGTATGTTATAACCAGTTTTTTACTAGGAATTACAATAATCTATGCCTTTACGATTAGTGCTTACAATTTCATATACTAATTGGGGCAGGGTTACCGAGTAGCATTGGTACTGTCACGTCTAACTAATGATTGGACCTGAAACAATCTGTTAATTTCGTTTCATTTTTTTATTGTTTCCGTCTATTCTAGAATTTCGTAAATTTTCCTCACAATTATTTCTCGATTGCTAATCCTGAAACTTGAAACTTTTGCAGTGACAACTAAACTCAAAGTTCGCTAAAATTATGCAGAGCCTTCCGGAAGTTTCTGACAGTCGGAGAGAATCCCTTCGTCCTTTGTCAATGTGGTCGGTCACAACTTACTTTACATATTCGAATTTAGAATATAACTTTCACGGCCGTAATTTTTCCTTTAAACTTTCAGGTTTTAATAGTCGATTGGATTTCCTAAAAAAAACTCAACCGTTAAACGTAACTGTGGGCCAAAAACGTATCCTGATTACCTCACGTACCTTTCGCAATTTTCTGAAAGGGGATTAAATTGATTAATTCCGTGGGTGGTTTGGTTTTAATAGTCCGTAAAATTATGGGCGTTACATTGATTGGAAAGCGTTCGTACAGCAATAAATTCCGAAATCAATTAAAAGTTCCAAATCTTTTCTTTTGTGCAATAAATTTATTTCACGCCCAGAACTTATGTCAGCAAAATACTTTCACCTTATATGCGATTAGTTGATGCCGAAGTTTACCAAACTCATTACAAACTTCAGTAAAGTTAATTTGCGGTTACTGAAACAAATATCTGGGGATTTTGCTCCACCAAAGTCCCTAACTATGTAAACTGTCTGGAATCGTAACGGGAGACATCCAATCGCAATTACGACGGTCGGTTAAATTTTTATTCGAATATCAGGAAGAAATGAGAAACTAATATTTGCAGATCTTTGGCTAGCAGACTGTGGGTCTTTTGGCTCGACCCAGATTTCATGGCGCTTTCAAGACGCTCAAAACACATTGGTCATGCTATATTTACTCACAAACATTTTATACGCTCTCTAGGTAACAAACACACGACCGCACAATCCGAGTGCTGTTTTAGCTGCTTAATTATTAGGAGAGGATCTAAGCTCGAGTTATATTTAGAGCTAATTTAGAATGTACCGTGAACAAGCAATACACAGTAACAGTTTCTTGCTACTGATTAAATTGGACCAGATTATAATAACGCAAAGAGAAGGAGAACACCTTCCAACGCAAGCCTATTTCTATTAATTTTACGTAACTTGTTCAGCAAAATTTCCATATTAAATTTGGAACAATAGATCAGGATCGGTTATAATTCAAAATTGCTGACGAGGAGATGCCATGAGTTAGGACACAATAGAGGAAAAGTTTAAAATATTTAGGTAAAAGGGATTTAACACTGAAATTCGCTTAGCTAAATTAATTTAAAAAAAATATTTGTTGTAAAATCTGCCAGTTTCCTGGAACGTTTTAAAACCATCTCAACAACAAGTTCAAAAAATTCATGACGAAACCAATCCAGAAATAAAAAATAACTAATATCAACAAGGTTTAAAGCTGTTGAGTCACTTTTACTGAACTTATGTTGATAGTTGTCTCGCCTGCTCTAGTTGCTTAGCAGCCAGCCATAAGTATTATTAGTTTTTTAGCGGAAGCCCCATACGGCACATCAGGAACATCATAGCCACCAAGACGGTCAGCTTTAAACCGTACTGTTGTAGCTAGCCGCTCATTTTTTATATGTTTGAGAAAAAGAGAAAATTCGCCAGCCAAACATTGAGTAGGAGAGGGAAAATTACTTTCTATAGAAATTAACTTGTAAATCTTATTCTACTATCACTATTAAGCTATTCAGCTTGAACGGAAATGTACTATCTTCGCCCGTTTATTTAAAAAAGGGTGTAATTAATCGATTTTTAAAAATTCATCAAGGTTTCACAGAAAAAATTAGCTGACTAGGACACGAATCAAATTGTAGCTCATCCCTAGCTCTGTAAACTCAGTAAATTAAAAAAAAATGGGACTGGTTTTTGGGCAATATTTTAAATGTCTGAAAACACGTTTTTGAGTAATACGACGAAATTTAAAAAAAACATGTAGCGGTCGCCATTTTACAGTTAGGAAACAAAGAAGCTCAACTTTCGCTTTCGGTTTCAAGTTTTGTTAAAGTGTATTATCTATGGAAATTTTTCATATAACCTTTTTCCTACCTACCCAACGACCCACAAACAAGCATTTTTTTAAAAGCACACTTTTGAGTAAAAATGCACGTCAATGGTTGCGGAGAATGAGAAAAACCTTAGTTGCCACAAACTTATGTTTAGTAAGGTATAATTCAGTAGGAAACTGTAGATTTTGAAAAATCATTGCAAGAATATTTAATAAAGTGTTGCAACGTTGTAATTTTTATTAATTAATTAACGAATTACTGCGATACTACATTACCAATTACTTACATCTCTTCTACCACTCCAGCGGAAGGAGCCATGACGGTCAGCTGCATACCGTACTGTAGCTAACCGCTAAAGTTTTTTGTGTAAAAGAACATTTTTGTTGTTGTTAAGAACATTTCTTGCGATTAACCGAATAAAGAGAAAATTCGTCATTTAATAGAAGGTTGAAAATTAGACCCTCTAAAAATTTACTTATAAACCTTATTCTACTATCACTACTGAGCCATTTAACTTGATCAGATATATATTATCTTCTTCCATTTATTTATAAAGGATGGTGTAAGTTTTTGATTTTTAAAAATTTATAGAAGGCGTCACAGAAACATTAGAGCGTTGGAACACGAACCAAATTGTTGCTCATCCCTAGCTCAGTAAAAACAAAAAATTTAAAAATTTAATTACGTGGCAATATTGTATTGAAGGTTTTTAAAATTTTGAAAATATTTTTATTTACGTTCTCTTAGATAGTAAAATTGTGTTGCTTAAGGCTATTATAATAAATAAATTTTATGCCACTCTGACAACTAGCTTCAGGAGGTAATTTTCATAAAAATCGCAGCAGTCGCCATTTTAAAGCTAAAAAAACAAGCTTTCGTTTTGGAGTTTTTTACGTATATTTTCCTGATGAATTTTGAGTATAGGTACCCGTTCCTCATCCCAAAGTTATCGAAAACAGCCCATCCGTTTGCACCTAGCTACCCACCCGCAAAGAGGCATTTTTTAAAAAGCGTTTTTTTGTGTTTCCGGAGGTCTAAAACATATTTCCGTCAAAATCGCAAAATCTAACATTTCATGAAATCAGCACTCTTTCCTGTATTGAATAGGTATAAAAGTAAAAAAATTATTTGAAAAATACAGCACCCTTCCACACAAGTAACTAAATACCAGATACGTATTTCGACAGCAAAGATATCATCATCAGTGGTAAGCTGACACTAAAAAATTATGTTTAATGCGGTATATAATTTACTACAAAGCTATAGAATTTAAAATATCATTCCGAAAACATTTAATAAATTATTGCAACTTTGTGATTGTTATTAATTAATTATCTAATTACCGCAGTATTACGTTACCAATTATTTACAGCGAGAAATTGACCATTATAAGGCAATTATTGCAATTTTAGGTATTTCTGTAACATCCGAGCGTTTAACATTAATTTTAGCTTAATTAAATTAGTCACTATGCCATGTTAATTAAACTAATGTTTTGTGTGTATTTCGGGTTTAATGCACCGGATATTGAAATAATATACGCATTGGCATAATTGCAATTTAACTGGAAAATTATTAATGGAAAACGTTATTTGGAGCGAAATTTAATATTAGTTTGCCGAAGCCTTTCAAGTTCACGAGCTAGAATAGTCGCCAAATTCACAAAGAACACAAAACTGAGTTTATTAATTTCGAAGGTTTGGTATAAGTTGAATTCGATTACAGCACTCATATGTGAAGATTGCATTTATAGGCACTAACAATGTTGCCAGAGATATTTATCCTGCTATAATAGGAAAAATATAATTATTTGTTAGTGCATATAAATCCGGCCTCACTGTTAGTGCATACAAATCCGACGTTTACTTGTATGTTATCAGACCAATCACAACACTCACGTTACTCCAATCAAATTACAAATTTCAGTGCGCTAGTGCAAATTATAGATAATTTGCACTTGCGCTAATCGATTGTTTGTCGGTCGGTAGTCATAGTGACTGGTTTGACGTAATTATTATCACTGCATTGCAATACCCATCTCTCAAAGCCACGTTGTCAGGTGATGAGTAGAATTGCCTGCACTCGAAATGTTCGTTTTGAAAGGTCCAGTAAGTTTTTTTTGGAAAGCTGTTAAAGTCGCAGGATATACTTAATTTTTAAATCTATAAGAATAAACTGATCCAATTCACAACTACAGTTTAGACTTTAGCTACGCTGTTGGCCTATACGGTTACGTAGCGATAGATTCTATTCAAATATGTCATAAATCAAAACACTTTTTTCGGAACGACATCATAGCTGCATAATGGTCATAGTATAAGAACAAATTTTATAATACTAAAATCTGTGCTAAAATGGAAAGAAAACCTTAAAACGCCGTCCACGGTGCTCACATTATTTACCTGAGCAACACTGCGGAAAGTTACACGCCGATGCACATACGGTTGAAATCCGCCACATCCGCGCAGAAGCTCCGCCTACAGTTCGAAAGTTAAACGAAGCTGTCTTGTTGGCCTTAGAACTCGGTTATTTTTTTTCATTAGAATCAATAATATTTTCTGATTTTTTGGAAAAGGACTCTTTGAGATTTAAAAAAAACGAAAAACGGAAAAATTAGTCCGCCAAAATTTAGTTGGTACGGGAAAAATTAACCAGCCTGAATATTGCTGCATCTGAAAAAAAAAGGAGTTTTGAATCTCATTCTACTATCACTCATGAGCAGTTTAGGTTAATCAAAAATATTTCAACGTCTACAGTTTATTAAATAAAGAGGTATGAATTTTAGATTTTTTAAAATTGTATGGCACGTCACAGGGGCATTAGCTAACTAGAACACAAACCAAAGTGTATCTTATTTTTAGTTCTATGAGCCTATAGAATTTATTTTTTTGAAACTGCAAAAATTTGAATGTTTTTTACTTCTCATTTTAGTAGTTTTAGATTGTTTTCTAATTTGTAACTTTTTGTATCGCATTTAATACCAAGTTTCATGCAGATTGGATAACTCATTTTTAAGTAAATAAGGATTAAACCAAAATTTTTAAAAATCCATAGAAGGCGTTGCAGACCAATAATCGGGCTGGACACGAACCGAATTACAGCTCATGGCTAGCTCTATTGACCTACCAATTAAAGAATACCGAATTTGCCAGTTTTTGGGTCATATTTTATTCGAAAATTTCCCAAATTTTGAAGATCTTTTTACTCCACAGTTATCAATTTCTCCAGGTCTATTATAATCTTTAGAGTTTTTTGTACCGAATTGTAAACTCGTTTTGGAGTAGTAAAGTAACAATTTTCAAAAAATCCTACCGGCTGCCATGTTTACCTTCCTTGCTAGACGAAGTACATTAGAAGCAGGTGTTGTGTTTATCAAAATTTTATAAGTTGAGATTTTGACAGATTCATATTTTAGAATCCAAGAATACCCGAAAAACCTGGTTTCGTCGTGATGTCTGTGTGTGTACGTGTGTCTCTGTCTGCCTGCCTCTTTATCTATCTGTCTGTGTGTGTTACAGCTAGGATGACTTAAAGCAGAAAACCTAATGAAGGTTTAACAAATTGGAATGACACTGCACCAAAACGAGATTGGTCCGCTAAAACAAAGAGTGGTAGGGGGGATATTATACTTTCAATATAGACGCGCTTGAAAACAAGGCTCACCAAAATATAAAATCGATTTTAGATTTCAACCAATAAATATTGCATGCAGTACGGAAAAAATTTCAGAATACAAAATTTTCAAAACTTTAAATTTATGAAGAATTTTCTTTAATTCTCTAACTTCTTATAATTTTTGAAATTTACGTATTGCCAAAATATTCAAAATTTTAAGATTTTAAACATTTTTTTTAAACCCAGAAAATTACAAAAAAAGCTATAGATTTGCCCTAAAGTCTTCTATCAGCTTCCGTTACAATTTCTGAGGAAGATGCAACAAGAAAAACGTGTCTAACTTCCGCTTCTGAAGCTCATTGATATCGGACCATCCGTTCGGGAGTTATGGGGTTTACACCCACCAACCACCACAAACAGACATTTTTTAAGAACCAATTTTTGGGTTCCTGAGGGTCCGAAACAAGTATTTTCATCAAAATTTTAATTTTAAAAATTTTCTTAAAATCAATACTTTTTTATAATGAAAATATACGAATATTACTGTCATGTGCAAAAACAATTAGAAAGAAACCGCAAGTGCTACTTTTTGGGTTACTTTAGATTCTCATTTTTAAAACCGATGTTAGTCTTATACTATTATTAGATATTTTAATCTACAATATAAGATCTGGTATTTAATATTAGCAAATATTATTATGTAGCTTTGTAAATGTTTTTCTAAATAATTTGATTTACTTACAAAGTTTAATAAATTTGATTAAACTCCAAGGCAGATGTGACCTAAAGTTTATTTCCCGCTCGCAAATATCTGTGACAAAACACAACTCTTATGAGTCATCCCCAAAAAATAGACACACGTTTATTTGTGATGAGATTTCTCGAAATAACTTCAACGAACAAAAGTTGTACTGTTACAAATTTTTTTTAGGAAAATTCGTGTGTTATTTTAAAATTGGTAAAAATTCGTCTTTTCATTGCAAGCGCCCATAATCAAGAAAATTTATAAAAACAATGTAAACTGTTATAAAAACTTTGAGATAATTAAGAGTTGGCGTATTATGTTCATGTATTGCGCTGTTGAGAACAACATCATTAGCAGCAGCTGAATCGGAACCAGCAGAATGGTTGTTAGGGTTACTCGGAAAGAAAATCAATTAGAACGGTCATTTTCAGGCTTTTCATTAATTGATACCGGTACATGCAAATAAACTAACAATTAACGGTACTAATTACGTTGCATAAACAACTCGAAAACCGCTTACATATTTGTTTACTTACAATTTGACGACCATTCTCAAGCCCACTTGCTATTTCTTTTAAAATTAATTATAAAAATAATTTTAAAAAGTTCTGTGTTTTAGGAATAAAAAGCGAGATAAAATGCACAGTTAATTCAAATGTATAAGTGATAAAGTGGTTAAAATTCAGACTATTTGATATTTCGGTGAAGTAAAAATTGTAACATTCATGTGGATACCCATCGTTGGTGCGCTCGGGACACAGCTGTGCGCACTTTCGCAATGTCGAACTGTGCAGGAGCATGTATGTAATATTTCCGGCAGATGAAGTAGTTTATTTATCATACGGTCGTCTTATACTCGTCCCCAATTCCCAAGAGACCGGTCGAGAGACCGAAACTTCATCAACTGCTCCTAGTGTCCAACGAATATCAGACAATCGCTGTTCCAACCCCAGTGTTCCCTCCACGAGCACAAGCTCGACTCGAAGCTTCCATTCTGTTATAAGCGGGCCTTCCTTAAGCACTTATTCGGAAGATTTGCAAGAAAGTTCGCGTCTGCGACGAGGTGACTTAGAAACCCTCCAGGGGAGCGTCAAGTCCAATAGGTCGTGGCCTCAACCTTCCACAAGCAAAGTTAGAAGCCCTTTGCACGAACCTCCGATAAAACCAAGTCGAAAAAAGAAACGCATAGCAGTAGCAACGGAAATTTGCAAAAAACCTACAGAAAATATAGAAAAACCATTTCAAAGGGATACAGTTCCGGACCTCCAAGCGCCATTACAACGGAATAATTCCAGATCCTCAAACACTGTTCCGGCAAGTCAAAGTAGGAATCCTAAATCACCTAATTTTGTTCCAAAACCAGCTCAAAGGGACAGTCAAGATCGAATCCAATCATCAATACAGAGAAGCAATTCGAAATCTTCCAATCCGGGGAGGAAATTATCCTACTCTGATTACGTGACGGTATACACAGGTGAAGAAAACGAAGCCACCATTGAGTCGTTAGAAAATTCAAAGCCCGAAGGTAACCCTTCGAGCCTGATCTCGCCAAGGGTGAAATTAGCGAGAAGTTTGGAGAAGGAAAAATTATTTTCGGTTGAAAACGAAAAGGATGTTCCCTTAAACCCCAGGGCCGGAAATCCGAAACCAAACCCCAAGGGTTATTCCACCCATAAGCGTACGAAAAGTTCTGATTCTTCAAAAACGAAAGTTAGTCGCGAAAGATCGCCCAAGGCAAGTTCTTCGATAGATCGGGAAAATACTCCTGTGAATAGTGCCCGTGCCAAAAACGAGTGCGAATATTTATCAGTTGGTGAGGAGACGTTGAGTAAGTCGTCGGCGAGAGGATCTTCCCCAAATACAAAGCCAAGGGAATCGTCTTTAAACCCAGACTCAAGGTTGCAGTTGACAGGCCTGCAACAGCTAACGCCAGGTGAAGGTTGTTTCAAGATGCTATTTCCGTACTAACGTTGCTAATACTGGCCTACTGCACAGTGTGTGCTGTAACGACTAACTAATTTATTATTGCAGACGTGTGGTTTACTAAATGCTAACTAATAATACGCACTGTTTTAAAATAATTGTTGATGTGTACAACCCCATAATTTCCTGAACGTGGGCTGATGGATTTTAGACGAAAGCAACTATTTAACTGGCATTACTTATTTACATTGTAATCAATCTGGGCATTTCCGTCCGCACAAACCCACCATTGTCATTCTCCCTTTATGTCTAGCTAAATTTAGGTATTGATTTGTTCCTGGATATTTTTAAAACGGTTTCTTTTTCACGTTTAAGGTTTCAATTTTAACATTTAAGTTTCAATTTTCAGGATTATTATAGAACACAGGTGTGCATTCAAGATCAAATTTTATTATTACGTACACTATGGGACAAATTAAATGATCATGCGGCAATCTCGCTGGCAGTGCCGGTTGTAGGTGTAATTCGCCCCTAGGCACAGCCACCTTTTGGCCCTTGTAACGAAGGTTAGGGGCCCGACTGGGGGGCCCGGAAAATTATTTGAAAAATACAGCACCCTTCCACACAAGTAACTAAATACCAGATACGTATTTCGACAGCAAAGATATCATCATCAGTGGTAAGCTGACACTAAAAAATTATGTTTAGTGCGGTATATAATTTACTACAAAGCTGTAGAATTTAAAATATCATTCCGAAAACATTTAATAAATTATTGCAACTTTGTGATTGTTATTAATTAATTATCTAATTACCGCAGTATTACGTTACCAATTATTTACAGCGAGTAATTGACCATTATAAGGCAATTATTGCAATTTTAGGTATTTCTGTAACATCCGAGCGTTTAACATTAATTTTAGCTTAATTAAATTAGTCGTTATACCATGTTAATTAAACTAACAATGTTTTGTGTGTATTTCGGGTTTAATGCACCGGATATTGAAATAATATACGCATTGGCATAATTGAGATTTAACTGGAAAATTATTAATGGAAAACGTTATTTGGAGCGAAATTTAATATTAGTTTGCCGAAGCCTTTCAAGTTCACGAGCTAAAATAGTCTCCAAATTCACAAAGAACACAAAACTGAGTTTATTAATTTCGAAGGTTTGGTATAAGTTGAATTCGATTACAGCACTCATATGTGAAGATTGCATTTATAGGCACTAACAATGTTGCCAGAGATATTTATCCTGCTATAATAGGAAAAATATAATTATTTGTTAGTGCATATAAATCCGGCCTCACTGTTAGTGCATACAAATCCGACGTTTACTTGTATGTTATCAGACCAATCACAACACTCACGTTACTCCAATCAAATTACAAATTTCAGTGCGCTAGTGCAAATTATAGATAATTTGCACTTGCGCTAATCGATTGTTTGTCGGTCGGTAGTCATAGCGACTGGTTTGACGTAATTATTATCACTGCACTGCAATACCCATCTCTCAAAGCCACGTTGTCAGATTTTGAGTAGAATTGCCTGCACTCGAAATGTTCGTTTTGAAAGGTCAGTAAGTTTTTTTTGGAAAGCTGTTAAAGTCGCATTGATTTGTTCCTGGATATTTTTAAAACGGTTTCTTTTTCACGTTTAAGGTTTCAATTTTAACATTTAAGTTTCAATTTTCAGGATTAATATAGGACACACGTGTGCATTCAAAATCAAATATTATTATTACGTACACTATGGGACAAATTAAATGATCATGCGGCAATCTCGCTGGCAGTGCCGGTTGTAGGTGTAATTCGCCCCTAGACACAGCCATCTTTTGGCCCTTGTAACGAAGGTTAGGAGCCCGACCGGGGGGTCCGGAAAATTTTTATTTTCTTTAGCAAAATACACAGTTTTACGCATCAAATTGGCAATTATTGTGATACACAACGTATCCAGGTTTTGTATTAAAACGAAAAGTTTAGTTTACCGAAAATATTTTGGCATTCATTAATATTTACAGAATATTTTTTTTGCTGAGCCTCGGGCGCTTCCCTAGAGCCGGCGCCCCTAGGCACGGGCCTATGAGGCCTAGTCGGAAAACCGGCCCTGATCACTGGCACACAAGTCTCTGCGAACGGCCCTTTTTTTTTAACTTAAAGCAAACCATTTCAACATTACAAATTGTGTTATTCATGGTTGCGAGATTAATTATTTTTTAAAATAACAACAGATTTCATTCACTTTGTCGTCTTTTTAGCCTTGTGGGAATCATTTTCTTCCAGTTGATGATAGAAGCACCGCTTGCACTGATTGTGATTGTTGAAGAAGTTTTTTTGTTTTTTTTTAATAACAATTATGACAGTTAAAAACGAACTTTCAAAATGTTAAGTTCTCACCCGCCAAAGATGTTTCTTTATATGTAAAAAAAGATCAGTATAAACGATGTTAAAATTGTAGAACATTTGCAGGCCGCTCAGAAAATAGAAAAACAAAAATTATTTAAAATCAAAATGCTTTTTCTACCCCGTGTTTTAATTTACAGTTTGCGCTGCCTATACTATAATGATACCCATTTCGATACGAATTTTCATTATGAAATGACCCAAACTGACCAATAGCAGCGAAGCACTGCTTTTGGTAACCATGGTTACAAGACTTGTTGACATTTCTTAGTTAACATCGCACAGCAGTTCGAGTTTTAGTATTTGCATTAAAAAGATTTTCAATGAATATTTTTTTAAATTAACTAGTCGTAGAAAAATAGTGTGTGCAGCTCTTATATAATCGCAATTATTATAAATTCGTTGCATAATATACTATTATTGCATAGACATTTGCTAACCTCAAAAACATGATGCAAAATGCATGGTAAATTATATTTTCCAGATTCTATGTCTTCTGCATACTGTGGCTAAGTATTTAAACTTTTTGGTTTTAGGGCCGTATAGTCAAAAAATAATTTTCACATTTAAAATTAAGCAAAAATCTAAATAAATATTAATAAACTTAAGACGATTTGTGCAGTAAATTGTAATTTTAATAGGTCAGATAATGAAATAATTAAATTAATACCCATTTCATTATTATAACATAATTAAACATTAAAATTTCAGTTATGAGAGTATGAAAACAGTTCAAAAATTAAATCTTTCTTTCTTTTTTCTTTTGATCTATCTGTACGTAATGAGCGTTAAATGTGGACTCATTTCTTCCATTATTTTCTGTTTTTTGCGGGTATTTTCTTTTCCTACAATGTTTCCTTGTTTCTTCTATTCTTCTTACCCAGTTTTCCTTCGGTCGTCCAATTCTTCTTTTTTTAATTCTTTTTGCTTGTATTACCTTCTTAACTAGTCTTTCTTTACTCATTCTCTGTATGTGTCCGAATCACATCCATTTTTTGTTTCTAATTGTTTGTTAATTGGTTTGTGTTGTAGTTCTTCCCTTATTTGTTTATGACTGATTCTATTTAGTTTTGTTTTTCTATTATTCTTCTGAGGTGTTTTATTTTTGCTCTTATCCACTTATCTTCCTGTTTTTTTGGATCGGCCAATTCTCACTTGTGTTGTTGGAACCATTTCAAATATTAAATAAACAGCGCAAAAAAATTAAAAAAAAAATTGTCCTACCAAGGATTAGAACCCGGGTTTTTAGCATGAAAAGCAGTTGCCTGTAGTATTATTGCTACACTCGGATTAAAAGGACACGTCTTAAGTTTATTAATATTTATTTATATTTATGCTTAATTTTAAAAGTAAAAATTGTTATTCTTTGTTGAACGGCACTAATAACAGCTAATAACGATAATATAATTTAAATTCTTAGCGAGAGCATCCTGGAGACATAAAATCTGTAAAAATGGAATTTTCCGTGCATTTTGCATATTTTCACGTTTATTCATATTTCACTTTCCTGGAAGGCCCTGTATGCTAGTGCTTTAACAAGAGTAGCTTTTTTTAGACTTGAAAAATTTTGACGGTGCTTTTCCACAATCTGCAATAAAAACTGTTTCTGATCTACCTGTTTGGTAAGCGACATACCTGATGTTATTAAAGCAATACCTTGCTCAGCAGCATCATTTACTACCTGAAAATCGTCAACTATTTGTTTAGTGTTAATATAGTCACTATCATTTTTCTATGTGCTTGAACCCGTGCGTAGTTTCTCTGAGGGAAGGTTTAGAGCTCTTAAAAGCTCTTCTTTTCGTTCAAAGTCACCCCTAAAAGTACCTACATCTTGGCAGAGGATCGGCGGTACTTTGCTTTTCTAAGGTATCACCAATTCCTAAATTCAGCAGCTAAATATTAGAGGGGGGGGGGTCGTGTAGCCCCACCAAATAACTAGCATTAGATTTTAATTCTACTAGTCAAGATAAGTAATTCTTCTTAAGCAGAAGTTATTTATTGCTTTCCGTTTAATAAATAAAAGGGTACTAATTTACGATTTTCAAAAATTCATAGAAAGTCCACAGTAGAAATTGTGGTATTCCGCAAAAAAAAACTAAAAAATGTTTACCACGTTTAATAATTTAATTTCAAAAATTCATAGAAAGCGCCACAGCTTTCAAACAAATTGTAGCCAATTTTTGTTTCTAGCAGCCCACAAAGTTTAATAGAAACCGTGTTTGCAGTTTTGGAAAAATACGAAATTTTGGAAAAGCCCCATTGCGATCGTTTTCAGATTTTCGAAATTAATTTTTTTTCATCGTATACTACGCAAACAAGTTGCAGTTGATGCCGATCAGATAACTACTTTTTGAGTAAATAGACGGTAAAGAAGAGATTTTCAAAAAAACGTAGCGACCTCCATTTTGAACATAGAGAATTCGGTAAAAATGTTTTCAATTTGTCTTATGTCCTTTTTATTAAACGTTACAAATTGAACACTAATTATTAATAATAAAATTTACATAATTGGTAGTGCCATCTACTGGAAACGCGGCGATTTATTTGATAAATAATTTGCATCGATTTCTGATTGATTGCAATCAAAGCAAAAACGTGATAAAAGTAAAGAAATTATTCCTAATTGAAATTAGTTTATTAAAAAAATAAGGTAAGTGCGTTCGGCCATTCTTCAAAATTAAAAATATGAGATGTCAGTCGACAACTGCATAGAACAATTACTATCAACCTACTTTGTTTTTTAGCTACCTCTACTGGCTTGAAAATACAAGCATTCGCTTGAAATTCTAAATTACTAATTATTTTACTTTATTAATGTATTTCTGTTCGATACAAAAAATATTGTACAAAACTTATGCGAGAAAGCTTAATCCGCGCATTCGCGCATATGAAGGCATTCGGTCGCTAGCGCTCGCTCATGCTTCAACACAGCGCTCATGCGGGAACATTGTTTTCCCGCATTTGGTTTGTAAATAACTATAAATATAACCGTACATAAGTTCAAAATCCAAAATTAGCGTGCTCTCATGGCCCGGCGTTCTGATGATCGCGGATAGTCATTTTATCAATATCAGAAATTTACATCATCTTTCTCTGTCAGTTTGTTGTTTATTTGTTTTTTAGTTAAATGTCGCAATTAAGGGGTTTACATCTATGTTGAAATCTCGCCTGTGCAACAACAGTCACTAAATAGAGCTCATAAATTAAAAACTACTTGTAAACAAATCGGTCGATATTTAAAATGAATTTCGAAAATTGCCCAAAATGGGCAAAAAGCACAAACTAAGATTAAAAGTTGCAAGAAATTTATGTATATTTTTTTGTATGCTTAACCTAATATAAAAATTGTTAGGTTAGCATTTATAATCAAATCATACTTCTAGTAAAACTAATTCTACTTTGGGGGTGAATCACGTCAATGTTTCGTTATGGTCATCGTAAAATAACAATTTTCGTGCTAAATTGTAGATGATCATTTAATTTGTCCCATAGTGTACCTATTTACTTGAGGTAAATTCTAAACCATCCTTGTTAGTGGCATTTTTGCGCTCAGAGTTGGGTTGCAAAGTATATCCCGAAAACTTAGCTAGAGCTTGAGGGGTTACGTTTAACCTAAAATGATCCTGAACCAAATTCAAAAAGGGGGCGGCCCTTTTACTCAGAGCCAGGCTAATTGAACTGCGGGAAGTTAACGTGAGTTTTCACAAATCAACGCAGGCGACGCCGACGGTTCAAACAATATTTATGTTACGCTGTGATATTAACAAATACCTCAACGCCAACTACATTTCAGCTGTAATATGAAATTATGAAATTCTTGCTAGCAATATATTATATAAAAGATGTTAGATACCGCTGGTAGAAGAAATGTTTCTATTAAACATGAGATGAAATATTTATGAAGGTACAGTGAAATACCAAATGTAATGAATGTTCTGTTTTTGTTAAAAGTTTAACATGAATTGAATTTCTGTCTGGGATTTTTTTTTTGCTTTATGGTTGTTGCTTCAACGTAATTGTGATTTTTTTAAATTTACTTCGCTATTGAAAAGAAATGTAATAATGTGTAGCTATAGTGTAATTAAACTTCAAAGCATGTTTTCGACGAAAAATTAGTTGTTACGGTTTGTTTGCTGCTAAGCAGAGGTCAAATTATACTTCTGCGTCATATTCGACAAAACCGGCTTAGTAAGCTAACACCTTTAGCGGGTTTCATTCAAACAAAATTTATGTTCTAAAATTATAACATGAAACTCGCACAAATGAACAAAAAAAAACAAGGTTTAAATAAATTATTTGTGTCAAAGAACAAAGAACAGTGGGCTCGGGCTAAAGCTTCAGAAGGTTGTAGTCCGCGTAGAGTCCGGGCCGGGGGCTGGTACTTGCTGCTGCTTAGTTTGAGAAAGAGATTGCTTCGCTAAAGACGGTGTTATGCCGAGACCTCGTGTAGCCACTGTTTTGTAACCATGAAACTTATTTTCCAAGTTTAAAGATAAATTTACGTTATATGTTTTAACGTTTATTTAAGACATATTTTACAATTAAACTGCAAACAATGTGAAATCCACAAAGTTTCATGATTTAGAACAGAATGCGTTTCATACATCACCAGTTTAACAGTTATTGTATTGTAGGGGTCGGGTATTTTTAGTTAGGCACTGGACGACACCTTTACAAATAGAAATGAAATAAATTAAGATAGTGCACTCCAATTTCTAATGCTGGACTGTATATAGTCATTCGTTCCAGTTATTAGAATTAAACAAAATAATAACCGAATAGCATTGTGAATTAAAGTGTATTATCCAAATTTATTTATATTTGTAAAATCAGTGCCCCGTTTCTTACTAAAAATACCTGACTCCTACTATACAACAACTGCTAAATTGCCGACATATGTTACACATTCTGTTTAAAATAATAAAAGTTTGTTGATTTCAACCAGTCTTGAATAAACAATTAGAATACCTTTTTTTATTAATTTGCAAAATTAGTCTGGTGGTGACAGCTTTGCTCTTAACGGAGCTCATAGGGTTGCTTTTGTTTCGTTTCGCACAGTTTGTTAGTTCGATTTGTAAGCAGGTTGGACCTCTTGCAGGAGCTGTAAAGTTGCTTCGTTTTATACCTTAGATCGTTCGATTCGATTTTTTTGGGGAAAAGACACCCCCTTTTCTTGTAACGGGCTGTTTATATATGATTTCGTAGTGTAGGCCCTGTCATCAAATTGCATCTACACAATACAAACAAAACGTCCCCGTGCTTTTGTTAACAACAAGCCGAAGGTTTACTTTTTCTATTAAATGATGTCAAGAATTAGTGTTTTTTTTTCCCCTGCCTTGTGAGAGAGTGAGATGGACCGTAGATGTTGTGCAAATAAAACAAAAGAGAACAAAACAAATTAAATTTACGAAGCTGAACTCGTTGTTGTAAACGACCACGCCTCCTCAAAGCTGATTGGCTATGAGTGAAGCAATGGGTTGGAGTGACTCATTATATTGTGGATTTCGTAGTGACGATGTAAACCGCTGGTTGGCGAAATTTAAATTTATAATCGTGTTAAAGCCATGGGTCTCTAGTTCGATACTGGCAACTGTACAGGAAGAAGAGGGCAAATTGCAATACGAGACGTTTCTGCTGCTAGTAAGCGTGCTCAAGCTTTTACCAGTGCAAATCTCCAAATAACTGCCTTTGAAACAGTGGAAAAACCACGTTTAATGACAGCAGGAATGATTATTATTACAGTTGAACCTTCTATTCCTGGACTGTTACGAATAGTCTCACAGCCATTTTAAAAACGGTTAGCCCATTGAAATATTTGCGAGTTTTTTACCTAAAACTTTAACATGCAATGCAATGGACGTTGAAATTGCGTGGAAAGGTGTTTTGGTGGTTTCTTAAGTGTTTTCTATTTATTTTCTATTTATTAAACTATTTAAATAATTTTAAACGTTACGTCAAAATTAACTATTCAATTAAATTGCAAAAATGTAATGAAAATAAGGATATAGCATTTAAAACTCTGAGTAAATAATGTAATAAATAGATAATATCGTTTTCCTTAGAAACAATTTAATTTCCTACAAAACAATTTCAGCTTGGGTCGTACATTTTGTTTTAAATAAATAATTAGCCTCAAGACAATTAAATCATCACTAGTGTTACCCCAGCACACAATGCACTGACAGACAGCGTTGAAGAACCGGCGAAA
Source organism: Ctenicera cuprea (assembly GCA_958336395.1). Lineage (NCBI taxonomy): Eukaryota > Metazoa > Arthropoda > Insecta > Coleoptera > Elateridae > Ctenicera > Ctenicera cuprea. The sequence continues at coordinate 9,957,274 of OY284491.1, forward strand.
TGTCAAGTCACGTGATGCATTAGTTCCAATAATGACACGCGACGTTATTGTAGATGGCGCCCCAAGTGACGCGCGACTAGCCGACCTTCATATATATTATAAATTAAACTAATTATTATTAAAAAATCGACGTAGAATAAAAATATAAAAATGTTTCATGTTCCATCTGTGGAAAGAGACCTTTCATTTAAAAAAAAAGGGTCCAAATTGGTGAAGCGGTAGCCGCTGGAGGAACCGGAGAAAAAAACCCTTTGTGCTTTTATATATGTATGGATTTCTACCTTAATTTTGTCAATTGTTTTCAGTAAATAAAATAAAGCATTTACATACTGAGTCGTATGTTAGTTACAAATTCGATTTCACCTTGACTCCATGTGAAGAAAATGCTTAAAAATACTAACGCGACCGCGCCATCTCGTGTGAACGAATAAAAGCTTTGTTTTCACAAATGTTATTTTTAGATTTTACTAAAATAATATTTCTACACTTCAAAAACATTATTTTTGTAAACTGATGAAAATATTTTTTTCCTTAAACAACATTATTTTGTATTATTCTTTTACAAAATTGTTTTTCAGATTTCACTCAATAAAAATTAGTTTTTTGTTCTAATTTTTAAATTATATTTTGTGCTTCAGAAAAGTTTTTTTTTCAAATACAATTTTCTAAATGAACAATTTTTACCAAAAAATATTATTTACGTGAACAAAAAAATATTTTTAATATTAAAACAATGTTTGAGTTATAAAATTTAAATAAATGTTAATCCTTTAACCGGCCCAAACGGCGCTTCACAAAAAGAGTCTTAGTAAATTAAATTTAAAAGTTCAAAACATTTAAACTTACTTTTTCTAAAATATTCAACCTCCTTCAAATTAAATTATTCCCAATTCCTTATTGTGCAGATACAGAATTAAATTTATTAATCTAATTAGAATTAATCGTCTAGCATTCGTCTTTGTAAGGTTCAATTTTAAGCTTGAGTTAAATAATACAAAGGATTATTAGCAACGACAACCAGCTAATTAAACTTTTCTCGGAGTCGTTACCGAATCTAGACGTGCTTGAATTTATATTTAAAAAATGTATTTATTGGAAAAGTTTCAGAAGTTCGAAAAAACTGAAATGAGCCAAGTTTTTATAAATTAAAAAAGAAGCAAATGATTTCACCCAACTTGGGGTTTTTATCAATATTTCATTTCTAATTCATTTAAATGAAAATTTTGGGCGGTCATCTGTTCATCTGATAGAAGTAATCTTGATGTTAAACTAAAGTCAATATTTGCGCCGGCTTTTAATAACGAACCAATTTTCCTCAAGTTTATTAATGTTGTCAAGTACACGTACAATTTACATATCATAACGCTATTGAGCTAGTGCTAATGTCAAGTTTATAATTTGCCTGTTCAAGTAATGAAAACCTAATCAATTTTTGCACACTTTGATCCAATCCAATACACCGATCCGCTTTAATGGCGTTTTAAATTAAAAATTTGTACGTTGACAGGAAGGTTTCATTTTTCATTACGACGTAATCCAGCTTGATATTATTTTAAAGCTTCCAGCGTTTACGTGTTTGCACTTGTACACGCAAAGAATAACGTTGTACTTTTTCCGTTTCTTGAATCATCCACATAAACCTTTACTGTATAAATTAATATTTAAAACTGTATAATAATTAATAATTGTTTTTCTCCAGAAAAGACTCCTCCTGCCAAGAAGAGCTTCTTTGGGAGCGTCCGAGGAAAGCGGACGCTAGAAACAGCCCCGAAAATGGCGGGCACAGAGTCACCCCTAAGGGATTTGACTCATCCGTCGTATAACGAGGCCCTTAAGGCCCATAATGCTGTAACATTTAAACTCGTCCGAACTGGTGAGTGAAAAAATTATTACTTTGGCTCTCGTTATCTGTGTTGTACGTTTTTTGTATTTTTTTTGCTTTGTGTTTAAAAGTTAAAAGCTCAAAACTCCAAAAATAAATAAATGTAAATTTATTTTGATCATAATTGTGAAAGTCTTCCACAACTTCTCTAATTATGACCGATAATCTACGAAAAAATGGACGTTAATTTATTGTAATAAGGGCCAAAAATTATAATTTTGACCTTGTAAGTTATATTTAAAGGTCAAACAAATTTATGAAAAAGTTTTGCTATTTTGACGATCAGGACTTTGCAGTTTGCAAGTTTTAGGACAATTTAATTAGGTACGTTATCCTCTTACAGAACTCTGAATAGGTGTATGTAAATTAATGGTTCTCTAATAGGATTATTTTGACCGAACCTGCAATTTGATAGGGATTATTACTGTAATGTAGAAGCAATGAATACTTTCGTAAATAACAAGCTTAAATATCGGGCCCAAACACTTATTTTTTAATGACATTTATACACTATCGTAAATAATTTATGAAATCTAAACATTTCCTACAGCATACCAAAACTGTAATCAGGAGTAGGGCTGGGCGATATTGAAAATTGAATATCGAATATCGATAATGAAATTTTATCGATAATATCGATAATATTGAAGACACCACCATAATAATTGTTACTTTTGTTGAAATTAGTACGTGTTAGATTCGCTGTTTTAAATTATTAGTTCACCCTGTATTAAATACAATTTTCTACGAGCACATCTCTACTAAAAAAAATATTTGATGTCCAATCTCTAATAGCACTTGATAAGAGTTGTTTACGACAATGAAAAATATGGTAACAGGTGTGCATTCCATTACTGCATTCGACTGTTTTCGGGACAAATAAAAATGACCGTAAAGTTCCGATTTCTTATTAATGCATGTTATACAAGTACGTCTGTTTGCTTATTGTCGGGGTGTTTCTTAACTTTAAATAATACAGTTCCGATTAATTCGTGATAATTTGAAAAATGAATTAGTGTCAGTGTTTGTTGTTGGTGCAATCATTGCTGAGATCCTTTGAAATTGTTGGATTCGTTGGGACCTTTTTGGTAAGCAAAAATAATAATTCGATCACTACCAATAGAGTCTGTACACAGTGATAAACGACCATTTTACCCCGACCTCTTTTGATCAGCAGTAAATGTTTTACGATTATTTGAAAATGTTAGAAGTTGTTTGGATGTAATAAAAGCGAAAGATGTGTTGTGTTTAGGGCTGGGCGATATTGAAAATTTAATATCGAATATCGATAACGAAACTATATCGATTATATCGATGTCGATAGTATCAATAGTATGATAATAACGATAAAATCTCTATATTTCGATAATACCGACATTATCATCAATAATTTCGATATATTATCTATAATATCTATATTATAAATGTCAATATTACCACGATTTATTTCTTTCGTAGTTTTTCTTAAATTGTACATACACCGTGTAAAAACAAGGGAATTTTTACGCGTTGACGTTGACTTTGCTTCTAATCTTACCTAAAGAAGCTATTACTATTTATAGCCCTTTTAATAAAAAAAGGAATAACCTTCAGTTTAAAGTAGAGTAGCCGATCTAAGTTGCAAATCAATATGAGTTGATAATTGCGTCTAGCAACTACAATATTTCTTGGATTTCATTTTTTCCGTCACTATTATATTTCGATTTTCTATGTAGGTATTATCGATATTATCGATAATATCCATATTATTAAAATTATCGATAATATCGATATATTGATAAGTGCTTTAAAATTATCGTTATTCGATATTACGGATAATATCGATATTATCGATATATCTATAAATATTCCCAGCCCTAATCAGGAGCAGTGGAATTACATTACCTGATAGTAAATTATTGTTGAAGGGAAGGTAATTTCCACCGCATGAGCGTTAAGAGCTCAGTTTTCTTTTTGTTCCTGTAACCGCAAGCGTGAATAAAATCCTTGTGTAACATTTTGATTTTCATTAATTAATTATCACATATTACCGAAGTATTACGTTACTAACTTCTCACAATGAAAACATACTAGCGCTCACTACGAGCGGGTATTTCTGTGATCTTGAAGTTTTGAACCTATTTTTAGCTTAATTAAATCGGTCAATACAGTCACGTCAATTACACTCAAAATATTCTGCACATTTCGGATTTAATGCACTAAATATGCAAATATTTCATGCTGTGCTCTTTATTGGCTTAATTGGCATCCAAATGGAGGATTATTTTTAGAAAACGTTATTTGATGTGAAATTAAAATTGCAGTGCTTAAGGCCCTTCAAATTTAACAGTAAGGGTAGTGCATAAAGTTTCGGAAAACACAAAAAATGCGTTAATTGTTGCGAAAACTTGACTTAATTTTATGCAAATTAATTAACTCAATAATTTTACAATTTTTGCTAGGAAATGGTTGGCAGTAACAGGTTAGATCTTTTTTCCACTACTAGCATTAAACGATATCATTATTTACTTTGTTTTAGAGCCAAGAAGATGAATTTATTTCCTAGTGGTTACTAATATTTCATTATTAACTACTGGTTAATAATGAAAACAATTGCTACCAATCTTTAAATTCACCATAAACTTTCATGTAAAAATCTTTTGATTTTACTGGTAATAACTGTTCACCAACACTTTCTGCACCTTCCCTCTAATTTCAAGAGGAGTGCAGTTTTCACTCAAATCATCAAAATTGGACATTTTATAACCACTATTATAAAATGTATATTTTATATAAATGTCAATTGAAATTAACTATTTTCTTGTTTTCAAGCAAGGCTGCTTTATTTTTGTGCATATTTGCATTTGTAATTTTATTTTTTATTAATGTAAAATCAATTAATTATAAAAGGAACAAGGGTGCTAGTAGTGGAAAAAATAATATATAAACCACGGTAGAGAAGACTTATCAGCCTCGCAACTTATTTCCCTCGATGCTTTGCATCTCGGGAATTAATTCTGCTCGGCTGAGAAAAATGTCTTCTCTACCTTGGTCTATAATATACTATTATTAACTACTGGTTAATAATGAAAACAATTGCTACCAATCTTTAAATTCACCATAAACTTTCATGTAAAAATCTTTTGATCTTACTGGTAATAACTGCCCGTATAACCACACAATACAGAACCTATATCGAACCTGTATTTAAATCTTTAGTCGATACAGGCTTTCTGTACCCTATGGATAGCGCGACGATAGAGATTACATATCGATTGGGTATAGTTGTCTTTACTAACTCTGTATATAAGATGTAAAGCTCCTGTACAGACAACATATAGTTAAAGTACAGATGCAGTTAAGATTGCGTATAGAGCACATGAAGGTACTGTAAAGATACGATATAGGTTTTTAAAGATACTATTCCGATGCTGTATCGTCCAAATTAAGGTGCGGTATAGATAATTCAAGCAATTAATTTTAGATAAAAAAAAAATATTTTTTTACGCGGATATATTTTCTTTTATAATATTTTATACAACCCCTCTGTATTTTTTTAGCTAATTTCATTTACACTAATGTATTTATTGATAGATTTTTAATTTTAAAAATGCGCTGCATACTTTACCTTAGCGGGGAATCGAACTGGCCATCTTTGGTTTGTGAGTCGGTCTCCTTGCACCCTGAGCTAATCTCGCCTCTTATAAGATTCGACCGCTAAATGTTTTAAGAGTAGTACAGAAGGTTATGATGGACAATATGATACAAATGTACTACCAAGAATTACAGTTAGGGTTAAACCGTTTTTTTTGCAGTAAAATTTATAGTGACGTTGCATAATATCTCGTTAAGGGCGTATAGTATGCTTGGATAAAACGTGATTAACAGGGACTACGTAGAAAAAGCATTGGACGCTTAATAATAAAGTTAGACATTTTTGTGGGCTCTTGAAATTTTTAAAGTTAAATGTGTTTCATGTTTCTCATTTTCTAATTTTGTTTTTTACATTAATTTTAATGTAGAGTAAAATCATTTTATAAATAGTTGGTAAAGTGTATCGTTTGTAGCTTTGCTAAGTTTTTAATAAACTGATGCCGAAACAAAAAAAAAGACAACTACGTAGTGCATACAAGCGAAGTGGAAAAAAGCAGATATAAACGACGTTAGATTATATATAGTATTAAAATTTCAAGAAACACGTGAAAACAGACTATTTTGATAGAGTAAAGTATTAAGAAAAATAAACAGTGAAGAATTATAGGGGATAAAATATAAAACAGTTTTAGTAGGTTCAGACATTTCGAGAATCTTACTTCGAAATAATTGATGTCTTTGTATTATTTTACCACCAACTATTTTAAAGTACATTATTTCTGAATTTCTCGCCATTGCTGAGGTCAGAATTGTAATTTCAAGAAAAAAATATCACGTAATATGTCCATGTTGATGTCGGTTCGTACTTTGTACTGCTGGCGCTGGGATAAGCTTTAAATATCTTTATCTTTTTGGTGAGTAGACTTTCCAAACAGGTCTGTTTATAAACCCCCATAAAGGTTTACAGCTACTCTTAAGCCATGCATTGTTTAACGTCCGGCTTGGTTTTAGGTTTTACCGTTAAGAAAGTTTCTTTGCAATTGAGTCATTCTTATTGTGTTTCGCTGGAAAACTTTTAGCCGATGAAATATATTTATTTACAAATTTTTTCCAATTACATGTTCAAAAACACTTTACTTCTAGTGCTTTAGGTGATTTTTTTGCCTTGGCGGGGGGGGGGGGTAATTACCCCTACTACCCCACCCCCGTAAATCCGCGGTTGGACGTTATAAGTACAGCAAAACTGAGAAAATGCTCTCTGCTGTAGGCACATCAAAAGGTATAGTATTGGTTATAGGTGTAATAACAGTTTATGATGAAGGTTATCATTTTATTTACTTGTGGTTTATAGATATTGTGGTAAATGATCCCCCTATCGAAAATAACTCCACATTGGAGACAGCAGCCTTGGTTAATGATTATGTCATAAATTATTATTATAATTGTAGGAAGCACACAAATCTCCAAGGTTCCATCAAATTCGTAAACTTTAAATTCTTGATCTTGTTGATGCGCCATTTTTAACGTTTTTATACACAAGGCCAACAAATAAAGATAGTGTTTAGATTGACGCTATACACAGCGGTTTTAGGCTTAAGATAAAACTGTAAAGACACAGCACAGATTCGATAAAGACAAAAGCGGTAATTGCGCTACAGGTGCGATATAGCCTGCATGAAGATATTGTAGAGATTTGTTAAAGGTACAACTGTAAAGACAATCAGTATATATTTTCTACAGATCCGATAAAGATAAAATCCCTGCTTGAAGTACCGGTGCGGTATAGCATAGAATAAGATGTGATACAGATGCGATAAAGATAAAACTGTACTGGAAACAAGTATAGATATCATATAGATGCGGTAAATATTTAATCTATACAGTTAAGGTATAGGCTAAAGTACAGCTCCAATACATATTACACCTGTATCACGTAATCTTTACCGCATCTTTAAATATCTCTATCGCCTAGGACATCTTTATAGATTTGGTTATACGGGTGTTCACCAACACTTTCTGCACCTTCCCTAATTTCAGGAGGAGTGCAGTTTTCACTCAAATCATCAAAATTGGACATTTTATAACCACTATTATAAAATATATATTTTACATAAATGTCAATTGAAATTAACTGTTCTCTTGTTTTAAAGCAAGGCTGCTTTATTTTTGTGCATATTTGCATTTGTAATTTTATTTTTTATTAATGTAAAATCAATTAATTATAAAAGGAATAAGGGTGCTAGTAGTGGAAAAAATAATATATAAACCACGGTAGAGAAGACTTATCAGCCTCGCAACTTATTTTATTATTTTAATTCTGCTCGGCTGAGAAAAATGTCTTCTCTACCTTAGTCTATAATATACTATTTCCTATTTTTGACTGTTTACTGCTGATTGTATGTGTAAGACTAGCGGAGTTTTGTTATTGGTTTAACAAAAGTTGAGCTGTAAGCTTGTAAGGTTACGCTACCGCTGGGATCTCTTCAAATAACGTCTTAAATTTCAAATTTTCTTGCAACAGAATATGTTAAAAGAGATCAGATAATTGAAAGCTGCGCCCAAAAATATCTAAAAAAATTGCGTTTTCAAGTACTGACCTGAATGATTACTTCACATTACTGGTTTAAAAAATTATTTTATTATTGTTTTGAATATACAGCGTGTGTTAAATTGTATTGACACTATTTCTAACTTTCTTATTATTAGAGCTACAGGTTTGGATAAATTAGGGAAGAATTTAGCCTTTTGTGCCGATTAAAATACCGTTTACAGAAAAACAATCGCATTTTTGAATTATATTATAAAAACAATTTAATGAGCACTCTGTATATTTTCAAATTTTTTGAAGGAACATAAAATTATAAGTTTAACAGTATCAATGCAGTAGTAACCTACAATGCATAATAAAGCAGTTATTTATTATTATGCATCAATTACACAGGGTGTTCTAAAATGCATAGGCTCCCGTTCAGAGGCATATTCATTACCTAAAACGAACACAACAACTTACTTTAAATATGTGTCCGCAACAGCTTAGTTTCCCAGATACAAGGTGTTAGAATATTTAGTTATAATAGTTATTTCAAAACATTTCTTTAGTGGCTGGGAATGTTCTATTGAAATTCCTCATATTATATGATCTTTTTGGGCATAGTTAAAATCCAGAAATTCAAACTGGGACGTACGTGCAATGGCAATGGGGTCAATTTTTCCCGAAGACTTTTGCAGTCAATCGCAAAACACGCTTGCAACACCTCCCAATTAAATTTTGCAATTAAAGATTGTATACATTAATCTTTATTAACAATAAAATGTGAAACAGTGTTTGAATTTGTAACATTCCACAAACTGGCATCTTCTAGAAAATGGCTTCTGGCTTCAATTTTTATATAGAAGTCGCGTGTCTAGTGTAACTATGTATAAATATGTGGTACATCAACAATACTGCTGAACACATTAAGTACATGTCTTACATTTTGACACAGCTGATTTTTTTAAAAATAATAAGTTAACAAGAAACGCGTGGAGCGTTTTCGACGGGTTCCGCTACTTAAGTTGAACTACAAAGCAAAATTCGATGGTAACTGCAAAATAATTTCAACAAACATTTCTTTATTTTTCACTTTAGGTTGTTTTCATTCAGAATAAACGTTTTTTTTTCGAATTTGCAAAAATATACTACTATATACCCTTAAAATTACCGCATCCAACGATTTAATGCAGTAACATTCTACCACTACTAACCAGTAATTTAAACTACACGCGGCCATTTTTATTATCATTGTACCATTTCTTATTATAATTATATCACACGTTTTTCTATACCTAAAACCTAAAAAAATTATAAAATGCATAATAACAGTGGAATTATAGAATTAAGAAAATCGAACATAATAGCTTACAGTATTACTGTGAAAGAAATAGTGTACGTAGTGTTTTAGAAATATTTTTGGGGATTTTTAAAATTTGGAAAAGCATAAATTTTTGCATATTTTAAAGTACGGGAAATAATATTATAACTAAATGAAATAATTAATTACTTCAACATCTATCTAGTATTCTTATACGTATTTTGTATTTGTGTTTCGCGAGTGGCGGTAGCTTAGAGGTCGAGCGCTTACTCTCCAACGCTAAAGGTCTGAAAACTATGGTATTTACTCGTTCGGATTCGACGTTAAACTGCAGGTACTCTATCTTAGCGCTAAGAATGTACGTGACGGAGAAAAGTGTCGAGGCCCAGCAGCGGTACGACGACTCACTTACGCCAAAACGTTTCAAATAAACTGTAGCAGCTTGCCTTATGAAGATAGAGAGTTGGTGTAAAAAGCGCTGGATTTGTCTTAAGGAATTCTATTAAATTTGCGAAACCTGTTTGCACGAAAAAATTGATAACAAAACACATAATCTAACAGTTGTTTTTAAATTTTCTAAAAGTTAATTAAAAGTTTTATCAAAATTAGATCGGCTGTTCTGCAGATAGAAAAAAAAACAAACCAATTCCACACATTCTTTAAGAATAATATATGTTCTGTGGAATTTTTGCCCACATTCCTAATTTTTTTCTGCCAGATTGATTAATTTGTAAGAGTGTGGGTACATATTTTTTATTTTAACCTTTACCTCCCGAGTTCATCTTATTACAACCCAACAATACAAAGGGTACTGTTTATTAAAGCTGATTCCTGTTGAAATGTGACTTTGGTAAGCGTTTTTCACACGATAGAATAAATATATGTTAAGAACAGCAATCAAAAGTGCAGCATTAATAAGCTCCTTTGTTTCTGAACATTATTATGGCACAAATCTCCCTGCTGGGGCCGTTTGTGTGTTTTGTCTTATTTGTTCATATAAACGCGGTGTCGTTTTAAACATACCGTGTCCGTTTTTTAATATGATTTTTGAGTATACCTCGTATCGTCAATTGGTTTTCCTAAAAAAATTATGTAATCAAGGATGAGAGTGGGGGGGGGGTGCTATTTATCATTTTACACGTAGGCGCCAAGCACCCGTTCTGTGAGCAGAAACAAAAATATTCGTGTTTCCTGCTGAATCAATAGTAGGGCTATAGGCGCTTGAGGCGTGCATATCTGAAGTTTTGCCACTTCACAATGCTTGTAAAGAACATCGTTTTACGGTAGTACAACTTTAGCGATTTTTTTTGCGTTGCGTGTTTGCTGGGTAGGACGTCGCCCACGTTGCCTCCCTTACGCGCTGCTGCCACTGCTTTACTGAAATTATGTGAAGTAAAAATTATTACTGCGGCATTTGTTATTTATTTTGCATGGTTTTGTACCTTTTATGGTATGTATTTAAAACAAGAACTTTTACATAAATAAAATGTATTTTAAATAGACGAACGAGTTTTCACATCAGATACCATGTAATACACGTAACTGCCTAATAAAATTACCCTTTGGCTTCGAAAAAATTCACTATTGTAGGTATATTTTACTGCTATTGCCAGCTAAAGGGTCTGTAATTCGAATTTCCAATGCGATTTATTAGCACAGACAGCAATGCCAATAGCGCTAGGCAGTATTTAACGCTTGACAGGACGGTGCTATAAAAAAGTTGTTTTTTGCACTATAAATTCTTAACAATTTTGATTTAAACTGATGTATTTACACCACCAGCACAAATGCTTAAAAAATTGCTTTGAAAATTTTCATCCCTTGTTAAAATAACCAATTAACGTTTGTAGCGACGTTTCATTTAAAACAATGCAACAAGTACACCTACTGAGTTTCACAAAAGCACACCCACCCACACGACTGTAAAAATAAAATATAAAAGCACTGCAACAACAGGCAAATTAAAAGAAGTAAATCAAAACAACAGTTTCGTTCATGCCCAGTTATTTAATGGTGGACTTAATTAAAACGTATCAAAGTTTACAAGAGAATATTGAAAATTTATTTTACTCGTTTTAATTAATTAATTAACATAATTAAAGCTTTTAACGTTCAATTATACTCAAATGAACGATGCTGTGAATATGTTATTGTTTGAAGATAGGGTTTTATATTACGCAAACACTCACCTATTAATAGAAAAAAAAGCAAGTTTACCACTTTCAAGTCTGTTTTATTTAAATATTTTAATTTTATTTGACAACAAACATGAACAATAGTAGTAAACAATTAGATTAATACAAAAACAATTATAAAAAACAAGAAACAAAAAAATTGTTAATAATATAAACATAAACGCTTTTCTACGGAACTCTTAGTCGCACAGTACGTAATGGGTTATTTCGAATGAAAATAAAGGAACTTTTCGATTATTAAAATCACTCGAAATACTTCGAAAGGTTACTAAAAATAATTCTAATTAGTTTTTTAAATAATTGATTTTATTTATTTCGAATGAAAATAATAGAACTTTTCGATTATTGACATATATCGACATATTTCGAGAGGTTACGGAAAAGCATTCGAAAGATTTTTCGATTTTAAATTTTGGTTTTGTTTATTTCGAATGATAATATTGACCCTTATCGATTATTGAAATATCTCCAGCTATTTCGAGAGATTACGGAAAATCATTCCAATAAATGTGATTTTAAATTCTTAATTTTTTTAAATTCTGACGCGAACTTTTAAGCGATAATCAGCTGCAAATGCACAATGCAGACAATATGTCGAATTCTACTATCATCTCACCGACAGCGTTCTTTATCGATCAAACTCGAGGGAGAAAAAGACAAGAATGACTGATTTGAACATTCGGAGCGACTGTTTGAATGATTGACTCTCGCATTGGAAATTTGAATGTAAGAGGATGCTGGGAATATTTCAAATGAATCATGTGTTCGTCAGAAGCTCTGCAATTTTGAATTCGATAGCAGTAAAATCGACAAGCGTTAATTTATTGCTCATGTGCGCGCGCATTTTGGATACGAATTAGTATTTCGAATAAACATATTCATTCTTAAAACCATTCGAATACCTATCATTCGATTATGCCCATTACTAGCTGAAGGTCAGCGGCATCTTGGAGTGTACGCAGTGACTGCTGCGTTCGTCAGATATCGGGGCCAAGTATGCCACTTAAGCCAGCCTAAAGATGGAGTTGCTGGTCACGAACTTTTTTACCTAAGCCGCGGCTAAAGAAAAGCAGTGCAAGCTTGTTTCTATCGGGGTGTTGCGGAACTCTGGAAGGAGTTGGGTGGACCGGGGCTCTAGGCGGACACGTCTAAACGTGTCCACTGCAGTCTGGACATGCCCAGACTGCAGGACTCTAGAAAGAACGTGGGTCTGCAGGGCTCTAGTAGGAGCGGGGATGCTTCGGTGCTCTAAGAGGAGCTCGACGGGCTGATTTGCTTTGGACCGGAATCGAAAGCATATGCTCGATACAGGAGCAGGGAGGACCTGCGGAAATGGTTTGCTGCGGACGGTTAGCTATTACTCGATTCTAAACAGATTTTCAAGCGTTAATTTTAGACTGTAAGCTTATGCTTAATTTTGAAAATCAACTAATTTTCTATGCAAATGTGCTGCTTGTATACGATTTTTCAAGTTTACGATGCATAGCAGGTAATTTTTTTACCTGTGAGAAATACTTAGTGAAACTAACCGTTATTGTTGTGGCGAGAGAGCGGTATCCGGCATGTTCACGAGGAGTGTAGCAGAAGTCGCGGTTGTAAAAGACCACACCACCCTCTAGGCCGATTGGCTGCGAGCGTTGCAATAATTGGTTCTAGATTTCACTATTTCTAGATATCATAAGGTGTGGATGTAACAATTGCGATGGACACTGAAATTAAATCTTTACGAATTTATTCTGCCTATTTTACATAGTTCAAAACTGTTGCTGAAAATTTGAAAAAATATTTGCTGTGTTTTAATTTCCATTATCAACAAGCAACAGGCGATGTTGTTTTAGCTATCAAATTTAGCTGTTTTCTCGGAATTTCTGAAAGGACAATAATATCAGAGTTTTAATAAACCCTGGGAAAAAGTCCACCTGTTCGTTATCTCCCTTATTAACGTCAATTTGCCAATGGCATTCGTGGTGAGGAAAATGCGTTTCCCATGAATGAAATTTGAACACCGTATGTAGCCTAAAGTCGGAAAATAACGGTTGGCTCGGAGGCAGGATAATAATTGCTTTAATGTTAGCACACGAGAGAGTTTAATAGTGTCTTTAATAGCTTGCAAGTTTCTAGGGCACCAGATGGCTTTAAAATAATAAATCGCTCATCCGTTGTATCCCATTTATATTTCTTTGACCGCCAAGAATTTTAGTAGACAAATTAAAAATAAACATTGATGTAATAATAATTAGTTACTCCGGGGTACTGCAGATTTGCAGGGTTTATTAAAGTTATGTTTGTCGACGTAATGTAGCATGTGCATGCTTTAAGTTTCAAAACACAACTCTGAGTTTTCTCTGCAAACTTTGCAAGCTCATACACATAAATAGTCGAATGTCGAGGTAACATTAATTTCACAATTTTCTCTGGAATAATGGAGCAATAAAACTTTATATCCTTCGTCGTAGCATGTTTTAATGTTTTTTATGAATAAATACACAGTAGAGGCTCGAGAAAATTTCTATTGACTTTCTGGCGTCGGTTGTCAGCCTTATCAGCAAAAGTAAGCCGACCATACATAGAATCAATCAAAATAAAACTTCTAAGAAGTTTTTTTCTCGAGAAAATGTTATTGGTGTGGCCAAATTTCAGGAACTTGCGCAAAGCGACTTCTTAACGTGACAGTAGAATACGAGACTGAACTTACTTTTGAGTCTTTACACCCGCAGGACTGTTTTTTTGACGATTAGGTGATTAACTTGCTGTATAAACGGCCAAAATTAAATCTTTTTCTTGTTGCTTGTATTTATGGTTGTTGGAGAAACTTAATCCGCAGTACAACTGTCTTCCGTTCGCTTCTGTCTGCTGCTTTTTGTCTTCATTCTCTTACTTGCAACTATTTATGGTATTTTTCAATGTTTTTGGCCCACACTTTCCTTGGCCTTCTTTGTTCACTTCTGTCTTACGGTGATCCATACGTTGCAGCTTTTGGTGTTCCATTTTGCTCCATCCTATCCACTTAAGTAATTATCTCTTAATTGCTACATTATCTACTTTGTTAGAACAGATAAAACTGAAAAGCTTATAGTATCTCTTATTGTATATTTACGTGGAGGCACCTATTAGTGCCGACTTTAAGCTGCAGACTCTAGTTTCCACTGGCGGGGAAGAAAAATATATTTTAAATGTCCATTGACGAAGCAGATTAGTGTCCAAGATGAAACGCAGCTCACTCGGCGTAACGCCTGTCCAACTACGTCCCAACCTGTTTACGAGTCTTTTCCGTAACCAGGACGAGAGCTGCAGCAGAAGCACATTTGCAGGTTTTCCTAGTCTCCGTGGCATCATCCAAAGTTGCATGTAAGATTGTTCAGATCACCTGGGTGGGGGTCAACCCCCGACTGTAGGCTACTCGCAGTTATTAGTACGGGTCTAATACGCATGCCCAAGTACGTCGGTAGCCGGTTTAATAATAGCGGCCGGTACCGTAACAGAATTGCAAATGAAACCCCTCTGGGGCGTCATTTTAATTAAGGGCGTGAGAAGAAGAAACACAACCTCACCCTTATGGTCCAGTTCTTTGATGGACCGACCGATGCCACTCCTTCTTGAACGACAGCTTCACCATCGATGCCTCCAATCACCCAGAGTATTGCACAGTCAAGTATATAAGCGGTTGGAAATTTAAATATTATTATTCTATGTATCGATAAATCAATATTTATATCGATATATCGATAAATAATCTCGCTTCCGCCAAAATGTCAGGTCTTTCCCACCTTTCAATTTCTGGGAAATCTTCAGCTTTACATGGGCTCCGAACCACAAAAACACAGTAGAAGATCTTCGATGTGAAAAGTGAAGCTAAAGCCTAAAGTTGGTAGTTGTACGAAACCTTCCAACGGAGCATACCATACCACACCGGCCCGTAGATTTGTCTTAATAGTCTTTTATTAAAGATCTTAGGTCTAACTTCAATTCCTTTTACTAATAGCCAAGTTTCTCCTGAATGTTTGGGTAATGGAAGGTAATGTTATGTTACTATCGTCTTGCAAATCCTTAATTTTGTTTTTCTTGATTTAAACATGTTTAGTAATGCCACAATCTTCTGTTGTCTAGCTGAACTTATTTATTGCGTGTTTACACCGGTAAGACTCTTTTGGGCGATTATTTCGTTAACTGATTCAGTATATGCAACTAAAATTAAAACGATGCTTCTTTAGTCGTATCAGACCATTACACCACGTTTGAAACCAAACATTCGTTATTTGTAACAAAGGAAAATTATTGGCGAGGGCGAGATAGATAGGTAGAGATTTTGCGCTTGCGCATATCGACACCGTAGAATACGAAGCCTAACTTATCTTTTGCGTGCGCTGATATTTAAGTATATTTGACGCTGACTAACCTCGCTTCTTTGCACAATATTTTGTCTAGTAGTGGCTTTTCAGTATTTCTGAGCTGTAAAAAAAACAGAGGCAAAACAGGTGCTGGAAATTAGTTTTTCGGTATGATGAGACCCTGTGACGTATTTATCTGTGTAAATACCTCAAATATACTTAATTATACCAGCCACGCAGGTAACAATTTGATACCAAGAAAATAAATTTTCTAATCCTTTAATACTCACGGTGAAAACAATAAAATTAAAAATAAATGCAGCAAAATTGCAGTAAATCTAGAAATAATAAATAATCTAGTTGGCTCTGATCCTGTAATAATAATCGAAACCAAAGTCGTTAACAAACAAAACGATTTATAATGAGCAACTGTTTCAGTTTAATGTTTCACGGGAAATTTTATTTTCACGAATTTAATAAACATCTGCGGATGATTATCCTACACATAGTCTAGAAAGTAACGTAAAAAATGAAATACTGCCCTCAATTCCTTTATTTAAATTAATTGAAAATATTAGACTTGCAAAACAAGACAAATAAAAGTCCCTACTACAAAATTTATGTGGATAAACAGGACGAAACAACAGAAAATTAATTAGTTTCGCGTGTTTCACTGTTGAGAGCAATTCACCGATGAAAAGGGCTTCAAAACAATAATATTAATACACTAAGCTAAAGAAACTAATTATTTTCTGATGAAATTTTAATATAAATTTTGCTTCATGTGTAAATTAACGTTTCGTGGTTGCATATTGTTCTATTAATTCGTTTAAATCTGAAATTGCAGAGCAGAATTAATGTTCTAGTGGAGCTTTTACGAAAATGTCAAGGGTTCATTTAAGTCGTAAACATAATTGCTACATTGACGTGAAATCGTGTGTCGTTCATTAACATATTACGTAATAGGAGAACGAGCACTTATCATTATTGACTAATTGGTTTAGCTATGCACTCATAAAAGGAGTAGAAATTTAATTTATCGTTAAAATTATTTAATGTAATTAAAGAGAAGTAGGAGGAAGTGTTCGAAATAAACAACTTTGGTAAGGATAAGACTCTATAAACTAACTTACACCTTTAGTTGGGCTTATCAGGAACTCGCAGGGAGGAACTTTACTCCAAGATTCCCCAAGATTACATCTAACTTAACACTTTCAATGTAGTGCCTAGAAGTTTCTCATAGATCGCAATACGATCTAACTACCCTTTGGCGAAACATACCATATTATTGGTTTCCCTCGGGTTTAAACAGCGAATTTTAAAAATTTTCTAGTTTGGTGTCTGAGATTCATACATATGTCAGGATATAAATATTATCTAGAAAATCCTAGGAAAGTCAAAGTTGCGGTTATATTGTATTGCAAACATAATATATAAAAAGAACTATTTACTAAAAAAGCCGCCTTTCAAGGTCACTAATTGAAATTGATCAGAATAAATAAAACAGCCTTTAATGCTGTAAAGGTGTAGTACTGGGCGGGTGTAGTAATGGGCTCGTCTAGTACTGGGTTCATGTAGTACTGAGCGGGATCTAACTTGTAAAACTGCAAGCAAAGAACTCGAAATATTTCAAAAATGTTAAAAAACAAATGATTTTAAATATAAATCAAAGCAGTGGTCAAGAGCTTAGAATAAAATATTTTCCACACATAGAGGGCGATCGTAATCGGCTTGAGAGAAGTTGTTTATTCAAAACATCGTAAAATTTTTCTATAATTGGATTGCACTGCTGTTGTTTGCATAAGGAATCGACGTATAACTAAGGAAACAAATATTTCTGCCACATAAAGTCAAATTTGGTTAACTAATAATTTAATTACTAATGAAAGTATTATAATTTAACCTACAATACACGTATTAGAATTAACATGATGTTATGCGTACAACAAATGGTGATGGTAAAGTGATATGTTTCATTTGTTTTGTGTAACCTTGAAAAAGCAAGCTTGAACGAGTGACCTTAAAGAAGCGATAGTGAAAGAATAAGCTTGAAAGAGTGACCTTGATGAAGCGCCTTTGGCCTTGCTGTCAAGGTATGTGATGGCGGTGGCATTAACCTTGCAGTCAGGTTTATGCTGCTATTGGTATATATTAGATAATTATAATAGGACATCGTAAAATGCGACTCAGCGATGGTCGCGGACATAAGATTAGCAAATCAAGTTAAAACACTATTTTATGAACATTTTTGATACGCTATTTAAAATTTTACTGGTTGATAACGTTCAACATGAGCCACAAACTATTTATTTTCGCAATGCTGTAGTTCTTTTGTAACTCCATCAATAAATTAATAACGTTTCTGACTTAATTTTTCAGCTGCTGTACTATTTTTAATTTTACATAATTATGGAGCTGAGAATGAGCTACGTATTGCTTTTCTTCTGCTAACGTGTTTTATTGCTGTTGATTATTAAAGATAAATCCTTCTCTTTTCAGTGAAATGTTCATCTTAACTTTTTCGCTCTTATCCAAGCACTATTTCACTCTACTCTTAAGAACTCCGAGCTAACCTAGGAACAGTATATTTATCACTTTTGCATTTGCAAATTTTTAAATTAATTAATAACAACTAATTTTAGTAGTTGTACTTGTAGTCAAGAAATTTTATTTTCAAAATGTCTTTAAACCACACATGAAATTTCATTACTTTGTGATGCCCTTTCAACCTCGGGGAAATTCCATTAGTTAATTTCTGTAATCAATGAAATACTTTACACTCAATCACTGACGAAGGTACAAAGGCTTTCATTTAAAAACGGATATCTGTCGGATTTGATACACCAACCACACATTTCCCAAATTCCAAATTCTTTAACTCGACTGACTGTGCTAATCTAGAAAGTATAACGTTGTACCAACAAAGTAAAAATTTTTTAAGCTGCGTGTTTTGCATGCTTCCAGCCTTTTACCGAATGAACTGGGTCACAACCACGAAGACACTAAAAAAACTTCAATGCCATTTGCTTAGAGGTACCGTGTAAAATATTTACGAAGCTGGAAGCATTCCCTCGTATTCCTATTGGAACCCTACATACCTCCAGGGACGTTGAATGAGCGATGGTGTCATTTTCACCATGTATTCTGCGCTTGCCAACCTAATTCAATCTATGGTATTGCATTGACCTCTTGAAAGATGGTTTATTTTTGATTCTGAAGGACGTTTCTGACAGGAAAATAATTTTGCTTTTGTTGGGTGGAAGTTTATTAAATATTAACAGAATGGGAAACATTAATCTTTAGAAATTTATTTTTCAGGTTTTCTAGCACAGAATAACTAATAAAATGGGTTTTTTCATGCTTGCTAGTCTTATAGCGTGCATGTCAGTTAATAGGATCATAAAGTTGTTGTTACTATGACCTCATAGTTCATTTTCAATTACTTGTTTAAATTTTAACGTTTCTAATACAACATTGGTAAGAAGGGCAGTATTGTTGTAGTCGGTCTAGTTCCATGTAGGTTTGACTAGACTACACACTGTAGTTAACAAACTTTGAAATTGTCGAGGTGCAGGCTAACATTGGTGGAAACAATAGGTACAAAACAGTTGCAGAGCTTCTAGCGTTAACAGGGAAAAGCATGAACACAATGTCACAACGCACAAGTTACTAACGAGTGAGTTCATAACACTGCTTTCACATTGCAATGCTCGTTAAATTCTCATTACTTCTATGAAATTTTTTTTTACAAAGTTATGTTTTTCAAACACGATTAATCAGGGAATCTTTGTATACGGTTACATACTGTGTGTTTGCGGAAAATAGAGTTATATTTCTAACTCATCAAAAGAAGTATAATTACTTAATACTAAATTAATACAAAAATTAATTATTGCACAACCAGGAAAAGTAATTAATATTTCTAGGTATTCCTTCTTAATAAAATATAGGTAATAAATAACTCTCGTGTCGTCTTATCGCGATTGAGGTTAGTCTACGCCTACGCGCGACAAAAGGTGGTCGACGCATGACGCTTCGACCCGACAAACAGCGGGCAGAGCTTTGGCGGTGCACAAACGCTGGTACTGTGGTAATAATTAACATACGTCAGCGTCTTCAAGAAATTTCCAAAAGCTATACAAATTGATATAAAAACTCGCAATATTGAATATTATATGCATAAAAATATTGATTGATTGATTTGAGTCTCATCTAAAAAAACTATACCCCCGCCTCCCCCTATTCTTGATTTCTGGCTACGGGCCTGTGCAAAATTTGCCAAAGTTTGTCTTTATAGTAACTACTGTTTAGAGAACAGCGATCAACATCAGAACAGCGCTAAGACGTACGTTACATTACTTCTTTTACGTGGAATGTAGGCAGCCCAAGTAACGCATCCTGTGTAAGAGTTGCATAAAATATTCGAAAGGCTCGCGGAACTTTTCCTAAAACAAAAATAGACTGATACCTTTATTTCGTAACTGTCGTGAACATGCATTATTAATAAATATCTGTAATTTAATTTGACGTCAATCAACCCGTCCCAATGATGGATAGTGGAAGTGAGTGATGTGAATATCCCGGTTGCTCCTGTAATGCTGTAGTTGTGTCTGAATTTCAGTAAATTAAATAAATTATTGCATGTTTTAAATAACGTGTGTCAATATTTAAAATGGGCGAAACACGACGCTGGTACGTTTCCATACTTTTTACATTTTAAATATTCTTGTGTCACTAATAACTAACAAACATTGTTTTGACAAAAATATACAGTACACTAGCATGTGTACCTGTACGCACTTCAAATGTGTTTGTGCAACGAACTTAACATAGCAAAAGTCTTTGCTTCTATCCTGGCCAGCGGCATTATTATTTTTAATTACTTTAACGAATCATTTATTTTTTTATTGTGCACGTAGTGGCCTGCTA
This sequence comes from Ctenicera cuprea, assembly GCA_958336395.1. Taxonomy (NCBI): domain Eukaryota; kingdom Metazoa; phylum Arthropoda; class Insecta; order Coleoptera; family Elateridae; genus Ctenicera; species Ctenicera cuprea. The sequence goes on from OY284491.1 coordinate 9,978,032, forward strand.
CTGTTTATGCCACCTGGGATGTTCTTAGCGATCATTTCAGCGCCGTCAGGCGCAGCAAGTGTAGATGGTCTGAGTTAGTGTTTAGTTGTATCCGCAAAACGCGTGGCTCGGAGCTCTTTTAATACTCGCTACCTACTCACGTTAAGGTGATTTCGGACCAAAAATTGCTATAAATAACCAGTTTATTGAACCGTTTACAGTTTATAACGATTGGCGTTTGCAGTATTGAATAAATTACTAATAAATTCCTTCCGAAGGGCGTAAGAGTAAAGTTTGGGAGATATTAGTAAAAATAAAATTTCTAGTTCGCTGCAAGCTCTATCGGCTTAGGAAGATAAAAACATTTTATTTATTAAGGGTTATTAAATAATATGATTGTATTGATCGGATACTTTGTTTTTGAGTAATTGAGAATTAAAGTCAACGTAGTCAAAAATTCGTAGCGGCCTTCGTTTTGAAGATACCGAATTCGGAAAAAACGTATTTTAAAAACACATTTTTTGGGTTCTTTCAATGAAAACGTTTATTTTTCCGTTAAGATCTAAAATTCGAAAATTTGCATTTAATGATATTTTTCCATACTTCAGTAGAAGAATAATGTATTCTATTTTTCCTGAATGTTTCTACACCATGTTCTGGTTTTGACAGCTACTTTAAGATCACAACACTCGTTACATGCTGAAGTCTGTGGCACATCGGAATTTTTCACAGCACTATCTTAAATCGCTAACTTTTGTCAAAAGTTCTAAAATGGAGGAGGAAGGTGGGAAGCAGTTCCCCAAATATTATGATATTTTAAAAATTAATTTTAAAATCCTATTTGATGATCGGCTCGTCCTAATTGCGGATCATGTTCCCGATTATTTTTCAATTACCTCGTGATATAAAAGTTGATTAAATTATGAAGAATAAATTACACAGCGTTATTCTAAAAAAGCGAGGAAATACGTAACCTCTGTTTGAAAATCGATTGGGTACAGTGAAGAAAACCAACTTTATCTTGTTTGCTAGTAAAGCAAAACAATAAACTAATTAATTTTCCAGACTGCCCTAGACTTTTCTGAAGGTCGTTGTGGAATGATTAGTTGCACCAATATGTAACTCTAAAAAACAAGCTCATTGTAATAGTTAACTATTTATGTTTATAGCTATTCTTGTTTTATAGTTTTAATTTAGATTTGCAGCTTCAAAATTAAATTGATAATTTCTTTATTTATAAAATTGAACTTTACTTCGTTGAAGTTCATTTCAATTTATTGTAAATAAAACAGTTCTTAACTTCAACAGGTTTTTTTATTTTAGCCTTATACATATTTCAACGTGTTTACACGTCATTATCAAAGGCAAGATTAAAAGTAAACAGTTGGTGTTGCTAAAGAAACAATAAATTTTCATAACTTGATCTTGGTTTTTTTATATCTGCTTCATTTTACTAACAGTAAATTTATTCTTATTGCTACTCCTGTGTAAAGTTTTTAAGGAAATTCTTATCTTAGTCTAACCTAGCTTAAGTGTTCAGGATTTTATTTATTTAAATGTTTGCATTTTGAATAATCTAAATTTGGTCGATATTAAGTTAATTTAATTTTAATATTTCTGACCGAAAATAAAACAGTCGTTTGTTAATATAAATTTGGCCTTTTTAAACATGAAAACTTAATCGAAACTAATAAATTATACAATTTATAACTTGGATTAGGTACTAGATTTTACTGACAATAAATTATTCTAATTATTACCTGACGTAACTTTCTAGACATTTCAAATGGTTTAGGTTATTTCAGACCTTCATGCCAAGTTCGAGAATAACATTTCCATATATTTTTTTAAAATTTATTTAACGGGAGCTGATGGTATACCGCGTTTGCCCAAATAAGCGATTTTGTAACAGTGGGACACATTCTGAGCTCCTTTTTAGGATGCACTAATTTTTAGAGAGTAACGTTATTCAGTAATTGTTGGTGGACCAATCTCATTTTTGCAGTTCAAAACGAGTTTTACTACCAGCCTGTTAATCCTAGTTTGGTTTTCTGAGTCGGCTATTAGAGCCGTTTCACACGAGCCACTTTTCGTGGCGCTACTGTAGCGGTACTGTGGCGCTACTTTTGGAGAGTAATGCATTTAAATGATAGTTTCCACACTATAGACGCGCCACCAATATGCAGCGCGTTTGTGGCAATTGAGTAGTAGCCGGTCTCCCTTAAAATCGCGCCACAAATTGCGTCGCCACAATCGGCAGTACCCGTAATCATATTAACAGCTTCACACGAGCTTCACACATGGGCTTCAGTCGCGCTTGAGTTATCAAAGTTAACAGAGGTTTTAGTGCAACGACGTTGAAAACTTTGAAAATATTTCGCATTTTTATAGAATGTACTAAGTATGGAGGAGTTTGATACAGAACGTTAAAAAACTTGATTTCGTTTTGTTTTAAATATCGAAAGGATATATAAAATTGTCCTTTCAATAATCTATCACCTACATATGGATGCACCTAGTACTTTCTTTTTTCCGATGTTTCTTTCTACGGCGTAATAATAAAAGTGCTAAAAGCACTTCTTCCGCCACTCTAGACATCTTCCTTCTGTGGCTCGCTCACGGCTACTAAATTCAAAATCGTTCACACGCGCAAACGCCACAGTAGCGCTACAGTAGCGCCACGAAAAGTGGCTCGTGTGAAACGGCTCTTAAGGTGTCCTGCGTGGTAAAGTGTTCAGAAAATAATCTATACAAAAAATTTCCGTTTCCGGTTGCGGTTACGATTAGCGACCTTACAAAGGACTACCTGCAACTAAAAATTTTCTGCACTTATACATCTCACAAAAATCGGGCAAGGAGTTCTGGAGGTATTGGGAAACAAACGCACTCACCCACCCACGCACGCACGCACCCAACCATGCACGCACACACACACCTACAGACAGTCATTTTTTACAAACTATTCATTTGGGTTCCTTGGACCACAAAACGCGTATTTCCGTTAAAATCTGAAATTCAAAAATTTGCATGAAATCACAACTTTCATTACTTCAGTAGAAGTATGGGAAAGTAAAATAAAAATCCTAAAATTTTGAATATAAAAAAATTTGGGAAAAATTTTGAATCTGATAATTTTAAATGTTTTGTTTTTCAACATTTCAAAACTACGAAAGTTAAAAAAAATGATATTTCAATAATATTTCAAATTTTCTAAATTTTTAAAATATTTTATAAATAGAAAATCTCAAAATTTCCATTCTTATTCTTTAAACGTAATTTTGAAAATTTAAAAATTATCACAGTTTTAGATCCAACATTGATTTTATAAAATTTAAAAATTTCCAATATTTTCGAAATTTTCCAGTCGAAAATTTCGACATTTTTGAATTATACGAAGTTATCCAGTTTTAATTTTTTTTAATTTACAAACTTTACCAGCTTTCTTAAATTTTTGAAAACCTATGTTTACAAAAATTTAAATACCACAAATTCCAGAACCCATATATTTACGCGTCCGTTCTATAGGGCTCATATTTCTTTGCGCAGCAAACCAGTACATTGTGCAATTCAAATAAGCCACTTCTGGATGAACAACAAATGCTTCACTGGTTGGTCTGCGGGGCGCTGAGGATTAATTCCTATTCAAACAGCATCGACAACACCGCCACATCGGATACGCAATTATAAAATTGTGCTACAAAATGTCATACAATATTACTGAAAAATACGACACTTCTTAAGACATGAACAGGTAAAGGAAGCAGCCAATAAAAGGCCACGATTTACACCACACTTTATTGACCCAAGTTACAATAACAAACGCACGATAATTTATAAAACTAGGACTTCGATCCTCGACCTATTACGCTGCTTTATTCGCTCATGGGCGTGTTCCACATATTAAATCCAAAACTGTCTCAACTTTTGGTGACGACAAGCTATAATCTTACATCTCGACACAGTTTATTTGTCATTTTTTTGCGGTATTTTGAGTGAATGTTTATGTTAACAGTCACGTAGGGCGATTTGGTCATTTCCATTGGCCAAAATATTTATTGCTTGATAGTTTACTACAAAATGTGTTAGTGTAACACAGCTTACACTGCTTTGCGCTCAATTATTTCTGATACCAGATCACGGTGTTATGAAAACAAAAATAAGGCAAGTTGGCATCATATTGTATAATAAATAAAATTGGGAGGCACGTACGCCAGAAACATTGATTTAATGAACTGGAAATGGATTTCAGGGTATTTGTAAACGCCATACGATTTTATAGGATTGCACAAACTTTACAAACTTTCGAATATCCCTTATACTTTGCTTGAACTTCCCCCGACTTCCCTTGGACTTCCCCAGACTTCGCTGGAACTTCCCCGACTTACCTTGTACTTCCTCGAATTCTCTTGGGTTTTCCCGACTTCCTTCTCCGACTTCCCTTGGACCTTCTCGACTTCCCTTTGACTTCCCCGACTTCCTTCGAATTTCCCCGACTAACCTTGGACTTCCTCGAATTCTCTTGGGTTTTGCCGACTTCCCTTGAACTTTCTCGACTTCCCTTTGACTTCCCCGACTTCCCTCGGATGTCCCCAATTTCCCTTGGACCTCCCCGACTTTTCTTTGACTTTCTCGAGACTTCCTCTAAGGTATACATCAAACTTTCTTTGCGCTTTTCCTTTGGCCCGTTGTCGTATTATGGCGAGACAGTTAAAGATTTAATATATAGATAAATAGTCAGTTAGTCGATTGTTGCCTAAAATATTTCTCTTAATAGATTGCTTGATTAATCGATTATTTCATTCGTTCGTTCGCTTATTGTATTTACGGATATTTACCATTTTAGGTACATGCGCGGATAAAAAATAATTACATATTAGTTAACTTTGGCCAAAGTAGGTCAATAAATAAAAGAGAGACAAGATTTTCCAATCGAAAACATCTGGTCGCCCTATCTTAATAATAATTTCTGAGGTTTGAATAAAACCGTCGATTGATAAGTTTGCTGAGTAGGATAAATGACGATAAATCGTTTATTTGGGTTAATTACCCGACTTTTGGGCTTATGGTCCAAAATTGAAACTGAAATTAAATATTCTGTTGTGATTATTGAAAAAGGCAATAATTGACTAAAATTATTCATGTAAAGCACCATCATGTTATGGAAAAGTAACCATTAGGAACATCATATTTTTATGCAAATTGTAAACCATATTTCAGCTTTAAAATTATTTATGTTAGGAGAAGGCGTTGCGCGTAAGTAAGGCGACCATCATTTATAATATATATAATTTACGTACTCATATAAATTCGGAGGTTGTTTGTCATACAGAATTGGCCCTTGCAAATATTTGCACCTCTAGGTTGTTAGGCATTTGACCGTAGCTAGCCCTTTTGCGGTGTTTATGGATTTAGGGCGGTTAAGTTTTTGGTAGTTAAATTACTTTGTAACCAAGAAAGGTCTAAATATAGCTACCTGTCTAAATAAACGAACACATGATGTTTTAACGAAGGTCGTATAATACGCTAATCACAACTTTAACGACCAACTAACTGCAATACGTGCTCGTTATTTTCCATATTATTAAACTAGTAAATCGTTAAGGTTAGATATAATACGTACCTTGGTAGAAAATCGATTTGGCAGCAACAAGTGTAGATTCATGTTCATACTAACGAACAGGTTCAACAAACATTGGGAGAGATAATGAGGCGATATCTCTTATGGAACTCCACTAATAATGGATAAAAGAAAATGAATATTTCATTTCACTGTTAGTAACATTGTTGGTGTTTCCAATATTACCTTTTCGGATACTTCTCACATAAAACCGCCTTTTCGCGCATATTTCCATGAAAATTCCGCTTTGGAGAATTTCCCCTTTTTCAATTTAGAAGTTCCTTCTTGATTTATTTTATTTGTTTGTTTTGTGTGGCTTTTGCTTTTATGTTTGTTTAGTCCTGTTAGGGAGAGCTGTTTAAAGCGAATTCGCGCGGTTTGAAATTTTTATCCAAACAGTTTTTCTGTTGTTTTAATTGGGCTTTATTAAATTAATTTTTTGCCTAATCTGTCAGTGCGAATGAAAGCCCAAAATAACTTTTGGGCAATAGACGTCAACAACGCCGTTTTTTTATCGTAACGCTAATCTTTGTGCTTTCTACCAGAATTATTACAATTTTTAATTATGCAGTGCTAAAATATGTACGTAATTAATTTCCGAGAAATGTTCTCGATTGCAAATATTTGTTCGTTTAGCTAATTGTGTGACTGTCAGAAACTTCAGTGAAAGCCAGAGGTCAATTAAAAATAAACACTTATTGGTCTTGTTTTACGAATCAACTTAAAGCGGTGCTTCTTCTTTTTATAAACTTTGTAATTTCAAAGCTGCAAGTGGCATATTTGTAATTACACTACGTTTTTTTCTAAATTTTGAAATTTTCTGTTTTAAAATTTATATCTCTTTTAATTATTATAAGTAGCTTGTTAGGCAAAAATGTTAAGGTTGTAGGTAAATTTTTTTCAGCTCCTGGGTTACATTTTATTTAGACCAAAATTTGCTTTATAAAACTTTTAAATGAATCTCAAGCCTGTTTTCTTTTTTGCATTGTGTATCGTTATATCTTCAAGATGTTCGTAAAATATTTTTTGTTTTGTTTGCTTTAAATTAAAATACTAAGAAATCACTAAGTCGGGTGATCTCGCTGGCCAGTTAATTGGGACCCCGCAACCAATCCAAATGTTATGATTCAATGCATTAAAATATTTAGTTTGAAATAGTAGAATGAAATATGACGGGACGCCGTCATGCAAAAGTGTGTTCTACATGTAAAATTGTACAGGGCCTTACATTAGAACAAGGATATGCAGACGTAGCCTTGCTGTGGTAAATGATATAATTATAATCGATTTTGACATTTGTTCAAGGTGCTTTCTCGTGAAACCACTGTTTGCAAATCGTCTTGTCATAATACACTGTTTGGTAGTTCAGGTTCTGTTCTGAAACCTCGTCTATACGCAATTATTAAAATTTTTCTTGCCAAATTTTATTTTTTATTGTTCAAATTTTTTCAAAAAACAGTTTCACTGACTGATGCTTTGGGGTAGGGATGCAACGGATATTCGGTTTTTATCGGTTATCCGGCCTATCCGGCCATTTCACCGAATATTCGGTTTGCCCGGATAATATGAAATATCCGGGCGGAGATTTTTCTTTAAGTAAAAGAGATTATGAATGCAATTTTATTTGAAAATATAGACTAAAACAATTAAAAGTAAGAGTACAATACAGTATCGAGTACAATTACTAAATTTATATTATTCAGATCAGCATTTATACGAGTTAAAAATTTGAAATGATTTCAAACAACATAAATAAGTATTATTTATTAAAACCACGAAGTAATATACCGTGTGGCCGCGAGAACAGATAACAATCGGCCATTTTCAATTTTTAAATTATTAATTTCAAATTTTTTCTAAGTAACACACACATAAAAATGCATATTACGACATAAGACGGTGTTAATTTGGACTTCCGGTTTAACCGGAAGTGATAGCAGTTTTTTTATTTTTAATGGAACACCCTGTATATTTTTTCATATTTGTTATATGTATAACATAAAGAGGATGCATGAACCGCTTGTTGCTATGATATGCAGGTCTCAATTTTGCAGTACATGTGACATGTGACAGAGATCCAAGACAAGGAACCTATAAAATGCACTTGATCGTCAATCGTCAGTATTTTATTTAAATATCGATGAAAACCATATAATGTTAGGTTATGTCAGTTGATTTCTTGATGGTGTTGGATTTATCAGTACAGAACATGTTTTAGTTTTAACAATTGTTAAAAATTATCAAATTCCTTGACAGATTTCGAATATTAATTGTGAACAAAAAACAATATTAGAGCTAATTAGCACATCCTTGAAATAGTACATTTAGTAGTTTCCTTGTCTCGGTGCTCGCTCTCTCTAAAACACTGCAGAATAAGGTCATAGGGTTCGTGCACACTCTTTAAGTTATGGTATGCAGGTAGTGACTCATCATCGCTTAGATTTATGATACTTTTAAGCAGGGGCGGCTTCCGATTTTGATAATGACGCGGAGGAAAGCTATACGAAATAGCGCCGCAACGAAAGCTTTCTCAAACTGGACGCGATCTATTTAAATGCGTTTTAAGATCATCTTACAATGTTAGGGTCAAACAAAAAATTCTTAAAATATTACAATTTATGTTGTAAATAATAATCCGCACTCAACCGCACCGACAAGTAAAATCAATAACCAAGCACAATCGGTTTTTCACAGGAAACTGACAAAAATTAATGAAACTGCTATCCTCAACCGCATCGGTCTCATCTTTTATGAGCACGAGCGACGTATTGAAAATTGGGAAAAAAAGAAGCCGACAATTTAAGATGTTTTCGTTGTTGAGTTAGAATCGTATGAAATGTGACATGAAAAAACGTCACTATATTTATAATTCATGCAGAATTACAAGGTGTGTTAGCAGTTAGCTGAGTAGGATAACCCTTAAAGCTAAAACTGTGTCTATAAAAACTGTTTTCGAGAATCTAACTAACAAAAAAAACACATTTTTGTCTTGTCATTGTATAAGTCGAATTTCACGTCTTTTACCTAATGTATTTAAGGAAAATTAATAAATTTTTATATATGAGACGGCATTAATTTTTGGATAACAAAATTAAAATTTTTTTAATGAAAGTAGCAATTTTTCCCCTTCTTTCGACGGTTTATTTTTAAAACTTGAGCTATATAATATTATTCTTCCCTTCACTCAAGCCGAACACTTAATAAGGTGATAAGTGTTGTTTTGACACTAACCGTCTAATATTTAAAAGTTCAGAAACTGAAAAACTATTTATATATATAACCCCTAAAACCACAGTTTACAAATTTGTCCCTTATTGATCTTAACCTTAACGTCTGCATTTATATAAAACCCTCTACAACACGTGCAAAGTTTCTACCTGAAAACCAACGAAATTTGTTAGGTGTTAAGTGTTATTTTGACACTAATGATTGTAAAATTTCAAGTTGGGTGTATAAGAACTGCAACCGCAAACGGGCCGGTATCGGTCTGCTTATCGCCAAATGCGATAGGTACAAAGAAACGTTTAACTTTACGATCGTGTTATTAGCTAACCCCTCGAGTTTTTGCGCCTTTTTGCCTGAGGTGCGTGCATGCAAGTTAAATTTTGGTGGAGTTCATGGTTTAGAATTACACTTTTAGTTACAGAAACTAATTTTAACAAACAAAAATAGTGACTTGGACGCTATTTCGCTTGGCAAAAAAGTGACCTTTTAGTGACCTTGCTTAGGCCTACAAATTAATTGTACTGCATAATGTTCAGCATTATAATCGAAGTAATAAACAAAAAAGTATAAATCGGTACATGTTTTTAAGAAAATAAATTGCATAAAAAACGTTTATTTACAAAGATTTTATTTAATTTGCAAAGAAAATTGTATATAAAATGTATTATAAAAAAAATGTAAAAATGCGAACAAGAAATAAACAACATTCGTACAAAAATATAAAAATACAATATTCACACGAAAGAACACAAGCAATACTGGATGTTATAAATTTACTAGATTAAAATATATCTTTTATTAAAAAAAAACTGAACAATAATTCTAAAACAAAAAACAAATTTTCAGTAAGGAATCACGGACGTAATTATACGCAACTATAATAAAAAATATAACTTTACTAAAAACCAAAGTATTAAATTTATTTAGTAATTAATTTTTGGCCCGTTTTAATTTGGGAGTCATAATTACAAAATCATCTAAACTGCTTTTCTTTTTTTTTCGGAAGCTTGTTTTTTGTAGTTCCTCAACTACCTAGTTTTATCATTCTTCTGCTACTTTTTTTGTGTTTTTAAACTCTTAGACTCTAGCAATGCCTTTGCAACAACCACATCGACATGGTTTAATAATAATAATTTTTTTAGCATATACTGGTAAACTTCTTGTTACAGTATGGTCTACTTTTTTTGCTTTTATGTAATTCATTTAATCGGTTTTTAATTTCTAATACTTCTTGTTTCTGTGCTTCACTATTTTTTATGTTTTCGTTTCTTTCTTCGGTTTGTTCTTCTTATAGCCTTTTTGCGTTATATTTCCGACATTGTTTACACATTTTAAAATTTTTAATTGAGGATGGAAGGCTACAGCCATCTCAGCCACTTTTTAAACCCACGCCTGCTTTAAGAGTACAAGTATGATATGTAATGTGTCATAAAATCAAACCAATAATAATTTTTCGACGTTTTTCAGAAAAAACAAAGCCATGAACTAGAAAATAAAATCTGTTAGCCAAAACATGTAAGGACTATAAGTACTAACCTCTTCCCCACTTCCCCCTAAAAATTATTACCGACAAAAACATGTTTACAATATTTGATTCTACTATTACAGATGAGCAATTGTACTCAAACATGAATTTTAGTCACTTAACCCCCTGTTACCATTAATTTCCAAGTTTCAAAAATTCGTAGAGGACTTCACAGTAAAATTAGAGCCTTGGCCCCTCGACCCTTGAATTTTCTAAAAGAATGGTTGGATATCGTCGTCTTAAAGCCTAAATTTTACTGCATTTAAGCTGAAACAACTTCGAAAGTAAAAACTATGCCGGATAATCCGGTATCCGGCTATCCGGCTGAGCAAAGTACTGCTCGCTGCATCCCTACTTTGGGGAACTTAACTTCTTTCCTTTTTACTTTTATATACTCTTAGAATAGGAAAGCATTGATTTTCATTTTCGATTTCGAAATTTTGACGGAAATGCACGCTATGAAATGTGGGAAATATAAAACGTTCATGGCCAATATAAGCATTTGAAAAAGTTCGAAACCAGAAGCGGAAATTAGACATGTTTCTTTGGGAGTATTTTTTTAACGTAACATTATAAGCAAATTCTAACAGATACACCTTCGAGCAAATTCAATGCTTTTCTTCTGAACTTTATAGCTTGAAAATAGCGGCCGCTAAAATTATTTGAATTTTCGACTCAGCGTTCTAATATGAAGAAAAATATTTTCACAGTTTTTGAAAGCTTTCAAAAAAGTTTGCTCAAAAAACGGTCACGATTTTTAAAATTTTTATTATGATAGAGATAGAGTTGAGCTATAATTTGGCTCAGTCCGCTAATTTCTCTACAACGGCTTCTATTATTTTTTGACAAACATATTTTTACAACAAAAAAATATCGGTTAGCTACAGTGCGATAGGCGGATGACCGAGGCCGCGACTATGTATGTCCTTAATGTGCCGCACGCTCCCGCTAGAGTGGCAGAAGTAGTGTGATCAATAGTCATTGTGGGCGCGGTAAACATTAATATAAAAACGCTTGAAAATATAAGCAATAGTGTTTAATTTAATTAATATTTCAGTGTTTAGCTCATATTTTATAAGTTTTTAGGAATTTTTCTTCCGATTTCTGTCTCGGTGCCTTTTTTTTTCTCTTACAAATAAAATCCACAAATATTTTTTATAAAGATTTCTCTTATGTAAGACTTATCTTTCAGAGCTTTATTGAAAAACATTTTTTTTATGATGGCCTACTTCATTGACATCATTTTGCAGTGTTTAACCTGAAAAAAATAATATTTGAGCGCTTTTGCAAGAGCTGTCCTCGTATAATTTTGTTTGTGATCTCCTTTGTTAATAGCTTGTACCTTCCTCTCGATACAAAGTAATTATAGCTATAGGAAGGTTGTTTGATCGTCTTTAACCAATTAAAAAAAATTCTGTATTTTTACCACCCTGCAGTAACTCCCATCAACAAGTTATCGTATTTTTAAATATTTTGGGATTTCGGCTTCACACTCCGACACAAAACGTGTTAAACAACAACATGAACAACTTACTATTGAAAGAAAAACCCTGGGAGAACGGCATCCTTAAAAGTACCTCCCCCAAGTTTACCCCAACCAAAATTGAAAGTGTATAAAATTGAGGAGAATCGACCCCTTTATTAAAGCAACATCGCTAAACCACCTTCAAATGCACATTCAACCCTTAGAAACTGAATCAACTCTTCATTAAAGCGACACTTCTAAGCCACCCTTAAGTGCATTCTTGACCCTTAAAAGTTACAAAAGAACAAAAATAACGAGAAACATTCTCTGTATTGCAGCCAATTATCCAATCTACCCGAAAGTGCATTCCCATCCCCTCAAAATGAAAATGTATAAAATTGATGAGAATCACACCCTTTACTAAAGCAATATCTCTAAACCACCTTTAAATACACACCCAACCCCCTAAAAACTGATTGACTTCCTCTATTGAAACAACACTTCTAAGCCACGTTTTAAGTGCACTCCTAACACTTAAAAATTTAAATATAAAACAAAAATTAAGAGAACCGGCCTCTTTATTACAGCAAATCATCTAATCCACCCCCTAGTCCATCCCCAACCCTTAAAAATTGAAAATGTATAAAATTGATGAAAATCACACCCTTTATTAAAGCAACAGTTCTAAACGACCCCTAAGCGCATTCCCTTAAACCCTTAAAAACTTAAAAAAAGAGAGAAATGACGAGAATCATGCTTTTCATTGCAGCGAATTATCTAATCTGCGCTCTAGTATATCCCCAACCCCTAAAAATTGAAAATGTGTAAAAATGAAAGTTGCAAGTGCTTCAACCTCAAAAATTTAAATTTGTAAAAATGCAGAAAATCATTAAAGCAAATCATCTAATCCTTCCCAACCCCCTAAAATTGAAAACTTTTAAAAAGAACAGGAGGTCATGAGTATTTTACTACAGCGATATCTTTAAGCCACCCTCAAGTATACCGTTAACTTCTGAAAATTGAAAATTTATAAAAATGACAGAAACGGATTAACATGACTTTCACAATGTAATGTAATAGTTTGAATCGGAGAATAGGAAAGACAGTAGCAGGTTCATGGCAAGAATGTCTCTTAGCGGTTGTCTGACAACGTTTTTGGAGTTTGTAAATAAGCTTCTATAACAGTTTTTCAGAGCCCTTTTTTGGACTTCATTCGTCATCAAAAAACAATTTTTTTGGTCTTGAATTTTACCTGTAAATTGACACTATTTTCTTTTCCTCAAGACTTAGCAAGCTTGTTATTAGTATATTCCGAGCGCTGAAGGTAGACATTTTATTAAAATCATTTATTGAATACATTTTCTATGCAACAATTTTACACCGTGAACTTCAGAAGTTCATAATGCAATGACAGCAGAAATTACTTATATTAAAAGCAACTCACATGTTGCAAACCAAACCAATCCACTGTATTCGCCAAATAACAGTACAGTATCAGTGGCGTTCCGTGAGTTCAAAATTTGTGTAGGCAATAGCAAAATAATTTAACACGTTAACTAAAAAACTAAAAATAAATTTTTATTTCTAAATTATATTTATAAATTAATCTCGTTATACTTATCAAACATCAACAAAACATCTCTTAATAAATATTTCAAGCATAATTAAATGTTGGGCGAATTGTCCTTGTACACACTACACAGGAAACATTTTCAGGGTTGATTCGCCTGCAAAACGGTCGATTATATTACCATAATAAAATTTGTTTTTATTTGTTTTTCTAAATAACGGTCTAGTTTTTAGACCAATTTTCTAAAAAATACCCGTTTTGTTCAGACAGTTTTTTCAAACCGGTTTTTCGGCCGGTATTTAGATCGGTTTTTTAGACCGGCAAAAGACCGGTTTTTCAAACCAGTTTCTTAAGACCTTTTTCAGACCGGTTTCTCAGCTCGATTTGTCCAGGCCGGTTTTTTAGACCGGTTTTCAGATCAGTTTTCTAGACCGTTTTTTTCCGATCAGTTTTTTGGCACGGTATTTATACCAGTTTTTTAGAGCTTTTTTTAGAGCGTTTTTTCAGACCAGTCTTTTCAGATTTATTTTTCGGCCTGGTATTTAGACCGGTTGTTTTAAACCGTTTCAGTCCGATTTTTACAGACCAGTTTCTTAGACCGTTGTTTAGACCAGTTTTTTGAGACCTTTTTTCAGACCGGTTTATTTTGACCGGTTTTTGCAGACCGGTTTTTTCATAGCAGTCTTTTCAGATTGATTTTTCGGCCTGGTATTTAGACCGATTCTATTTTAGACCGATTTTTACAGACCGGTTTTTCAGACCGGTATTTAGACCAGTTTTTTGAGACCCTTTTTCAGACTGTTTTTTCAGACCGATTTTTTCACACCAGTTTTTACAGACCAGTGTTTCAGACCGTTTTTTAGTCCAGTTTTTTGAGTCCCTTTTTTTTCAGACCAGTTTTTCAGACCGGTTCTTTCAGACCGGTTTTTTCAGACCGGTTTTTTCAGACCGGTTTTTTCAGACCGGTTTTTACAGACCGATTTTTTAGACCTTTTTTTCGAACCGGTTTTTTAGCCCGATTTGTTTAGACCGGTTTTTAGACCGTATTTCAGATCAGTTTTCTAGACCGGCATTTTCCGACCATTTTTCGGCCCGGTATATAATCCAGTTTTTTAGAGCTTTTTTAGAGCGTTTTTTCAGACCGTTTATTTCAGAATAATTTTTTTGCCAGGTATTTAAACCGGTTGTTTTAGACCGTTTTTTCAAACCGATTTTTACAGACCGGTTTTTCAGACCGGTTTCTTTAACCGGTTTTTTTATACCGGTCGTTTCAGATTGGTTTTTCGGCCAGGTATTTAGACTGATTCTATTTTAGACCGTTTTTTCAGACCGATTTTTACAGACCAATTTTTCAGACCGGTATTTAGACCAGTTTTTTGAGACCCTTTTTTTCAGACCGGTTTTTTTGACCAGGTTTGTCAGACCAGTTTTTTCACACCGGTTTTTCACACCGTTTTTAGACCAGTTTTTTGAAACCCATTTTTCAGACCGGTTTTCAGACCGGTTTTTACAAACCTTTTTTTAGACCGCTTCTACAGATAGATTTTTAGACCGGTTATTAGACCAGTTTTTTTACACCTCTTTAAACGGTGTTTAAAGGCAGGGGTTTATTGATTTAGTGCCCAATTTTAAATTTTACACGATGTGTCTTAAAAAGTAAATACAGCATGCACGATTACCTTTTTTTTACTTGAAACCGTTTTTTACAGACCAATTTTTCAGACCGGTATTTAGACCAGTTGTTTGAGACCCTTTTTTTCAGACCGGTTTTTTTAGACCAGGTTTGTCAGACCAGTTTTTTCACACCGGTTTTTCACACCGTTTTTAGACCAGTTTTTTGAGACCCCTTTTTTCAGACCGGTTTTCAGGCCGGTTTTTACAAACCGTTTTTTTAGACCGCTTCTACAGACAGATTTTTAGACCGGTTATAAGACCAGTTATTTTAGACCTCTTTAAACGGTGTTTAAAGGCAGGGGTTTATTGATTTAGTGCCCAATTTTAAATTTTACACGATGTGTCTTAAAAAGTAAATACAGCATGCACGATTATCTTTTTTTTACTTGAAATATTGTGGGTAGGCACTGCCTACCCTGCCTAATAGGACGGACCGCCACTGCTAACAATTACGTTAAAAGCTTTATCAGAATAGAATGTTGATAAACTCTAAAACTTTCTATTTTGCATTGTTCACACAATTCACAAAAGTATTATGAAGAATGGGTTTTCTTTACTAGCAATATTTAAAGACCGACAGTTGTTAGTTTCGTTTGATTATTGGACGTGTTAAAGAACCTTGATCTATTTCCCTCCACTATTAGCGATATTGCGCACTGAAAAGAATGTTCTATTATTGTTGCCAACTAAAACAAACAAACTCTGGTCTATTTTAATGATTAAAGTTGTCATGAACTCTAGCACTATTCTTCATAGGGTTGATATAATACAAGAAACTTAAAATTTACAAATTTAACAAGGCTCTTTGAAAATTATTGTAACTGGAGGAATCTAAATTGGCGTGTAGCGTCACCCTAAACCTTGCATAAGCTCACAAAAAACTGTCTACAAGCAAAAGTTCGCGTGCACTTGAACTTTGATTACACTCAAGTTCTGAAGTTGAATGTGTTCTCTTTGTGAGTTTGTTTTTTAGTGAGTGTATTATTTCTATCTCCAAATAAATCGCAATTCAACAGAATGGGTATTGTAAAAGCAAATAAAAGATTCCGGTGATAAGCAGAGCAGGAAAAGTTATTATTTTGCGTATTTCCTACGAACGACAAATTGAAACACAATAGACTATGATAGTTTATTGATTCGTGATATGTAACCGACCCATTGTACTAAATTCTCGTTTGAATATCAAAGCTGCTTTCCAGGTAAACCTAAAGTACAATAGCAACATTGATTTTTCAGCCATGCAAGCATTAACTAAACCGCACTGCCTGTCTGAAGTTATTTCACACTCTGAATCTTAATGAACTTGAGCATAATTTATAAAAGGGAAAAATGTGGAAATCTTAACTGTAAATTCACAATTTTTTGTAAAGGTTTCAAACTGAAAAATTTGTGCTTAAAACAAAACCTGATTTTATTTGTGCGCTAATATTAAATTTAAGACAAAATGTATTATACAGGATGATTTAAAAGATTTGAGATGCCTTACAGTTAGTGATGGGCATAATCAAATCATGGCCATTCGAATAGTTATAGTAATCGAATGTATCATTCGGATAAAATAATTCGGTTGTACTTATGCGGTAGAATGTCGTAAAAACGTTTTCAGTTGGCTTCTCGAATGCTTTTATGACTTAATTTTCGTTCTTATGGCTCTAGAGGAAGGTATTCTAAACGTCCGGTAGAATTTAGACTAATGCGTTTGTTTAGGTCAGTTTTTTTCGCTTTGGGCTTACAGGACGATATACCGAGTTGTGCCTAAAAGAAATGTACCTTTATGCCAAACATTTATAACCTAAGCATTTTGACTAATAAGCAAGTTTAAG
Source organism: Ctenicera cuprea (assembly GCA_958336395.1). Classification (NCBI taxonomy): domain Eukaryota; kingdom Metazoa; phylum Arthropoda; class Insecta; order Coleoptera; family Elateridae; genus Ctenicera; species Ctenicera cuprea. The sequence goes on from OY284491.1 coordinate 9,994,910, forward strand.
GGAATTGGGAGACCGATAAATACACGCACTCTAAAAAGAAACCTAAATTCGTATTCTACGCATGTCGAATAACTGGTCTGCGCAAACGCGAACTCTCTATCGCGCCCCACTGCTTCCTTCATAGATTGATTGTTTTTTCAAAAATTTACGAATTTCGGCTTCAAAATCGGTGTAAGCATATTAAATGACAATAGGAACGACTTTCCATTGAGAAAACGCCACTAAGAGGTTTCCTTTTGGTCGTTTACCTTAACAGATTAATTGAGTAATTGCCAAAAACACGGCTACCACCAAATTATGAAATCGATTTTGAGATTTCAATTGATTGCAACTAGAAAACAAACAAATTATCATAAAATTGTTCGACTGCATCAGGAAATGGGGGGAAACAAAATTTAAAAACATTTCAAAAATTTGTTAAACATTGTAAAAACATATTTGAAATATTTCGAGAATTTAAGAAGTTTTCTAAATTTTTATAAAATCATTAAAATTGCGTTCCAATAATATAAACACAGTGTAAATTATTTGCATCAAAAAATTCTTATGGTTTGATACGTAGCAGTACATACGATAATGCGCTTTATATAATAGACACGTAAAGATTTGACTTGTAGTCGTCACTAAAAGTTGACAGGTATCCAGATTTAATAGATAAATACTGAACCTTTCCAATGTCAGACGCAAAGGATATTTTATTGACGTGATTAGGAATTTTTACGTTTAGAGGTGGTTTGAGATGGTGTACTTAAAAAAGATTGTTTCCAATATTTTAAGAAATGTTTAACAAATAAAAGGTGCTAGTGCACTGAGCATAGCATAAGTTCAAAGGGAATGTCCATTTGCTATTTTTTCAGTCGGGCGCAGTTGTCATAAAGTTGAAAGTTGCTTAACCATGTCAATAACTGCTATACACGTGATTTTAGTGCGTTATTAGACCAGCACCTACAATTGCGTGATTGAAGTTGCTTGATTTGTATAATAAGTTTGCGTGTTTGTAGACTTACGATGCCCAAACGCATTTGTCCGTATAGGGTCGGTCTACCGTTCACTATTTGTCTTAAAGGTTATTTTTTGATATCAAAACTTCATACACGTATTCTCAAAATCTTTTTGTAGATTATTTTCTGTTATGGCCAACATAGTTCAAAGATAAATTTATTTTATTGTCTGAAAAATGCGACCGTAGATCACTTACATACACATAAGAAGACCTATTAATAATATTCTGAATTGAATTGAATTGAAAGAAAAAAAAATTACTAAACTATACAACGACAGAGGCAAATATCTGATAGCTTTTGTACTATATTTGGGCTATTAAGGGTTGCTCTAAATAGTTAACTGCTACTACCTGTTGGAATCCTGCCCGAATTAAGAATGCAGACGCAACTTGACACATGTATTCTCACATTCTTCCTATAGTTTATGTTCTGAAAGGGCCAATATAGCTCAAAAATAAATGTATTTTATTGCCGAAAATGTGCGACCGTGTGTATACAGCCCCTTCCCATAAGAAAACCACTAAAAATATTTTGAGTTTGTGGAAGCAGTCTTTCTAAACACGTACTTAGGTTTAAGGATTGCCCTAAATAACTAACTGCTAACATGTTTTAACCTTGTCCGAATTCAGAATGTAGTTAAAATATTTATTTACGTCACATTTTTCACGCTTCATAACATATAAGACCGATAAGAGTAGGGATAGCAATTAGCAGTAATACTTTTGTCAAATTTCTGAACGCTCTGTTTGGTTCTTATTAATTTTATATGTTAGTACGATTCATTATAAACATAAAATTTGATATTATGAGAAGTATTTTTTTGATTCTAAAACTATCAGGTGATTGTAAATGCGTTTAAATAGAAACGCTCACTTTGAACACATTTTACATTCAGTGCTGTCTTTTAATTTATTTCTTCGTAGAACACCAATGGAAATGAGCCTAGGATGTGCTACCATGCGAGACACTCTTCCAAAAATACATTGGGTTAAGGTCTGTCGACTATGCAGGCCAGGCGGTAGCATATGTGCTGCTTATGATTCGATTTCCGAACGTTTTTGTAAATAAGTTTTTAGTCGCTGAGAAATATAAGGTGGTGTATCATCTTTCATAAAAATTTTCAAAGCAATAGTTACGTAACCTTGGAATAACCTAATCAATTAACCATGCAACATTTTCAAACCACCCCTCTCCGGTAGCTGACACCATTACATTTTACAATAGTTTTGCATTATACCTTGTTTGTAATGTTACACTTATTTTTTTTTAGTCTGTAATTTTAACGTAGCACAAAACCATCATTGCTTATGGCAATTAACTAGAAACAAATAATTGTGAAATAAACTACACTACACCATTTTTTCCGAACATGATTAGTTTATAAATGTGTTATTTATTAACAAAATGAACTGCGATAAATTTTAAATAACACTGTGCTATTGCAAACTTTAGGGTCATGCCAAATTCACATAATGTTTTAGAGCTTAATGTTACAAAAGCTTAACAGAACACGGAAATGCTTTTTGAAGCTGTTGCTGCGTGAATCACAGAAAAGGTCAGATGTAACTAAATCAAAACTAATAAAACATTGTTTGCATTTAAAGCATGCATGCAGCTGGAAACAAGGACGACACATTCGAAGAAATCGTTTTGCAGAAATCGCTTTGCAGAAATCGTATTCAAGTTTACAGCAATGTGAAAATCCAATTTGGGTAGTACGCCCTATTTCTGTGCAAAGCTAAAATATTGAAAATATTGTGTAGACGTTGACTTTACTTATTTTGCTAGAATAATATTGCCACAATTTTGTTGCGCACTGAAGAGGGAAAATAAAGCTTGAATAGAAATACAGAGTTCTGAAAAATAAAACAAACGTGGCAAAAATAAACAGATCAAATGAAAAACTAGTCATTCCTCAGGTTATACGTGAAACTTTTATTTATTAAAACCCGATCCATAATTTTACCGTTGTAGCCACAAGGAGGATTTTCATTAACTAGATTAAATGAGAGATAGAGCAATCGGGCTATAGTTTTTTATTAATTAACAGTGACATGCAAAGTTCATAGTTTAATATACTATGTAGGTTAAATAGTTTACCATCTGATGCATAAAGTTAATGTATTGTTAATTAACCACGGTATAATTGTAGGTCACTAGAAACAAATAGATGAAGTACTAATTTCGTGTTTTAAATGTACTAGCAGAACGCGTGGGATACGCCCCCATTTGTTTTGATAACTTCATACGCGACCCGCTCGTTTCGGAAATAAGCGCTTCTCTCGGAAAGAAAATTTCGCAAAAAAACGAAATATCTTTATCATAGCCTAGAAACAATTCGTTTAAAAAAAGGCGGCTAAAAGTTTAACAGTTAAACTTAGCACTTTTCCTCATTTTTAGAGGAGTTCCTTAATGGAGATTTTCAAACTGTTTTGGAACTCATAAATACGCACTAAAGAAATCTTGTTAGGAATTAATTTGCATATATTTCCCAAATGAAATCGATCAGCTAGAAAACTGTTTGTTCCGGGGAATTTTTTTACCGCAGCATGTCTTTACCGGAGCCGTTTTTCAGACGATGTTTATCGCCGGGTGTTCTTTGCATCAATGTTTTTCCCAGTAAATTTGTTCTCGGATTTTTTCTAGGAATGTTTTTATCGTAAACCGTAGATAGACCCAAAAAGCAAATTCTTTTCGTGTGACCGCATTTCGGAGAAGATAATGTTTGATCTATCTCGTGCCGCCGATGTGGCATCTTAAACTGCGACAGCCTCGCGAACTTGACAACATGTAGCTTTCTGTGTTACAAAATATTGTATAATCCAATAAATCTTTGATGATAATGTTGACGTTCTTGTTATTAGCGAAAAATAATTAATACATTAATGTCACCTCGCGCGGCTCTTTACTTTTAACACCAATTTTTCGCAAGCTGTTGAAATCAAGTGCTGCCTGTGTTTCAGTTTTTTAAATATAGAGCTGGAAGCTGCATGCTTCATCCTCTGTGTTTGATTTCGACATAACATCAGGTAAAATCGTAGTAGTCGAGAAGCGCTGCTTTGTTCTCCGCGTCTCTCACAGCAATGAAGTATCAACAGATTGTGTTTTATTTTTGCAACTGAATACTGCACACTACAGGATTTTATTTCTATGGTATAACGTAGCGAGCTAATGCGCAAGCGAATTTGTGCTTTCTGTAATCAGCGCCTAACATGTGGGTTTTGATGGCGGGAGTCTCCCAGCACTAAAAGCTAAGTTAGAGAGAAAGGCTCCGGATTTAATATATGGATTCTATAAGTAATAAATAAAATATATTTGCGTAAAAGTTATTAAACTAATGAGAAATTTTTTTATAAAATAGGGTACCTTTTGATTCTGAACAACTTTTCCAAACAAATTTTTGCTGTATCTCCAACGCGAAGCAAAACATGGAAATTTCATACCTTCTTCTGATCGTAGTAAGCTCATGTAAATACTGACCAAAATTAGAAATAGTTACGTTATACAACGGCTATAATATGGTGGTGTGTCTATAGAATGTGAAACACTGTACATCTATGAATAATAGATATTTCAACTAGCTATATCAGCTTTTAACTTGTATTTTTATAGATAGATATTTTATAATACACAAGCGTCGCCATCCATAGACTAAATGCTTAGGTAGCATTTTAAAGGTTCCTGTCAAACATCACAATTAAATAATTTTCTATAGTTTTTATGTTTTCTTAGTATTTCCCATGCGAGATTCCTGCACCTTGTGTAACACATTTCGCAAAACGCAATTTAACTTGTCAGTAAGCAATATCCAAGCTAGTGTTAAAACGAGACCCTCTTGCTTCAGTACTTTCTCTGTTTATACCACTACCGTATTTTACTGAAATGTCGTTTTTGCATTTCGTGCGACAAATAGAACTAAAGCCTGTTAAATTATTAATCTGTTTATTTCAAAGTTTTCCTTCGCTTACTAATATTCAGAATAAAATTTAACCACAGAGTAAGTAGTAACTTTATGCAAGAGTGCTAAACTTGCCAGTGATTTCTGATGCGTACGCTGAGCTTGTGTTAATTAAGGTAATGTAATTTAATTCAGGCCCTTTTAAACCTTTGGGATTTCTACCATTGGCATTGTAACTGAGAATTACTAAAATATTAAAGCAACTAATTAGATTAAGTTCATATAACTAACATAACTGTAATTATTAATAAAAAGAAAGAAAATTTGTTGTTTTTACCTTCCTTGCTATACAAAGTATAGCTATAGAGGAAGGTATTGTGATCGTTATGTAGGTACACTTTACAATTCAGACGTCTTAACGCAAAAAATCCAAATAGGTAATTTATTGCAGTCGAATGAAACAGCAAGAAAACGATGTTTGTCTTACAAAAAAAGCGGAGAGGAAAGGGGTGCCCTGGTTTAACTTAAACGCGCTTAAAAAAAATTTTAAAATTTAAAAAAATATTTGCTAGGTAATATTTTTTATTTACAAAAAAATTCAAATTTTTCAAAAAATATACATTTTCAAAATTTTTTACAATTTTAAAAACTTTCGAAATTTTCTAAATTTCGAAACATTCGCACAATTTTGCAAACATTTCAACAATTTGAAAAAAATCAATATTTAACAAATGCAATGGAGGTCTCGTGGCGGTTGCCTGACAGCTTTTTACATTTGCAGCAACAATTTTAAGTCAATAAAGATACCAAACAAATAGGTTAAAGATAATAAATTAACTTAATAACTTATGTCTTGTTCTATTACATAATTCAATATTTGTCAGAAAACACTCTCAAACGTATATTATTAAAGTAACAATCTTACAATCAATAGAAAAGAATGATTTTCAGAATTTATTATATTAATATATTATAAATGTAACAAAACAAACCTTCTGTTTAATTAAAGCAGCCTCCAACATTATTAGTACCGTCAAATGGGGTGAAATTGATTTTATGGGTGGACTTTGATAACAGGTAATATTTTGTTAAATTAATTTAAATCTCCCGCAATTATAATCCGCCGACGTCCGCGCGATCGTCAGTCGAAAGAGTGAAGTTCCGCCATTATTGTGTTGTGCTAGCGTACCGGTAAGTAGTTGCTATAATATTTTTGTAAATATTCTATCAGAATACTTCAAACTGACGTTTAATTGACACTGTCCAAAATTATAAAGTATTTCATGAGTTTTTACAATTTTTTTTACAATATCGGTTTTTTACGATGAAGTGCTTCTTACTTAACCTCACTTCATGTGAAATTCGACACAAAATACGTTTGTTTGAAAATTATTAGTGGATACATCATGTGGGGTCACTTTGATCACACTTTCGGGGTGAGATTGATAGTTATCAAAGTCGCCCCATAGTTTATAAACAATAACATTTTCGCGATTTTCCGTTGTTTGCTTTGATCTAGACCAATTTTAATTTTAGGTCAGCTTCATTCACAAAGTGTACAAAAACCTACAATGGGCCGTATCTATAAACGCAAAGTTGGGAGCAGAAGTTATAAGAACTACAGCGATAAGGATGTGGATAAAGAACTGGAAAAGATAGTTGATGCAAACTGGTCCATTAACAAAGCATCCAAGGAATTCAAGATTCCTTACGGAACCCTATTTCATAAATACAAAGGCATGCATGTGAGGTCACATGGAGGGCAACCTGTTTTTACCAAGCAAGAGGAAGATGCAATAATTCGGTCTGTAGTAACTTGCAGTGACTGGGGTTTTCCGCTATGTATAGAAGATCTACAAATGGTTACAAAATCGTTCTTAGATAGGCAAGGACGACAGGTTACCCGTTTTAAAAATAATATTCCTGGTCGAGATTGGGTTTATTCACTTATTAAAAGACATCAGGCTAGTCTGACACAGCGCCTAGCAGCTAATGTAAAACGTGCGCGTGCTAGCGTTTCTCCTGAAGTAATTCGGCAATATTTTGAAAATTTTGCAAATTAGCATTGACAATGTGCCTCCGTCAAATTTGTTCAATTACGATGAAACAAACATCGCTGACGATCCTGGGAAAAAGAAGTGGCTATATCGCAGGGGTAAAAAATACCCGGAAAATGTTATAAACCATTCAAAATCAGCCATTTCCATCATGTTTTGTGGGTCAGCTTCCGGTGTTCTCCTACCTCCCTACGTAATTTAAAAATCCGAGCATCTGTGGGACCGCTGGACCGAGAATGGTCCCAAAGGACATCCTTGTTGTGAGGACCGTTGTTGCAGCTCTGGATCCAGATACAACAGGACGAAAAGTGGTTGGATTGAAGCCAGCTGCTTTACTGATTGGTTTAGGAGCACGTTTTTACCACACGCTAATAATTTGCCAGGGAAGAAGGTTCTAATTGGCGACAATTTGTCGTCACACTTTACTGATGAAGTTTTAGATTTGTGTAACCAAAATAACATTGCCTTTTTGTGCCTCCCTCCAAATTCAACTCACCTGACGCAACCACTTGACGTTAGCTTCTTCAGGCCCTTAAAGACTGCATGGAGGTCACTATTATTGGAGTGGAAAATGCAAAATCCAAAACAATCTTCTTTAAAGAAAGAAATATTTCCACACCTTATGCAACTTACTTTAGAAAAAATGAATTCCTCGGGAACTCACTCGCCCCGAGCAATTAACCACGATTTAAGGTTTGGATTTGAAGCAACGGGAATTTACCCACTGAACCCTGATAAAATTTTAAATAAAATTCCGAACTCTGATGATAGTGGTGATCAATTTGAGGCAGATTTTGGTAATAATCTCGTGTCCTATTTGAAAGAAAAACGTTACAACAGCACTCCTGTTCGAAATTCATCACAGAAAAAGAAGCGGTTAACTGTGGAAGCTGGAAAAAGTGTTGCTTGCCCAACAAATGAATCAGACGAAAGTGTAGAAATGAATCGTATTTTGGAAGAACTGTCCGATGAGCATGAAGATGCAAACTCCGACGTTGCTGATGAAGTAGATTATTTACCCACTGACCCTAAGAATCTTGTGCCTGGTACATTCATTTTAGTAAAAGTGTTGTCTGGAAACAGACATTCTACCAAGTATAGATACGTTGCCAAGGTTGAAGGGCAAGTAGACGAGAATGACTACAATGTCTTGGGGTTAAAATCATTAGACACCACAAAAATAACTTTTAAAATTGTTCCTAACGACTCGTTTACGGTAAGCTTGGAGGACATCATAGCCATTCTAGAATCTCCAGCAGAAACTTCTGGAGGGCGCGGAACAAGATATGTATTTTCGAAATCGGTTGATGTTGTTGAACGTTAAATTTTGTTTAGTTAGGTTTTGTACCTTTTCTACGCATTTATGTTAAGTTTAAAACCTGTATTATTTTCACTTGTAACCAAAGAAAGTGCCAAATTTGAGTTTTGTTATTTTTATAGAAAATAAAGTTTCATTTTGATATCAACTAAAGTTTTATTTTCACTTTTGCGAAGATAGTTTATTAAAATCCAATTCGTATGACAAATGATAGGTGGTGACTTTGATAATCTATGTAAACTTATGGATTATCAAAGACGCCCCAAGCGCACATAACATTGATAAAAAAAATATATTGAGAGTGAGGGAATATGGATTACATTGATAACTCTTAGACCCAAAGCATTCGTTGTAATGCAAAAACACAGTGCCTATCAAAGTCACCCCAATTTGAGTATGACTTTGAGAACAAAGTTATTATTATTTTGGAGCAAGTATACAATTATTTAAATTTTTTTTAAACCCTGGATGTCTTCATTAGGCATAGTGCGAATATATTATATTTTTTTTGACGCAAAACTAAGTGTAGTTTTAGTGTAATTCACGATTTATTTAAAAAAGCTATCAATGTCGCCCCATTTGACGGTACTTCAGGCTAAGTTATATTTAGCTAAAATTCATTACATTTACAACAACTTTTATTAATATGACTTAAAATTAACAAACTTTGAAATATGACAGCTTACGTAGGTAATTAAACCGGCATACAAACTTTAATATCTGCTTTTCTTTCCTCACTTACGTCAGCGGTAGAGTTTTGAAACTTACCTAATATAGCGCGCAAGTATCTTCACTTCTGTTTGATTTTCATGCCAAACTGTGATCTTTTAGCGTACTTACTGCGAGCTATTAAAATTAATTTCAGTACCACTAAAAGCATTGGTAACATGACGTAATATTGCAGTAAGTACCTATAAAGACAACTCTTTCTCATAGTTTACGTGCAGTAAATGCAACTAACAAACTGCGAATAGATTTCTCACTGTATGTCATTTTTAAGTTATGTAAATAAATGTAACACGAAGAGTTGAAGGTAAAACGGACAAAAGTTTAACACTAACTCTGTTGATTAAGTGCGTAGTTGTAAACGGGGTGCACCCGGTTCGATTCCTTACGTTTATAACTGGATAAAGGCCGTCTAGGTACAGTGAGAGCCTCCGTTGTTCGGAATCTAACTACCCTATATTTCTTAATGCTACTGTTACGCACACACTAGTTAGGGACAGACTCAAAATTAATAATTGTAACAAAAAATAGAATACTTACTTTCCGTGTCCAAAACACCATACTAAGCTTTAGCTTTCTAATAGAGAGTCTTCTTGCGTCAGGAGCTTGCTTCGCTCTTTCCGTTTCGGTTGTTACTTTCTTTTATTGTCTGGTAGTGCAATGTCAATCTCTATCCGTATATTAACTCCGTACCCCTTCCACCTGCTCTAACTTTTTTGACGACGGGTCTCTACAAATTCGACTGAGTGCCGCTTCTACATTTGAATTCCGGTTTTTAAGCCGACTTTGCCGTAAAGTACCCCGTAAGTTTACTTCCCATTCAGTAACAGTTGTCGCGCATTGTAATTTAGCGTAACTTGCGTGATGTTTCGAAGACTGCTTGTTGGGTCAGTACCTATTCGGTTCTTAATTAGTTTCCAAGCACATCTGCTGCTTTGCTCCATGTTTAGTTTTTTTTACTAATTTGGGCGACCTTTTCGTTCTTGAAGTAAATAATGATTGCAGAAGGTCTAAGCATGCCTGTATGGTCTTTTTAAAAAAGAAATCGTTTTCATACAGTTCGTGATAATTCATAAGCAAGTCTTTTGCTTCTACAGTAGGGCACGGGATTAACTCCGTTTGACATATCCTCGGGTTGATGCTCCGTTCCCGAAAGCGGAAGACGTGCTTTGTCACTTAGTGCATCATTCTATCATTCACAAAGATGATACAGTAGGAAAAAATTACCGGTATTGGTACACCCTTTACCGTTGACTTTGGTGAAGGTCAAAGTCACAGCTTCTAGGTCACACTTTTAAAATTACCCATTACGACTTTCTTTGGTGAAGGTCGTGGTCACACTTCAAGGCAACTAATCAGGGCCATTATCCAACGTCACACTTTAAGGGTACTCTTTCAAGCGCGTTCTGTCAATACCGGTTTCTGGGTTACAACAAAAATCCAATTCACTATTACAATTTATTGTACACGTAATATTATAGTAATTCAAATAAATAAATTTAATTAAAGAGCTCTTTGTAATTAATGCACTTTACGTTTTGGAAAATTCTGTCAACTAAAATACCGGAAATAAAAAGTAAAGAAAGTGGAGTTAACTATTCAAGTACGCCTAGAAACTTACAAATAGATATGGGAAAAGAGTTCTACATCAAAAAAATTTTAAAAGTTGATTATGAAATTCAGCGTTAACAGCCGCAATGCAAATTTTTTTTATATATATTTTTATTTTCTGATTTACAATCTACTCAAATATAAATTACAAAGTAATAAGTAAATGTGTTGTATGACATTGGCTTGAGATGGGAAACCATCCATTGACGGTTCACCATTGTTCATCTAACCAGGTCTTCTGGCCATCTTCTCTTCAGTCTTCTTCCTACCATAGGTTGGTTGGATAGTCCATTTATTAGTTGATTCCTGTGTCCTATGTTGCGGTTTGTGTACTTGATGGCACATGTAGTTATAACATCTGTTATGAATGGTATTTTCAAGTCATTATGGAGTATGAGATTGGAGATGTACCATGGTGAGTTTGTTATTATACGGAATATCTTAGATTGAACTGTTTGTAATATTTTTGTGTTTGGTGGTTTACTTCAACCCCATACCTCTATCCCATATGTCCATATCGGTTTTAGTATGGTTTTATATATAAGTACTTTGTATTCAAGTGACAGTTTGGATTTTCTACCAATAAGCCAGTACATTTGTCCAATTTTTAAGTTTATTTGTTGTTTCTTTGCTTTGATGTGTGTTTTCCATGTCAACTTTTCGTTCAAATAGAGTCCTAGGTATTTTGCCTCTTTTTTTATTGGTATGGGTTCATCGTTTATGGTGACTTGTGGACAGGAGCTATGTTTTGTGGTAAAGGTAATTTGGGTAGATTTATCGGTATTTACTTTGATCCTCCATTGTTTTGCAGTAAGTCTAAATGGTTTTGTAGTTTTTCTGTGGCTCTTTCCGGATTGAAGTCAGTAGATAGGTAGGATTGCTGTATCATCAGCGAAGGTAGCAGTTATAGTGTCCCCTGTTACTGGTAAGTCAGTCGTAAATATTAGGTATAGGTATGGTCCCAAAACACTACCCTGAGGTACTCCTGATTTTATATGATGGTAGGTAGATGGGGTCATATATGCCAGATAGGCATTTTCAAGTAAAACTTAGCAATGCAAATAAATTTTTTTTAATCAGCTTATAGCTAAGTAAAAACGGTAGATCAAAAAAAGAACAACGGTGATTGTGAGCGTGGCCTTGAATTACTGACCATAGCCTTGCATGGTCTTGCAGAAGTGTCCTGAAGGCTGTAACGTTGACCTTAACTAAGATTAACAGTGGGAGTGGATTTAGAACTGTCTTGTTTACCCTAGTGTTATATCTTCTTTTCCATCAACCGCTGTTAAAAGAACGCTGTAGTACTGGGGTTTAGGCTGTAGTCCATTAAGTTCGGCTCAGTTCTCCAATTTAGCCTAGTTCTCATCTGTCATGTACTTCCATAATGCACTATGACAATTAAAATCTCTCTAATTTGCGGGTTCCTCGAATTAGAAGGCGTTATTGGGACGTTTATATATGGATGTTACCGCGAGACACTTTAGTTTCACCGCTAAAATGTTGACATCATTTTCTGCAGTCGTATAAAACTAGTTTCATTCGCTCTTTAACTAGTAAAACAATACAATTCGGCTTTTTGTACAAATCAGATGATAAAGTTTCCTTATTTCTTAATAATCCCTCAGTGTTTATTGACATCATTATAAGGGATGGTTTAGAAAAAAATCCGCTTCAATTTTTGGTGCTGTGAAGGTAAAAAGCAGATAATAGTTTTTAGGCAATATAAAGTTAGTTAATATTTCATGCTTACAATCTTGTTAGTGGGTTGTTGTCCTCATTTTCTACCCGTTCGTGTCTTAATGTTGGAAAAGTTGTCCTACTTTATAAGTATGCCTAAATTAGCTATTAAATATTAAAGAACTTGTCAAAGGTTACGTTATCCAGGAAAAATTGTTACAAAAAACTTTTTTAAATATTTATGTTCTGAACAGTAAAACTGGTCAACAAAATTTGCTTTGATGTTACTAAACAATTACTTATTAAGTGACCGGCATGGTTTTTTGTGTATTTTTAGAACTATAACTATTTTTGATTTTCTTGTGATGTGTATTTTAGTGTTAAATGAGGTTTTCATAGTGACTCTTAAATTAGAATATTATTTATCCAAAAGTTCATTAAATTATATTACCACAAATTCCGAAAGAAGTAGTCGTGAGGAATACGAAAACACCAAAAAAGTTTTACGATAGATCCTGATATCGTTGCCCGGCGCCTCTATCAATTTAGTACGTTTTTACTTGATAAGTCTGATGTGCCTTTTGAAAAAGTCTGTAAAGAGAATCAGTTATGAAAGTTATAAAATTAATAATCTACTCCAAAATTTGTTTCATAACACACAAATGAAAATTATAAAGATAAAACTTCTGTGTAAGTTTGATGACAACCCAATATTTAATATAAGTCAAAATACTCGAGAAAAATTTCAAAGTCAAAGCATGTCACGACAGCAAAATTATGTAAATTCTTCGAACATGAGACACAACACGCTAATTGAAATATTTAACTTCTACCTTCGCAGTTTATTTTCGAAAAGTTTTCAAGTTAATAAAATTCCTTTAAAGGAAACACGAATACTTACAAATTCCAGACAGTTGCTTCGAAACGAATTCCATATTCATCTGTCACCAAAAATCCTTGTCTAGACTGACACTCTGTAAAATGCTACGTGAATCTAATTTTCTCGGGAACTTTTATACATTTAAGTTAACTAAAATACTTGAGTTACACAAGACATTTTTCAATAACATCGAAAAAAGTATAATTAATTTTTATTTTCGGTAGAGCTTCAAACACATTTTTTTGACAATATTATTAAATTTCCTTGCCACTCGCCACCGAGTTTATTAAACTACCTGAAATGTGTTGAAACTAATAATTAGTGCATGATCCTTTGGCCATTTGTACTTTAGTTATTCGTTTTAAAATGACGCTACCAAAAATTTAGCGGTTTCGGTCTGGAGACCAAGATGGCCATTCAATGTGTTTTAATCAACGGGGTAAAAATACATTGTGCCAGTAATTCCCCAAATTTATCAATAATATGGAGCTGCTCTACGTTGTTGAAACTAGATAAACTCGTTTAGTCTGCCTTGTTTGTGTTGGCAAGGAAATAAAGGCAGAATTTCTAAAGTGATGTTTTGTAAAATATTCAAATAACGATTTTGTGTTAGGGTATTATGTCGAAAATAAGGTTCAATAACGATGCTGCCTAATGATGCCTCCGCAGACGTTAAGTGTTTGTTGAGCTTGCAATTCTTTCATTCAGTGGAGATTTTTATGAGACTAATAACGACAGTCATGCGTATTTAGAAAACAAACAAACAAAAACACAGCTTCATCGGAATACACAATGTTGTTGATGAAATCTGAAATATTCTGCGATATTTTCATTATTGTAACACGTTTGGTATGAAGTATTTATTTGCCCAATTATATTTTAATAACAAAATTAAACATGAACTCAGAAATTAATATAAAAACAAAGAACATTACAAGAAGCAAAGATAAAGACAATGATAAAAGCATTTGCAACTATGTATAAATACACAACACGGATGACTCCTGGGTAAGACGCAACAACTGTACCAATCCTTGTACGCGTACAAATCGGGCAGATTTTGCTGGTTCTATAGAGATACTGCGGGGCCCTTGAAGGAGCAGCGTGCTGCAAGACTATATAAACAAACTAGCTGCTACTGTGCTCTGGGAAGAGATTGCTGTGGAGGATTGTCCTATACCAAAAATGTATGATCAATATGAAAGCAGCGCTCTAGAAGGAGCTTATTTGGTAGGTTTATCCCAGACGCAAAGCTTACCCTCAGTCGGTAGCATCGCTTTCAGGCGTTGGTATTTGGATCTAAAAGCTAGACTTGCATGATCTGAAAATTAACTTACTGCTAGGTGCTAGAAACAGCTCGCCGCGCTGGGTTGCTTCGGAATAAAAGCTTATGGTGTGAAAAGCTAGTAAATACAAACTCCAATCTTTTTACTGCGCATGCGCCGCCACATTAAACTTCTAAACTGTTTATATTTTATGTTACATCATTTTCATGCAAGATTCTTGGTGGCGCAGGTAAAAAATGCGTGTACAGCCTTTTTGCTACATAGGTGTTTGTGTGGTTGAATCCTGTTAGGGTCAAACTTTTTTTTTTAATACGGTTTTTTTTGGAACAATTTTGTCGGACTAGGCGGTCTACGCGAGGTTATAGTTCAAAAACATATAAGTTTTTTAAAGAAAAATAGGTAAAAAAAATTGTATTCTTTCAAAAGAAACGCTTCTTAATCACGTGCATGTGCAAATAAAAGTGTAGTTTGGGGCATTATAATTCGTTAATTTTGTCAATTGTATTGCCAAGGTTTACTCTTTCGCTGGATGAATAAAGAAATACGAACAAAGTGCAGCTTTTCTTTTAATCGCTGTAACTTAAAAACCAACCATCTCAGTTCATTTATGATGGTGGCTGGGATGCGGAGATTGACGTTGAAAAACAAAAGGTATCACATAAAGATGCAGTTATATTTAAATCAATTTACGTGTTTGAGCATTTTTTCAATAACCAACGAGTTACAAAAATACGAATTTTACTTTTGAATAACCCTGCATAATAATCGCCTAATCGTGTAACTTCTAGTAGCGGAGACCCTAAATCACTAAAAGTTAAGACAGGTGCAAGGGATCCGCGTTTAATTTTAAGATTCAAAAAATTTGAAAATCTTTTTCGATTGAAATAAATCTTCAAAACGTGTAATTAAAACATTCCAAGGTTTAATCATTATAGATGTTAATAAATTCAGAAATATTTATGTTAAATCTTTAAATATATAATACATCTTAACGTATTAGGCAGCAAGCAATGGAATAATTAACAGTACTGTAAGAACCCGCTTAGTTGTAGTATTAAAAAGATACAGACAGGGGTAATTTCACTGTAACTGTAAAAATTCGTTGGATTATGAAACTTAGTTAAATTCGTCCGTTTCTGTTCTTGTTGAAGAGTATAGAATTTACTACCAAAACACGGCCGAACAATATATGGGTCGAGATCATTTTACTGATTATGTGTTAACGTTCTTTTTAGGATGTTATGGACAGAATGTTTGGCAACATTAATTGTTTATTACTGTGTATTGGTTTATCTTTTGCTACTGACCTACTGTTATTTAGTTTTTGCTGTAATGTTGTTCCTAATGTTTGTTATTTAGTCACTTATTTATTTGCGTATTTATCTGACCTTACGCTCAGAGATCTTTTTGTTTCTGCCGTCTATGTACCGCGCCCAGTCTACGTCGTGTAATGGTGAGACAGATACGTAACGTAAGTCGTACCTGCGATTTTTCTGGTATAAAGTTGGGTTGATA
This sequence comes from Ctenicera cuprea, assembly GCA_958336395.1. Taxonomy (NCBI): domain Eukaryota; kingdom Metazoa; phylum Arthropoda; class Insecta; order Coleoptera; family Elateridae; genus Ctenicera; species Ctenicera cuprea. The sequence continues at coordinate 10,010,882 of OY284491.1, forward strand.
ACAAACTCGTGCTAGTTAGCTTACGACAATTATATGAGCGCAAAGCGTAAAAATATCGTGTTAATAACCAACTCAAAATTGGGATCACTAGTTATATTACTTTGTAAGAAAAGAAAAATGTTTTGATTAATTGTCCAACAGATTCTGTTATTATGATTTTCAGAAGTGCGGTCCTGTGACAGTATGAGATTACGTGAACACCGGCGAAACTCGTGACAGTAATGTATTATACTTTGACAAAAGACGATATATTAGTTCCGTTGTGTTTGTTGTCTTCCGATAGTATTTTAATTACAATGCTGCAACTTTGTTTCGTGGCACTGTTAGTGTTCATTTTGGGAATGACGTTGACTATGCAATGGAAGATAAAAAATATTATAATTGATACAGATCACAAAAACTAATTTAAACAGTTCAAGCAAAATGCTTACGTGTTTCTATATGAACTAGCTGAAATAGGAGGGTATAATAAAGAATACTTGGCTGTCGCTACAATTCAAAATAATAATATAATAGGAGCCAAACTGTATCCACTGGAACGTTTGTTTTCATAAAGGAACTGCCTGCTGATACAAAGGTACTTCTTGATCAAACGAACTACGAATCGTAAATATTGAAGTCAAAAAAAGCCTAAAAGAATTCTAATATTGCATTTTATACAAATACATTGAAGACATAACAAAAATATTCTTTAAAAAGAGAATAAGTTAAAACTTTGCACATAAATTTTTTTTATCAAATTAAAAAAAAAACTTCAGACACCTAATAATAAATTATAATATAGTGCAATGATATGCTTGGTCTTGTAACTACTAGAAAACAATGCCTAAACTGTCTGCAATTCACGCAATTAAATTTAAACTTGCTATGAGACTCTTTTAACTTTCTCAGGGTCGTTATTTTGCTTGTAAAATAAATTGTTTAAATTAATTTTTAAATAGAAATAAACACACAACGATATCAACTTTACAAAATAATAATTTTATTAAATAACTGAATTTCTAAATGTGGTTTCCGAAAAATCAATAAGTTTTACTAACTACTATCGTCTTTTTTTAACAAATAAACACTTATCTTAGCGTCTTCTTATTCCTCGCTCTAGCAAAACGCTCTGCTGGCCTCTCGAGCAACAACAAATACTCGCCCTTAATCTGAATCTTCTTCTTGTGTGTTTTATATTATTACCAATTTGGTTTTACTACCATCACAAACGTACAAACTTCCTCGATCACCTTTTATTTATAATTCTTCTGGATTTTTCTTTAATTCGTTGTTACTTCTTGTATTTTCCTCTTTTATACACGTAATTACTTTTATCTAGCTTTTAGACTCGTTTTTCCTTTTTTCTTCTTCTAGAGAATCTCAATTCCCTGTCTTTATTTACAAAGACGAGCCGAGCCGTAACTAATAAAACAAATTTCTTTTTTTTTATATCTTTTTTCTTCCTTCTTTGATTTTCATTTTTATTACAAACAACTAAATCTCATGTCCATCAGTATCCTTTTGAATTCGTTTGTCATTTTGACACTGACATCCTAACTGACATTTATCGACGCACAAATCAAGTAACTCTAAAACTTCTTATAAACTAAACCTTTTTAACAATTCTAATTTAAATTATAATTACAATAATAACATAAATAGTCTTCGTATCAATCTGTTGTGTTTTTCTTTTCTTTCAGTACCATACGAAAAATAACAATTATTAGAATTTATAACAGGAATTCTAGCAAAAATACGCGACCCTGAGTTTATAAGTCAGAACATTAAAATCTTACAAGTCTTCATAAATCTCCAAATGCAAATTGAACTGCAACAAACAATCCAAAAATTGTTTTCCATCAACCACAATACCCCAGTCAAATCAAACACCTCTAAATATCATAGCAATAGTTAAATATTTAGTGTTGACTACATCTATTTTAGATACAACTCCAAGCTTACAAATTCATGAGCAATGAGTATCGTAACTTTCCAATTTTGTTTTCCTACAACTTCTGTGAATGCATCAATGACGATGACTTTGGATTTAAGGCGTTCCTTCACTGTGGAAATTTAACAATTTCTAATTGCGTTATCAAAAATTATCATTTACATTTTTACTTGTTTACTCGTTTAAATTCACCAACCAGGGGCGTAGATGTTGGGGGATCTTGAAGTATGTCATCGTATTTGTTTAAGCACTCTTGATTTTTGACTTGGAAGTAATATTCTGCATTTCAAAATAACCAGAAAAAGTAGGGGAGATAGTTGTACCTTGTGCATAGTGTACCTTGGAACCCTCGTCTGTTTCCTTCCGCTGTCGCCATCTATCGGAATATGAGTGAACTACGTTGAAAGCAATTAAAAACGGCTAGAAAAAGGCATTTCCAGTTTACAGGTGGTTTTACATTCTTTAAAATTACAATTCGTAGTTTGTAAATAAACAAAAGTGGATTTTTTTGTTTGAAATCGTTTTTTTGCTATTGTTGTGTGTGTGTGACTTATTAAATTAATAGTTTTAGCCTCCTTATGTAATTATTTTATTGTTGGTTATACACCCTCTTGTACCTTGAAACAAAAGTGCATCCTGTACCTTAGAACAGTGCACTTTATCAGGAAATTCATTCTTGATTTTTTACGTAAATTAAATTAGTTGACAACTAATCTATATTATATTAAAATAATAAAATTTTTTTACTGACAACAAAATAAATGTGTGTTGAACTTATCTTTCACAATAATTTTTGTAAAAATTAAAATCGGTGGCGGACCAAGAAAAGGAAAATTAAAACTGAAAATGTGACGTTAGATAAAATAACTCCTCCTAATAGTTAATTTTCAGTTATCTCTTACACAACAAATGCAACCTTAAAGTAGTATATAATCGAGTGTTATAATTTTACAGATATGGATATCATTCTAAATAAATTCCAAAGTCCTACATTTTTCAATAAATGTATTACCATTTAAGTATTAGTGACACAAAATCATTGGAGATAAGTCAAACTTTGTAAATTTACCGCCACTCACATTCCCCAATCCGGTGTAGGCAGCCGTGGGGTCTTAATGACCTTCTCTGGTATTTAGTCGTTCGGATTCGACGTTAAACTGTAGGTCCCCCGTACTCCACCTTAGCGCTAAAGAGAGTACGTGGCAGAGAAGAGTGCCGGTGTTCTGCAGTGGGACGTAAAGGCTGATTGCGCGACAAAATCGGGTTAAGACATTATCTAAAAAGCTGTCGGGCAACAGCCACGAGACCTTCCTCAAATCTATAGACATTTTGTAAAATCTTCAAACTGAAAATGTTTTTTAAAATTTTTACAAATTTTAAAACATTCAAATATTTTCAAAAATTTCAAAATTTTAAATACTTCATAATTTTTAAAACCTTTCAATTAACTTTGAAAATTGTTGAATATTTGAAATGTTTCTTCTTCTTCTCTATTCCTTTTGCTTTTTTCAGAAGTCGAATGTAGGTACCGTGTCCTTTACCCTTTTTCTCCATTTTTTCCTGTCTCTTGCTAGGGGTTTCATTTCCTCTATTGTCTTTCCTTTTTTAAACCCATTTCCCGGATTTGGTCTATCCATTTTTTTTTAGGTCTTCCCCTTTGTTTATTGGTTGGTTTTCGTATTTCTGGTTCCATTCTCGCCATATGTGCGTACCAGTTTAATTGTTTCTTTTTTTTGCATTATTGGTTCCTGTTCTGTTCTGTTCCCTGATGTTATCATTTCTTATCCTGTCCCATTTAGATTTCCCTGCCATTTTTCTGAGATGCTTCATTTCAATAGCATTTATTTTGGTTTCTTCTTTTTTCCGACTTTAGTTATGTTCTTTTGTTTTAAAGTTAGGCGCCAAAATTGTATTTGTTTAAAATATGAGAGGGTCTTTCTTATACTTCAGTTATTTTAAAAAATAGAGGGAAAGACACTTTTTGTACATATTTTTATAAAGAATTTAATCATCGAAGCAGATCAGAAAATTACAACTATCTAATGCAACTCATACGGTTCTATTAAAAAAATTACGTTTTCACATGTTTTAATGAAGTTTGTTGGGATAATTTGGCTACGGGTCACTTTTAAAAGCAAGTGCCACTTGTTTTGCATTTCTTAAGCAGATTTTAGTGATTTTCCTTTAGTCATTGCCTACTTAAACAAAATATATTTATAATAATCTAAAAAAACCTGCACTCTAAAATTTAGATTTAAGTGTATGACTATGATGTATATTTAGCGCTGATTCAAAATATCTACCAATATACAGGATGTATCTAATTGCGTGTTAACTATGGGGATCTCGCTTATTTGAAGAGATACGACGATGGTTCAATTAGAGAAAAGTTGTGGAATTTTATGCCCATTAATAATCTCAAAAGATATTAGACCTATCTTGCTTAGTTGAAAAGTTAGAAAAAAATGAAATTTTGAATTTTTTGTTTTCGGCTATAACTCATTTGTCATTTATATTACATATTTCTAGTTACGCATTATTAGGACACTGTTTCATGCTGAATCTAAATTTTTGATTAGATTTTGTACAACTGTTACCATTGCTCATTTTCGACTGTCAACTTTTTTTTTCTTATGGTCGGCATTTTAAATTTTGTCATATTTGAATAGTTATTAATTCTGTATAAGTTTTGAGCAATTTATTACAGAAAATAAAAATTTAATAAGAGTACCATGAAAAAACCACGTCATTTAATTTATTTTGAAAGAATTCTAGTAGGCCATGAACTGATGGAAGTAAAACAAAACATTAATTTCATTTACTTTTACCTTTAGATACATTAGGTAGGCGACAATTTCAGCTAACTTTGTTTTGAGCGTAACAGCAGGTTATGTTATTTTTTATAAAAACAAATGAATGACAAATTTTCTAACATACACAATTAACTGAAATATCCACTTGCAGTTTTTATGTTTGCAACTGACATACCAAATTTGAATAACAGGTTAAATAAATACCACAGATAACACTAGAACTGCACTAATACAAACAATTATTACATAAATGTTCAAAACATTTGGCACCTTTGTAAAACGTGCTCAGAAGCTCGTCTTTAATAAACTCTCCAATCTGTGTGTTGGTAACTGTGTCATTCATTTGTTTTTTTTTTGTAAAAAACAACTTAACCTGCTGCCTACGCCCAAAGCAAAGTTTGCTGAAATTTTCGCGTACCTACCTGAAGCATCTAAAGGCCAAAGTAAATCAAAAGTAGCGTTTTGTTTTACTTCCATCAGTGCATGGCCTACTAAATTTTTTTTAAATAAATAAAATGACGTGGTCTTTCCATGTCACTTTTATGAAATTTTTATTTTCTGTAATAAAATGCCCAAAACTTAAACAAAATGCAAAAAGTGGCACATCGTTGAAATCAGAATCAAAAACTCTAATCAAATATGAAAAAATTTAAAATGCAGACCATAAGAAAAAAAAGTTGACAGTCGAAAATCAGCAATGATAACAGTTTTACCAAATCTGATCAAAAATTTAGATTCAGCATGAAACAGTGTCCTAATAATGCGTTAACTAGAAATATATTTACAGCTTTTCAAATACTATTACTAATATTTTGATTTTTTTCAGTTTTACTTAACCTTACCATTGCTTCAAAAAACTAAGCCACGTCTTGTCGTCAAAATTTAGGAAATATTCAAAGAACTATTGCTCAAAAACTGGATATACAATTTTGTTCTAATTTCGTAGGTTCATAGAGTTGACGCTAAACTACAATTTGGTTTGTCTCAACTTGAAAATTTCTCTCTGACGACTTCTATGAATTTTTTGAAAATTTGAGTTTTTACGCCTATTTACTCGAGTTATCAGATTGGAATGAAATTTGATATTTAAAATGCTCCTAGGGCACACAATTTTAAAAGCAGAATTTTTAAAACTACTATAACTGTGAAATGAAAAAAAAATCAAAGCATTACTTCTCCAAAAACAACTTCATTAAAAACTGAACACACATTTGTTTTTTAAATTTTCTAGTTTGATAGAGCTATGGATTAGCTACAATTTGGTTTGTGTCCCAGTGCGCTTACCACTTTTTGGTACCGCCTATGAATTTTTGAAAACCGAAAATTTGTACCCCCTTATTTAATAAATGGGAACCAATGTTTAACCTTAATTGCTCATGAGTGATAGTAGAATAAAGTACTACGCTTAATTAATACAGACGGCAATATTTGGAGGAGGGGGTTAATTTTCTCCTTGTCACCTAATTTTTGGTAGACGAATTTGTTCTTCCCTTTTTAGATTTTTTTAATTCCAAGGAATCTTTTTCCAAAAAATTAAAAAAACAACTTTCTTCAAAAAAAGCTTGGAAAAATTTGAGCGTACAATTAGTTTATTTTACAATATCACTCTCTCGCTCTCTCCCTCTAACTGACTCCCATGCGTCGACGGAAGTTTTTCGGCCCGTGACCGAAGTACACACACACACACACACCGTCAGCTACCTGTCGACCTTTGCTTCACTATTCTAATTTCGTAGTTAGTAGTTGAATATTCTTACTAAACTGATACTAGCGCCTGTGCCGTTGGGCTACGTGGTTTTTTACCATGTTATCGTTTTGAAACATTAACATTTGACATTATAACGTACTATGAGCTGACCTTTAAAACATCACCTTAACCTTAGGTTACCACACTTATAATAGCCTGGGCTAATTTTGATGTTATTTATAAATTTAAACGTAGCGCGCTGACTGAACAAAATGTGGGCTTTAAAAAAAATATGAATATAACCGCAATAATATTAGCAATTCAATCTACTATAAGCTTTTCGATCTACTCGTGAAAATACTCGTATATCTTCTAACAAATTATTTGTATAGCTACAGAAGCTTGGCAATTCTGTTATATTGAGTGCATCTTTCCGTATCGAGGGTTCCTTAGGTGTTCCACCGAAAGGCAAAGGCGTTAGATATTATAGGGCCAATACATCTCTAAATCGATCTGGAAATCTATCGCTTTCCACTCGAGACCCCCATAGATCTTATGGAACACATCCGTCTTTGGGAACGTCAATAGCGGTTATCTAATCTACTCTGCTTCGAACTTTTAAATGCTATAAAAGCAGAAAAGTGATTAGATAACACTCCGATAAGTATTTTTAAAAGCTCTGACGCAAAGGATAATTAGAGTTTGTAATTAGAATGAAATCGTTAAACCTACGTCATTAAAAACAACACGTTTACAAGCTCAATGAATGGGAATTAAACTTCTTTGAATTTTTTAAGTATTTTGCCGATTAAACAAATACAAAATTAAGCTTGAATTTGCGAAGGTTTTTTTTAGCACACAAACAAAACAATCCGACTGTTCGTGCGTGTTTATTTCTCTTTTATGCAATGTTAGTCTTCGGGCGTCATAACAAAAGAAAAAGAGATTTTCCATATTGTTTTAACAATAACCGAGTGTATTTCTGAGAAACTAATTATAAAGTTGTCGTAAACCTAAATGCTGCTGTAAGTGCCCAAAGTGAAATTAAATTTCCTTAAAATACAGCAATCAACTTCTTTAATTTCCTGTTTTTGTCAGCATTAGCTCGCAATAAATTCGTATAGTTCTTCAGAGATGTCTAGTAAATTATCTCGGGTCTAATTTACATTTTAAATCTCACGACAGCGAACTTCCTTACGTAATTTGGAATTAGAGTCCGAAAGCTATTTTAGTTGTAACTAAATATAATCCGGTCGGTTCGGTTTCAATTATCCTGAAACTGACATTTTTATAAATTCATGAGTTTCCAATTGAAAACTAGTTATCCTTATAAATGTAACATGAAGTATCCAATCCAGCTACTTTCCCGAAATAGACTGAAATACGTCAACTGCACGAGACATATTCACATTGTCACTCGTCTAAAAGGAAACGAGAACAACAAACAAGGATATCTGACAAAATCATATAAATGAGGGTTAATCAAAAGCGTATTCAAGCTTGAGACGCAATGGTGCCCTGTAAGTATTATTTCAGGAAAGTAAATAAACAACCAAAAAAGATATCTTGGATACTAAACGAGTTTATGTGTTTGTTTCTGAATTGTTACCCATATTGGAATTGCTATTAATTTAATAGACGCAAAGGAAAACAATGGGGATGCACTTTTCGCCCTGATTTTACTGTACTTTAAAAATTGTGTGATAGCGCTTATCTGATCGCACCAGTCCTACCACCGCACCGGCTCGGCTAGCGGCAAGTACGGTAATAAATAATAACCCATTAGCTTTGGTCTTTCTTTATTTAAAAAATCCCTTTAGATTCAAGATTAGTGAAAACCACAAAAAGGGCACGTTCGATCATGCAATATTAGGAGGGAGGGGGACAATTAACAACCCTAATTGTTATTTAAATACGTACAAATGTTTGAACATGTAATAAAACTTACCAAACTGAACTATTTTGCTCTATATCATTTTTTCGAAAAACCTTACAAAACTGAGTTCAAAATCAAAAAAAGCTGTCGGGCAACCGCCACGGGACCTTCCTCGCAATTATGTTAATTTTTGGAAAATTTTTAAAATATTTTGAAAATTCTGACAATTTTAAAAATTTTAAATTTTAGACGTATTGATTGACAAGTACTAAAAATGTGCACAACTTTTAAAATTTTAAAAATTTTGAAAAACACAAAATGTTGAAAAATTTTGATGTTTTAAAAACTTTTGAAATTCCGAATATTGCGGGAAATTCAAAAAACTTAAAAATTGTAAGCATTCTGAAAATTTTAAAATATTTTGTGAAATTTTGAAATTTAAAAATTGTAGAAAAAACTAAACATTTTTAAAAAATTTAATTTTGATCATTTTGTAAAATTTAATAATTTTGCAAGTTTTTAAATAATGTTTAACAAATTAGAAAATGTATGTGAAAAGTTTTAAACATTTTTTAAATATTTGTTAATTGTAAACAATACTCATTCGTTGAAGCCTAAAATAGATTTCAATATTTGGGTATAGCCGTTACTTTGGCAATTGTCCAATTAAACTGTTCAGGTAAACGACCAAAAGGAAACCTCCCAGAGGTGCGTGCTTAATAAAAGATTGTCCCTATTGTCATTTAACAGGTTTTTGAAGCCATCGTTTCGTTCGTTTCGTAATCAGCCTTTACGTCCCACTTCTGGGCACCGGCACTCTCCTCTGCCACGTACTCTTCTTAGCGCTGAGGTGAGTACGGGGGACTTACAGTTTAACGTCGAATCCGAACGACTAAATTCTAGAGAAGTTTTCAGGCATTAAGACCCCACGGCTGCCTACACCGGATTGAGGAATGTGAGTGGCGGGTTGCGGCATATATTTTCATTGCTGCATGGCTTCGGCGGGGAATCGAACCTTAGACCTTTAGCGTTAGAGGCTGAGCGCCCAACCTTTGAGCTACCGCCACTTGAAGCCATAATTCGTACGTTTATTTGACATGTGAAGAATACGAAACTAAGGTTCTTTACCGATTTCATAATTTGGTAATTACTCAATTAATCTGTTCAGGTAAACCACCGAAAGGAAACCTCCCAGTGGTGTTTTCTCAATAGAAAATTGTTCCTTTTGTCATTTAATACGCTCATACCGATTTTCAAGCAAAAATTCGCAATTTTTTGAAAAAAAAAGTCGTTGAGGGAGAGGGTGATAGGGAAATCACGTTTGCGCAGATTGTCATTCGACGTGTGTAGAATACTAATCTAAAGTTTTTTTCCCGGAGCATGTATATTGAAGTAGAGCACCCCCCCCCCCCATTTTTTAATACAGTCGCTCGCTTTTATGGTAGGTATTTTGTGTTTTAGAGTTAGTTGCAACCAATATTTATCCTTTTAGGTCCTATAGACCTTTGGCTGACAGCCATATTGTTGCAATCACTCAATTAAACTGTTCAGGTAAACGACCAAAATGAAACCTCTCAGTGATGTTTTTTCAATGGAAAGTTGTTCCTATTGTCATTGCCCGTTTGGGCATAACTCGTATATCGCCCAGTAAATTCAAAGCGTTAAATGTTAAATAGGCAGGCAATTTAAGCAGCAAACGTCATTAAAAATAGACAAGAAATGGGCATTATTAATTAAAATAAATTTTAAAATGGTCATATAAAGACCAAAAAAACACAAAATCGAGCACAGTTGTAAAATTGTTAAATATGCAGGCAAACAACAAAAGACATTAAAATATGCAAGAAATAAGCATTAATAAACAAAATTATACTTCCTAAATTAACGAATGGTTATACTAGGAACGGAAAATACATTTAAAAATTACAACGTCTGACACAGGTTTTTTTATATAAGGTAACATTGATTTTACAACATTTAAAAAAATTAAATTAGATTCTAAAACAAAGCTAAAAGCAAAAAAGTAGTAAAATCAGGTATCATTAGGAGCGAAATGTATTAAAATAGGCAAAATAAACTATAGCTTAAAAGATTGCAAATTTCATGAAACAAATTTTTATTCGGTTATAATTTAGTTACCTTCATTAGCAATAAATAGGCATTATGCCTAAAATTCGGACTCTAGTGATGGCACAGCTAAACACTGATTGCTTTAGTTTGCATCTAAGCGGCCTCACTTCCGTCACATTACTTCCGTCTCGTTACTTTCGTTTAATCACTTCCGCCTCGCATTTGCTTGGTTACTCCTGCCAGCAAAGAAGTTTCACTTCAAAAACAGAAGTAACATCGTTTCTTCGATCCCAGTTGGGGGGAGGGGCATTTCCTCGTCAAATAAGCACTAACATATAAACCTAAACGTATGCAATAATTTTTATTTTAAATAATAGATTACACTACCCTGCACAATTCCATTTTTTGACAAAAATTAATTTAATTCCTTGCAGTTTAGCATTGCTATGTTTGATATACACAATATAACCACAAAGCAATCAAGCTGTTTAAATAGATGACTTGAACTTCTCCTTTGCATGTTCTCCAGAACGTAGATTTGAACCGGTTTAGGTCTATTGATATACATTATAAAGGAAATAGAAGGATAAAGTTTCAGGCATCTACGAACGTACCAGTTTACAATTTCCCAAACTTTCCCCAAACTAAATTTGATTGTAGATTGTATCATTGTTTAATTATTCATGGTTGGCCAACGTTAATTTCAGACGCTAATAACGCCTGTTCAATTAATCACATTTTCTTTAATCAAACAAACTTCATTGTGAAATGAAATATTATTTATTGAATCCCACGCTTGATATGAAAGCAACAGTTTGGTTAATTAATAACTTAATTAATTAAATGGGAGATTTGTATTAATCCTACAGTAAAGAAAGGATTCGCATGAAAATGCTATATATGGGTGTGATTAATTCTGAATGAGGTACATAATTTGTTTCGTAATCAATCAAAGTGCTTCATAATATTATTGACAAAAAAATAGAAAGAGAGAAAAAAAATAATATCTATTCAAAGCGGGTTGAAGGTTTTAGTGTCATAGATATGCCTAAACAAATTGATATGAAATGAACCCACACACAAAAGCTATTGTTACTAGTGAATCTCGGGTACCTACGATAGTAACATTTTGTTCAATTTATCGTTACAAATACCACAAAACATTATATTGTGAAAGCTTTTGATAATAATTTATTAATAATGTAAACGCTATTAATTATTACTTTCCGAGGTTTACACTCATTTGGATACTATCAAATGGGGTCACTTTGTACAACATTTACATATTTTTGCCCTAAATTATTAGTAATAAAATGGGGTTACTTAGTTGGAGCAACAGTTACATATTTCTGTCCTGAAATGATTAATGATAAAAGCAGAAAAATTCGTTAAAATAAAAATTCTTGGGCAAACTGGAAACAATGTTTCCAAAGAAAATTTCAAAAATATTTGTGGAATTTTTTCTATTCTAGCTATACGGAGTATAGCTAGAGGAAGGTAAGGTTATCATGAAAATTTCTAACCTTGAAATTTTGACGTAGGTAATAAATGTGTTTCCGCACTCGCTTTCGTTTTGGAGGTACAGCGCCCCTGCGAGGCGCATACAAAAAATTTAAGGGGGCACATTCATAACACTGTTTTAAGAATTTCTCAACAACGGCTTAGGATGCAAACCTAAAAAACCTTATCTTATTTTCAATAGCTGCAAACTCCTGAAAATAGTTTTTTATGTATGAAAAAAATATCCTCACCTATGTAAATAAAAAATATAAGTTTGTAAGTTTGTTTATGAATCCTTATTGATCGTAAACCTTTATTGTTATTTCCTTTGCTTATAAATTTTTGGACATTCTGATTCAAGAAAGCTGTCAGGCAACCGTCACGGACCTTCCTCCATTTAATGGAATTTTTGAAAATTTAAAATTGTTGGTATCAACATTTTAAAATTTTTTGTTTTTGACAAAAGTAATTTACATATTTAATAATTTTGTTTTTATAATTTTTAAAATTTAGCAAATGGTTACAAATTTTGTATATTTATAATTAAATGTAGAAACTTTTCAAAAACTTTATAATTGGATTTATTTTGCAAATTATAAAAATTTGAAAACGATTAAAAGTTCTTGAATATATTGAACATTTATTTCTAAATTTTTTGGCGAACCAATATCGTTTTGCTGCGGTTTAATCTTAGTGTGACTACCAATCTATTAACCCTAAATTGGTTTTTCTGCGTTAAGTCATCTGGGCTGTAAAGTGTATACAGATACATACACAGACAGACATACACGCATAGACACCATGGCGAAACAGGATTTTTCAGTATTCCTGGACCCTAAAAAGTGCATTTCCGTCAAACTTTTAAATAATATGTATTTTGATTTATTTCAACTAAGTCTGAATGTGAGTGTGTGTGTGTGTGTGTGTCTGTATATACTTTACAGCCCAAACGCCTTAACCAAGAAAATTTAATTTTGGTTTAAAATATTGGTAATTACAGTGGAATGAAACCGCGAAGTAGCAAGATCAGTGCGCTAAAAAAAGGAGTAGCTGTGTTATATTTCTATATAGATGCGCTCGAAAAAAAGCTCAAACTCGTATTCTACGCATGTCGAACAGCCGATCTGCGCAAGTGCGACTTTTCTACCGCCACCGGTCACCCCCACCATTGATTTTTTATATTTTATTTAAATCGCAAATTTTGGCTTCAAAATTCAAAGGTTCCATTCTGAAAGCACCTCGGGGAGGTTTTCTTTTTGCTCGATTACATAAACAGTATAACTAGATAATCGCCAAAGAAAACGACCATTAAATTATGAAATAGATTTTTTTTTCAACGAATAAATATCGTTTGCAAATAGTTAAAAACATTTTAATTTTCAAAATTTGTAAAATTTCATAATTGTTAAAATTATCATAATCTTTTTTAATTTCTAAGAATTATCAACATCAAAAACTCTAAGATGTCAATATTTCAAAATTTTAAAATTATTCAAAATTTCTAAAACTTTTAAAGATTCAAAACATTAAAAAATCTTTAGAAAGTTTACAGTTTTTCTAAACGTTTTTGAAACTTCTAAAATGTCAAAATTTTTATATTTTCAAAATTGTGCACATTTTTTGTTTCTAAATTTTCAATATTTTTGTTTTTTGCATATTTTTACAATTGTCAAAATCATCAAAATAGTGAAATATTTAGAATTTACTACAAAATTGTGATCAAAACTACCAATTATTTTAAAAATGTTTAAAATTGCTGCAATTTTTTAAAATTTCAAGAGTTTTTAACATTATCAAGACATACTTAAAAATTTAGTATTTTAAAAAGTCTAACCAAAATTTTTAGCTTTACAGAATTGAAATAATTTTAAATATTAAAATTTTAATAAAATCAAAAAAGTTTTAGAAATTTTTTAAAATCTTAAAATGTCAAATTTGTTTTTCAAAATTTTAACAATTGTATACACATTTGTTTTCTAATTTTTTTTAAAACATAGACATTTTCGAATTTTTACAATGTTTAAAAATATCAAATTCTGCAATAAAAAAAATTTATTTTCAAAAATGTTCATAAAATTGTAAAAACAAAAAATTTTAAAGTTTTTGAAATATTTTAAACATTTTTATAATTTTCAATAATTGCGTGGCAGTTGGCCAACAGCTTTTTTTTAATTTATCCGTAAAAAGTTAAATGAGACTGTAAAGACTCATATTTTAGAGAAAGTTAAAAAAAAAGTTTATCAAAAATTTATAAAAAATTGTCGAGAGATTTACATCCACCCAATAAAATTTCAAAATAATTTTCATCAAAAAGTACTGCAGGTTAATACACTCATCACAGATTTCTTTTCAAAATTCTGTACTGTAATGTTTTTCAAATTTTTACACACAAATGAATAAAAAACTTTTCAAACCAAACCTGTTTTCTATTTTCATATACCTGACAATTTTTCTTTCTTTTCAGATCTTATTCGGTTTCATTCTTAGAAGTTATTATTCCTACAATATAAAAACAGACACGGTTTTTTCAGCGCTCCTTTTTTGTATATTATTTTTTAAACCTCTAGACGTTTTCCTAGCTTTACTAAATACCGAATTTTCTGCAATGTTGATTCTTGTAGGGTTTTTAAATAAACAAGAAAACAATCACGAAAACGCTATGCATACTCTTTTTTGTTGCATTTTCCTCAAAGCTCTTTTGTAAGAAAAAGAAAAACCTACATTTCAGAAACATTTCTGCAAACTAGTCACGGCAAGTACGTAAATCCGTTTCTTAGAAGCTTATTGTCTTTAGGATTTTATCCGGAGCAAAAATACAAGAAACGCTCAAACTTTACATTTATTTAGGGTTTTCTTTTTTACTTTTCACTAAATCACACGTAAGAAAGGTCAACACTTAAATATTTTTTTCAACGCTTTTTTAACTTTAACTAGCCACGAGTTGATTGAAAAATTGTCGAGTTATTAAATTATGAACACTTGTTGCATGGTAACGAATGTTTGTTTTGCTAGACAATTTCATGAGACTCGTGAGCGTCGAGTGAAATTTTTTTAAGCAGAACAAGCCGATTTTGTTGTGCAGGAAATTTGAGTAATTTACCCCGATTATTGTTCAAGTCACGAGTGGTACACGACTGAATTATTTAACGCATAATATATAGAACTGCTAATATAATTTTATTTTTTTTATACAGCTTGAGTCAAAAGATACGGGTTTTAAAATATTCTTGGTATTTGAGAAGATAAGTAATAAAGCTGCTAACAAAAGTTGTGCGGGCCGACTCGTACTATAAACTGATAAATGAAAACCTTATAAAAAGCAGTCTATAAAAAAATATATATAAAACAATACTATTCTTAAATGATATATGAAATAATGGAAAGACAATGTAATTCCCCGTAAAATCCAAGCAGGGCAACACTTGCAATACTTTTGTTTGTCTTTTTATGTGTTTCACACTGTGATAGTATTAAATCTGACCTTGAAGGTTCTCGATTTTTGAATATTGTTATCATAAATTAAATTATTTTGTTTAATAAATTGCCAATCAACGATAACGCTGTTCGCCGAATTGCCCGTAGCTGTTTTTGTGGCAATTCGAAACAAACTCACCCCCGCGCACAAAACAAAATGACAAACTCACACGGCAACTTATTTAATGCCTCCGTAAACCTATTGAAACGCTGTAAATTCCCTTATCTCGCAATGCTCGTGCAGTTCCTTTTATCGTTCCCTGTGAGACGTCACTTTTTGCACTGCCTCGAATCTCATTCCAACCTTTACGGTGTCGCTCTACTCGTTGTTCTAAAAACATTTATTTCATTTTGGCTAATTTAAACTAACTTCGTGCTACTAACGATCACAACAAAATTTGTTATCTTGAATTTTCAATTACATAAAATTTTTAAATGAAAAAAAAATACGGAAATGGTAAAAAATAGTTGTACCAGCCGCCACTGGTTTAAGCTAAACTCCTTAGCAAAGCTGAGAGTAGAATGAGATTGTAAACAATTTTCTAGATGCTGTAGGCTAGATTAGACTAGACTTTTCCGCAAAAATTTCGTAATGGAGGGCTAAGTGAAAAACCAATAGAGCTGTTTAATAAATGTACGGACAACAGCGCCACGTTAAGATTGCGGTTGCGTTTCCAATAAGATTCGCAATAAGTTAAAATAATTACAAGGCATAGTAATGACGAATTAGTCCCTGCACTTGCGGTGCTTTACCCAAATGATAGAAATCCAGATTTGCCCAATAACACGATATGGTACCAGCAAGACGGATCGCCACCCCATTTTGCAGTGATCTTTCGCGAACACATAAACCAAGAATTAACTAACCAAAGAATTGCTCGCAGGGTAACTATCGAATGGCCCCCTAGATCTCCGGATCTCACTCTTTTTGATTACATTTGAAGAGAAAAGTCTATTTTAATAAACTAACTGCCACTGACGAACTGAAAGATAGAATTGGCAATGAAATTCAACCCGATACGATTGGTACGGTTCTGTAGGAGTTTCAGTGGATATTGCCAAGAAGTGGTAGTGGAAGTACTTTAATTATTTATCATTTATGGAGAAACCGCAATTGTTTTCATTTATTCAAGTCGTTGATTCGAATAAATTGTGTTGATTTTCAAAACAGTTTTTTTCTCCAGCGCCAACGCTTTCTCGATAATTGATTGGTCTATTTTAATAACTTTAACATACATTTTTGAAACTACGAGACTAATTGTCTCGGAAACTTTCCTTTTCAAGGTCATACGGTTTTGACATTTTCGTACTCAGAAAAAATGCGCTCTATTCAAATCCGTGAAGAAGAAGGGGTTGCAATTTAAAAAAATTGCCGATGACGTTGCAGCTAAAAAACACGATCAATAGTGAAAAAAAGTTACATTTTATAAAATAAGGTTGACGTGTCCTAGGATTTTCTGTGACAACCCTTCTAAAATGATTTATCGGAAAAAAACTTTACGAGTCTACTGTATGTACATCATTTTGTATTTGATGCCATTGTTGTTATGCATTACGTATGTGCTAATGAAGATGCCTTTCATGAAATTATTTTTTTTTAATTTTTATTGTAAACGTACACGTAAACTAATTATAAAAATTATTCCGGAGATGATGAATTCTATGGATTGTTTTGAAAGAACAAACTACAAACAAACTTGAAGGTACGTGCCGCAGTAAATTAAAATTCTCGAGAAATGACACTGCAGAGGATATCACCATCACAAAAGAAGAATTACATACAAGTAAATTCTTTCTTTTAAATAACAGGAAGATAAATTTTTATAATTATAGTTGTTAGGGATTTGGTACTAACAAGAACTAAAATAACATATTCCAATCAAAAAGTGCAGCTTTTTTTATGTAGCAGACGTACTAGTTTTGCACAACTCGTGAATAGTTTTATTCCTATATTCATTAACATTTACAGCCTTTTCTTTGTAGCTTTACTGCTTTGGCGTTTCTACAAAATAATTTGTTTACGTCGTACGATCGTCCGGCTATTCGGCGGTATTCAAATTCAAGTATCATAAGCACTTAAAGAAGGTGATGTAATAAGAATATCAACTTTGTAAATGTCTGAAAAATAAACTCTAATGTTTATCTTTCAACTCTCGGTATGTATGTGTTTGTGGCCCAGTTTTTTTTTGAATAATATCTACTGAAGTCACCGTCGCGCAGTAAAACATTTTAATTTCGCAGAAACTGTTATATTCGCACGGAATGTGGCGTCATCTAGCGGTTTGCGGTGGAAGTAACGCATTAAAAACTTAATTATTTAAGTTAGGCTACCGCACTTATCAGTTTATAAAGGAAAGTGAGAATTTACGTTAGGCTCTGTACACAGTTGAGCATTCTATCGGGTGTAACATAACGTTATAGTTACACTACACCTTATATTACAAGGCTCAGAATTACTGTGTATTGACACTACGAGCATTGGAACGAATACGCTACTCGCTGGTGATCATCATTTGTTCGGTAATTCGACTAAAAACTGGGAAAACCCCCAGAGTAGAGCAGTATGAGGCGCCAAGTGTAAAGTGAAAATTTGCTGTG
The DNA here is from genome assembly GCA_958336395.1 of Ctenicera cuprea. Classification (NCBI taxonomy): domain Eukaryota; kingdom Metazoa; phylum Arthropoda; class Insecta; order Coleoptera; family Elateridae; genus Ctenicera; species Ctenicera cuprea. The sequence continues at coordinate 10,028,833 of OY284491.1, forward strand.
CATTTCACGGTATTTAATGCAATTTATCCCAATATTTATTATACATATTGCAATAATATGCTTGGTCTTGCAACTACTAGAAAACAATCCCTAAACTGTCTGCAATTCACGCAATTAAATTTAAACTTGCTATAAGACTCTTTTAAATCTCTCAAGGTCGTTATTTTGCTTGTAAAATAAATTGTTTAAATTAATTATTAAATAGAAATAAACACACAACGATATCAACTTTACAAAATAATAATTTTATTAAATAACTGAATTTCTAAATGTGGTTTCCGAAAAATCAATAAATTTTACTAACTACTATCGTCTTTTTTTTTAACAAATAAACACTTATCTTAGCGTCTTCTTATTCCTCGCTCTAGCAAAACGCACTGCTGGCCTCTCGAGCAACAACAAATACTCTATCTTAATCTGAATCTTCTTCTTGTGTGTTTTATATTATTACCAATTTGGTTTTACTACCATCACAAACGTACAAACTTCCTTGATCACCTTTTATTTATAATTCTTCTGGATTTTTCTTTAATTCGTTGTTACTTCTTGTATTTTCCTCTTTTATACACGTAATTACTTTTATCTAGCTTTTAGACTCGTTTTTTCTGTTTTTATCCAGAGGATATCAAAAACTCTGTCTTTTTTTTCAAAGACGAGCCGTTACTAATTAAACAAATTTTCTTTTTTTTATATCCTTTTTGTCTTCCTTCTTTGATCTTTATTTTTATAAAAACAAACACATAAACCTCATGCCCAAGATTATCCTTTTATATGTTTTTGACTTTGACACTGACATCCAAAACTGACATTTATCACCGCACAAATCAAGTAACTCTAAAACTTTTTATAAACTAAACCTTTTTAACAATTCTAAATTAAATTATAATTACAATTAACATAAATAGTCTTTGTATCAATCTGTTGTGTTTTTCTTTTCTTTCAGTACCATACGAAAAATAACAATTATTAGAATTTATAACAGGAATTCTAGCAAAAATACGCGACCCTGAGTTTATAAGTCAGAACATTAAAATCTTAAAAGTCTTCATAAATCTCCAAATGTAAATTGCACTGCAACAAACAATCCAAACACTGCTTTCCAGCAACCACAACACCCCAGTCAAATCAAACACCTCTAAATATCATAGCAATATATACACACATTTAGCTAAATGCTTTTTATCTTAATAAATCATTCTAGATTTAAATAAATCTTAAAACATTTACTTTAAATTTCCGAATATTTAGTAAATCTTTATGTATTTAGTTAAATCTGCACATATTTATGTTAAATCTTTCAATATTTAATAAATATTCGCAGATTTCAATAAATCTTTACCGATATAAGTAAATCCTTACAGATTTAAATAAATACTTCAACATTTAATTTTGAGCTGTCATATTTAATGTTAACTTGTCATATTTATTTGACCTTGGTAGACCCAGCCTACATAGCAGACCAAGACCGTTTTCACTGGTGGTAACGTTCAACAATTATGAACAAGTTTTCCGTATTTCTAAAATTTGTACAATTAATGTTAGTTCAATAACAACATATTTAACAACATAAACATTGCATAATTTATTATCCATACAATGAAAGTTTCCTCAGCGTCGAACGCTCCCACCATGGCCCTGCCTTGCGTCTTATTACCGATATAAACGGTCTTGGTGTCCTAAGTCGGCTGGGCTTACCAAGGTCAAATAAATATGACAGGTTAACAATTAATGTGACAGTTTAGAATTAAATGTTGAAACATTTATTTAAATCTGTACGGATTTATTTATATCGATAAAAGTTTATTTAAATCTGCGAATATTTCTTAAATATTGAAAGATTTCAAACAAATATGTGCAGATTTGGCTAAATACATAAAGGTTTACTAAACATTTGAAAATTTAAAATAAATGTTTTATGATTTATTTAAATCTCTAATGCTTTATTAAATATTGGAATATTTAAACCAAATGTTTAAGAATTTATTTAAATCTAGAATGATTTATTAAAGTAAAAAGCATTTAGCTAAATGTGTGTATATATAATAAATATTGGGACAAATTGCCTTAAATACCGTAAAATGCACAGCAAATTTTTACTTTACACTTGGCGCCCCATAGAGCAGATGGCGTAATGTGACGTTCCTAAATTTATAACGAAACCGACATGAGTATGCACCAGGTGCGTTGCGTTGCGTTGTAAACAAGCGCGCATATTACAACACCGTCCACACTGTTACTTTAGTTAATTTCATTGTGCCGCTTTCTATGAATTTTTGAAAATCGAAAATGGGTACCCCTTGTTTTATTTAACGGTCTCCGAAAAAAAATTTTTTTTAATCAGAATTGCTCATCGTAACGAATAGAAAAAAAAATCTAATGTTAGTTTTTAAATATTTTTATATTTGGTTGGGCTACTGTTGAAAATACACATTCCAGATATTTAAAATTTTCAAAATAATAACTCTCAAAAACTGGTAATACGTTTTCTTTAAGCTTTGTAGCCTTATAAAGGCGAACGTGGACTACAGTTTCGTTCTTTACTAAATACCATAATTTCACTGTGGCACCTTCTATGAGTTTTTTTTTAATCACTAATTGGTATCCCTGTATTTATTAAACGGGAAACAATAAATAACTCCTGTTTAAAAGCAATTACTCATCTTGACTAGTAGAACTTAATAGTAGAACTGAAATATAATGTTAGTTTTTAGAAAATATTATATTTGGTGGGCTATACGTCCTCCCTTCTCAAATTTTTTGGCTGACGAATTTAGCATTTTGTTGGCTACAGTGAAAAATGTAAATTTTAAAGATTAGGAAAAATAAATTGTCTTGCACAAATTTTTGACTTGGACAAGTTTTGATCCGAGCATGGCTACTAAGCCCCAGCATCGTTGTTGCTGACGTCTCGATTTGACAGCTGTAATGAAGGTTAAAATATAGATGGGCTCGAGAGTTCCCTATATAATTTGTTTTCTTATAAATATAGCAGACGGCGAACTGTACGTTATAATTATAAAAAAATTACAATTTGGCAAATACGGCAAGTATTAATATGAGAAAGTACTCAAAATTAAAATTTAGTATTTATAATTTTCTGCCAAACCACTTTTTAAAACACTAAAAAACAAAAATGTTAAAAAGGTCGAATTTCATTCGTCACGTCGGCTTACCTGTCAATTCTTGTTTACGCAACTTTTCCTTCAGTGGATTTTTTAGGTTTTAGTTTTAGAATTTTTTGCACATTCACCGCAACTTTTTTTCAGGAACTCACCCAGGAGAATTTCTAGAGACGAGGTCTTTGTCTTTATATAACTTCAATAATTTTCAAGGAACTTTCTTATGAAGGCTCTTTCGACATGTTTTATTCTACGATTTTTGCTTAGAATATCATTTTTCTATAAGCCTCTTTAAGTACTTTATTTTCATCTGCTCTTTTTGCACGAACATCTTCCATACAACGCGCAATATCAATCCTTTTAAATCCAACAGTTCCTTCGTCAAGGGCCTTCCGTCGTACATGTTCTCAATAGATTACTATTCTGCTGGGAAGAAAATCAATTTTTACATTATTATTCATTTGTCATTAGTAAATTTATAAATAAACGAATAAGTCATTGTGTACCAAACTCGAATTTCCATTCTCGTTACGGCTCGGAAATTTCCTCGCTCCTGTAATTTCGTCCTGATTTGACTTCCAACTTAATCATTATTTTTGCAAGGCATACAGCAACTACGTAAAGTAATTCATCTACTAATTCGTTACTACCTGAGCCAACGCTCCGATTCGTGTACTTTGGATTTTTGCCAAACTACGGGACGACACTTTAGGTTGTAACCGAATATCGAGGAAACTTAACTCGAGTTTGTGACGCGAAAAACAAATACAGGTTCTGCTGCTACAGAAACTTGAAGTTTGTTTAGTTCTGATTTCAATTCTGTTTTGTAGTCAAGCTGATTTTCACGTTCTGACTTAAGAGCCTGTCAGGAACAGCAAATAGTAATTGCCTTGAACGATTTGTTCACCTTTGAACTATTTTTGCAATGTTTTGTTCTGTCGATTGTTAAAAGTTTATAGTGGCGTAAATGTTTTAACGGGTTGTTAGATAAGCCTGGCAGGCGTTGTTATTTTGGCAAATTTACAAATCAACGATAATATTATCCCTAAGCCTTCAAAATAGACTTCTAATTCTGCTTCGCAAGTTTTAAAATAATAAACGTAAATTAAGATATATTTTAGCTCAGTTTTTAAGGATTACGTTTGAATGGCAAACATTTTGTTGCTTTTAATCTGATTATGCCGCGAGCTGGAATATATTTTTCATTGTTTTTTGTTTTCCTTTTTTTGTCACTAGTTTCGAAGCATTTTTATTTAAATCCTCGTAAATAATTCTACAATAGCTGAGAAATGTAAATAACTGCGATGAAAGCCCTTGAATAAATATTCATGCAAGGCGTGAAAAGTGTCGAACGCTCATGTAAAATTTATTTCCGTGAATTTTGCCATTGTGTTTTGATACTACTAAAAATGGAACCATAAAATATTTACTTTAGTTGCCTGCACGCTTTTACTATAAGTCTGTAAATATTCGCACATGTAGAACCGAATTGAAAAAATCTGAGAAGAATTTTTTAAACATGTACGATTTTTTCAAGTAGACTGAAATTTGTAATTCGTATACAAATTAGAAAAAAATTTAATCCGGTCCTGTTGCATTTAAAGTCATGTACAATTTTGGATCTAGAGATTATTGATTTATGCGCCCGTAGCAAGGTTTGGTTTTCTATTTTAAAATAGAAAGTCCAAAACCTTACTACAGCTTGAGTTTAAAAATAACTCCGGCATGAAATTGCGAAAGACATTTTTCATCCACAAAAACTTATAAATGTTAGGTGATTACTACTGTTTTTCTAGTTTTTTTGCGAAAGGTACTAAACTCGTTATATTTTTGTATTTTTTAGAAAAGCGACCCTAAAAACCACGTAAACCCAATTTACACCTAAATACGCAACTCCTAATCAAACCTGGTCAAAGAACATTTACAAAATTGAATCAATTGTCTTATGTTTACAATTTCTTTACGTTTTTTTCTTTGGAAAATGACCTCTAATATTTTTACACCAATACCTCTCTTTGAACACACGCTTACGGTTAACTCTAAACAGAATTCGGAGAAAACAATCCATCTAGAAATGTAAATTTAGGTTTTTACAATTTCAGTGTTTCTAACAATTTTTTTACAATGAAACACTAAAATTACCCAATATTTTTCTGTTAGTAAAACCCTAGTAGGCCATGGGGTCCAGCCTTAACAATCTTTAAGCAGGTAATATTTGGAAAACTAATTAAATCCATAAAGGCATCAATATTTTGTGTTGAAGTTTCTTTATTTTTGCTTTATATTTGAAAAAAGCTCTAAAATTATTTTTTTTTGTGTATTCGGAAACACATTCCTAACCCTAATTTTAAAATTATCCTTAAGTATTTGGGCAGTAATGCCATCTATGGAATAGTGTGAAATATTATTTTTAATATTTCTGTATTTTTCTTGTTTTTGGTAATAAAGCATAAAACTTTCTATTTATTTTCTGGTAGTAAAAGCTTATACTTAAAACTTATTAGATTATCGAGTCAAGTTTAAGTAACTCTCAAACAATATTAGGGAAAAACAAAATTTTGTGTTAAATTTGCTGTGTTGTCTCTTTCAACTTAGACAAAGGGTGAAAATTGTTTTAATTTTATTCTGTTTGTAAAATCTTAGCTCTAAGGCATACACGACTATGGAATCAAGCTTGAACCCTCCAAAATATGTCGTATGTAAAAATTAAATTGAGAACTTTATTCTACTATCACTCATGAGCAATTTAGCTTAAACAGAACTTTTTATCGAACCCCGCCTATTGAATAAGGTAGTGTAAAGTTTTCATTTTCAAAAATTTACAGTAGGTGTCACAAAAAAGTTAGCAGACTCGGACATAAACTACAGAGTGGCTAGAAAAACCCCGGCCACTTTTCTTGCGGCGGTCAAGAGATGGCGCTTTAGTAAAGAAAATTTAAATTAAAATACAGGCAACAACGCAGAAACCAAGACGTCTTAGTTATTAAATACGCCCCATATTAAATCAAAACAACCAAAACGTCTTGGATTCTGCGTTGTTGCCAGTATTTTAATTTAATTTTTCTTTACTAAAGCGCCATCTCTTGACCGCAGCAAGAAAAGTGGCCGGGGTTTTCCTAGCCACTCTGTATATTTTAGCTGATCCATAGCTTTGTAAGTCTACGAAATTTAAAAAAATCATGTTACCCGTTTTTGAGCAGTTTGTGTATATTTTTGTAACCAATGCTAAATTTAAATTTTCTCTGTGTTTTCGATATTTAATTTTTTCACAATACCTACTCCAAAATTTGCAATTTTTTAAAGAGAAGCTCAAGGCCAAGCCCAAGCTCTTGCGTGAAATTTTAAACTGAACTTTATCCAAAGTGTTTTATACTTCTTTGTATTTTTAAGTTTTTTGTATTTTTTTCATATATCCTGTTACTTTCCAAAAACTTTAACTTTAACCTTTAAAACTTGTCTTTACCGCCTATAACATATTTTTTCTATTTTGGTTCTTTACTGACTACTTTATGAAACTCATTTGGATTTCATAAAGCAACTCTTTAAAGAATTCGAAATTTTATTTTGTTAGGTTGGCGAAAACCATGTGACAACAAAACCTTCATGCGTTATAAACATAACCTTCAAATTGTAAGTTCTAAAAATTAAGATTATTTAGCGTATTTTCCGCTACTTTGCGTAGCTCGGGTGGGGTGCAAGATAAATCTTCTTTCTTATCTTCAAATCTTAGGTATTTTAAAAATTAACTCACTTTCAAGTTGTTTGTCTAAATTTTAATTTGACAGTAGTTTGAATTGTTTGAAATGTGTTTTAAATGTTACCAACAGCCACATAACAAAAACAAAAAACCAAAAATTTTCCTAATCGATTATATTTATAAATTAAAATATAAAATAAGGTAATTTTTAACTTTTTTGGACCAAAATAGAAAAAATAGTATAAAATACACGTTTCATAAGACATTTAAGCGCACTTGTCCATTAGAAAACTCGCCGCAAGCGGCTCGTTTTCTAACTTGGACGCGTGCTCTAAAATCATGTCGTATGAAACTTGTTTTTTAATATACTATTTTATTATACCTGCATCATAATCCTTGTAAAACAAACCAAAAAGCGTGCGTAAACCCAACATTAAAACACCCCGGTGTTTTAAAGTTGCTAAGCAACAATGACGTCATCAATTTTGAAGCAACAAATTACAAACACGTGAAAAAAAATAATTCGAATAAACAACAAAGAATGCTAACCAATCTCCAGGTAAATGATATGACGTCACATCATAGACTACTATGTAATATGAATCAAAATCAAAATGCTGCTTCCTAGCTATATTCTTCTTATTTTCTAGATTATGATGCAGGTATAATAAAAAATAGCGTATAATACACGTGTATAAGAGCCTTTAAAGCACTGCTCCGTTAAAAGGCACTTGGCTTCGCCTCGTGCTTTTAAACCCGTCGCGCGTGCTTTAAAGGCTTGCCTATACACTTGTATTATAATATACTATTAAAACGTCAGAATGTTTTCTATTATTAAAAGAAACAGACAATTTTTATTTAATATTTAATTTTTTATATATTTCACATTAACGTCTTAAAGCTGAAAACATTTTAAATTTAAGTCCAAATAGATGTCGAAGAAAATTCAATTTACAGACTTGTGTCAATTTTTAATGTTAAAAGTTTAAAGTTTGCTACAAAATGTCCTTACATTTGACAGTTCAAACAACATGACTGTTTGTATTCGATTGTAGTAGGTAGGATCGAGCAATTTAAGTGCTTGGATAGGACCAAATCCGTTGGGAATAAATCGAATCTAGGTAGACGTCTCCTCAGAATACAAATGGCATGGAAAATTAAGTAAATCGGTCTAAAAGCCTTTAATATGACAGCTATTTTCGTTTAGAAGCTCTCGAATTTTCCCCTTTATTGTTTGCTGCCATTCTTTCCCCCTCTTTTGGCATCACATCACCCAGGGTGAGGATTTTATCAACATTAGAATTTATAATGACGAAGGATCAAACGTATCCTGGAATTAACGTTGAAAAGTTAAGGGGAATTTTATCCTCGTCATAAAGTTATCAAACTTAAATTTACCAAAAAACGCGTTAGAAAAAGTTTTAAAGTAATTACAGTAATTAAATATTTTTTTTAATTTACCTAGCCCGAACAGAATTTAATTTTAAAAACAATTATATATACTTTACAAGACGGACAGACTTGAAATACATTTTATTTCTCAATTGAACTCGTAGTCCTAATTAAACTTTAATAATGAAAGTTCTGCTTTAGCTGTTTTAACTGGCACGTTTTAACAAAAAAAACGAATTTTAAATCAAATTACATTAATTCACATTTTTAATGAATTTTATTCCATTGTATTTTATTTGTGTATTTTATAAAGTCATTCAAGAGGATGACGGTGCTTAAATTATTCAGTATGGATTAGTAGTAACGACGTCGTAAATATTAATATTTTAAGAGCATAACCTGAATAAAGCTAAAGTTTGTGCTTCTAAGTTGCTTATATTCAAATAACCTATTTACATAATGAATTAACCAAGCAAAGAAGTTTAAAAATATTAAATGCAGGCAGGGGCGTAACAATCTCGAATTCAGCAATGCAGCGCGGTCTCACTTGAATGGGTTCTGGGATTTTAACACATGTTCTAATTAACACCACGGCTAGTGGTTGCTGGTTGCATGGCGGAGACTGCAAATGGTGATCAGACGGTATTCCGGGTTAGGCACCGTCTGCTCTGATCCCTACCCGGATGGGTGACCAATGTAAGGTATACCTGCAGCCAACCGTGCTTCGGAGGGCACGTTAAGCCGTCGGTCCCGGTTGTCATACTAACATCTTTGGCAATCGTTAACTATTTAGTGGAACTTCTTACCCTTTCGACGGGTAAGGCCAGTCTCCTGCCCGGCATACGTGCTAGGAGGGCTCGCAGAACCTGCACTAATGGCTGGGTTATTATTATATTACTGGACAGGTTATTGGTATGAGATAAGAGGAAGAAGAAGACGAAGCTACAGCGGTTAAGGGAAAAGCTAAGACATCATAGATAAATAGATTTAAATTTCCTGAATAACTAATAGCTTTTAATATTGTATCAAAAAAGTGGCAGTGATACCAGATTAGGAATTTTTCCCTGGTTCAAAAGGTTTTACATCTACTTAGGAAAAAACGTTTTTTTTTAAATTGTCTAAGTGTTTTGTGTTTCTTCCAGAATTTTTCACATTACCTAGGGATGGTTTTTGCCTCTTCTAAATTCAAAATATTTAATAACAACGTTTTAAAATAGAATTTGGTCTAAAATTTTGTTTCCGACTTTGAAATTTGCTACAGACATCGTAATCTCCCCCTAGGTACTATTAAATACACTACTCAACTTACAGGAATTTTTTCAAATACCGACCCCTTGACGTACTTCTTGCCGGGGAATTACATATTTCCTTTGAAATACCTTTTGTATTCACAAGGAATTGGTATTTCCCCGCACAAACGTATCTAAATTATTGCTCATCTTAAAATAGACAATTTTTATTGCAACTGCTAGTTTATAATTTACCTAGTTATAATTACATATAAGAGGTCCCGGGTTGGCGCTACTAGAATGCCCATTCACGTACTATCACGAAGTGCAGCATTGCTCTCCGCGGTCAGTAGATGGATGGGTGTTCCAAGGCTGTGCTAACAAGGCCCCTCGTGCTATCGGATGGGCACGTAAATAGTCGGTCCCGGCTGCCATACTAACACCATGGCAGGCGTTAGAGAAATTGGAAGTCCCCTTCAGTATAAATGAAATAAATAAATGGCTTAAATGAATGTAAGTTAAAGTGCCTAGCCGCAATTGGTGCAGTACACATCCCTTCCCTGACTTCTAAACAAGTCAGCTTTTTATGTTGGGTTAGGCGCAGTTGGATGCATGGCTGTTGAGTCGCAGACGACCACAACGGGGACGCATAAGTAACCACTGCTTTAAATATAGCGGCTTTAGGGCTTAGCCCTCAAGTTCTCCAAAGTTAATTTTGTAAATCCAGGGGGTTTTGATGGCCTTTGGCTTTTGTTTGCGATATGTTCCTTTTAAAACAGCTTAGATCTAGGATAGCCCTAATAGACTTTACCACTCCGGAGTGGCGCACTCTAGTAACCAAAAGCTCCCATTTGATAAATCCTTCCACTCTACTTCTTCTGGTAAAAACGGCCAACTTTGCTATAGAGGAAAAAATATACCATCTTTGTACAGTCCGCAGAACTGTTGCTTATGTAAGGTCACCACAGTAAAGGTAACCAACGGCCTAACCGTGGTCTCATCAAGTGCGGTTATTACCTCCCAGCCAATCAGGATTGTTTTGACCTAAATAGTAATGGGGCTATCAATGCCATATCTGGTAGCAGCTGCACTTTATTGCCATTTTAAAGTCAGTTCAACTGGTATGCTCAACAACTTTGCATTAACACATAATACAAAATAGTGAGACCCCAACGCACAATGCACTGACAGACTCGCGTTGGCCGACTCGTCTAAATGCGTCACGTGATGCATTAGTTTCAATAATGAGTCGCGGCGGTTTTGTAGATGGCGCCCCAAGTGACGCGCGTCTAGCCGACCATATATATTATAAATTAAAATAATTATTATAGAACAATCGACGTAGAATAAAAATATAAAAATGTTTCATGTTCCATCTGAGGATAGAGACCTTTCATTGAAAAAAAAAAGGCCCAAATTGGTGAAGCGGTAGCCGCTGGAGGAACCGGAGTAGAAAACCCTTAGTGCTTTTATGTATGTATGGAATGAATTAATAGTGCAGCCTTGGAAACGAAAACCTCAATATAATTTCTGGGACTCTTCACATTGTCGTTCTAATAACTAAGCACTAGCACAAAATAATGTTTTCATTGCTCCAACATAACGTATGTTACCTCGAAAATGTAAGTTTCTAGATCATCTCATAAACCTTCCAAATCACCTGTCTGATTCTGTCCCATATTGGCATGATCTCTTTCCGGTGTCAAAATAGTAATATAACGCCAAACACGCATTTCAAGATTGTCTTCAAGTGGTCTTTTTAATACTTTTCTCTAGTTTTACAGTAGCCATAAGTCTGATGAAAATGTCAAGGTAACTTCATTTCTTCGTTCTAATAACTCTGCATTCTTAGATAGAGTTTTATTTCTATGGTATAAAGGTATGACTTTGAAAATTCATATTTCAAGGTCATCCTCAGGTCGCTTCAAATTGTCGTTCCAATAACTGCACATTACAATTTTTTACGGTCTCAAAATAGTCATAAGCTTGGAAGTCAAGTCTATGGTACTTCTACGGCGCGACGTCGTTTCTCTAACATTCTGCGTGTACCTCTCCGCCCACTTTCCTGAGGTAATGGAAAATTAATTAACCTGATCCTCGATGACAAATGAAGACCGGCATTCAGTACCAACCACTCAGGAATATAATAGTACATTACACACTAAGGGAGAGAAACGTCTTATTTTTCCTGCCCGAGGGCTACAAATACATCGAGGGAAAAATGGCGGTCTCTCCCGAGGTGTATATACTATTTTTTCCACGATCAGGAGTAGTCACACTAAATTTCATAAATAAAGAATTATAATAAATTGGAGCGAAATTACAATATTTAGAAGCCTTTGGGATGTTTCCATGCAACCTACCATGACAACAGACATTTGTTTTTCTAAAAATAAATTTGAAATGAAATAAAAACTCCCCTAGGTAAATTGTTGTCTTATTTCGTCCTTAGAGAGTAAATGCTTTACTTCTGTCACAATTTTGATGCCATAGAAACCGACCTCTACTCGCGGTCGTGGAAAAATACATTTTCTGAACCCAGTGCGATTCGAACCCAGAAACTTTTGGACTGTTACATCCAAAGCCAGGCTCTCTTACCACTGAGCCATCCTAATAACTTTTTAAACATTACTGAACTTGAAAATGGAGCTTAAAATCTTATTCTACCATAACTGATTTCCAGTTTCAAAAATTCATACAAGGCGCCACAGGAAGATTGACACATTCCATTTACTTTAACGCCTTCTGTCAGAATCTATGCTTAAATTTCTAAAATTCCTTTAAAAAAATATATTATAAAACATAAATCCGGTTCGAGATCGTTTAAAAGAAGTTTGATACGCCACTGAATGTAAGGTATTTAACGAAAACACGACGTACAATAATTCTTTCACAATTCTCAAAGAGAATCTGTGGAATTATCTAAAAAAATAAACGATTTAGCAATAAATCTGCATAGAAAAGCAACAACTGTTGTTATAGGCTAATAACAATACTTCTTTAAAAGTGACAAGCGGTTTATTTTTATCTGCTTTTTATTTCACATCAAGCAATTTTAGGGTTGTTTGAGCTGCGAGTTCAATGTTCGGCTATAAGGTCTGTTAGCTTTTTTACGATGAATCAAAACTTTTCACTGCCCTGATGTAAACCTTTAATTATGAAAATTTTGGAGTTTTGCATAAAATCGAAAATTCTGCCAAATAACGAACCATCCGGAAATGCACTTAAAAATTGATGTTTGCAATCTGCAGCGAAACCTGAATAATGTAAAGCGAAATGTCGACACTAGGCAACTTTTAAAGTATTTAAAGCTCGCTTTGCAGCAGCCATATTTTACACCCTCTAAAAGGTTCATACAAAAATTACGGAGCATTAAGGCGAAGTAATGCAACGAAGTAATTATTTTAAGTTGTAGTTGCAAAACAGACTGTTCTTGTGCTATCCAGACATCGTTATTTTTAACTAGAGCTCGTGAACAGCACTTATTGTAAATTAAATTAGAACAAGTGCTCGTTTTCTTGCTGGTTATTTTCATTAGTGATTTGTCTTTTACTTTTTTTTTCTTACAAGTTGTTAAATTACTGAAACGAACAAGAATTGATTTTTAATTTTCAAACCAGCAGCATATAAGTTATATAAGAAATATAGCTTTCGAAGGAAGTTAGAAGTAAAAATCGAATTTTTATGTACAGAAATGTATGGAAACAAAACAAAATTAATTAAATTTAAGTTATAACTATAAAATTATTTTTCTGAACACGTTTCTTATCGACGCAATCCCAATAAAAAAATTAATTGGACCTAATAATCCAGAAAATTAAACTGCCACTTATAGTTTCAAATAATTACTTGGATGAGTAAATAATAATTAAAACTGAATAACCACAACTGAAAATTCGATCATAACTAATCAGATGGGATTATAACTTTCACGGCATAAATATTTGATCATGGATTTGAAATAAAATTTGAACAAATTTAATTTTATAATATACGGTTATGCAAATAAAAATGGTCGCTAGTAATGAAAACTTGTAAAATATTATTTAAGCGGACTTTAGATGTTGCAGGAAGCATTTCATATGAACCGCACATTTTGCTGCGGAAACTTAATGCAGGAAACATGTTAAAAGTTGAAATGTAAATTTCCTGCATTTTCATCCGGTTTTGTAAACTTTTAAATTGTGAAGGTAAATAGAGAACGAATTTATGACTTTATTTCCGATTTCTTATGATTTCTATTTTTTAGCTGTAACAATAACGCAGGCACCAGAAAAATCTGCGATATTTTAATTCACAAATGTTATTTAGACAACTTGATTACCATTACAGGATCTGATGGCTTTCAGTGCGCTGCTGCGATTGACATTGATTTGAAATAACTTATTTCAAACAGTTTCCACAAAATTTAATAGATTTATCAAAGCTTTTATGAAAACTCTGCAGCAATCTATCCACTTTATGTTAACACCATAGAACATTTGTTAGAATTTATTTATTGTAGTGAGACAAATATTGATGTTACAACATCAAACAAAAAGAAAGGTAGAATACTGAAAAATTAAGTTATTTAAATGATACCAAAAATTCGTGAAATTCACTACACACAGCTCGCTAGGGGATCATCGCTAGCCTGGTAAGGAGCGTTTCGAAGAGCAACTGTATCCTGAGGTGCACCCAATAGCTATCTCGGGACTCGGTCGGTGTCTACTGTTTATTCCCCACGTAGCCAGCCTGGGTGGTGAATGGAACCACTTTGCCACTAACCTCGTAGTCCTTCAGTTTTGGATGTAATTCCAAAAGGTCAGCGTCCGCGGTGGCCTGAGGGTTGTTAGGTTCTAGTAATGTGGTCTCCTTTTCTTCGGGCGTCTTAGGGGGGGCGTCGAAGGAAGCGCGCTAAGAAACTGGTGTACCAGAGCTCTCGAAGGTAACGAAGCTACTGAACTCGTAAATGGCGACTTGATAGTGATAGGTCTGTGGATCTAAACTGGGATAGGTTTTTCATCATCCTTGAAGGGGACAAAGCATCTGCGATTCTAATCTAGGTGATACCAGTACCGTTCCGAGTTGCTGGCGTTGGGTTGATTTCTTTTCTTGTAGTGGAATGGTCGACTCCGGCATGGCTTTATCTGGGAAACTCTGAAATACAGTTGGATGGATGCAGAATGCGGGACATGGCGGCTCAGAGAGGAGCTGGTGCATTGATTGTCTTCCTGACACCTGACGCTTTTGCTGAGCAACGTCCGTACAATACAAAACATGTCCCAGTACAGTTCGACTACGCACCAGCCAGATAGATTGGTAGCCGGTCTGATTATATGGACTGGTACCAGAACGGCTTCTGGGTCGATAGTTTGTAAATGGACGTGAACAAGCCAGGTAAAACCACACTCCTAGCGCTTAGATTCCTATTATCAATATACCCACCACTTCTACCCGGAAGCCGCCATAACGTGTTTATTAATGACTTCAACCACTCAGTAAATCACCTAGGGTAATTTTTTACCCGATATCCTAAACGTAGTGACTAACTCGCAAGCAATTTTATAGCTAGAGCGAGGAGTTTCCATACCAGAGCGATGCACTATCTTTCAGCTCTTTGGCACATCTCCAAGAAGAGGTAGACGTACCAAGTTGAAATCACCGACGTGACCGTAACGACTTCGACTCCGCGAAAAGTGTCTTTGTTTAGATCTCTCATCGGATTGGGAATCTTTGACGGCCTCTTCAGTAAAACGTCACAGGTGATTGTTAGTACCTCCAAAGGTATTACATTACCCGCCGTTAGGTACTAGGCTATCTTACAAAAGCGCTACCACGGAACCCTCCATTAAACAGCAACACTCGATAAAAAATTGTCGATTGTGAGACTACGGAGATTAAGAGATTCATATCTACGAAATATTTAGCAGTTGGTTACCAAGAAGCAGACCGATCGGTAACCGGTCTCACCGTAGTGACCGGTACCTTAAAAAAAGTTAAGGTGAAAGTCTCTTGCTAGGATCGACACTTAATAACCCAACACATTTTCACCAATTGCGGCCCAATTTTTTCAAAGCCGCTTAGATACGCCACTCTTGGATTTGACGCTTTCGCCTTGCAGTTGCTGGACCTCCCCACCCCCAATGATGTACCAATGAACATTTAAAACCGAATAGATTTTTGCAGTACTACCTGAAAGTAACACAGAGGTATAGCCACTATTAAGCACGGCGGCTTAATCACCGCGTCCACCTCTCATGCGTAAGCCATGGATTTGATCCCCTGAGCTGTCCTGGGTCAGGGTTTTCCGTGGTTTTTGAGGACTTCAAGATGAATGCTTCAACTAAACCTCAGCGGTGAATAATTCCTTATCCAAATTAGAAATAGAAGGTCTTAGTCTGAAAGATCTCTATAGCGGCCCGCTCTTTTACGGGAACTACGCCAACGTTAATTTTCGTTTTCCTTTCGTGCTCCTTGTCATTTCAAAGCTCATGTTCTGCCGCTTGGGTATTAAGCGCCTCCCCTGAGAAAAGTCGGTCTAATTCTATGGAATTACTAATGTAGTGCGTAGCAAGTTAAAATCACAAAAGTGACCGCTTACGCGCCTTTCACAAATGAGGGTTTTTGATCCCAAAAAAAAATTAGCTGGTCATACTGTAGTTTATAAAATTTGATTACACCCCGTAAAAATGGGCAAATTTTTAAGTTAATTTTTGAATTTGAGTACGAAACTGTAATAATGTCTTAAAATTTAGTTACTTATCAAGAATGCTACAGTTTATGTACACTTCCCGGTTCGGTAATTTTGATAGGCTTCCTACTACATCATATTATGCCTGAGTCGTTTGTGAGCGGCTTTAGTAAAACATTAACAACTAACTACAGTTGTATTTAGAATACCAAGTCTTATATGGTTTGCTAGCGTAAATGTAAAGTTTACTATAACGACTGATGGAAGTGAAACGCACGGCTAGTAAAACCGCCGCCGTACTAAAAGCCGAGATGAATGCTTGACTCGGCGGAAATTTACTACACTTGACATATGCGGTAAGGGTTAGCCCGCTTTTGCTAGTTTATGTGATGCCGCATAAAATACATTATATGTTAGGTGTATTATTAACATTGCGGAAGCCCCAAAATTAATAATTTTGCATTACTCCCAAGGCAATACATAAAGTTGTTATTATTACTGTCAATATAATCTAAAAGTTATATTAAGTTCTCGTTGGTTGTGCTTTTGAGCAGCAACTTTCGTACGGCAGTGATTTAATTTTTGTTGGAATTACCTAATGCCAGAGGATTTTAAATCAGGAACGTTTAAATGATTAATTAGAAAAGACAGAACGAAATTGAATGAAATTCGTCGAGCTAAATTAAATATTTCACTACCAATCTGCATGAAAGCATTTTCTTCCGGGGGATTTCAGCGTGCATATTTTCCTCATTAAAAAGGTTTTAGATATTCGCTCATTATGTTCTCAACGATTTTTATTTTCTCCAGCCTTTAGGGAGGTTTTTTCCTAGTCTTTAGTTGATTGTCTCATTTCTTGAAAAATGGTACGTTATAATTCATGGTACGATATGAAATTAGCAGTCAAAAACCGGAACAATGTCAGTTTCGCTTTACTTCGTTTTGACAGGGGAAGATGAATTACTATCTGCTCTAAAAGCCATTCCTCGTAAAATAAATATAGTTCAATGTGCAAACCGTGCTAGACGAAGGAGTTGAAAAAAAAGTATAGCTGTTTGCTCAGAGAACTTGCTGCTTGAACTTTTTCCCAATCAATCTTCAACTTTGACACTTCGAGCTTAACACGGAAAAATTAACAGGGTTGTAATTTGAAACTGATAATGTAGGTTGTGCTCCAATTGCAGAAAATTGTGAAGTCACTTCGACGAAATGCGAAAAAGCAATTTCACGAATTTTCCGGTCAATAAACTCCAAATTTTACAGACGGCACTTTCGTCGATCTGCTTGAAAATGACCAGGTCAAAAGAAGTAATGAGGTGAAAACCACTAAAACCAGGCAGTTATTTCCACTTGTTTACTCAGAAATGGGAGCATTATTGATTGAATTTTAATTAGGTAATTATTTACGTTAGCTCGAAACGTTAAAAGTGCATGTTTCCTATTCTAATTATCACTATACCTAAATAAATCAGCCTCGGGATTACAAATTCTGCACGCGAAACAGAGAAAATATTTGCAGGTTTCTTGAAGCATGTGCAAAATGCCACATATTTCAATGAACATTAAAAATCGCTTCCGTACAACGTTTTTTATACCGTTATGACACATACAACGTTGTGCAAATGTTGATTGTCAACTTGACAAACAAAATCCACCATAATAGACGTATAAAAATGTAGAATGAATAAATTTAAGAGTTGGCAAATCACTACTGTGTTTAAGCAAAAGGGCGATTTGTTGAATTTTACAATAAGTGAACCGACGGTTATAATAAATAACAGTAAAAACGCTTATGACGATTATAGAAAATGAATAGAAGGAAAATTGTGCAGCAGAAAAGATTTTCAATGTGAGACATGGACAGTATGTAAAATAACAATTATAAAAATTAAAAGTGTGAGGAATGACGATTATAAAAAATGACCAGTATAACAATAATTAAATCTAACCAGTTATGATGTTCCAAGAATAGTACATTAAAATAAGAAATTTGGGAGAAAACGGTTGCAAGGCGATTACAGAGCACTACCTTTTTACCAAAGTGTCTTTTTCAAGTACCTACCTACGTGAAATGAGAGGTACGAAAAATGAACAGAGTAAAATATTCAACATACGAAACATGAGTGGCGGATGAAAGACATTTATGAACAATTACTAGTATATTTATGACGATTACGACAAATGACTGTTATGAAAAATAATCAGTATATAAAATTTACAGTATGAAACCCGAACAATATGTGAAATGGCGATTATGAAAAATGAACATTATGGTGATGGACGATTATATAACATGAACAATATAAAAATCGATTCTTATCATACTGTTGTTCCAAGAAAGGTATTAAGATAAGAACGTTAAGAAAAAAACAGTGACAGGTGGCACTATGTTTGTACCAAAGTGCCGTTTTTTAAGTACGGAAAATGGGCGGTACAAAAGTTGAACAGACTGAAAACATTAATTTATGAAACACGAATGGCAGGTGAAAATACTTTTAGGAAAAATAATCACTACATTCATAAAAAATGTGCAGAAGATAAAATTTACAGTATGACACTCAGACAGTATGTGAAATGGCGGTTATGCAAAATGAACAGTACAGTGAATGACAATTGTAAAACATTAATTCTGATCAGTTATAAAATCGTTCCAAAAAAGGTAGAAAAATAGCAAACATTGGGAAAACCAGCTGCAGGGTGATTACAGTGCACTATTGTTTTAACAAAGCGTCTTTTTTTAAGTATGGGAAATGCTCGGTACGAAAAATAAACATAGTGCTAACATTAACGTATGAAACATGGGTGGCAGATGAAAGCACGATTATGGAAAATAATGAGTATATTTATGGCAATTATAAAAAATGAGTATTATGAACAACGTGCAGGACATTCAATTTACAGTATGAAAAACGCACAATATGTAAAAAGTGAACAGTATGATGAATGGCAATTGTAATATATGACCAGTATATAAATTTATTGTGGTCAGTTATGTTGTTCCAAGGAAGGTAATAGATAAAAAAATTTTAAGAAACGGTGGCAGAACTATTTCCAGAGCACTATTTTTTCAACAAAACGTATTTTTTCAATTACAGGAAACGGCTTGGTACGAAAAATAAACAGAGTGTTATATTTAACGTATACTATGCGTGGCAGATAAAAAGACGATTATGAAAAATGATCAGTATATTAATGGCGATTATGAAAATTGAGCGGTATGAAAAATGTGCAGGAATGTGTACTTAATGCATTAAGAAACATAGACAGTATCTGAAATGGCACGGATAAAAAAAGAATAGCAAGGTAAATGACGATTATAAAAAATGGTCAATATAAAAATTATTACTGATTAGTTATGTTGTTCCAAGAAAAGTTTTAACAGAAACAAATTGAAAAAATGCAGGTAGCAAGACGATCACTGTGCATTATATGTTTACCAAAGCGTGTAATTTTTCTACATTGTTCTACATTAATATACAGAGTGGTTAGGAAAACCCCGGCCACTTTTCTTTCGGCGGTCAAGAGATGGTGCTTTAGTAAAGAAAAATTAAATTAAAATACTGGCAACAACGCAGAATCCAAGACGTTTTAGTTATTAAATACGCCCCATATTAAATCAAAACAACCAAAACGTCTTGGATTCTGCGTTGTTGCCAGTATTTTAATTTAATTTTTCTTTACTAAAGCGCCATCTCTGGACCGCCGCAAGAAAAGTGGCCGGGGTTTTCCTAGCCACTCTGTATAATAAATAATATCGGATATAATTGAGCGGTAGGAAAATAGAATAGAGCGACAAAATTTACAGTGTGAATCATGAAAGGTATGTAAAATGACGACTATAAATAATGAACTGTATGTTTATGACGCATATGGAAAATGCATGGTATGTAAAATGAAACGTGCAGAAAATTCACAATGTGATGCATGACACTTGTAAAATTAATAGATATTGTTTCTAGGAAACTATTACGAATAGAAAATTGCTAAAAATGGTGGTAGGGCGTGACAGTACACTTCCATTTTATACGAAAACGTTGTCTTTCAAGTTAGTATGTGGGTGTTGTTCTAAGACGATATTTTTTAAAAAAAAGGGTATCAACAACAACAAAAAATTTCAAAAAATCACCGATTTGTAGGGCACTTACAGTGCAACTTAAAATAAACGCGTTGCTTTGTTTGTTTTACATTGGATTAATTGTAGAAACAAGTGTTCGCAGCTTATAACCTAACGAAAAACTCGAATTTTGTTTCAAAAGTTAATTCGCCTTGCGTGATGATATTTTGCAATTTTTTTATTAAACTTAAAAGTGTTTTTCAGTCTACTGTATTTTGTAAGTCAGTGGAAAAACGTCACATTGTTTGAATTAATCGGATGGAGAACAAACAACCAAAAAGTGTCAAAATAGACACCACATTGCACAAGTTTTTTTTTTAGTTCGAGGCAATAGCAAACTGTTGCTTCTATAATTAAACAAAACAAAAAGAATCTATCAATTTATTCGGTTTCCAACCACTGAACTTTGTATAACCTATAATAATTCACTTTTATGGGGTTATAGGCGAATTGAAATCTCATCTCGAAATCTCCGACCGATTCCATTATAATTCTTTTTTTGGGGGGGGGGATGCCTGGGATTTGTCGATAGTTTTGCTCGAGTTGCTGAATCTAATTTTAAAAAACTTTGTTCAAATCTAAAGCGGTTTAATGTGACTCGGATATTCGTGCAATGCATCGGATTAATGTTTAATTAAATTTTCACGGTTATCAAGTATCCAACTTTAACAGGAGCTTACCGAAAATCAATTTATTTCAGGTCATGTAGTTTCTTTTTCGGCTCGCAACTTTACCTCGCTTTAGGCCGTTCGAGATAAAAGAGAATTGCATTGAATCTTGCTTTTGTCGTTTTGGTACAAGAAAATATTTTTGTTCTTTACCTTAGATATTTATATTCACTTTATCAATAATTTTATTTTTGAATTACTGAAAAATGGGCTTCAAAAAGATTCCAATGAATATTAATAACAGAAATTTGAATTGTATCTAAATTAATTTTAATTATGAAAGTGGTGTTTTACCATTTCAAGTATTTTCCATTTATTCTCACTCCGACTTTCCAAACGGAATCAAAAGCCTGTTCATTACTGCTTGTGATGTATCTCTGTCAGAGGGGAAGCACCTTTAATTTACTTCTTTAATCCATTTACACTTCACCTTTTTCTCTGTTTTAAATATTTTAAATGAACTGAAATTGGAACTACAAAGAAGTAAAAATTAAATTTTATTCGTTTTATTCTTTATGTAAGATGTTAAAACCGATTTACTGTAATAAGGCGATTTAATCGAAAAATATACAAGGTGTTCGAAAACTGCTGTCCCCTAGCAAAGAGCCATTATAAACTTATTTCCAAAAATGCTTCTTTGAAGAGTTACAGGGCGGTAGAAGATGACCTCCAAGATGCAGGTTTTTCTTGAATAACTGTTCATCGCTTTAAGATAGGTGCTTCAAATTTGTATATGCAGTCATCCTTAATAAGTTTCTACACACTGTATAATTTGTATCAAATCCGGTTTTACTTAACCGGTTATTTCAAGGTTAAGTAAGCAGATAAAAAGGTCTAAAAGGTAAAATAGCCAAGTGACCTTGAAATAAACGTTTTCACGCAACCGATAAAAACAAAGAAGTGAAAAGGAATGTGCAAGTCTAGAGAAAAGGCTTTTCCATAAGGAATGCTAACCAAGGCAGAAGAGGATGCAAGAAACAGTAACCTAAAATAACTATACGATATAACTAGAAAACTATCTGGCTTAATAAGAAGATCGACAACCCAGATAGAAGACAAAGAAGGTAGAACTATAAGAAGTGAAACTTAAAAGGAAAAAATGAAAGAAAACACGGCCATTGTACTTCAAAGCGTACAATCATATAGAAATATTTAAATTTTTATTGCGAGTAGGTAAAGGCATAAAGTTTCGCGTCGATGCGAAATGTATGATTTGCTCGTCAGTCAGCTCCATAATATGAACGTGCATGTAAATTAAAATTTTAAAATATAATTGTGGTTTAATTTTAAAGTATCTTTATATTAAATCCGTAACTGTCTCACCATAACAACACAACGAAATCTTCCACGCCCAATAGATTTATCACTATAACACACCCGCGGGCTCTTACATGTCGGTTCGGTTTATTGATGGTTTGCAATAAAAGTTTACATGGCTGTCACTTTTGTTGGTATAATTTAATTATTAATGGGTACTTTAATTGTAGCTGGTCTGAAATGTGTATTTATCGCGACGACAACTAACAAATGCATAGCAGAGGAATTTCATGACTCCTCGTCTACAAACTGGAATCTGGATTAGGTTCCGCTTACAAAGTGTTTACTACAAATTCTAGATGCATCTGTAGGAACTACACTTTTACTGACGACGCATTCATTATCATGTCGAGCATATATTTATTATGTTTGAGGACTCTGATATGGATGATTGGGCCATGAAGCTCGCCGATACCGGGGCATTGTTTAATTGTATCATTACTTCGCTGAGTTATATGAGTAAGAGCGAATTTATATTTGGAACTATAGGGAAAAGTTTAACAACATATTTTAGTGCGTATTTATTAGTTCCAAAAACATTTTGGAAATCTTCGTTAAGGTATTTACCTGGAAATGAGGACAAGTGATAAGTTTAACTAATTGCTTTCCCGCTTCATTGTAAAAAATTTAAAGACCGATCTTGGGTTTTACTTAACTTTCTGCTCGGTTGCCTACGTACGCGGCCGACTTTTCTCTCACTAATTCCCTTCCACCTGCTTTCCATCTCGTTTCAGCTGTCTTCTGGGGCTATGATTTTTTTACGGGAGATGCTTTTTCTGAAGATTTTACAGGAGTTTTGCTTATTTTAAATTTTTTTTGACCTGCTTTTCTGGGTCTGGTTTTCCGGTCTTCTTTTCGATTTTTTTCTCTGATTTAAGTTCCAGAAGCAATTCTTATTCAGACCGACTCAGCGGAGCTGACATTCAGAGCGTCAAGCGCCGTATATGAATTATGAAGGTACTATAATTAATATAATAATAAATTCATAATTCTGGTATGTACGTGTTAAAAATAGATGTTTTTTTTTAAATTTGACCGTAACAAAACTATAGGTGGGGGAGTTATTATAAAAGTTTTCGGAAGAACGGGCCTTACGGCTTGCGTTACGCCACTGGTTTACGGCAGTGAATTGTGGAGCGTTTGATACAAACAGAATAACAGACCTGCAAGCACAGAAACGAGACTTGCGTAAAATAGAATGAAAATGTAGACGAGACAGGATTAGGAACACAACATATGGGGAAATGCTAAATACGAAGCAAGTACAAGCAGTGGTGCACGAAAGACACTTGAGATGGTTAGAACACATTCAGAGAATTGGAGAAGACAGAATCCAAAAGTGACATGGACAGAAAAGGTAAAAACAGCAGCAAATTAAAGAGGGCTAGAATGGAACACAGTAAAAAGGAAAGGCGTAAGGACGGAAGGAACGGAAAACTTAGTGCCGAAAAACTTTCCAAGTGACGATACGTGACAAGCCAACACCACTTAACGGTAGAAAGGCTCTGGATTATGTTAGGTAATTGAAAGGTGTTAATTTGTTTTTAAACACATAAATAATTTTAAATATATAAAATTATAATAAAAAGCAAAAATAAGAATGCCGTTTTTGAATTTATGTACAAGCACCTATCTACTAATTAGCTATGCCGTCAGTCATGTTGCATATTCCCTTTAATACTGCATTAATTTTACTAATATTTTACCTCCAGCTGAACGATAAACTCGTAGATTAACAGTATTGTTATATAGATTAGCTTTTCCGTTTATTTTAACCTCTAACAGCTTATAAAATGTGCATATTCATAAGAGAATTAAACACTTCATTCACTATTTTGCAGTTATAACGGGGGGTATCTATACAGGGTGTTAATGAATTGTAGGGACAAACTTCTAGGGCTTGCAAAACACAACAAAGCAAACAACTTTTGTTAATAAATGTGTGGTAAAAAGTGTTTCCTTTAGAAAATAGAGCCTCTTAAAGATTCTAAAAGAAGTACCTGAAAATAGGCAACCCAAATTGCATTTTCAATTATTTTGCATAGGTCACACGGAATTTTAAAAAAACGATCTAGACATACATGCATTCAAATAACGTCAATATTGACACAATTCGATATTTTTGTGATATTTTTTGACTTTTCTTGCATTCGTTTCTTTCTGTGCCTTTTATAATTCGTTTTTTTCGTTCCGTGATTTTTTTGATAATTATTTTCTTTGTTATTTTCGTTCTGTGTTTCGTATTTTGGTGTTATGGCGAATTATACTTTTGCCGAACAGCATGACATGATGTTCATGTATGGAGCTGCTTGGGGTAACGCATGTGAAGCTGCTCGCCTGTACCAAGAACATTTTCCGAATAGAAATCATCCATCGCACAAGGCCTTTAGTGTAGTTTCACGTCGGCTGCGGGAGGAAGGTACATTCGTTGTCAACAGACACAACTGTGGAGCTACCAGAACAAGGCGAACAGTGGATTTTGAGAGGAAGAAGTTTTGGAGAGAGTGGCTGAAAATCCTTCCACTAGTTCAAGCGCCATCGCTCATGAAATGGGAGTGAACCATGTTTTAGTATGGAAGGTACTACATGAGCAGCAGCTACATCCGTACCATCCACAGAAGGTACAAGCCATGGTTCAAGCAGATTTTCCCAGATGGGTAGAATTTTGCCAGGAATATCTGCGGCGCTGTAATGAGGATCCAGAGTTCCAAGTAAACGTTCTATTTAGTGACGAGGCATCTTTTACGAAAGAAGGAATATTCAACAGTAGAAACAGCCACATTTGGGACGATGAAAATCCCCATGCTGGGGTTCAAAAAGGATACCATCAAAGATTTTCAGTGAAAATTTGGGCCGGGATTGTTGGCGATAGACTCATTGGACCATATCTGCTACCCCTAAGGTTAACAGGAGCAATTTATTTAAATTTTTTGCGCCATGTCCTACCTGAACGTTTGGAAGATGTTCCACCTCAAATGTGGCTGCAGCACGATGGTGCATCTGCTCAATGTTCGGCGGAAGTCAGGGAAATTTTAAATAACACTTTTCCCAACAGATGGATAGGTCGAGGAGGGCATGTGGCGTGGCCACCACGTTCTCCTGATTTGACCGCACTTGATTTCTTTTTGTGGGGTCATGTTAAAACGTTAGTGTATGCTACCCCATTTGAAATTGTAGAAGAACTTATTGCATGTCAAGAAGTTCAACAAACTCCTGGTATATTTGGAGCGGTGCGAAGGAATTTACTTCGTAGATGTGCTTCGTGTGTAGAAGCTGGGGGGGGGGGCGACATTTTAAACATTTACTATAATTTTGTAAATTTTGGAATTAGTTATTGTAAATTTTTCAAATAGTTGATTTTTGTTTTGTAATTTTGTTTTTTTTTCTATTGCTTAGTTTTGAAACATTTTGTTAATTAATTTATTTTAAATTTAATTTGAATTTGAAAAGTGGGAAAGAGGGCTTTATTTATCCTAATGAGTATCTGTATATAAAATACTTAATTACTTTAACAATATCTATTTATTTTAACCTTTCCGTCGTTATAGAAACAAATAGTAGGTAGTAAATTGAGTTGCCTACATTTAGGCGCTTCTTAAAGAATCTTTGCGAAGCAGTATCCCTGAAAGGAAACACTTTTGGTCACACATTGATTAACAAAAGTTGTTTGCTTTGTTGTGTTTTGCAAGCCCTAGAAGGTTGTCCCTACAAGTCATTAACACCGTGTATATCACTGCAACGTATGGGGGAAACGTCAATGACACGATGATGAAACTTTGGTCAAAATGAAGCTCGAATAGAGACTAAACACTTAATTAAATTAATGCAAGAAGATTAGGCAAACGGAAACTTAATTTTGAACTATTTTCGTGCTAATTTTAAGGAAATTATCGTCTAATTTGGGGTTGCGTGCTTCAAATTTCGTATATATCTATCAAGAAAACGAATTTTGTCTTAATAAAAAAATTTCTTTTGCCCTTGGGACTGATATTGAGCTATTGTCTACCCAATAGTTCATAAGAGTTGGAATTTACCTTCGGAAAGCTAAATTTGAGTGGAGGGGTTTGAGAAAAGCTTCTCATATGAAGTTCATTTTTTCGCATCTTAGATCGATTTCCCTGACAAGAATTCGTACATCGACCTTGTAATTTATGAACCGTCTGGGATGCTTTTCTCCTCGTTCCAGCTTCTCGAGCACTTCAATTATTCACCTTAGATTATTTTGACAGAGGAACCATAATCATTCTCCCTTTTCTAATTTTGCTTCAGTCACTCTCCCGTTAAAAAGGGATTTGCTCAACTCATTACCTTTCTAGCAAATTGCAGTCTAATGGTGACCCATATTGAATACAGTTATTACGACAATGATTTATGCAACAACCGCGCTGGAATGACTTTTATGAAGGCTAAGGATGATTAAACGCCGCGCATTCTTTACTGCTTTTATGAACACTTCCTTCAGGCAAGAAATTTAAAATTAATATGTCTTGTTATTAATTATTCAGGGGATGGAAACTCGTACACTTTCTTGAGGTGCTATTTTTCGCGCAATTTTTTTACTTCCTCGCATTTAAGTAGTGTATACAGAAAAAAGAAAAGAAATGATTGTGGGTATTAGCGTAACTGTCTAGGATAATATTACACCCGAAGTCATTAGTGGAGTCTACGTTTTAGGGCCGTTCCAATCGAAAAAAGTTCGTATCTTGTGCTGTGCATATACCAATATTTTGAAACCAGCAAAACATTTGAATGCAAACGACAATTTGTAGTGTAGAATTTTGTTTTTTTTTTGTTTGGGGCAAATGACTTTAATATTTTATTCTCTTTATACTTCAGTATATTAAGTTTTGTAATTTCAACAATAATGAGGAAAACAAACACTACGCCGGCGTAGTGTCTTTCTTACGTTTTAGTTCACTGAAGATGGCTGCTTAGCAGCCGAAATGTACATCTGAACGTACTAATAATTGTTCTTGTGAGAACTAAAGGAGTTTCCCTCAATATTGTTAGAATTTTCTCACAGTCATTATTTTTTTTTTAATTTTCTAATTTTACTGATTGAGTATATACAGGGTGTCCCAACGATGCGACATTCTTTGATAACACCGTTGTTAATTAGGTTATCAAAAAGATATTTCCCACATAAGCTTCCTGACAATTCGTGCACAATTTAAAATTATGTTCGTTTATACAGGGCGTTCCACATTCGAGGGGCCTACCACACTTATGCATTTTTTAAATTGAACACCTCATAAATTTTTGCATATTGTTATTTGTCGTTTAATTCCATCTATAAATATTTTTGTTTTCTAAATTCCGTTGCGGCGTTGCCAAGTTATTCCACTTTTTTAAATCAAAGTTGACATTTGCAGACATCGCTGATAAAACCTGCACAAGCCGTACATCCACAGATTAAACAAAATTTGTTGCCTAAGTTTTAATCAATACCATGTACTAATGCACAGATATTATAAAATTGAATTTGGTTATACAGGGCGTTTGTTGCAACGGTGCAAAACCTTACAACTTTAATGTATCATAACTAGCTTTTTTCAAGGGGACACTTTATATATTTGTTTTTGTTTGTTTTTTGTTTTTTTTGCAAGAAACAACTGCGAACATTGTTTCAATTCATGTAAGAAATTTGTTTTTCATTGTGTTTGGTATGGTAGAGTGCATAATTTACCATTAAATCTTCAGCCGAGATTTGGTTTGATTTGCGTTTGTTTAAAAATTACTTAAAACAAGTTCTTAACATTTTTAATATGTAAACTTCATTGTGACATTTGTGTCCATTCATTAAAGTTAGTTTTATTATTCAAAAAAGAAAGGTATCTAGCCTCCTATGATCAGGTAATTTGTGGAAATCAAGGTATCATATGTAGAGGGGGTATCGACTTCTGTTTTTACTAGAAAAAATTCAATACGAAGATTTATTAAAAGTGCTTGGAATTTGCTTCAAATAAGTTGTAAGCAATAGTTAATCTAACCACATCTTAGTTCGAAATTTTAAAATACGGAATGGAATATTCGCCAATCTAACATTTCAAAATTAAAAAAAAACAAATTTCTTACATGAATTGAAACACTGTTCGCAGTTGTTTTTTCCAAAAACAAAAAACAAACAGGTGTCAATGCCTCCTATGATGTCTGTATTTTTTGCTTAGAATCTATTTTTGTCGCAAATTGTTGGTATTAGGTATAACCATTATTGAATAAAATTTATAGAGCACAGAAAAGGTGTTCCGTAAATAAACGAGTTATGATACGTTAGAGTTCTAAGTATTTGCACCGTTGCAACAAACACCCTGTATAACCAACCTTAACTTGAAACTATCTGTAGAATAGTAAGTGGTATTGACTAACAGTCAGCGGAAAAATTTATTTTAATCTGTGGAAATGTGACTTGCGCTGGTTTCATCAGTGACGACTGCAAATGTCAAATTTGTTTGAAAAAGTGGAATAACTTGGCAACGTTGCAATGAAATTTTCAAAAACAACTTATTTTTATAAAGGGAATTAAGCGGCCAATCGGATTACGCAAAAGTATAAAGAGTGTTTAAGTTTGAAAAACAAAAGTTTGGTATGGCTCTCTGATGCGAAACACCCTGTATAAACAAAAATAATTTAGAAATGTGCACAAATGATTAAGTAGCCCACTTGTATAATATCTTTTTGTTAACTTAATTAACAAAGGAGTTATCAAAGAATTTCGCATTGTTGGGACACCCGGTATTCATGGGCGTAGTTAGAGATTTCTCTAAAATAGGTCACCAAAGTGTTTTGATTCATTTTTGTGATTTTTACGTTTTTGTTTTACATAACAACATAAGTTAACATAAGCATTGTTTTATAAGTATTATCACAGATAAGGTTAACCACTACCTTATCTGTGGTATTATCTTTATCCACTAGAAAGCAACAGGGGTAAATGCGGTGAATCTTAAAATTTAAGGACTTAACGTGCTGCCATCTATACAATCATTGTAAATACATAATTATATTAAATGTTTATATTCCTCGCTATGCCATTTTTAAAACTATAAAAATTTTTAAGATTTCCTAAGTTTAAAAAAATAACTGAAACTTTCATAGTTTTACAACTTTCAAAATTTCAGTATTTTGAAAATGTTTAAAAATTTTCTGTATTTTAATTTTTCCAAATTTTCTAAATGTTTATAAAAATGACAAAAACGTAAATTAGTTCAAAATTTCAAACTTAAGAAAATTTCAGTTTTAGAAATATTTTGTGAATTTTCAAAAATTTCAGTACATGCGAGGAAGGTCCAGTGGTGGTTGACAAATATTTATAAAAATTCACACCGAATTTCCACACGCAAATAATCATTTTTAAGCTACTTTCAATTCTATTATTCGGTAAAAGTTTAGTTATTGCTGTAATTTTTAAAATTACTTCATTCCTCTGGTGTATTCATCGATAATCGCTACAAAATTCAATAAAATCTTTCAGCGAGTTAATGGAGGCGAAAAAGCATGCAAACCTCTTGAGACATCTCGTAATAACTTAAACCTTATTGAACAGTATTCAATTTTGCGTATTCATTTCTTCAAACTCAAACACTTTTCTGAATGTAGACGAGGTCTTTTTTGCAAGTTTCGTCCTCGAGACATTCTTGTTGACAGGATTTAGTCATGCGTAATCGATTCGTTCCGGTTTTATTTTTCAGTTCAACATTGATGTATTTTTCGCTGATAGTTATTTGCAAAATTTGTGCTTTGCGAGTGAAATCTAAAATCGAAGCAAATATTTTCAAGGCGTAATCCAATTACTTATTTTCGCTACCTACCTACAACCTACATCAAGTTTAGGAACCGATTGCAACTGGAAATTTCAGGAAATTCCTACAAATCTTCTTCACATTTATGTCGTGTGGATTTAAAAAATATTCGGTTTAATCTTGCAAACTGAAAACGATGTTTGTGTTAGTAAAGTCTGAATTTTTTAGTATTTGACTTTCACATTTCTTTAGTTTTGTATTTCAACATCGAACAAACAATTTAAATTAATTATAATAGAGATATTTCAATTATTAAACAAATACAAATAATACATTAATTAAAGAAAAAGATTATAAATTAGCCATTTAAAAAAATTATCCGAATACTCCAACTTCATCCGATACAATTAAATATGCCTCGATCACATATTTTGGTGACAAATCTGAAAAAAATGCTAAAATTATAAACCAAACAAATAAATATAAAGTAAGTTTTAAAACAACTAGAAACATCTTAAACGCTTTGTTTAATGCAAAATCAAAAACAGACGATTTGCTAAAATCCGGCATTTACAAATTAAACTGTTCGCATTGTAATTCGGTTTATATAGGTCAGATAATTAGAAATTTTGATATTAGGTATAAAAAACACGTACGTTGTTACAAATACAAACACCCACATAAATCCAATTACGCTAAACATTTACTAGAACAAAATCATTCACTGAGATCTAATAACACCATAAAATGTTTACACTTTTGTGATGATAAACGTAAATTAGATATACTAGAAGCTTTTGAAATTCACAAACATTTAAAAACTGTACCGTTAATGAATGAGCAAATTGATCTCTTAAATTCTCCTCTATTGGACATTTTGGAATAAGAAATCAAGTCATCTGCAGACGATTACCGAGATCAAGTCACCAAATTCTATTGCTATAACAACACTAACTGTTTACTTTTTCATATAACCTCTGACAATGGCATGTAAACATGCCGAAATACGTATAAGGTTAAAATAAATAAATATTGTTGAAGTAATTAAGTATTTTGTATACCTATAATCAATAATTTAAATTAAATTGTCATAAGCAAGGTCCTAAAATTTTTGGAATGATTGTTTTTCTTTTAATCAAAATACACATATTATTACAGAGTCTTTACAGAAAATTGTCTAATTAACTTCAACTGCATCCAAAGATTACGTAAATATTGAACGTTTAATTACAAATAAACAAAGTAGATAAACAAACAAGCTTTGGAAGCAAATTAGAGCAAATAATGAAATCACGGGAGTAATTAAGCACTATCATTTATTTACTAATTACCAGCCTATTATTTGCAAGTTATTAAGGCGATTAAAGCTCAAATTGCTGCTTTAACTTCGACATTATTTGAAGGAGTCGTTAGCACCTGTCATCAAATTCACAATTAGGTTCTTCACATTAAGGATAATTTACTTGGAAAATAAACGTGTAAAAAACAATTTATTGGTGACAAAAAGGGAGATAAAGATTGGACAAATGTTGCTCTACCTTATATCGACGGTGTTGAGCATTAGCAGCAGAAATAAACCGACATATATCTAAGCAACAATGTTGTAGATAAAGAGGACCTACAGCTTTAGGCTCCATTTTGAAAAAAAACTGTTGGACAACTGCCATGGGACTTTCCTCGCATTGATGGAAATTTTTAATATATTTCGAAAATTTTCTTACTTTTAAGGAAATTTGGAATATTTTTAAAATTCTCGATAAAATTTTGAATATATTTTTACCGGTTGTTTTTTAAACATTTAAAAATTTTGCTTTTTTTCAAAATTTTTGAAAAATTTTTTATACTATATAATTTTTTTAAACTAAAAATTTTTCAAATTTTCCGAAGTTGAAAATTTTAAAACATTTTAAAATTATGAAAATTTTCAAGACAGTTTAAAAAAATTTGAAACTTAAAATTCTGGAAAATGAAAATTTCTCAAATAAAAACAATTTTGTGTTGAATTTTAATAATTGTTGAAAATTAAAAAAACAATTAATTTTTATAAAATTTTAAAAGAACAATTATGAAAATGTTTCAAACTATTAAAAATTATTTTTAAAATGGTTGGAAAATCTTCAAATTTTTGAAAAAATTCAGATTTCAAAAATTGAAAATTATTGAAAACTGAAAATGTTTGAAAGTTATGAAATTGTATGAAGAAACTTAAATATTCATTTTGAAAAAAAATAAATTTTTTGAAATTTTGGAAAACGTTGAAAATTTCTAAAAGTAATTACAATAATTTTCACAATTTTGATAATTTATGAATAATTTGCAAATTTTTAGAAAATTTGAACATTTATTCGTTTAAATCTAAAATCGATTTCACTATTTGGTGTTTATTTTGGAGATTATCCAATTAAACTGTTCGGTGAAACGACCAAAATAAAGCCTCCCAGAGGTGCTTTCTCAATAGAAGATTGTTCCTATTGTCATTTAATATGTTCATACGATTTTGAAACCGAAAATAACGTATATTTTTAACATTGACAATTCTATCGGGCTTGCGCAGATCGGTTATTTGACATGTGTAGAATAGGAATCTAAGATTCTTTTCCGAACGCATCTATTTTGAAGTAGGACCCCCCCTCCCCATTTTTAATCAGTTGAGTGGTTTTACAATATTTTGTGTTTTCTAGTTGCAACTAATATTAATGTGATAATCGTTTTTTTGGCACTTACTCAACTAACCTGTTCAGGTAAACGACCATAAGGAAATCTTCCAGTGGTGTTTTCCCAATGGAAAGTTGTTTCTATTGTCATTTAACATAACATGCTCATACTGATTTTGAAGCCGAAAATTAGTAAATTTTGGAGAAAAAAACTTGAAGGTGAGGGACAGGGACAGGGAATAAGGAAAACGCGTTTGCGCAGATTGCTTTTAATATTTTGTGTATTCAAGTTGCAACCAATGCTTATCCATTAAAATCTTAAAATGTCCTATAGACCTTTGGCTGATAGCTGTATTTCTGCAATCACTCGATTAAACTGTTCAGGTAAACGACCAAAAGGAAACCTCTCATTGATGTTTTCTCAATGGAAGGTTGCTTCTATTGTTAGTCCATTCGACATGCGTAGAATACGAACTTAAGGTTCTTTCGTCGAGCGCGTCTATTTTCACATAGAGACCTCTTCCCCCCCTTCTTTATTGGCGGACCAACCTCATTTTCTTGCGGTGTCATCCCAATGCAATTACCAATCTTTGAGCCAATTTTGGTGTTTCTGAGTTAAGGCGTCTGGACTGTAAAGTTTATACAGACACGCAACAGACAGACACACAGACACCTATACAAAGTCCACTTTATTGCAATACCTTCCCTCTATAGCTATATTTCATATGGCGAAGAAGGTAAAAATAGTAAATTCCACACACTTGGTCACAGAAACCTAAATTCACCTGCGCGTAGGATCCAAATGTAACCTTTCCGCCGAGTTCTGGCCGTAATTCAAAAACTAGCTTATAGATTATCCTTCAATCATGAGAGTAACTTTACCTGACTTGCACATGTTAGTTTAATACACAACAGAAACTTACACGCTTGAGTTTTGAGTAGAAACCGCGAACTCCATAAGCGCGTAGTTTGTCTAACAATACTGGAAGTTTATCGAGTGGAAAGTACGTGACAAATAGTGTATTTGCTACTCTACCCTTGCATTACGTCGCTATTAATACTAATCGGACGTTTCTGTTTAGAAATTTTAACCAAATTCGAATTAAGAACACTAATTTATGCTCAGTAGTGAAATAGCAATATGTGTTTCTAAAAAAATCGTTTCTTAGAAATTGGATCTGTGTAAGGATAATTTTGGGGTTATTTATGTACATGTACAGTAATGATAGATGTGGCAATGTACCAAGAAATTGGTTGCCTTATATTAAAGCTTGAGGATTATCTGTATATTAAATCGGTAACTGTCTCACCATAACATCACGACGAACTCTTTCACTCTCTCGAACTCTCTCGACTAAATTTATTAACTTTACACTATAACGGGCTCTTACATATCCACTCAGTTAATTGATTGTTTTCGACGAATGCTTACATTGCAGTCACCACTGTTGGTATAATTTGGTTATTTATGGCTTACTTTCATTCTGGCAGGTCGTAAAAGGAATTAATATGTTCTTAATTTTTCATAATGAAATTTTAAACATTGACCACGTTTAAATTGCAAATTTTTTGTTTGTTTGTTAGAGGTAAGAAATAAAAGTGTCTCCAGCAATAATGCAACTTCATTACGAATTTACATTACAAGCAATCTTATAAATTTCTAAAATAAATGAGATCATCTCAAGTTTACGTGCAGCTGTGAGATGAAATGAACCGAGTTGATTCTTTTTATCGTGTATTGACGATTTACGCCTATGTTTCAAAATAGGCTAAGAATTAATACAAATAACACTGCCGCGTCTACCAGCTTGCATTAAAGAAAAACTATCTGAACCCTACGCCGTGCGCGTTTTTAATTTCCTATATTGTTAGATTTGATGAATAATTTAGAATTCGAGATTTTTACGAAAATACATGATTTAGATCTACAAAAACGCAAAAAAATGATTTTCTAAAATGTCTGTTTGTGTGACGCCTCATAATCCCTGAATAGATAGTCCGAAATTGATGAGGTTTACTTTACTGTCAAAATTAGCTTTTAAAAAAACCGACACCGGAAGCAGAAGTTCGACTTATTTTTTGATAGCATTTGTTTCAGAAACGGATGTTTTTAAATTAAATAACAGAATTTAATAGAATACAATTACCATGGCGGCCGCTACGAATTTTTAAAAACTTTGGTTTTAACGCCTTTATTTCCTAAAAAGTAGTTTACAGATAGGGAGGAAGTTTGGTACTATAATAGCCCTAAGGAAGCACAATGACATTACGTAAAGTTTGTTATGTATAAAATATTGTACAGTGCAATTCTTCAAAAAATATTGCTCAAACAGTAACCACGCGATTTTTTAAAATTTTGTAGGCTCATATAGATAAAAATAGGCTACAATTTGGTTTGGGTTTATGTTTGAAAATATTTTTGTGACGGCTGTTATGTTTTTTTTTCTAAATCAATTATTTATGCCGATCCATTTAATGAACGAGGGATCATAAAAAACTTTGTTTAAGTTGAATTGCCCATAAGGAACAGTAGCATAAAGTTCACAAGTTAAATGTCGCAAAAATAAGGTAGGTTAATGTCTCCCTCCCACATAATTTTTGGCGGACCAATTTAACTTTTTGAAAAATTCTTTTCTTCAAACTTTTACACTACTTTCTAAATTTTCATATTTTTAAAAGTTTTAAAATCTGGCTGTGAAATTTTTAAATTGGAATGTCTTAAAAATTTAGAAATTTTGAAATTTTGAATGTGGAGTCATAAATATCAAAAAAATCTAAAGTTTAAGGAATGATTATTTAAATATTTTGTCAGCTAACCGCAACGAGACCTGTGTGCATAAGTCCGCTGTTTTTTTTTTCAATCCTTTTATTTGAATATTTACATTATTTTCAAAATTTTTGAAATATTCTACTTTTAAATTTTGAAATTTAAATATTTTAAAATTTGGAAATTTAAAACTTGGTATCATTTTTAATTTCGGAAATATAGAAAATTTGCATAACTTTGACAATACACATACTTCAAAAATGTGAAAACTCGAAAATTACATAAAATTCAAAAATCCAAAATTCTGAAAATGAGCATTATAAAATTTCGTTGGGCAACCGCCAAGAGATCTACTTCGCGTGAGCCCGTTGTCTTCTATTATATACTCTTACTGAAATTACTACATTGCTTTCAAAATTTAGAAATTGTCATTTTTATAGTTTTGAATTTTTAATCATTTTGAAATTGCGGTTTATTATTTTTGAAAATTTCAAAAAAATCTTTAAAGCTTTAAAACTTTCAAAAATTTCGTAAATTTCGAAAAATGCCAAAATTTTGAAAATCAAGTTTTGATACTCGAAAATGTTTTGTAAATTTCGACAATATCAAAAAACGAAAATTTAAATTATTAAACTTTTAAACTTCCGAAGATTTTGTTAATATCGAACATTTGAAACATGAAATCTTACAATATCTTCAAAATTTTCATTATGTTCAAAATTTTAGAAAATTTTAAACTGAATAATTTTGAAAATGTTGAAAATTTTCGTAGTTTCAAATCTTTTGTATTACTTGAAAATATTTAACATTTTATTGCATAATATAAAATTTTGTAAATTTAAAAAATGTCGAGAATGATCGTGCAACCGCCACAAAACCTACCTCGCGTAAATCAGCTGCCTTATTTTCTATTTTCTTATTCAAACTTTTAAATTTCTTCTAAAATGTTTAATAATTTTGGTTTTTATGAATTAAAAAAAAAATTAAATATTACACAAATTTCGAAAATGGCGAAATAATAGAAAATTTACGAAACTTTTGTAAACTTCGAAAATTTTGAATACGATATTTTAGATACTAATGATTTTCAAACTTCCGAAATTTTCATTATATCCAAAATTTAAAAATTACCGAAAAATGAAAATTTCTGAAATTTAAAAACTGTATTGAAATATTTGCCATAAATGTATCGTTCTTTTAGGAATAACTATTATATCGCAGTAACGCCCAAATCGAAAAAAAATTGAAACTCCGTTTGGCGATACGTAAGGTAAAAACTGTAAAAAAGGTAAAATTCAAGAATGAAAAATTATTGCCAAAGGCAAGATAACATGAAATATCTTATACCACAGTTAATCGTACATTGCACTGTTAATTTTGTACATTGTACAAGTAATAAGCACGTAATTATTGAAGATAAAACAGCTTTTTGTTGTTTTGAAAAGAGAATAAGCAAGCCAACCGCAAGAATAAAACGTCAATAGTAGTATGTACGCAATTACTTTAAAAGGTATTTTAGCTAACCTCATACCGCAACTTAGGGTTGAACAATCATTAATAATAATTAAGCTCTATCACGAGTTGTACGACAAAAACGGGATGACAATACCCCAAATTCCAAGCGAATTCCAACAAAGCGCTCGACTGTCGGCGAGAATTCTCTCTTCGTAATATAATAACTTCATAAAACTCGGAAAGTTGGTGCATCGAGTCAAAGTTTCAGATTTCAGGTCTTAAGTTGATTGTAGCCTTTATTCGATTTATTACATGAACGTGAAACGTTTATACCTTAGGACAGATTCATAATTTATGGTTATACATTTCGCATTCAATTCGGCGTCTACGCAGTGTGTTTTCGAAACTTTTCGGAAAGTTGTAATGAGAAGACTTTTCGAAAATTTTCTTCCCGCCCGACGTTAGGGGCGAACCGGGCCCATTCTTCGTTATTAAGCTTGAAGCTCTAGCTGGATTTCCACTTAGTGCTCCATCCGTCTTCATTCGCTAAGTTACAACATAAAAACCGAAGGCTTTAGTATTGCCGCTTGAATGAGACTTTTATCGTCTTTAGAACTCGCTTAGTACTAGTAAATTGCAATATAAATTTATTTGGAAACAAAGTATGACTAGCTAAAGCTTCATTTTTGTTTGTGAAAAAGCTCCGTTCTTAACTCGCGTTGTAAAATATTTAATACCGACGCAATTTAAATGCTAAAAGTCTGTTTTAAATGCAGCTTATTTAATACTACGAATTAGAATATTTTGTCCAGTCATAGCTGAATAAGTTAAGCTAGTGGTTTTCAGTAGAGCGAGTTATCTTATATATGGCTGACCGCAACCCGCCAAGCTTTGATCAAATTTGCAGGATGCACTTCGCGCAAACCGTAGATCCCCTCTATCTAGAATTGCTTAAAAACTAGATAGAGGTTAATGAAGTCCTAACCATCATTAAGTAGAGATAAGGGTTTTATTAAAAGGGGTGAAATTGATACCATACATTACAAGTTGGTCTGATACAGTGAAATTTAAAAGTAGAAAAATTGTAATACTATTTCAAAACAAATGCTAGGGATGATACATTAATTAAAGAAAAAGATTATAAATTAGCCATTCAAAAAATGTATCCGAATACGCTAACTTCGTTCGATCCCATATTTTGGTGACAAATCAGAAAAAATTGCTAAAATTATAAACAAAACAAATAAATATAAAGTAAGCTTTAAAACAACTAAAAACTAAAAACATCTTAAACACTTTGTTTAATGCAAAATCAAAAACCGACGATTTGCTAAAATCAGGCATTTACAAATTAAATTGTTCGCATTGTAATTTAGTTTATATAGGCCAGACAATTAGAAATTTTGATATTAGGTATAAAGAACGCGTACGTTGTTACAAATACAAACACCTACATAAATCCAATTACGCTAAACACTTACTGGAACACAATCTTTCAATGACATCTAATAAAACTAGAAAATGTTTACACTTTTGTGATGATAAACGTAAATTAGATATACTAGAAGCTTTTGAAATTCACAAACATTTAAAAACCGTACCGTTAATGAATGAGCAAATTGATCTCTTAAATTCTTCTCTATTGGACATTTTGGAATAAGAAATCAAGTCATCTGCAGACGATTACCGAGATCAAGGCACCAAGTTCTATTGCTATAACAACACTAACTGTTTACTTTCTAATATATATTTTGACAATGGCATGTAAACATGCCGAAATACGTAGAAGGTTAAAATAAATAAATATTGTTGAAGTAATTAAGTATTTTATATACAGATACAGAAATAGACCAAATGTATTTAATTGTATAGGGTCGTAGAGCTAGAGATATTAGCAATTATATAGTTTGTGTCTCAGTCCGCTAATTTCACTGTGACGCCTTCTATGAATTTTTTAAAATCTAAAATGTACACCCTTTTATTTAATACACTGAGGACGATAATCTATTTCTGATTAAGCTACATTTCTCATAAGTGATAGTGGAATTAGATTCATAACTTGATTTTTGGGTACAGCAATATTTAGGGGGGCGGGGGTTAATTTTCCCCCTCTTTTCCTAGTTTTATTTAATATACAGGGGATTATAATTATAAAACATTATTGCTCATCATTGATAGTAGTATCAAAATCTATAATTTTAAATTTTGGTTATTTTTATATTTACAGCGGCTAAGCTTTCCCTCCCTTCAATTGTTTGGGGAATAAATGAAAATTGTTTTTATTTTGCGCAACATTATCTAGAAAATCAAAAAATCGATTGTTTTCTCAGAAAACTATTTTTGAATTCTTAGCACGTAAGACTGTGCCGCCTCTGTACTGGTTGCTGACTTCGTTCGCCCACTTGCCTTAGCAGGGGCGAAAACATAGGATTATAGTCACGGTTGGCACCAAAACGTTTATACAAATGTAGTACTTTTAAATAATAAGTAACATTATCTAAAGTAACCCTGTCGTCGATTTTATTAAAGAGTTTTCCGTCATCTATCAAAATCACATAATTTTCCCTTAAAATTTTATCGAGAATATTCTTTTGTCGTCAAACTTTGAGAGATTTTTGAGCTTAAATTTAGTGACTAAAATTCCAAATTTGTGTATGTATTGCTGCTAGGTTAAATAATGAAACTCGAGTTCTTTATACATTAAGTTCTATCCCTAAAATTCTACATTTTCTTGGATATTGCTTGCTTTGATCTTATTTAGAATTATCCAAGATTCTTGTGGTAGCCCCTATTTTGTTTCTTAATGCTGTGAGTTTGTCTTCTCAGGGCAAAGAAAATGTTATTTCACACCTATATCTACCTACCAGCACAGTATAACAGTATAAGGTTGACAAGTGATTTTGTAGCTTCCGTTTTGACAAAAGCCTTTGTTACGTCAAGCATTGTCGCTCTAGAACCTTTCCAGCAAATGATATACTTCCTGCGTTCAAAATAAATCACAACCTTCCCTGTTATATCCCGCCTTGCTTGAGTAATTTATGAAATAAACGTTAAGAAGCGTTACAATTCAAATTATGTTACTTTTTTATAATTTTCAGAAATCTTTTTCTAATAATAATAATAATAGAGTTCGCATCTAAATTTAATTTATAATAAATTATTGAGCCACTACGCTGGAAAATTGATATAATCGGCTTTTCGTGCTTCTCCGATTTTTGATCTTGTAAATTTAAAACCAGCATTGAAAATGACGCATGCGCGGTTTTAGATCAGTGATCTCCGGTTCGAATTCTAGACACCACGTGAAATGAAATATGTTAATATTACGTTTAGAAAACGTCACGTTTAGTTGAGGCTGTTCCATGTTTTAACATCTGACCTGAAAACTTAGTTATGTCATCCGAAAATTCCGAAGCGATCTCATTTTCAGTGCAAGTAGTGAACAGTGTCAGTTCTAATTCGAGAACCAACCCAGGAATTTAATTTTTGTACCTCTGTAATTAAATTACAACGGTTTGATGCGTGCCCGTTTGTATTTTCTAAAATGTCGGTAAAATAACGTTTTGGTGGAAGTTGGACGCTATTTCAAGCTGAATTTAACTGTTTTTTTCCAATTTCAACAGAAGAAAAGTAAAACCAGTAAACTAACACACACAAAAACCAGTAGCCAGTTTGTTTCTTTTTATTCAGAAAAACATAGTCAAAAAACGAATTTATTTCTACATTTTGTAGTAGGCGTTGAGATATGTTTAAGTTAGAACGGATATTTTTCTCAAAGCAATCGTTCATAATTCTATTTATACTATCATCAAGTTGTTTGTAACGTATTAATATTGCCCTACTTTCTTTCAAATTATCAGGTTCTGTTATTCCACATTCGTCTTTTTTTAAACATGACATCAATATTTTTAAATTTAATACAGTACGCGGCAGTGGAGAAAATCTTCATGTCCCAAGAAAGGGATTATGATTTTAAAGGATGGTTGCAAGTAACCGTGCAGGCTTACACTTGTAAGATTAGTCTCAGAAAGTCATTTTTTACAAGCAAGCACAGTTTTATTAATCTACCGAGCTTCAATGCAACTTTACGTTGTTAAATAATGTTTTTGTGACTTCAAGGTTAACTGTGTGTACAAGCTGAAACGTATAAAAGTACCTCTCTTAAACTCAGAACTCGATATATGTTCTATTATACCAAATGCGCATCCCTTCCACCTGTATCAAATTTAATGGTGAGGGGCCCTTGCTACTAGAACCCATATATTTACGCGTCTATCATATAAAGCGCATATGCGTTTGTACAGCGGACCGCAGCAGTTTTCAATACAGACAAGCAAACTTGAGTTTATACTGTTTGTTTGCATTATTTAAATATAAACTTCCGTTGGCTGTCATTTTGAAAACAAACTCCGAGAAAGAATCATGCAGATCGAGCTGTTCGTGTAAAACGCTGGCGCAGTACTTGATTTCAACAGTTTGTCCAAGTTCAAAAACGTTTGTAAGAATTTTTTTTAAATACAAATATTTGGAATTTACATTTTGTACAGTAGCGTAGCCAACCAATCCCAATCCTAAATTTGTCAGCATAAAATTAGAGGAAGGGGAACATGTAACCCCACCAAATATAAAGTTTTCTAAAAACTAAAATTACATTTTGGTTCTACTAGTCACGATGCGTAATTCTGTTTAGGCAAAAGTTATTTATTGATTCCCGTTTAATAAATAAAAAGGTATCAATTTTTAATTTTCCAAAATTCATAGAGGGTGCCACAGTGGAACTATGGTATCCAGCAAAAAAACTTAATTGTAGCCTACGCTCGGCTCTGTAAGACTACAAAGGTAAAAAAACATATAGTCGGTGTTTGAGAAATATTATGTTGAAAATTTCAAGTAATTGCAATCGTATAGAAGGTTTGGTATCTATGGAAAAGTAAAAAGTAATTACAATTGACAATTTGAAACTTAAAACTTATTATGAAGAACGCTAAGGAAGTATAAAAACTGGTAACATAAATAAATGACGTTTATTCAAAGAGCATATTAGTGTGCAAATAAAAAATCTAAATATCTTTTATTTAATATTTTACAGTGTACTAAAGTATCCGTTGTAAAAGTTGACTATGATAAAATTGTTGATAGAATGTTGCCTCGTGCTGTTAAACAGAATTTTTCAGAAAAGTTGAACTATATGCAAAATCTATGGGAAATTATGTTTTCCTACATTTTATGTCTCCAACTGTATAATTTTTATCAGACGTTTAATCAAAAAACAATAATTTTTACTTTGAAAACTAATTCCGAGTTAAGCATTGTCCGCTCTGGTCACTACTCGGATGGGTGACCAGAGGAATATACCTGCAACCAGCCGGGCTTCGGAGGGCACGTTAAGCTGTTGGTCCTTGTTGGCGTACTAATATCTTTGGCAATTATAAACCATTTAGTTGAACTTCGTCTCCTTTTGGCGGGTAAGGCCAGCCTCCTTCCCGACATAGTGCAAAGAGAGCTCACAGAACCCGCACTAGTTGCGGGTATTAACCAGGCTGTTGGCCTATAATAATAAGAAGAAGAAGAATATTAAGCAACAATCCAAATAAATATTAATAAATTTAAGACGCGTCGATTTAATCTGAGAGTAGCAACAATACTTTTTAATGTCTGGGTAGTCACGCACGTACATTACGATGCTGTCTTTTATGCAGAAGTCCCGGGCTCTAATACTGGTTAAGACAAACTTTTAAAATTCTTTATCGCTTTTAAACTGTTTTCAACTTCTTATAACTGAAGTTTTAATGTTTAATTATGTTATAATCGTGAAATAGGTATCAATTTAATTATTTCATTACCTGATGTATTAAAATTACACTTTACTGTGTCGTGTTTATTTTACTATTTGATTGTAGAACTGGTGTGAAAATTAAATGAAAACTATTGTTACTCTATGATAAACAGAACGCGTCTTAATATTATTAATATTTATTTACATTTTTGCTAAATTTTAAATGTAGAAATTCTTATTTTTTAACTAAACGGCGCTAATAACAGCTACTAATAATAATAAAGTTAAAATTCTTAGCCAGAGTATGGTAAGGAAGTACAATCTGCAAAAATATAATTTCCCATGCATTTTGCATATAGTTCAAACTTCCTGAAAACCCCCAGTATTTTATAAATGATATAATGACTAGCAATTAAGTGCGCATGCGCGAAATAAGGAGCAGATACAAACCAAAATAGGTCATGTCTGGGGCATGTCAAGTGTTTTTAACCGAGTTGGTGTATACAGCTACGAACAAAATAGGATTTAGCGCCAATATAGTGCCCGCACCAAAATAGTACTCACGGTGTGTACGTAGTCTATGACGCCAAAAAAATTTGTTGACGTCAAAAAATGTTTGTTGTCGCTAAATAATGTTTGACATCTAAGTATAATTGATTTTTGACGTCAAAAACTCATTTTCAGACGTCAAAAACTAATATTTTAATCTTCTGGCGTAATAAAATTGCTTTTCACTGTAGGAATATCAAAATATAGATTTTTGACGTCAAACAATCATTTTTATCGTAGAAATAAAAAACATAAACTATTTAATTATGAATAAATTAAACGAATTGTTTTACGTGAGCAAATACATGTTTTTTAGTCCAAAAAGTGATCAGTTAGCGTCAAAAAATCATTTGCTGCTACGCCACTGTCTAAAGTATAAGAAAGTCTAACCAAACTGCTTCCCTCATACAATGAAATATAGTTCATTTAATTTATTGATATGTTTTGTCATTTACAATGAATTTTTACGAAAACATACAACGTTGTGAATGACTCAAAAGCACCAAACTTGCGCGCATTTTCACTAAAAGCATCTTCGGTGTGGCAAAATTGACACATGTGCAAGAAATACGTCTTAAAAGCCTCTATTCTGATGTTTTAACGATGCACCTCTCGTCTGTCACTCGGCAGTTTCACGGCGTGTCGCGGAATTCTGCTCTCTATTACCCTTCATTTCCGTTGCAAACGAGCTCTCCTTTGAAAAGTTGACTCTGTACCAGAAAGGTGTAAAATATGTCTGAAAGCTGTTATTGGTGAAGTGATAAGGAGGCTTGACGATTAACTAAAGGCATTTGGTCACGATAATGTAATAGAGATCTTATCGGCGTTTGAAATATTACGAAAGTAGACACCGAAATAGCTTAATTTACTAATTCGCTGGTTAGAATCTCGAAATAGCCGTGCTGAAGGATGTGAAATGTGATATTAACTTGATTAGGGGCTATTATTAGGGGCTCAAGTGGACTCTTTCTTTGATAATTATCTATAAACGTGTGCTATCGCCACTTCAGTTTACACCATTTAGTAATTTATTTAAAAGGTCGAAAAATAAAATATAGGGTGTTAGGGCCTATAGACGACTCGACAGCTAAGGTT
Source organism: Ctenicera cuprea (assembly GCA_958336395.1). Classification (NCBI taxonomy): domain Eukaryota; kingdom Metazoa; phylum Arthropoda; class Insecta; order Coleoptera; family Elateridae; genus Ctenicera; species Ctenicera cuprea. Next base: position 10,073,077 of record OY284491.1, read on the forward strand.
ATATCGCACCTGTTCAACAATCCCGCAAATTCGCAATTTCAGAAAGAATCCTTAGCTGTTGTCAAAATTTAACACCGAACCCACGGCATACTAAATCAAGCCCTTAAAAATTAACAGCTACCAGCGAAACCCGTGGGCTATGCCGCACGGTTTTTTAGTTGAATAATAAATAAGCTAATTAAGTAGTTAGTGTAGCGAACCCCGAATCGATGTCCTAGTTTTATGAATACTATAGCGATTGCTATAATTCTACATATTAAATTCAGATCCCTTTGACCTGTCTCAACTTGCAAGGAATGCTACTGCTGCTAAGCATAACCCAAGTGGCGTGCGGTGTTTTTACGCTTTACAAGTTATTAAAAATTCTGTAGAGCGTAGTCTACGGGAACAGTTAGTTCTTCTCTAATTTGCGAGCTGATAGTGTCAACGCAGCAGTTTATTCCTTTGCGCGTTTCTTACTGTAGCTTGACCTCCTAATATTTGGTTCAAGTTTAGTTTTCGTTTGTTAATATCTTTTTAAACATAAGCGTAATCTTTTCCGCACACTACAAACAAAATCAAATCGCTTCATTACATCTTATAGCTTAACCTGAGGTGGTCGTATTTACGAATGTAAGATCGCTAATAAATCTGTTTGCCCAATTACTGCTTCTACTTGTACATATTTCCGGATTTAATATGTAGCTTAGCGTCTTTCGTCGCATAGTTTAATAAAGCAACGCAAATTCGTAATTCAGTTGCATTGGCGCCTGAGATTAAGGAGCTTGAGTTCCCGCTGTTAACGGCCTCGGTGTAAGGTTCTCAGAGTATGTTTTCGTAATGACGCTATCGATATCAGCCGATTATGTTACAATAATACACGCAAATAATAAATCCCAAACTTGTTTATTTTTATAGCGAAACTGTAGCGGTCTGCTGTACAAAGGAATATGCGCCTTATATAATGGACGCGTAAATATGTGGGTTCTCTTAGCAGGGTCTCCTTACCACAATAGTTTAGACAGGTGGAAGGGATTCCGATAGATTGCAAGTCAATACATTTAACATGGTAAATATGTTATTTTTTTAATATATTTAGAATTTCAAATCCCAATTCAAATGTAATTTGATTTCACTCCGATTTTAAACTTAAACTATAAACTTCAAAATGCATTGTAAGTCAGTAACTTCAAACACTGCAAAATATTTTTTCTGCTGCATCGATATATATTTTTTAACTCGCATCCAAATGTAACTAATTTTAGTCTGATTCAAAAATTAAAGTTTAGGCTTTGAATTCAATTTCAAGTCAGTAAATCCAAACGTGGGAAAGATTTATTCTTTTGCATCGATTTACTTTAATTTTCCTATACTTTCAGTGTATGGAAGTATTGATTTCATGCAAATTTTCATTTTCAAACTTTTGATAGAAATACACGTTTTGGATCCAAAAACCCAAAAAACGGGTTTTAAAAAATGTCTGTCTGTGGGTGGGTGTGTGTGCGCTCCATAACTCCCAAACGGATGGTCCGACATGAATGAGCTTTGAAATGCGGGAGTATATCAAAAATTAAACAGGAGCATAAGTTTTTTTGGTAGCCCTTTTGCAGTGAAACCAATTTTTCAAATCTCAAACTGGAATCTGAAGGACTTTCTGGCAAATCTAACGGTTTTTTTTCAAACTTTCTTGCTTTAAAATTGCGGCCGCTACGATTTTTGGAAAATTTTGAATTTAGTGCCTTATTCCTGAAAAAATGGGTTTAACAGATCGGGTTTAAATTTTTTATTGTAATATCTTTATAAAGACACAATGTTACTGTGCAGAAAAATTTTCGAACGGTTAAGAGCTATTGATAAAACAATATTTTCAAAATTTTGGTAATCTTAAAATAGATTATTGCCCAAAAACTGTACACACATTTTTTTTAAATAATTTGATAAGTATATAGGACTTCAGATGAGCAACAATTTAGTTTGTGTCTCAGCCCGCTAGTTTCTTTGTGACGTCTTCTATGAATTTTTGAAAATCGAAAATTTTAGCCCTTCTCTTTAATAAACAGATGACGATAAAAAATTTCTGTTTAAGCTAAGTTGTTTATTGGAATAGTAGCATAAGAATAATAACTTTAAATGTAGGTGCAGTAATGTTAGGGGCGTTAATTTTTCACCCCCATCCCTACTTTTGGCGAAAAAATTTGTCCATGCGTTTTCGGAATTTTTAAAGCACGAGCAATCTTTTTCCAGAAAATCAAAAAATCGCAACTTAAATAACATAGAAACGTCGATGATAACTTAAGAGCAGGGAGGGGGCCTATTTTCGCTCAAATTCTTATTCCATAAACAAAGAAAACAGCCAAAATACTAGAAAAAACGAAAGTGCAGCTATTTTGAAAAACGGCCGCCATTTTGGTGTTCCACGCGGATTTAGGACTGGCTTTCCTTCTTAAAATATTCCTTAGCGTGCAAGATGGCATATTTATGAAATATGGCCATAACACCCGTAACTGAAAAGTATTTTTCAAATTTAAAACTTCTCTAAAATAACATGTCTTAAAATACATTTTGCGGTCTAGTTTTCTTAGAGCTCAACCGAACTGCAAACAAAACATTGTAAATCAATAAAGTATCGAAACAGCTTCGAGCAAAAGTAAAGATTGAAACAATGAAGATCAACTACTGCACCTGGAATACAAACAAAATCCATTAGCAAAATGTTCAGTCTTTGAATTGTAGTAAGCAAGCAACCTGTGGCCTAAGGTCACCTTTTCGAACAACTTCAGGTTCAGCCATGACAATTTTTATTAAAACAGACAACTAAGTCTAGCACAAAAAAGAGATTTTCTCAAACTAAACGAAAAAATTGTTTAATACAAAACAAATCGGTTCAACTGTTTCTTCAATTCACATAAAAGCTGTTTAAGACTGTCCCTTGGCATCCTATAAGTTTGCTACTAAACTTTATAGCTTCAGTTACAGATTACTGCTAATTGCTTTTTAATAGTAAAATGGACTTCGGCAGCTACTGACCCATAAATTCCCTTGCTAAACTTAGGTCCAGCAAAGTCGGACCTTGTAAGGGCGGTTCATTGGATCAAGAGGATAAGAATATGTTCAGAAAACTTTCAAAGTACTTAGTTACTATAAAATGTCCAATATCGCTGAGAGCTATTGTATTATATTCATTGAGGCTTTGGCGGTTTCTCCAAACAACCTAACAACATCAACAGGGAGGATGGTTTTAGACTCAGTAAAGCTTGGACTCCGGTACTTTATCCTCTGAGGACTCCTAAGCATCATCGATCTCACGATCACGCTCCACCGGATCCGTCTTTGCCCAACGGTGACAGCCAACCAGAACTTCGCCGTTCTACCCGACTGGCTCAAAGAGGTTTAAATACCTCCTCTTCCCGAATTTGAATTCAGTGTTCTGTTCACTCTGAAGATGCAAGCTGCAATGTCTTGCGAAACGTTAGTTTGTATGGGTTCACAAACAGCTAACAGGCATAAGCCGATTAAGTATTATTGTCCTGGCAAACAAAATACATTAAGATCAAATCCTTGTCTGCCCCAAGGTTTAAATAAACTAAACCACGGCCCTGTTTAGGCAGGCAGGGCCTACGAACAATATTGCTCAAATTTCTAGAGCAAATGCTTGTAAAGGCAGACAAGCTACAGGTCGGTCATTACCTGATTATGCTGGTTGTAGTTCCCAAATGACGACGCGGTCTAAGCCGAAAGTAAATTGTTACATTGACAGCTATTGTATTGTTGCAGTATTTCTAAGCAATACCCTGGTCATGCGTCTGATGTTTGAAATACAATTCTTTGATACACAAATTAAGAGGCAAATGTTGCGGTATTGATAATGCACCTGCTAATAATCCGTCTGATGCTTGAACTACATTTTTCTGAAATTTGAGTTAAGTGAAAATGGGTTTGATGCTTGAACAACAGCAAAGAAAGCGCTTAGAATGTCACATAAACTCCATGTTTCTGATGCTTGTAGTAATATTGTTCTTACATTTTATTTGATGGAGGCTGCTGTGGCATTCTGAACGCATACATTGATCATGCTTTCGATGCTTTGAACTACAAGATGCTGAAATATAAACCGAACGAGAAATTTGTGACATTCCAAACGTATCTCCTGATAATACATTTCAAATTTCTGAAACTAGAAATAAAATTGAGCAAAGCGCTTTGTCTGTACGTTCCTATGTACTTTAAACATCCTTATCATATTTAAAAATAAGCCAAGCATTTTGCCTAGACTTTCCTATACTTTTATACAAAATAATCCATATACATATATAAAAGCACAAAGGTTTTTTTTCTCCGGTTGCTCCAGCGGCTACCGCTTCACCAATTTGGACCATTTTTTTTTAAATGAAAGGTCTCTATCCACAGATGGAACATGAAACATTTTTATATTTTTATTCTAAGTCGATTTTTTAATAATAATTATTTTAATTTATAATATATGTGAAGGTCGGCTAAACGCGCGTCACTTGGGGCGCCATCTACAATAACGTCGCGTGTCATTATTAGAACTAATGCATCACGTGACTTGACATTTCGCCGGTTCTGTCAACGCTGTCTGTCAGTGCATTGTGTGCTGGGGTAACACTAGTCACTTTTATATATCTAATCGCAACAATCACAGCACATCTAACTAAGAACGTTTTCAGTTGTAGGAAATTTAAATATAAAACCCTGCTAACCCCTCATTGCAAGAAAGACAACTAAACCACTTGCTGGGTAGAAATTTTAGACTCATGCGGTACAAAACTAGAAGGTTAGCTTTTGACTATTATCACGGGATTATGCTATGTTCATCACTGCGTGTTTCGCAATCTACCTCGCCTATTCTGATGTTATAAGTGATGCCACTATGCTGAAAATGTTACGAAAAAAATTTAAAACTTTTTTTTGTTTTGGAAAAAGATTCCGCCGTGTTAAGCAGCGACGAAAAACCGAAGAAAAATTGTTTTCTAAAATTGGAAAAGGAGGGGAAAAATTAACTCTTCTAATTATTGCTGCACCTAAACATTAAGTTCTAAATTAGATCCTACAATTACTCATGAGCAACGTAGCTCAAACAGAAATTTTTTATCGTCTCTTGTTTATTAAAAAAAGGGCATAAATTTTTTCTGTTTTCGGAACTTCATAGAAGGCGTCACCGGGAAATTAGTCGAATGGCACATAAAACAAATTATAGCTCATTTTTAGCTCTATTAACCTCTAAAACTTAAAACAGATCGTGTTGTAGAATGTTTTTGAAAAAGTCAAAACTTTGATATTTTTTTCATTTCACAGCCTTAGTAGTTTTAAAAATTCTAGTAGCTTATAGCATTGTGTATTTTTCGGGCAACTTTTATATCAATTTTTATCTCGATCTGATAACTCATTTTTGAGTAAATAGGCGTTAACATTCAAGTTGTCAAAAATTCATAGAAGGCGTCAGAGAGCTGGTACACAAAAGCTGGGACACGACTAAATTGAAGCTCATTTTCGGCTTTATGAACTACAAAATTTAAAAAAATCGTTTGTCCAGTTTTAGCAATATTTTTTTGAAAATTTCCGAAAATGAAAATTGTTTTCACTTTACAGTTTTTAACTTTTCGACAATTTTTGTGCACAGTAACATTGTGTTTCTATAGGGCTATTACGCGCTCTGTCATGCTGTGTTTTAATAATAAGGCGTTAAGGTCACGATTTTCGAAAGTTATAGCGGCCACCATTTTAAAGCTGAAAAATTCGAAAAAAAAACGCTAGATAAAGTTTTTATCACATTCCGTTTTCAAATTTATAAAATTTGGTTTCGGGAAAAAATGCTACCAAAAAACAATCTAACTTCCGCTTCTGGTTTCGGATTATTTTTATTTTGCCGGGGAATTTTTGATATATCCTCAGATTCTAAGGCTCATTGAAATCCGACCATCCGTTCGATAGTTATGATGCACTACACACACACACACACATACTTTTTTAGGCTCCTGGGGATCCAAAACGTGTATTTCCGTAAAAAGATCAAATTTGAACATTTCCATGAAATCAATACTTTCCTCTACTGAAAGTATAGGAAAGTAAAAGGTATGCTTGTAACATCGCACCAGTGTTGCCAGTGTACCGGATTAGCTAGCCTGCGTGTACGCCAGTAACCTGTGGGTATTTATTTGCAAACCGAAAAATTTATTTATAATAAAAATATCGATTTTTTTATCCTTAAACAGATCAAAAACACGAACAACGGGATGACAAACTCGTTTGCCAAAAATTTGGATGGGATAGGAAAAATTAACTTTCCTAAATATATCTCCACCTAAAAATTAGGTTTTGAATCACTTATGAGCAAGGCGTTATAGAAACATTAGCGGTTTGGAACACGAACGAAAGTGTACCGCACATCTTGCTATATGAACCTATAACATTTAAATAGGGCGTGTTGCCTATTTTTCAATAATATTTTTAGATATTTAAAAAATACTTTAATGTTAATATTTTGTCACAACAACAAATATGATTCCGATTTGCCAAGCCGTTTTGTAATAACCGTTGAGTAATAACTTATACAGCGTTTTAATGGGCTCTCTTCGTGGATCTTGTGGATGTCTATAGGACATCTATTTCAAATCCTGATGACAAATATTTTAAATCCTAAGAACAACAACGTTCTAATACAACCTCATAAGACATCTTTTTTTTAAGTGTTTATATTTTTGTAATAATAATATACTACGTATTCGCCATATTTTGTTTTATTAATAAAATGAACCAGAAATACAAGTCAATGTGATGGAGTATTTCCATTTGTTACCAAATCGGCTCTTTCCTTATGCCACCATAACCACTATTTCTACTCTCTTCAAGTTCCTTTGTGATAGATCTCGTTTGATCCTTCACTTAAATAGAAAGCACCAATTAATGTATACGTTCAGACTAATACAGCTTCAAAAAAAACCATACCTTTGTAAAAAATAACAGAATAAAATATAAAATATACAAACAAATATCACAAAATACCAAAGAACACTAAAGCTGGACGATGAATCAGGCGACGCGCCAACACCTGTTAACTTCCGGATTCGAATATTTCCGAACAGTAGCAATTCTTCGGTTGCGCATCGTAGTTTGTATGTGATTGGGCACGAACAATCGCATTTTTCATGAATTTTATATAAATATGTCCCACACTTTTATGCTAAATAGCATTTTAGTAATTTTATATTTACAATTACTTTTTACATATTTGAAAAATAAACAAAATATATTAAATGTGCAGCATACGGTCGTAAAATCGCATATTCTAGAACGTGCTTGTAGGATGTCTTATGGACGTCCAATTCTGGATATTCTATGGACATCCGTCTCGTATCCCCGCATGTGTATTGGACCTAAAATGGATGTCCATAGTGCTATCTGGAAAGGCTACAAAGTAAAGCTATTTACAAAAATTGTGGTTCTTGCCATTTTGAGGCTAGAAAGTTTGGAAAAAGCGTTAGAGTTGCACTATTCTGACATATTCTTATTTCAGATGTAGATAATTTGTTTTGCGCAAACTATGCTAACAAAAGAACTTGTCTATCCACCGTCTCTGGTTTTGCAAAAGATTTTGGTCGTTTGTTTGGGAGTTACTTTCAACAACACTCTTTTGGGTTCTGTAGTTACAAAACATGTATTTCCGTCAAAATATTTAATTCAAAATTTTTTTATGAAATGGATACTTCTTTACAATAAAGGTACAAGAATGCTATGTTTTCTGAACTCACACATTTTGATTATGCAGCTGATGCTCTAACTATAATTAGCTAAAACACAAGATTGTGCAAAAATGTTACATGTGCTTTAAACACACCGCTTGATCACGCGTCTGATGATTGCAAAAGGCTGTTGTGTTATTCTAAGCCCTGAAAATGCGTCTCATGCACAAACTGCAATTTCCTGAAATATGAATTAAGACTGAATGATGTTGCATTGTAGACGTACTGCGTCTGGTGCTTAAACGTGCGTGTTGCGAAATACATATTATTGGGATTTATTGTATTTTGTTGGTAGTTTTGTTCGATACAATAAAGTTGTTTCTTTGTGTTGATGTGACGAAAGCTCCAGATGTCAAAAAGGCAAAGAAAAGGATTTCTCCAAGAGGGCAGTGAACAAACGGAAACACAAGCACGTAGGGGTGAACGGACGCGGTATGAATGTAAATCCGTTGGCGTTTTATTGGCAACGAGCCGTTGTTATACGAATTTTAGCTGTTTAAACTTTCAAAATATATGGCGCATTTGACAGTTAGTTGTATTCGTAGCCGTGCACGAAGCCTTCTTGAATATAAATTAGTAAAACAAAAATAGACACCAAAAAAGCATATTTAATTAATGTCTTTCTCCGAATCTCCCATTTGCATGTGTTTTCATAAATACTAAGTTAATTTCGAAGCGAATAAATTAATTAAGTTGAAGCTCGGAGAGACCCCGTAGTTCGCGTCTCATATAATACGTCTTTCTTAAGAGCATTTGGTACTACTAAAGATACGCAGCTCTAAAAGCACAAATGAGATAACTAACCTGAATGTGGATGAGCTAGACGTTGAAATAAGATCGTGGTGGGGTTTAGTCGCCCTGCCGAAGATACTTCTACTAATTATGCTATCTTCGAGTCCCACTGGAGCGAAATTAACTTATTGTAGATACGGTTCAGGAATCTTGAGTTTCTCTCGCCGAACTGACTGAAACACTCACTGATATTATACACAGAGCAGAAGATTAGAAATGACCAAGGCCAGAAAATTTTTCATTACTAAATTAGAAATGACTCATGTGAGAAAATTTATATTAGAAAATTTTTTTTTATGTACTATAAGCATTTTTTTGTTTCATCCAAACAGGTCCTGTCCTCATTTAAGATGAAATGCAAGATTATGCGGCGCTACTTTTATCAGCGCAAAATTAATGTTGATTTTTGGGATTTAACGCATACAAGCTGGGTGTTATCCGATAATATTTGATGTAGGGTGAAATACAGCGAGAAGCTTTACCCGAAGTCTAACTGTCACGAAATTTACTGTTGGTATGTTCTCTGATTGAAATGTCAGCTCTGATGTTCTGAAATGAATTGTCATCTCGTGAACGAAATATTACATGCTCTGGATATGAACTATTCTACTGTATTGACTTTTTTACTAGTGCAGGTGGAATTTTTGACAATTAATTATTATTAAAGGAAGGAAAAGTAGAAAAATTTAGAAAAAAAATATTAGAAAAAAAATATTAGAAAAAAAAACATAATTTGCTACTTTTTTTTATTTTAAAGAATCATGAAGCCGTGCGTGAGCACGACCCCATGATTCCCATCCCACCCCCTTACCCGGGCTCAGCACACTAAGTGCTCTTCACCGGTCTAACATGCCCCACCCCTGAAAGACATGCAACCCAACATACACACTACACTTACCATCCATGGACCCGCCGGATTTAACTTGTTCAGAAAAATTTGCGACGGGCAGTGGACTCGAACCAACTGCCATTGGGAGTCTAGTTTCAAAGCCTGGGACTTTAACCACTAGACCACCCGCCGGCCCAATTTGCTACTTTGAACATTCAAACATCAAATGGTAATGACTTAATGGAGCCAGAAACGTTAAGAATTTATATTTTACCTCGAAACTGAAGTTTTTTTGTGCGGAATTCAACTAAAGCATTGTTATATATAAAAGAGAACTAAACACATTTAGGAGACAATCAAGATTACATTGTATAATTTTTCTAAAAATATTTAAATAAAATCAGGTACCATTTTATATTCACACAATGAATTCAAGTAATAGACAAAAATTGTAGGGCGCTGTTGTGTCACTCATAGAAATAAAAAAATAAGAAAGAATTGTTACGACTTACGAGAAATTACAATTTTCATGGTAAAAATTTTTTGTGATGAATAAATTATTTGTTTAAAACCCATTATGATAAAGTAAAATTATTTGTAAGCAATAAAAGTATTTAGGAATGAAAAATTTTTGTGAAAAATGGAAAACCTTTTTTGTGGGAGATAAATATTTTTTTTATACATAATTTTCATTATGTTACAATTTTAGGCGACAGATGGGGTCGGCATGACTTTTTATTTCGCTATGTTTGGCAACGTTGTTAAGATTACACGTGGCAGGCCCAAAGCCAGCTGTTGTACCTGTCAAAACTTGAAATAAGGAAGGTTATAGCTACTCGCTTTTAGGTGAAATTGATAAATTACATGCTTAAACTTTTTGCTGTACCAATTTCACCTAAAAGCTCCACCAATTCTAGTTTTGGCAGGCACCCAGGCCTGCTGGCAACGTGTGATCGCAACAATGTTGCCAAACGTGTCAAATTAAAACGTCACCCAACCATCGCGCCATCTATCGTTTAAACTTATAACAGAAAAATGTATTTATCATATCATAAGAGCTTTTATTATTGCGAAATTATTTCTAATCAATATTTTTATTTTACGTATGAATTTTTTTATCATATGAGTATAATATTTTTTAAATTATTGTAAACATTTTAATAAAAAAAATTGTTATTCATAAAACCACTTCATTTATTATAAATTTTGTTATTTACTTATTAATTTTTGTTTGTTCTTTTCACTATTATGCTTGACACGAACGGCGCCTTATAATAAACACACGAAACAGCAAATAAAAACATATACACTTCAAACAAATTTTAAAACAACATATCTAAATTAGAAAATACAATTTTCTTTTTTTTTGTTGGTTTTAGCAAATCTGTCAATTTATTAATTTATATTTATAGCTACATTCCCATGGATAGTAATGTAATAATAACGTCAATTCTGCTGTGGGCTCCCTAGACCTGATCTCAACCATGTTCTCAACCTTCTTAGGGATAAAAACTTTTTGAGGTGAAGCTACTTACATATTTCGAGAGACTAAAATTCGCTCGTGGAGATGGAAGACGCTGAACATAAATGCGTCACGCTCTTATCAACGATCACGTACGCATTGACATTATACTTGACTAGACGGGGAATCGTATTATCTATGCTAGCTAATAGTGACCCGCAGTCGAAGAGAGAAATAGTTGTTCGGTAATGCAATATTTTCTGTTAAATCAGACAATTCAGTTAGAACACGCTAAGAAGATTCACTTAGAACTTGCGTGCTCGTAATACATTTTTTTTTGAGCAGATAAATTTTAAATCTAACCTTTTGTAAATACATGGCTAAATTAGCTCCTTTAAAGTTTAAATGCCACCAGTAATATAGTTATGTACAACTGTTTATTTTATAGTGAAAGGGTTAGGATTTAATAAAATCAAAAAAGATATGAACGTAACAAACAATTATTCTATGACAATGTTTTCGGTTAGTTAAGTTTTTAAGGTCTGTGTTAACATAAACTAACTATTATTATTTGTGCTTTTCGGTGACTTAATTTTGCACCTGCTTCAACAAATCTTGTACAGCTAACATTGGTTTTAACTACATGCAAACTATGTTAGCAAACTATTCTAACTACTAATTACAACGCTACGTTGATGACATCATTGTTATAGGAAAAGCAGGAAAATTACAAGAACAACTGGAAAAATGTATTAACTATAACAAAAACATAATAAAAAAAACAACGTGGTCTGGACGCTATCTTAACTACAAATAGTCACATTCAAAAAAAACCATCTAAAAACGTATTATAGACAGAGCGTTAAAACTAACACTAAAGCATAGAAAATGTTAACTAGAAAAAATAATTAAAATATCAAAAGTTTATCAGAACAGTTATTTAAAAAATGGCTAAAAGCTTTGCCTGTACTTTCTCATTCATATACAAAATAATTACTTTTAGTTATTTAATCACAACAATTACAGCACATCTAATTAAGAACTGTTTTGAGTTTGTAGGGTATTTAAATTTGAACCCTTGCTAACTAAAAACAATCATTAACTAGCTGGGTGTAAATTTCAGGGTAGTGTGTACGCAGCTATTCCGTAAGTTTCTGTCTATTATCATGTTCTTTCACTATGTTCATCTCCTACGCACTGCGTGTTTCGCAATCTAGATCGCACACTCTTAAGTTGTCATCGGGGAGGAGTTTTTTTTTAAAAAAAAAAACGATTTTTAAATTTTTTAGAAAAACATTTTGCAGGAATTAAGAAGCCAAAATCGCCAAGACCAATTCGTTCGCCACAATTAGAAAAATAGGAGTACAATTAACCCCTCCCCCCGCAGATATTGCTAGCTAAATTTTAATTCTGTGACTATTGTTACTCAAGAGCAATTTAGCTTAAACAGAATTTTTTATCGTTCCCCGTTTATTAAAAAGAGGGCCATAAATTTTAAATTTTCAATAATTTATTGAAGGCGTCACAGAGAATTGGGCGAAATAAGACACGAACAAAATTGTAGCTGATTCCTAGTTGTATAAGCCAACAAAGTTTTAAAAATTTACCAATTTTTGGGCAATGTTTTTGTTTAATTTAAAAAATTTTGATATTTTCACATCACAGTATTAATTTGTACAAAAACTTTCTTACATAATTACATTGTGTCCTACTAGGGCTATTGTAATATCAAATTTAATCTCGCTTTCGATCTGTCAACTCGTTTTTGGGTATAGTATACGTTAAAGCAATAATTTTCAAAAATTTATAGAAAGCACCACAGAGAAATTAGCGATCTGGGACACAAACCAAATTATAGACCAGCTGTAGTTGTATGAGCCTACAGAATTTAAAAAACTGTTAAGTCAGTTTTTAGCAACATTTTTTCGAAAATTTCAAAAATTTTGAAAACATTCTGACACCAATTGTACGGATTGTAATGCAATCCTTACAATCCGCAAACTTATAGGTCACACAAAACAATACCTAGAAAATAGCGCACCGGGCTATAAAAATAGTCGGCACAGCTTTAAAAACATTAAAAAAATAATAATCGGAGGAATTTGTGAGAGTGGCAACTGCTTTTTTATTCTGTAAAAGTGAGACAGTTCCGAATTTAATATATATATATATTTAATGTATACATTTTTGTCAATTACTTAAGTTTTATATTTTCCAGAGCAAATTCCATTAATTTCGTTAAGATAAAATGTGTTATTTGTTATTAAGCCAACGATCTTTTATTTAGACTATAAATATTTACATTTGATGTGCACCTCTCCCCGTTGCCTTTCATCGCGAGTATTAATTAAAATTTACCTCTTGATAACACGCTACAAATATATTTCATTAAATCAAGTTGAATTCAAGCTTTACATGTATTCATATATTCATACTTGTTACTATCACTTTAATTAACGATGGCGGATTAATTTTCCACCGTGTTGATTTGAAAATAATTAACACACTGCAAAAGCTACTGTACGTTTGTTTTAGTTGGAAGTTATGCATTGCTCTCTCATTACATTAGAATGTTTTACTAGGTTAAGTAAACAATTTAAACAAACAGCAAAATTAAAACAAATATTCTGTGGAAACTTTAAGGCTTTTTATGGAACGCCGCAGGTTTGCTTTTCATCCTGAACCATAGAAAACAAAATTACATTTTCCTCGTGTCACTAAATAATATGCCACATTAAAAATTGAATTTTATAAAGCACATGTAAATTTTATGTCAAAAAATGATTTTTAGATATGAAAACGTTTTATTGGCGTTTATAAATCATGACACTTTTGATGTCAAAAATTAATTTTATTTTGTCAAGAAACCATCTCTGCACCTACATCTGAAAACCGTTCAGGTAATTAACTAATAATAAAATAAAATAATAAAAGAGCGGTAAAATTATACGTAAACATTAAATAAATCTATTTCAGAAGTCGTTAAATAATTTTGTGACGTCAATAAATACATTTTTGACGTCCGAAATACATTTATTAATGTCAAGAATTAATTTCATTTTGACAACAAACCATTTCTGGACATTTAAAAACCGCCCAGGCAATTTAAAATAAAATAATAAATAAGCCAAAAAATGTTCGTAAACTTTCAATAAATCTATTTCAGAAATCTATAAGTAATTTTTTGACGTCAAGAAATGAATTTTTGACGTCACAAATTAGTGGCACCCGCGGGATACTTAAAATAGTCATGAGGATTAGAACTATAACGCAAGATTAACGATAGGGGAGCTACATACCGCATAGGTTTGTCAAAGGACACTCTCTTGCAATTAATTATAACTAGCGGAACCCGTGGGCTACGCCTCACGCTTTGTTTTTTTGTTTTTTGGTTACCAAATACGTTAATTAAGTAGTTAGTGTGGCGGACCGCGGATCGAACTCCATAGAGGTTGCTGTGGTTCTACATATTAAATGCGGATTCTTCGACCTGTCTCAACGTGAGAGGAATGCTGCTGCGGCTAAAATTACACAAACCAAGCGACGGGCGACGGTTCCTATGTTTTTCAAATTTAACAAAAAACCGCATGGTGTAGCCCACGGATACAGTGAGTTCTTACTTAAATGCGAGCTGGTAGTGTAAACGCAGCAGTTTGTTCTAGTGCGTTTGTGCTGTAGTAGCTCTAGCTTTAAATCCAATTTAATTTATGGTTGTTAATTCTTAGCCTATGTATTTTTAAACATTAGCGTAACCTTTTCCGCACACCATAAACATAATTAAATCGGTTCATTCCAGCTTACGGCTGAACCTCAGGTAACCCTATTTATTATACAAATGCAAACAAAAAAATTGCTTGTAATGTAATTGCTTAATATCTGTTTGTTCAATTACTGCTTTTATTTGTACATATTTCGGGATTTAATATACAGCTTAACGTTCTGGACAACACAACTTAAGCAAATGCAACGTAAATTTGATTAGTGTCCCAGATTAAGCAGCTTGAGTTCCCGTCATTAACTACCCCAATGTAATGTTCTCAGAGTGTGTTTTCGTCATGACGTTATACAAACAAATAGTATAATTGCAAATTTGCTTATCTGTAGCAAAAACTGTAGCGGTCTACTGTACAACGGAATATGCGCCTTATATAATAGACGCGTAAATATGTGGGTTCTCGTAGCAGGGGCTGTCACCACTAAAAGTTGAGACAGGTAAAAGGGCAGCTACGCCGCCGCTGCGTATCTCTATGACAGTTTTGGACTAAGTGTGAGCGCAGGCGGAAGGCGAAGAAAAAATTTAGACGTCAAAAATAGCTGTGTCGTTAGATGATAGCAAATCCGACGTTAGTTAATGATCTCTTGACCCTTAAAAATAGTTTTTGATGTCAGCAAAATTAATTTTTGATGTCAAAAACAGAAAACGTTAAAAATTCTGGTATTGACTTCAAAAATTTTATATTTGACGTCAAAACAGAATTTTTTTTTTAACAAAAGACGTTAAAAATTCTGTGTTGACGTCAAAATAGAAGCTTTGAAGTCAATAACAGAATTTGTATCGTCTTTGGTTTTTGACACCAAAAAAGTTTTGACGTCAAAAACAATATTTAACGTCAAGAGAGTTACCAAATTTCGACGACAACAAAATGTTAGATGTCTTAAAAATGATTCTTAAAGTTTTAAAGTCATAATTTTAAAATTTCGGAAACAAAAAATTAACTTAAGCGTATGTTTTTGACGTCAATAGGTTTTTTCGTCAATAAGACAATTTATAGAAATTTATTTTTTGACGTCAAGTATTCGTTTTCTGGCGTTAAGAAATAGTTTTTGTAATCAATAAATGCTTAATAATAAAAAAAATCGTTCCATAACTTATGTACAAAGAAGAAAGTTATTACGAAGCTTTCTATATCGTAATAATTATACAAAATTAGTACAAAAATTGTCATCGTAATCATCGTTTCAAGGTGTTCTAGTGGTTCGAGTCTCAGGCTCTAGAGCTAGATGCCCAACGGCAATAGGTTCGAATTCTCTACACGTTAGAAATTTTTCTGAATAAGTTAAACTCGGCGGCGTGTCTATGGACCTTGTGTGTGGTGTGTATGTTGGGTTGCAAGTCTTTTCAGGGCAGGGCATGTTTGACCGGTGAATAGCGCTAAGTGCGCTGAGATGAACTGCACAAAAGTTTTCCTGGACTGGTTTATTTCTAATGTGCCTTATTCTACAAAATTTAAAAATTAAAATTTGAAGTTACTAGACGGCGCATAAAAATCTCAAATATCTACGAAAGATTACCAGTAATGCAGGAAAAAACGCCAAACTTTTTTTAAGTGTTTATTGAATAAACAAAAGCATTTATTTACTTAGAAACCAAGACTGGTTAATACTTTAATAAAAACACGTGTATTTTAACAAATTTTTCCTACAGAGCATACTAATTGGGGTTGTAAGAAAACTCGACCCGTTTCCTTCCGGAAAGTCTTAATTACTTTTGTTTGCGTAAATACCGGGGGTATATTTTAAATTTGCATGATTCCTATCAAATATTCACCATCACAATACGAAACTTGTTATTTAAGTCGTTGGTCTTAAAAGTTCTCTAAATTCTTAAGTAAAGTTTCTTGGAGATTGTAAAAGTTCTGCGTGTGTTGTATTTTCTTACTAAAGGACTTGTATTTTATATAAAATTATGTTTTAATTTTTATAGTTTAATATTTATATTTTTTACAAGTAATAACGAAGCCAATAAAGTGGCCAGTAATACCACTATTAGGTTGTGGGGTGTTTTACAGTCTAAAAGGCATACGTTGCAAATTCAATTTAAGACTGTGACATCACTAAAGAACACCCACTATTTAGTGATGTATCCAAACGTCATAAAAGTAGACCCAGACTGTTTTATCGGCCAAAGAGCATTCGTTAGAAATTCAATTAAAACTACCACTCACCTGTATTTATTGATGGATTCATACATCATGAAACAGGAGAATTTTACAGACCGAAACGCATACATAAAAAATTCAGTTTTTGGAACAAAAATTATGAACAACTTTGTATATACACTATTTTAGTATGTAAAACACATTAACTAATTTAGATACCCACCTCTTCTGGGTTGTATTTTGCCTGGTTCAGGTCTCAGTGGGGAAATATCAAAGTCCTGATCAGCATTTCGATTTCCGGTCAACGTTTGCGTTTCCCTCTTCATGCATATGTTATTTTAAGGGTTGTTGAGTGTGGTTTAGATGCCAACCTCCTATTGCAGACGAAACCGACTCTTTTGCGCTGGAATCTTTCCCTCCCTTTATAAACAAACTTAATCTCATACAACTGAACTTTTCAAGCGCTTATACGTGACCATAAGGTTGTAATGCGAGTTTTCTTTTCATTTCCAGTATCAGATTTCACCCAACAACTAGGACAAATCTATGAGCAACACGCAGAGGAACTCCAACTGCTCGTGTCGAACTTCAAAAAGAAAAATGGCGAACTTAGGAAGGAAAGGTAAAGAAAGTTTTAATTAGTTTTGTCGTTGGCTTTGAAATCTCTTATTCTGCAATAATAAAGTTTTAAAATTTAGTCGAACAGGTATTCAATTTTCAGTTTAAATTGCGTTTGTGGGCAACGTTTTACACATGGGAGCCAAAAATTAGCATTATGGAGAACGAAAATTTACATTTCTATTTTCTTTTAGGCCGGCCTGTCCAAGCTCTCTATTTCACACGTGGGAGACCCTTTTGCAGGAAGTGGAAATTGATTCGCAGGCACTGGGGGATATTGCCTCCATTTTGGGGAGACAAGTTTCCAGACCTCTTCTAGAGAGGTCTTTTTGTAGGAAAATACAGTCTAGGAAAGTTTTTAGCCATCGAGAAAGTTATGAAACTATCGTCACGAAAACAGAAGAAAAATTGGCAAAAGTAAGTAGTATTATGTAGTTAATATTTACAAATAACAGCTTGATATAAAAAAAACTGTATCTTCTGTTATTAAGCAATTTAAAAGTCAAATGAAGTAAGGGAACTTAATATTCCTCATTTGATTTAATGCAGTAATTTATGTTATCTGGCAGGATAATTAATGTTTTCAGGTATTTGTATTAAAACAGGTTATGATTAGAAAACTTTGTAGGCCATTTTAATGATAGGGTTGTGTATTAAATAAAAATACGTAAACTATTCCAAGTTAACATTAGAAAATGACGTTTTTTACTGAACAATTTTTAAATAAAAGTCTACGAAGAACGGTTGCCGCAATACATTGTTTTTTGCTATAATTATAATCTTCAACATTGAAAAAACATATTAACATCATACGTACAAGTACACAAACTATCTTTAACCACCGATTTAATATTAAGGCATATGGGCAAAGTTCATATACTTAATAATTACCTTTACCAAGGGCCTCATAGGGGGGAGGTGTCACCTCTTGGTTTTTGAAATAAATCGTCTAAAAACTAGTTGAGAAAGTACCACATCCGAAATTAAATTTTATGTTGTTGTCAAATTCTTTCAACTAAAAATCTAAAAGTTGCATGCTTTTCGTATTTGTTTTATTATTTATTTAATACCGACGTATTACTGCTGTTACGGCTTAACGCCGACGCCGACACCAGCGAATAAGCCCAGCACACTTTAATATTCTACCGAACCCCTGTCTCCTGCATCGTAGGGATCTTTAACGTGCGATAACATCGTACTTTACATGAGACTAACAGTATTGAATGTCTTCCGAGAGATGGCATACCTATCGTATGTCGGTTGTTCAAGTTCATATCATTAGCGATCCTAGCTGGCGTACGACATTGACAGGATAGATCAATTACATGTCATGTCAATGTCATTTAGTTCATACATACTATTGCATCGGTCTGCGAGATTTCTAAACCCAATACACTTGTAACTAGGATGTTACGTAATTGATTAAAATCAGTCATGTGATTTGTGTTTATTTTGGGGTTTCGCTTAAACTGCCTTATCTATAATAATCTACCGGTTATGTACTCAGCATCGGCTTTATTTTATTACATTACTTAGGTCAAATACTTTACTCTTGTATACACGTTGAACGGCTACTGCTTGTGCTCTTTGGAATGTTTTTAGCGATAATGATAACGCATAGGCGCTGCATCGTGCACATAGTTGGCAATTGTGCATTTATTGTTTACAATCACAAGTTCTGTATGCTTGGAATTTTGCATCCGTGCCAATTTTGTTAATTTTTTTAATTTTTCTGTTTTAGAATATTTTTAATTTCAATTTAAGAAATTTTACAAACATTTCCAAATTATCATATTTTTTTTTATTTATTCCTCTCATTTTTTAAAGTAGTCGCCGGTTTTATGGTATTTTGTGTTTTCTAGTTGCATCCAATATTCGTTGAAATCTCAAAATCGATTTCATAAACTCTCTCGGTGATTTCCCAATGGCAAGTGGTTTCTATTGTCATGCTATTAACATGTTCATGCCGATTTTAAAACCGAATTTTTTATATTTTCGAAAAAACAAAAAATCGATGGTATGAGACCGCGTTTGCGCAGATAGGCTATTGGATATGCGTAGAATACGAATCTAAGGTTCTTTTGCGGGTGCGTCTGTTTTAAAGTAGAGCACTATTCCCGTCCTTCTTTTTTGACCGACCAACCTCATTTTGTTGCAGTTTCATCCCAGTGAAATTACCAATCTTTGAGTTAAATTTTGTTTCTCTGCGTTAAGGCGTCTGGACTGTAAAGTGTATACAGACACACAGATATCTCTTCCCCCCCCCCCCCCCCACACACACACACAGACACCGCTGCAACGTCAGCTTTATTGGTCTCCCAAGGCCCTGAAACCTGTTTATTAATCAAAATGTTTAGATTAAAAATGTTTGCCATAAACGTAGTTTTCTTTTAGGCATAACGCGGATATCGGCCAGTAAGGCCAAAGCGAAAAACTTATTAAAATATCAACTCGTTGGTAAAATTTATCAATTGCATATTGAACGAAAAATAATTTGTTTTACGCGTAGTGCATTAACATACAAGACTGCTTAAAATTGATAGTGTTGTTTTAATGCAAATAATTTTCGATTTATGTAATATCTCGAGAAGTTACGGAAAATCATTCGAATGATTTTGTGATTTAAAATTATTTAGTTTTATTGCTTTGGAGATGACTTTTTCAGCGACAGCCAGCTGCAAATGCACAATCCGAACAAACCCGAGGAACAACGAAACAAGAATGATTTTATTTCAACGTTAGGATCGATTGATTAAATAATTTACATTCGCGTAGAAAATTGTAAAGTAGCAAAACGTTGCAAATATTTCAAATCAATCGTGTATCTGTTTTGCCGAGTGGTGCGAGATAAGACGATGTTTTTGATACGATTGATTAGTTCGAATAAATATCTCGATTATTGAAATCATTCGGGAATTAATCATTCGATTATGCTCATCAGTGCTGCCTAAGAGCAGAGAGATTGCTTGAAGGTCAGTTCATAAAATTGCAACTTACAATATCCAGTAGCGTAAGTTCTTTAGAAGACTTTATGAACGTGTTTGTCGATCTGTTAATACAAAATCAATGGTTTAAACCATAAATTGTTTAAGTTTAATGAACCGCTAGATTGTTTGATGAAAATTATACAAGCGTGACTACTTCAATGTCTTTAAACGTCTTCAAAACAGACTAAAAACGCTGAAGTGTGGACTTCGAGTGGATTTTCCCATACTAGACATTAATACTTACCTTATTTAGCAACGTGTAAATTTTATAATTATAACGTTGTACATTTCACCGACTGTTAGATTTCTAAGAAAGCTAGCTATATAGGCAATCCTCTATTCTATCCACTTTTTTTTTAATTGCAAATGATTGGAATCTTTGGTTCTAGCAGCCTACAAAGTTTTAAAAAATTGTGAGCAGTTTTTTATAACTTTTTTTTGAAATTTACAAAATTTTTTAATTGGAACTGCGTTCGCTTTCAGATTTTCTAAATTAATTTTACACTACTCAAAATGAATATAGAGACACTTATAAAAAATTGAATATTTTTGCTTAAGTAACACTGGATTTGGTAAAAAGTGTCTTCGGGATTACTCTTTAAGATGCGAGGATTTCAGCCTTGTTGAATAAGCTTGTAAGAAAAAAATGTTAAAAATTGAAATTGGGAATCATTTAATTAACAAACTTTTAAACAATCAACAATAAGAAAACAACAAATTTAAAAAACTAATAATGGGTGTGGCCTCCTCTGGCCCGAATGACTTCAGGGCAACGACGGGGCACACTTTCAATTAAATTTGAAATTGTTTGTTGAGGATGTTGCTCCCATTCTTGAGTAAGAATTTCCTCAACCTCATCTAAATTTTCAATAGGCGGACGATCCAGCAATCTTCTTCCCAATACGTCCCACAGGTGTTCGATGGGGTTAAGGTCTGCACTATTAGCCGGCCAGTCCATTACTGTGATATTGTGGTCATGAAAAAAATTTGTAACTATCCTAGCCACATGTGGCCTGGCATTATCTTGCTGATAGATAAAGTCAGGTCCCATTTCTCCAGCAAACAGAATCACATGTGGTTCTAAAATGTCCCTGATGTAACGCGCCGTCGTGAGAGAACCTTCCCGAAGAACCACTAGCTCGGTGCGACTATTCAAAGTTATGCCGCCCCATACCATAATGGAGCCTCCACCAAAACGGACAGTTTCTTGAACAGTGGAGTCTAAATAGCGTTCACCTTGGCGTCTCCACACACGCATTCGTCCATCGTAATGGTCTATGCAAAACCTGGACTCGTCCGTGAACATTACATTGCTCCATCGTTCTCTAGTCCAATTACGATGTTCTTGTGCAAAGTTTAGCCGGGCTCGCCTATGTGCTGGTGTTAACCGAGGGACTTTAACTGCTCTCCTTGCACGTAACTGAAAACGTGAAGCCTATTCCGAACTGTTTGGTCCGAAATTCTGGTTCCACTAGTGGCAACCAGCCGATTTTGTAGAGATCGGGCGGTAATGCTACGTTCTCTAACGGCCCAAAACCTCAATAGGCGGTCTTCGCGAAGAGTAGTGGCTCTTTGTCTTTGAGGGTAAGGACGTCTTCTTACGATACCATTATTTATATATCTGTTCCATGCCCTAGCTATAGCAAAATGACTCACATTCAACATTTGAGCAACGCGTCGTCTTGAGTATCCCTCTTCAATTAATGTCACCGCTCTAACTATCTGATTGTCATTCAGATATACTCTTGGTTGTCTCCTTCTCCCTAACACATCCACATTCATGTTTCCACCAACAAATTACACTGCGAAACGGTAAAATCAAGTGAAACATTTTTTTGTTGAATTTAAACTTAAGCGTCTTTTTTGTTGTTTACTTTGTTTTGTAAAATCTCCAAGAAAACAAGTACCTACTTTTTTACAGGTAAAATGTAAAGGTATGTTCATATTATTTGCCAAGTTATAGATTGTTTCGTTGAGATTTACAAAAAATACACACTAATAAAAAGGTGTCTCTATATTCATTTTGAGTAGTGTATTTCATTGCATACTACCCGACGCGACGGTCAGATAACAACTTTTTGAGTAAATAGGCGTTACAGTTGATATTTTCAAAAAATCGTAGCGGCCTCCATTTTCAAACTAGAGAATTCGGTAAAAAAGTTTTAGATTTCCCTAAAGTTCTTCTTCCAGGTCCTGTGTAAAAATTTCCAAAATTTAGTTTTGCAACAAAACGCTATCAAAACACGTGTCTCACTTCCGTTTCCGGTTTCTTTTGAAAAGCTTAACTAAAACTACAATTTTCGATATATCTCTTGATTTTAAATTTCATCAAGATCTGTCCAGTACTTTCGCCTTTAGAGGCGTCACACCCCCATACACCCAACCACTCACAGACAGGCATTTTTTTAAAAACACTTTTTTTGGTTCCTTGAGCCCCAAAACGTGTATTTCCGTCAAAATCTAGATTTCGAACATTTTCATGAAATTAATACTACACCGAAGGTGTAGGGAAGTATTCTAAATTGTTTGATAATTTGTTTGGTAAAAAATTATCATGCGCGAAAAACTCCTCGACTGTGGTGGCTTTTTGAAACATCTAAAAACGAGCCAAAAACGAAAAATCAAATTTATTTTAATTAGGTTTCTATAAAATGAAAAATTATATTACCAACAATGTGTTTTTTTTTCTGCAATATAAATACATTTTTTGCTATCAATTCAAAACTGATGTATCTTCATCATAAATTCGCATCAGATTTGTAATTACGTATTGACAAACAAAACGAGTTTTTTTTGAAACTCGAGTATACAAAACTCTGCTTAATGTGATTTTCCAGGCGTCGCGTTTTATATTAATTCCTGAGGTATTAAATTACTTTCAAGTTACCCACCTTTTATTAAATTACTTGTATTACTGAAGTTTATGTATAGAAATAAAATATTATCAAACTTTACTTTTATTTTTAACTTTATTCGATTTTCCCTTGTCTATTGAATTTTATTTTCCCTTACTTTTATTTTATCACGTAAACTTTCAAGCTTCAAAGGAACTGCATATATCGTCTTTTCTTCCCAGTTACAATACGAAATTTCTATAATATTCTGTGAAAATATATTTTATATCTAACAATGTATTTCGCTTCGTTTAACCGATAATGCCAGCGAGGCTTACCCTTTTATTTTACTTTTAGGGCAACACAAGTTTCAGGTTTTTAATGTACTCTTCAGTTATATTTACAATATACCTTGTTGGTATTAAAACGCATATTTTCATTCTGAATACAAAATTTATTTTGTTCAGAGGTTGTATACGCACATTCATAAAATATCTTTTCATAAATTTGTTAAAAATGATTTCAGAGGTAAATTTCTGAAAAGTCAGGACACTAAGCTGGCTTAGACATGCCTGTACCACTATTCTACATTAAATAAGTGTAGCATAAATTTTAGCTTTCTCGCGATACGAAGTATACGCTACAGGGGAAGGTATTGTGATCATCATTTTGAATTTGGAACAAAGATGCTCGTTCAGCGAAGTGTTTTATGCTTTGGGCTTATTGGCCGATATACGAGTTATTACTAAAAGAAAGGTTTATGGCGAACATTTTTAATCTAAAGATTTTGACTAATAACTACATTTTAGGCCTTTGGGAAACCGATAAAGCGAACGCTGTAGCGGTGTCTGTGTGTGTAGGACTGTGTGTCTGTGCGTTTGTACAATTTTCAGTCCAGACGCCTGCACGCAGAACACCTAATTTAGCTCAACAGAATGGTAATTCCACTAGAGTGAAACAGCAACAAAATAAGGTTGGTTCGCCAAAAAAAGAAGGGAGTGCTGCGCTTCTTCAATATAAACGCGCTCGAAATAGTATTATATTCGTATTCTACACATGCTGAATAGATCTACGCAAACGCAATCTCTAACAACCCCCCCCCCTCTTCCCCCACCATAAATTTATTGTTTTCACTAAAAATTTGATAATTTCGGCTTCAAAATTGGTATGAGCATGTTAACTGACAATAGGAACAGTCTTCCATTGAAAACGCATCTCTGGGAGGTTTCCTTTTGGTCGTTTACCTGAACAGCTTAATTGAGTAATTGCAAACATACGTCTATCATTCAAAGTTGTTTAAAGCACTTGAAAAATCGATTTTGAGATTTTATTAAGTCAATATGGAAACTACAAAACGCAAAATATCATAAAACCAAGCGACTGCTTAAAAAGAGGTTGGGGAGGGGTGCATTACTTTAATATAAACGCGCTCAAAAAGGAACTATAGATTCGTATTCTACACATAGTCCATAATCGATCAGCTCCCTAGAGTTTTTTTGATATTTCTGAAATGTCTGAACTTCGGATATTCAAAACTTGAAGAAATCTCTAAATTTAAGAAAATTAAAAAATACTGAAAATAATCAAAAAATTTAGAAAATTTTCACAATTATTCATAAAATTACGAAAATTACAGAAATTTTAAAATTTCAAAACAAGTTAAACAAGTTTGTTCAAAAATTTTCAACATTTTAAACTCCCGTTTCGGTGTCCCGTCAGCTGTTTACCTTCCTCGCTATACGAGGAAGGTGTGGTTATCGTCAAAATTTCGAAAGTTGAGATTTTGACGGAAATGCATGTTTTAGGGTCTGAAAATACCGAAATACCCGATTTCGCCGTGTCTGTCTGTCTGTTTATGTGTCTATATGTCATTTCGGAAACGTTCGAAAGGAAAAAGGAGCTCAAATTTGTATTCTACGCATGTCGAATAGCTGACAAGCGCGATGTTCCCCGCCCCGTCACCCAACCATGGATTTCTTGTTTTTCAAAAATTTATGAATAATCACTTCAAAATTGGTATGGACAAGTTAAATGGACATAGCAACAACCTCCCATTGAGAAAAGAACTGAAGCGTATTTCGTTTTTGTCGTTTACTTGAACTGTTAAATTAAATAATTGCCTCAAAAGAATTTTTTTTTTCTAAATTTGCAAAATTTTTAAAATTTTTGATAATTTCCAAAAAATTTTAAAAATTTTGTATGAGTTCTAAAATTTGATTAAAACTTACTATAATTCAAATTTTCAAACATTACAAAATAAATTCAAACTTTTTAAAAAGAATGAAATGTTTAAAAATTCTTAATGTAATATTTCAAATTTCTAAAACTTGCAAAAGTCTATAATTGAAAAATATTTTAAAACTTTCTAAACTTTAATATAGGCGAGGAAAATCACGTGGCGGTTGCCCAACAGCTTTTTTTAATGTAGCATACCGTCCTGGCCACCGACGTCACTTGACTTAAACCCTTTGCATTTTTAATCCTGGGAACATTTTTCACACAAATTTATGAATGACCATCTACGAACATCCTGTATATTATAACTTCATTAAACTTAAATTTAGTTTAATTTTTCAATTATTAAGCCGCCAAATTGGTTGCTAGACGTTTAAAGTGAACCGGCAACCAAGAAACTGAATTATTTCTCAACCACGAAAAGTATTTCGCAACTTCTAATTTAGATACTACAACATTATTTAAGCAGGGAAGTAATTTATGCAGTTCATAAGTGTAAAATGAATTCCTTTTTGTTCCAGTGCCGCCAAGAGTATAAAACAGCATACTTATCGTACCTGTCAACTCCCACAACGGAAAGTCTCAGCGCGTACTTTAATAATCATAATGCATACGTTCAACAACTACATGCAACTAATGGCATGCTCGAAGCATACGGAAAAGATACCCTGCCCCAGCTATTACAGGTAAAAATCAATTTCAAACAAATCAAACAAAAAGTTAAAAGGTTTTTCCCCAGTGTGTTATAACGCTTGAAAAAACTGGCTAATGAAAAATGCAGTCAGATTGAAAGCACAATTACCAATGGCGGATCAAAGTGAGGCTTATTTTAAAACACAAATTTCAAATTGAGCTTTTAAGAAATCGCTTGCCTATGTAATTGCATTATTCCGAGTCCGGAATACGTTATTAGGTCGCCCATATCTGAACGACGAGGGCGTAAAGAATTAACGGTCCTAATGCATATTAGTTCCGTTGACGTGCACTGCTTTACCGGTTCACTTTACCGCTTCAACCGCCAATCAAATGTCAAGTGACGTTGTGGAAGCTCATTCCCAATTCGCCATCGACGCCATTTACAAGCTTCGCTTTGAACAAAGGAAGTTTATCGGATTTGACAGCGTTGAACCAAATGATTTTAAGCAAATAAAGAAAAATAAATTTTTATATCTGCAATCGAATTGCAAAAAAACGAACTATAATTTTATAAATTTTAATTGCAATTTTTGCTTCGGCTAACTTGGAGATTAACAAAACTACACAAAATCTCATCAGGATAAATCGTTTCATTTTGTCTAGTGGTGAAAATCCGGTATAGTATGAAATTCGGATTTATGTCTGGTATACGTTGCGTTTTTAATATCCGCTTGAAATCTGCCTTATATTACGTCATCCGACAAATTTACTATTTAAGTTTCCTTGTCTATTTATCTAAAAAATTTCTCATAAATAATACAACGAGTGATTGGGATTTTTCGATACAATTGTGGTGTAAGTTTACGATTGCTAGTTAAGACGGTAATCCCACGACCGCGTAGCGAGAGTGGAATTAGCTAAACCTTAACTAGTACGAGTTAACTAACACCATAATTTTATCGAAGAAAAATCGTATCACAAGTCGTATTCGTCTTGACTATATCAGTCACATTCATTTTGACGCATTTTTGGTAACACTGAAGCAGTCGGAAATGCTCGGGTGTTTTCGGTAATCGGTGCTCTTAACATGGTATTGTTTGCTTGTTTTCAAATGTTTTGTAGTGGCGTCCTTTTGGAAATTTAATTTTTTATTTTGACGTTTTTATTTAATGTTGCTGTGAAATGTTGTAAAAATGGATCGTTTTGGAGAAAAATCGTTTAGTGGTATTTCATAACATTTTTGAGGGTATATACATTATTTTGATCCAAGATTTTGGTTTATATAACCTGTCAAATTAGATACAATTTGAATGTAAATATATATTTATTTTTTAAACGCATTTCAGCATGTTATTATTATATTTATTATAAGTGTACACTAATATTTGTGTCGGACATGATTTCAACACTGGCGATTCATGTTGGTTGACATTGACATCGTTATCATTAGCCACCGTCGACTTTTCTCGTATTTTGCTTGTGAATAACAGAGACAATTATTGTTTTTAATTCATAAATTATGTTATAATTAAATATGGTACTTACTTACTGTATAGTCATACATATTTACCTCAACAATCCATCATTCGAATTTAGCCCATATTCGTTATATGAAGCAATAAAATAATCGGTTTTTAATTTACCTAAAACATTTTGCATTTACTCTATAGATTTGCTATCCCGATTCATGCATAACTCCGCTATCAGGATTTAACTAAACAATTTGACAATCGGATTAATTTATAAATTCACTTTTTATATTCATCGAAATCTGGAAACAAAAAAACAAATCCGGATCTGTATAAAAAATCTGAAACTCGAATTGCAATTGAAAATTCTAAATCCGGAGCCAAAGTCTAAAATCCGGATAGCCGAATATAAAATATGTTCTCTAATCGATTATAAAATTCGAAGCCCGGATCTGAACACGTAATCTCATATCCCTGATCGAAATATAAAATCCGAACAGAATTTAACAATTCGAAATCCCGATCCACAAAAATACCGATTTGAAGAAATTGATGTATAAAATTCGAAATTAGAATCAGATTATAAAATCTAAAATCCAGATTGATATGCAAAACCAAACTCCCATTTAACGTATAAGATTCCAAACTGGAATCCGAATATTTAATCTTAATCCGAAAATAAAATTCAAAGTCCGGAACTGAATATAAAATTAGAAATCTCGGTGGTAGTAAACAATCCAGATTTGCAAAACTTGTTCAATATCTGAATCGGAATTTATAAAATCCGAAATTATATTAATATAAGTTCCAAATTGAGATCGTTGCGAAAAAAACCGAAATCCTACTCAACGTATAAAACCCGAAACCTGTGTTCAAATATCAAATTTGAAAGCCGAAGCGGAATATAAAATTTGATTCTCTAATCGGAATATTAATTCCGAAACCCAGATCCAAATATATAATATGATTTCGAATCCGAATAGAAAATGTGAAATCAGAATCCGAATTAAAAATCCAAAATTTGGATCAAAATATAAAATACAAAATTTGGATACGAATATGATATCCAAAACTGAGATCGCTACAAAAAAACCCAAAAATTTGACTTCCAGAATCCGAATATTAAATTTCAATGCATAATTAAAAAATAAGATTCAAAACCCGAAAACAAATATAAAATCTGATATCTGGATCCGAATGAAATCCAAAATCCGGAACGGAATATAAAATTCGATATTACTATCTACATAAAATAAAATTCGAATTTGACATACAATTTATAATCCGGATTAGAACATAAAATCCGGAATTTGTACACAAATATAAAAATCAAAATTCAAATTTTGGATTTTATTATCAACATCATAATCTAGATCGACATGAAAAAACGGAAATCTTATTTAACTACAGAATATAAAAATCGGAATCCGGATCTGAATATAAGATCTGATATCCGCATCCGAATAGAAAAAAAAACTTAAATCATGATCCGAACGTAGAATCACAAATTCGAATCGTAATATAAAATCTGGAATTTGTGTGTGAAAAAAAAATCCAAAATAAATATGGACGTAAACAACCTGAAGTTCTATTCAACGTACAAAATTCGAAACCTGCATCCGAATACAAAATTTAAAACTCAGATCGGAGTATAAAATTCGAATTCAAAACCCGGATCAAAATATGAAATCTAAATTTAGATACGAAAATAAGGTTCAAAATCCAAATCGGTATATAAAATACGAAAGAAGGATAGGAATTTCGGATCTAGAATTTAGTTTTAAATAACAAAATCCGAAAACCTATCCATTTTACATAATCCGAAGCCCCAAATCCAATATCAAATCAAAAACATGGAACGGAAAATAAAAGTCTAAACCAACTATAAAACCCCATAAACAAATCCAGATATTGAAATTAATAATTCCAATCGGAATATAAAATCCGAAATGAGTTTAAGAAAATAAAATGCAAATGGACGTGAAAAAACGAAATTCTATTCAACTTACAAAATTCGAAACCTGGATCCCAATATAAAATTTGAAATTCGGATCGCAATATAAAAATCCGAATCCCGAATTCACATATAAAATCTGATATCCGGATCCGAATATGAAACCAAATATGCAACTCGAAATTCCGATCAACATCAGGATTTAAATATAAACTTAAAATAAAAAATAAAAATTTTAAATTTGATATCTGGATTCGGCATAAAAAACCGAAATTTTAATATAAAATTTATAATTTATTGTAAATAAAACAATTCTTAACTTCAGCAAGTTTTCTATTTTAGCTTTACACGTCATTTTCAAAGGCAAGATTAAAAGTAAACAGTTGGTGTTGCTATAGGAAAAATAAATCTTCATAACTTGTTCTTGGTTTTCTATATCTGCGTCCAGATGACTTGATTTCTCATTCCAAAACGTCTAATAGCGGTGAATTTAAGAGATCAATTTGTTCATTCATTAAAGGTACATATTTTAAATGTTTATGAATTTCTAATGCTTCTAGTATATCCATATATATTCGTATATAGTTTAGTATATTAGTTATAAAGTAAGAAATTTCGATTCATAAACAAATTGCATTCAATAATGGTTATTATACTCAACTTATTAATACACTAATTAAAGAGAAAGATTATAAATTAGCTATTCAGAAAATTTATCCAACTTCATTAGATAAATTGAAATACGCTTCAATTCCATATTTTGGCAATCAATCAGAAAAAATTGCCAAAATTATAAACAAAACAAATAAATGCAAAATAACTTTTAAAACAACAACAAACATTTTAAACGCTTTGTTTAATGCTAAAGAAAAAACAGACAATGTACTAAAATCAGGCATTTACAAATTAAATTGTTTTCACTGTAATTCGGTTTATATAGGACAAACAATTAGAAATTTTGATATTGGGTACAAGGAAAACGTAGGTTGGTACAAGTATAAATACCCACATAAATCTAATTACGCTGAACACTCACTAGAACACAACTATTCAAGGACATCTAATAACGCTATAAAATGTTTACACTTTTGTGATGACAAACGTAAGTTGGATATACTAGAAGCATTTGAAATTCATAAACATTTAAAATCTGTACCTTTAATGAATGAACAAATTGATCTCTTAAATTCACCGGTATTAGACGTTTTGGAATGAGAAATCAAGTCATCTGGACGCAGATATAGAAAACCAAGATCAAGTTATGAAGATTGACTGTTCCTATAGCAACACCAACTGTTTACTTTTAATCTTGCTTTTGACAATGGCATATAAACATGCCGAAATACGTATAAGGTTAAAATAAATAGATATTGTTAAAGTAATTAAGTATTTTATATACAGATACTCATTAAATATGGACTTTAACGAAGTAAAGCTGGAAATTATAAATAAAGAATCCACAGAATTTTTCCACTACATTATTTTCATAGTAATTTAAAACTTAGTGCGCGCCAACAAAAAACAAAATACAAAAGCGACCCTTTCGTTTAATTTCCGGAAAATATATGAAGCTATAATGAAGTCGATTTGGGATTTAAATGAACATAATTTAAATTATTTTGCATGGCAACAAATTCCAGCCGTTTACCTCAGGAAACCTGTTTCACTGTAACAGTTTAATGGCAGGGTTTCGCTAGAAAAAGCGGAATTAATTCCGTGTAATAAAACGGGACACAATTACGAAGTTCAGCATCAAAGGAGGTAATACTCAAACGCTAAAGAGCAAATACAACGACTTGCTTGATTAAACTTTGAAACGACAATCGGAACTTGTTAACAGCGTCACTAGACTTGATTGAATTTTATTGGGAAAGAAAAACAATGAAGTTTTCACCCCTTTTTAAAAGTGTTTGCATAAAGTGTAACTGCTAGCCTTAACGCGAGATAAATAGGTTTAGGGAATTTTTAGAAAGGGAATAATTTATCACCGAACAGACGGCGGTGACTCATTGTTTTTATCTTTTTATCACTCTATTTAACTAAATTGGTTTGCGAAGGAAGATTTTTTCTTAACTCGTTAATTTAAGTCTCGTCTGGGGTATAACAAGGAACATTTCGGCCCCGTCTACGGCCATTGTAAGTGTAATACTATGTTTCACACAGCTGACCTAAGTGAAAAACCGTTAGTGAAGTCGTTTTAAGTTTTTACTACGTTATTAACCTAAAACGATAAAATCTCGTGAGTTTCCAGTTCAACAAGCATGAAAAATTCAAAAAATAAAATTTACTGCTACTTTTTCACAAAAGGTATCCATAAAATACGTAAAGACTAAGATAGCTTAAAAAGGGTTTATACCAAAAAAAATGATTAATAGTTAAAAAAGAAAAAAATGTTTTTTGTTCTATGATGAAGAAAAAAAATGGAAGTGATAACTTCAGAAGGAAAATTATCAAAAATGTGGAAAATAAAAAACAATCAGTAACTTTAATAAACTAGGTAGTACGTTATTGCAGAAAAAATAAATCTAAATGTTGGCAGTAGGTACAGGAAACATGTCGAATCTAAATTTTTCAATGCCATCCGTAATACATTTCAGTAGTGTTTACATAATTGTTTGTAAAACATTTATAAGTCCAGGTGTAGCTAAATTAGACAAGTGCGTGCCGCTGAGCAGGATAACCCCAATTCGATTCTGTAGTAAAGTCATCTTGCGTTTATGTGCTGCTGGAAGCAACCTGCCGTGGTTTGTCTAAATTTTCGGGGTTACTTCTTGTGCCAAGTATTCTCTGAAATTGGGATAAATAAAGCTTTTGGTAGGTCGGAACAGACCTACAACTGTAGGTTCCCTCTATCTGGATACTACTGCCTCGCACAAACTATATGGATGCCAGCAACGTTATAAGCAGCGTCGGCTTAGATTAGGTTACGATAGTGCTTTGGTTATGTTACGTTAGGGGTTTTACAGATTGGGTTGGATTGGGACTTTGATTAGATCAGGTTGAGTTAATTTAAGGTAAGGCTCTAGTTAGGTTAGTAAAAGTATTAAGTTATGTTAGATTTGGGTATAGGTTTGGTTACGTTGAGGCTTTGGTTATGTTAAATCAGGGCTACAATTAGGTTGCGCTAGGGCTTTGGTTACATTACGTTGAGACGTTTAAAGGTTGCGATGGATTGGGACTTTGGTTAGATCAGATTACGTTAAGTTAAGGTAGGGTTTAGTTAGCTTAGATAAGGATTTAGGTTATAGTAGATTTGGGTATGTTGAGGCTATAGTTAGGTTAGATCGGGGATTAGATTAGGTAACGCTAGAACTTTGGTTAAGTTACGTTAGGGCTTTTAAAGGTTAGGTTGGATTAAGACTTTGATTAGATCATGTATCGTTAAGTTAAGTCATGGCTTTAGTTAGGTTAGGTAAGGACCTAAGTTTGTGTTAGAATTGGGTATGGGTTTGGTTGTGTTGTGGCTTTAGTTTAGTTAGATCAGGGCTTAGATGTTATGCTAGGGCTTTGGTTATGTTACGTTAAGGATTTTAAAAGTTGGATTGGGACTTTGATTAGATCAGGTTACGTCAGGGTTGGGTAAGGCTTCAGTTAGGTTAGATAAGGACTTAAGTTATGTTGTATTTGGGTATAGGTTTGGTTTTATTAAGGGTTTAGTTAAGTTAGATAAGGACTTAGATTATGTTACACTAGAGCTTTGGTTATGTTACGTTAGGGGCTTTAAGGAATGGATTGGATTGGCACTTTGATTAGACCAGGTGACGTTAAACTAAGAAAGGGCTTTAGCTAAGTTTGAAAAGGACTTAGGCTATGGTCTGTGTGAGTGGCCTTCGCGCCGCCGCTATAATTGGCAAACATTTTTATGAAGAAATATTATTTTGCTGGTACTGAAGTTTTTATTGTGCTCCCATCCTCCTAAATAGTCTTTCGAAAATTTTATCGCCAGATAATTTTCATGTATTTAATATTATAACCACAAAGATGGGTACTAAAGATGAAATTATAAAAAAAAAGAGGAAAGGAAGCTGGCAAAAGCGCTAAAAGCATATTCATTAGAATTATTCGTATTCATCTTACAAAAACAGTAACACACAGCATTAAAAGTAAGTCAAAATGTTGGCAGTGACAGCACGGGTGACCCTGACATTAAATGTTTCAAGGTCACACTATTTTATATTGAAATAACCTTAGTTTTAAATTACAAAATTTTTTACTACGTAAATTATTTTCATTTGTGTAAAAATAATTATTTGGAAGACAAATGTCTCAGTGAAAACATCAAATGAAAATATTTTGAAAACTATTAAACATATCTTTTGTGGTACATGAAATTAAATGTAGTAAAATTCTTAATATGTTAAATAAATTTAAAAGAGTAATGTAAGAAATGGTATTAATACACGTACTAATCAATAACCGCTTTGGTGAAATTTTAGCAAAGTTTTAGTAGAAAAAATACATTTAATTTAACGGGTGTTGGCTCTGCTTCTCCATACAAACATTAAGGCGGCTTATAAACTCCAATATGTCCGGTGATGTTCTTCTTCAAAGATTAACAATTCTTTGGCGAACATCTTGTTAAGATTCTGGCTGGGTAATGTAAACTTCGTTTTTTATGTAACCTCACAGATAACAATCCTCGGTGTGAAGTCGGGGGATCTTGCTGGCCATTCAATAAATCTTCTACGACCAATCCAGCTATTTGGAAAAGGTTCTGCTCAAACGTTGACCTATCAATAAAGTATAATGGGTAGGTGCCCCATCTTGCTGGAACATAATCGAATTTTCTTCAAAACTAGCATCGTTTTCAATCATTTTCGTCAGTATTTTTATCATGTAAAGATATTTTTTACCGTTTAGTTTACAGTCGATGAATATTGGAACCTGCAACGCGATCACCAAAAATACCTGTCCATACATTTAATTTCTGCACCATAAAGGAAAATTATTTCAATACGCTTTTCCTTGGAATATACCATTTTTAAAATTAAAAATATTTGGAACTTTATAAAATCAAAAAAATTTAGTACGTCTTGTTTCGCGAATTTGTCTAAAATAAAATTAATAACAAAAACCAAACCATCATGATTGAATAAAATGTGTTTTATTAAAAGCCGCACTTTTCGTGTACTGATTAACAGATGTGTTCTGTTAGGAAATCATATGCAATGCAGGAAGGCCATTTGTTACCGATCTGTCTCAAAATAGTAACAAATTAATGTTATATAAAATGTTGATAAAAGTTTACGAATACTAATTCTTTTTCTAAAGTTAATCGTTGGAAAAACTATTACAACAGACCATTGTATTAAGTATTTTACTACCTTTAATTTCACGTATCACAAGAGGTAGGTCAAAATTTTAAATTGTAAAAATTAGAGTCGGTGGGGGTGAGCAGGATTCGTGTGTGGATTCTCTAGCTCGTAAATTAAGTTCCTCTTCTTTTTTATATACACTGTGTCTATAAAGTAACCCCCCGCCCCTCCCCTCCCCCAACTAACTTTTGAACGACTTCATATTCTACCACAAAATTTCGTGTGCTGTAATAAGAAATTAAATACTATTTTTTAACTAAAAATTAAATTTCGTATCATTCAAAATGGCGACTGGGCGCTATTTTAAAATTTTTTTTTAATAGAAAGGGGGGTCGACACCTCATTTGAAAGGCCTTTTAATTCTGCGTCTGATTCTAGCGTTTCAAAGAAAAATATTTAGCCATAACAAAATGGTGGATTTTAAACAATTGGACTCACTCAATTCTAATATGTTTTTATTTTTTTAGTCCACTTTTTCATTTGCAGGACAAAATTTTACCAGAAATATTTTAGGTGGCTGGAAATAATATTGAAACTGTTATGTTCCAACAAGACGGTGCGCCGCCTCATTATTATAGGCCTGTTTCTGACGTTTTCCACGGACATTTTCTTGGAAAATGGATTGGTAAACGGGGTCTTGTAGAATAGCCGGCTCACTCCCCCGATTTAACTTTTTTAGATTTTTTTTCTATGAGAATATCTGAAATCGAAAGTGTACAGAACCCGTCCAGAAACAATTGAAGAACTGGAGCAACACATTACAGAAGTTCGCAGAAATATCACTCCAGAAACTTACGAAAATGTAAGGCAGGAATTTCATAACCGACTTTTTGTGTGCCAAGAAGTCAATAGTAAACATTTCGAACACTTAATTTAATTAATTTAAGTTTTAATTCTTGGTTTTTTTAAATAGACTTCTTTATCTTCAAACATTGTCATTTTGTTATGGCTAAATATTTTTCTTTGAAACTCTAGGATCAGACGCAGAACTAAAAGACCTTTCCAATGAGGTGTCACTCGACTCCCCTTTCCATTTAAAAAAAATTTAAAATGGCGCCCAGTCGCCATTTTGGATGATACAAAATTTTAATATGGTCTGAAAGATAGTATTTAGTTTCTCATTACAGCACACCAAATTTTATGGAAAAATATCAAGTCGTTCAAAAGTTAGTTGGGGGGGGGAGTTACTTTATAGACACAGTGTATGTACTTCCATGTGTAATGTTTCCAAAATATTTTTATTTGAGGTTTTCAGTGAAACACCCGGTATATCAACATAGGTTTGTCATCTTAAGTGACTATAACTTGGAAGTAATTAATCTACCAGGTTTTGAAATTTGCTTTCGCATGAAATTCAGTTTACGAGCGAGAGAAATAATTAAAAATTAGTCACATAACTAAATTACCTTGAAAACATTACTATTAAGATCATACGCGTATAACTTCACAACATTTATATAAAAATAAAATAAGTTTGCTTTTAGAGTTTGTAATTTTGTATAAGGAACTAAAGGATGGCATTTCAAACGTGATAAATAACTATGTCAACACAAACAAGATCCTGATCAAGTGTTGTGCACCACAAATTCATTAAAACTTTGATTGTGCTAAAAGTTCATCAGCATTGTTAATTTTAATATTACTAAAAATCTTTCACCAGCGCAACCGCTACCGTGCCCTTAAGCTCTAAATATACCTTTCCCTAACAACTTAATCAATTATTAATTCTCGTAATCACACACACACTAATTGGGAATTAAATATTTATAAATATTTGTGTTAATGATTCATTCATTTACCCTTGAAGGGTTTCTAATAAATTTAACACTCATTCATACTTTAATAAATTATAATGGTGAATTTTTTTTAGTTTGTTTTAATTTTTGTTTCATATTTTTTTCTTTTAAAAGTACATCCTAATTAATCTCTTAATTTTTAGGAAATAGATGAAATATACACAGATTTATGTTCTTCTGTGTCAGATGCCATACTTCAAGGGGCAGAAGTCGTTTCAGCAAGGGTAAGTTCCATTTTTTAATACCTACATTTGACTTTTTTACGGCAATTTTTAAATACATCTTTTAATTGGAATATACAGGGTGATTCATAACATTTAAGACACTCTTTTAGGATTCATTTAGAGTCTGAGAACGATGAAAAAATTTTCTATAACATGGGTGTGAAAACGCTTTCTTACGGAGTTACAGCCCTCTAAAATAGAGCAGTCGGTTCTCTTTTTTTACGATAACTTTCGCTTTGAAGTTTTGTATCTAAAAGAGCACGCAAGTTCTAATTAAAAATTCTTAACGTGTTTTCACTGAAAGCGTCTTTTGAATTCTATGATTTAACAGAAAACGAAAACGGTTTCGGTAACAAATACTGTTGTTTTTTATTAAAGTTGCGTTAATAACTCAAACTCATTTTTATTGTTTTATTGAACAGTCATTCATTACCTTTGTTCTAATGCTTTTATTTTATTATGTTGTTCTTATGTAATGTTAATATTTTGTTGTTCTTTTTGTTAATTAGGAGCACGTATTGTTATTATTGCTCCATGTTTGAACAATAGGTAACCCTTTATTTTCTTAGTTATTAAAAGTATTGATAAAATAGTAAGAATGAGTTTGAGTTAATAAAGCGTAAACTTTAATAAAACATGAATGTTAGGGATTGGATTATTTAACATTTAAAAAGTATAGAAAACAAACATTCTAAACTCGTACCAAATTTATTTTAAAACTTATTATTTCTGAATAAAAGCAAAGTTTAATTAATATCATATAATGGTTGTTTTATAACATATACACTAGGCAAGGCTTCCAGGCGATTCACTTGTTCTTTCTAATACACTTCAAAAACTTTTATTTAGTTTTGTTCACTTGATTTATAAGATATTTATTTTATTGACTTATTTTCAAATAATTGCTCTCCAAAACTGGCCACTATGGTCACATCAGTCCAATATTTTGATGCATTATTTTGTATCAACTGCATTAGATCTCTACAAAATCTCAAAATTAAACTTTTAACGTTCATTGTGCAAAATGCGGAATTAACATTAAAATTCTTACCAAATTAAATGCAAAATAAAAACAACAAATTCAGTTCCACAACTGAACCTTCATGTTGCAATAATTTTTTTTTTCAACTTTAACGTCCCTTTCGATTATTGTACAATGACATGTAAAAGTTATAAATGTGACTTTATAATTTTAAATATAACATACGACACGTAATAATGTTTACATTTTATATAGTACAATCTCACTGTGAATGTGGGATATATCGATGACATCCATATTAAGTACACTGGACGTCATATGGATGTAAATATACAATTATACAAAAATTTGTCACAATTTTTTACATTTAAAGAATATCCGTTGTAGGATGTTCTATGGATATCTTACAAACAAGTTTTATGGAAATTCGTAAACGTAAAAAAATAGTTCAATAAATTTAAAATATTGAAATCGAAATAGCATCTAATTTATTTAATTTATCAGGTTACAACGTATTTAAAAAGTAATATCTACATATATTCAAGCACCTAATTTTTTTGATTGGCTTTAACTTTTATTTTTGTTCGTCCATGTACATATGGATGTTTTTTAGACGTAAATCGGATGTTCATAATACATCGCGCCGTATATGAAATATAATTAACATTTAACACACATATAGTACTTTCTATTAAAGTTTCACATCACGAACCTGTAAGATGGTTTACGTATCACGTATAATAAATAACACAGTTTGGTTTGATCTTCACTTTTAGTCACTTTTAATTCACTTTGTCTAAAAGAAATGTTCACTTATTCACTTTATTTTAAATGTTTCGTACTGGAAGCTCTGGATGGATAGACAAGCAGCCATAGTACCTATGCAAATAAACTTTTTTTTTGTTACGCGCAGCCCTAACATAGTGCCACTGCATGCACGGGGCGAACGTGTGAATCGTATAATGCCACCGAATGGTGACCGTGCGGCGTACATCTGTCTTCACGAACCAACAAAGTAGTCTAACTTTAAAAATTTATACCATTAGCGTCATATGCTATTTTTTTGCTTTAAAATATTTTTCACGGTGTATTCTTAATTTTGCTTGCTTCATGTATATCTTAAAATCTACAAATAAAAAAGTTTGTCGCTTAGTAAAACGTTCACTACATCGAAAGCAAAAGTCATATTCATAATTTCATTGGACAACAAATGTTTGTTTTACTAAAATTAAAATGAGATTATAGACAGCGCTAATGTATCTGCTTTTAAACAAATAGTTTACATCTAGGCGACCTCACTCTCATCACATTACTTTCGCATCCGTGTGGTTACTCCTGCCAGCAAAGAAGTTTCACTTCAAAAATGCGATTAAACTGTTCCATCATTCATTGATTTCTAATTCTGAATTTATGCTGAAGGTGCATCCTACATTTCATGGACCACCCTATATATTAAAATTTTTAAATGACAATAATATTCGAAATTATGTTACTAAAAGTAATCTTACAGCAATATCTATGAGATGTTTACGAGTGGGTCTTAATGATATACCTCATTTATTACCGAGATACTCGACAGGAAGTAAAATCTGTTGAAATTGATATATGAGCGCTTGTAAAGTGTTCACTTCATTTACTCTCGTACAGATTATGGATTATACAAGTGCTGCAAGCATTTATTGAAATATATTACCAGTGGAATCCCACGAGTTTGCATTGGAAACACAAAACCAACAAAAAACGCATAAAAGCTGAAACATGTTTGTTATTTGTTTTTTTCATCTTTGATAACACACGTTTTTGGATCAATATACATTACATGAGTGAACTCTCAAATTGCCAATTTTTTTTCATAGCACTTCCTTTTTCCGGTTCAGTTTGCAATAATGAAATTTGTTTGATAATTTGCATTGTTTGAAACATTTGTATAGAAATAAGTGCTGATGATGATGCAATGTTTTCCCTCGGGTAAGCAACACTGAAGAGAGCGTCGCTCCAATATGACGGTTTAATTGGGTCAGATGATTTACATTTTAACAAAGGCAATTTAGAAATCGATTATTAAAGCTTCTGCCTGGTTGCAGCTAGTGCAGACAACTAATTCAAGAGGAGTTGGCTCCAAGATATTTACAAGTGGAGTAAAACAATTTAATGTTAGAAAATATGGTTGTAAATAACTCATAAATTCCTTTTGCAAGGCCTTTCACAATCTGCATCTCATATCTTTAAAAATATGAGTAGTTTTACGAAATTACGTGGTTTTGGGAAAAATTGTTTACACCATCACAACAAATCCAATCGTAATTTTAAATTCATTTATTCAAAATTTAAACCATTGACTTTATTTTAATAAGATTGGCAAAAGCAATATAATTAAAAGGATGCACTTTTAAATGACTTAGCTGTGATCCCATCAATTAAGCTTGTTGCCTCTTCGTGGTTGTGAAGACGTCCAAGGCTGTGACCATTTAATATCCTCATTTTGCCAATCTACTTCGTACAAAATCAGTGACTGTAATAAAGTCGAAAGCCAACAAAATGGTTATCTATTTGATAAATAGGCACAAGGCAACTGGGACATATTTGTCAGTTTACTGCATTCATGTATCATAAAAAATTCAATAATTCAGAGGAACTTTAAAAACGTAAAAAAATTGGCAAACAATATACAACATTTTTATGGACATTAGAAAAATAGAAGAATTTGCTATCATAACATACGCCGTAATTCTCAAGGGTCACATTTTTAGTCCACCAGAAGCAATTCTGAGGAATTTCTCTTACTTTGATAAAACGTTTCGCTCTATAGCAAGGAGGTTGAATAAGTTTCCACTCTCAGAAATTGAGTTTTTTCTTCTTTCTGTATTTTTGCAACGTAACAGTATTTTATAAAAATTAATATATTTGTTTTCGTAACATCCAGTCCCTAAGGCGGTGTTCTTTGCAGTACCCATCGGTAAAGAAAATTTAAAAATTTTTAAGTGCGCAGACAAATAAAGGAAAATTAGATTATTGTTCTTGAAAAGTTCTGTTTGTTGTAAATAAAACTGTCACAAACATACAAATTTTCGACTTTGTAAAACATTGGTCTATTAATTCCAGTGTTAAAATATTTCTTGGAAAACATGAATTTCAAAAATAAACATTGATATGCTTGAATTAAATTAAGTGGAAACTAATAGATCATTAAAATTAATTAACGTCTGCGAAATGTTAAATTGTCTACCTTCACATGTGTTACTAAAAGAGTTGGCACGTGATTCTGTCTTAGATAACTACCAGCTTTTACCAATTAACATTTGTGTTTTTTCTCAAAACATTTCGTGTTCTACAACTAGAAAATAGGATGGCTTTGAACTTTTGCCTTAGCACTGTACCATTAACAATTCTTTAATGTTTAATAACAAAAATTACTTGATATTGTCAAAACTTAGAGGATATTGTCCTTCGAGTACCCGGACATAATGCATAGTTTTTTACATAATCTTCTGTTTTTGGACCTCTAAGTTACTAAAAATACCAAGTCCTTAAATATACAGGGTGTTAAGGAATTGTAGGGACAAACTTCTAGGGCTTGCAAAACACAACAAAGCAAACAACTTTTGTCTATAAATGTGTGGTCAAAAGTGTTTCCTTTCAGGGATAGAGCTTCTTAGAGATTCTTTAAGAAGCGCCTAAATGTAGGCAACTCAATTTACTACCTACTATTTGTTTCCATAACGACGTAAATTAATACAGGATAAATAAAGCCCTCTTTCCTACTTTTCAAATTCAAATTAAATTTAAAATAAATTAATTAACATAATGTTTCAAAATTAATCAATAGAAAAAACCAAAATTACAAAGCAAAAACCAACTTCGCGTGCGTTACCCCAAGCAGCTCCATAAATGAACATGTCATGCTGTTCGGCAAAAGTATAATTCGCCATAACACAAAAATACGAAACACAGAACGAAAATAACGAAGAAAATAATTATCAAAAAAATCACAGAACGTAAAAAACGAATTATAAAAGGCACAGAAAGATATGAATGCAAGAAAAGTCAAAAAATATCGAATTGTGTCAAAATTGACGTTATTTGAATGCCTGTATGCCCAGATCGTTTGTTTTTTTTTTTTCAAAATTCCGTGTGACCTGTGCAAAATAATTGAAAATGCAATTTGGGTTGCCTATTTTCAGGTACTTCTTAAAGAATCTTTAAGAGGTTGTATTTTCTAAAGGAAGCACTTTTGACCACACATTTATTAACAAACGTTGTTTGCTTTGTTGTGTTTTGCAAGCCCTAGAAGTGTGTCCCTACAATTCATTAACACCCTGCATATTTTATCAAAACAACAAGCGTTCAAAAAAGGGTCAAGTGGGCTTTGGATGCCGCATATGCTATGCTGAGTAGGATCGTCAAAACGGTGGCATTCAAACCCATTTTTTTAAACGCTCGTTATCTTTGTCACTTTCTTAGTATTATAACATACCAGGTTTTAGACCTTATGGATTATTAAACCTTTCGTATGTCAAGATTTTGAGACCTCCAACACTTGGCGTTTTAGATGTTTAGCAAGTCAGAAATTCAACCTCTAACATGCACGTTTTTAGACCTCTCACATGTTAGGTTTTTAGGCCTCTAGTTTTTTAAAATTATCCGGCACGAGTTCATTTTTGAGCGTCTAACCCGACAGTTTTTTAGAACGCTACATTTTTGGGGTCTTAGGTCTTCTTTTTTAAATGGTATCAATCAAATAAATGTAGATATTGAGACCTGTAACATGTCAAATTTATAGAGTGCTAACATTTCAGTACCTTTAGGTTTCTATGTTGTGTGCGCGTTTGTAAAACCTTGGGTTTTTCCGATCTTATAGTAATCGTAGGTTTTTGCACCATGAAGATGCCAGATTTTAAGTCTTTAACATGCTAGACTTTATACCTTTACCTTGCTATGTTTTGGAACTCTAACATGCTAGATTTTAGACCTTCAACGTGTCATATTTAAGACCTTCGGCATGCTAGCTTTTAGAGATTTACATGCTGACCTTTCAGACATTTACCATGTCAGGATTTGAGACCTTCAGC
Source organism: Ctenicera cuprea (assembly GCA_958336395.1). Taxonomy (NCBI): domain Eukaryota; kingdom Metazoa; phylum Arthropoda; class Insecta; order Coleoptera; family Elateridae; genus Ctenicera; species Ctenicera cuprea. The sequence goes on from OY284491.1 coordinate 10,115,897, forward strand.
ATGTCAGGTTTTTAGATCTCTGCAGAATAAGTTGGGGACATATCAGAATTTTAGGTCGGTAACATGTCGGGTTTTTACGCCTCCTTTTTTATATTGCCTTCTTTTTTGTACTTTAAACATGTCACGTTTTAGACCTTTACGGTATGAGTTGGGTTTTTAAACCTCTAGCAAGTAAGGTCTTAAACTTTCCAATTTACGGCTTTAAACATGTTAGATTTTTAGACCTTCACGGTATGAGTTAGGTTTTTAAACCTCTAGCATGTAAGGTCTTAAGCTTTCTAATTTACGACTTTAAACATGTCAGGTTTTTAGACCTTTGCGGTATCAGTTAGGTTTTTAAACCTCTAGCATGTCAGGTTTTAGACCTTTTATCTTTGTACTTTAAACATGTCAGGTTTTAGACCTTTACGGTATGAGTTGGGTTTTTAAACCTCTAGCAAGTAAGGTCTTAAACTTTCTAATTTACGGCTTTAAACATGTTAGATTTTTAGACCTTCACGGTATGAGTTAGGTTTTTAAACCTCTAGCATGTAAGGTCTTAAGCTTTCTAATTTACGACTTTAAACATGTCAGGTTTTTAGACCTTTGCGGTATCAGTTAGGTTTTTAAACCTCTAGCATGTCAGGTTTTAGACCTTTTATCTTTGTACTTTAAACATGTCAGGTTTTAGACCTCTACGGTATGAGTTGGGTTTTTAAACCTCTAGCAAGTAAGGTCTTAAACTTTCTAATTTACGGCTTTAAACATGTTAGATTTTTAGACCTTCACGGTATGAGTTAGGTTTTTAAACCTCTAGCATGTAAGGTCTTAAGCTTTCTAATTTACGACTTTAAACATGTCAGGTTTTTAGACCTTTGCGGTATCAGTTAGGTTTTTAAACCTCTAGCATGTCAGGTTTTAGACCTTTTATCTTTGTACTTTAAACATGTCAGGTTTTAGACCTTTACGGTATGAGTTGGGTTTTTAAACCTCTAGCAAGTAAGGTCTTAAACTTTCTAATTTACGGCTTTAAACATGTTAGATTTTTAGACCTTCACGGTATGAGTTAGGTTTTTAAACCTCTAGCATGTAAGCTCTTAAGCTTTCTAATTTACGACTTTAAACATGTCAGGTTTTTAGACCTTTGCGGTATCAGTTAGGTTTTTAACCCTCTAGCATAGCCGGTTTTAAATTTATATTTTTTTTACTTCAAACATGTCAGGTTCTTATACCTTTACACTGTAAGTTGGGATTTTAAACCTCATAGTGTAAGGTTTTAGTATTTTTATAATTGCACTTCAAACATGTCATGTTTTTAAACCTTTACGGTATTAATTAGGTTTTTAAACCTCTAGCATATGAGACTTTCTAATTATCTACTTCAAACATGCCAGGTTTTTAGACTTCCACGGTATCATTTGGAATAATAAACATCTAACATGTCAGGTTTTTTTCTATTTTTGTACTTCAAACACGTCAGGTTTTTAAAAATTTGCGGTATCAGTTGGGTTTTTGAACTTCTAGTATGTCAGATGTTTCGACAGCTAATATTTTGGGTTTTTAAGCCCTAATGTTGTCATTCAACTAAATATAGATAATTAAACTTTTAGAATGTCGGATTTATAGAACTCTAATACTTCAGAGTTTTAGAGCTTTACCATGTATGTTTGTTAGGTCTTTACGTTACAAGATAAACTCCTTCAGGTTTTTGAACTTCTGGCATGTCATGGTTTTAGACATCGACTCTCTTAGACTTTAAAAGAATCTTACGTTTTTGAGCTTCTGACATGTCAGGATTTAGACCTCTAAAACAACAGGTTTGAAACGTTTGTTTATTTAGATCTTTACGTTATCAATCAGTTTTGAACTTTTCAGTTTTTTAAACCTATAGCATATCAGATACCTCTAGCCTGTCGCATTTGCAGACCTCTTGACTTTTATGTTATCAATTAAATAAATATGATTATATTGAGACCTTTAATATGTCAGATTTATAGAAATCTAATATTGCATGATTTTAGACCTTTAAAATGTCAGTTTTTCAGGTCTTTGCATCGTCAGTCAAATAATAAAACGTTTTTGAATTTCTTGCTCTTATATTTTCAAACCTATCCATCTTTTTAGACCTCGCCTTGTTTAAACCTTGAAATAACCTTAAGGTTTTGAATCTCTAACATGTCAGGCTTTTGCTTTCTAAACATAACGTTTTTAGACCTGTTTTCGAATCTCTAGCATGTCAGTTACTGAAACCGCTAAATTATCGAATTTTTAGGCAACTTAGTTTTCATCCCATTATTTCAACAAATATGAATATTAAGACCTCTCACATATCAGATTTATAGACCTTTAGAATTGCAACGTTGTAGATCTCTAGAATATCATTTTTTTGATCTTTAAGTTGTTAGTCCTTTTTTGCACCCTAACATGTCATGTCTTGAAACATCCTAAGATATTTAGTTAGAATAAGTCAAATAGTTTTGTATTTTTGAACTTTAAATATTTTAGATTTTTAGATCTTTTTTACGTTATCATTCAAGCAACCTAATGGGTTTTTGCTGTAGCTCTGGTTACGATTAGAGTAATTTTTTTTTCTTATTCCACAGGCCAATGAACGCTATAGAAGATACGAAAGCCTCATCTCCCAATGTCGGGCGGTATCTGGCACATCAGATTTGGCCCACTTAGCAAGATCTCTTCCAGCCCCACAAGGACGAGGGGTCATCCTTAGAAGAGCCTTCGCGGCTCCTCAACCACCAGTACCGGAAGTGGTAGACGGTTTAGAACTTTCAGAGCTACAAAACGTACGTCTTCCCTTTTCGATTGCATTAATCTGCCACAATTTTATTCGCAGGATAATATTCCTCCGCCTCTCAAGAACGAACTGGTGATAGATAGATTGTCAGCCGTACAGGTACAACCCGCCCACGATGCACTCAAAAAAGAATCAGCAGATTTGGAGGGTCAAATTAGGCAAATTCATGATTCTTTAGAGACCCTTCTGCGCATTCAACAACGCTCTCTCGAATCGGCACTTTATAACAAAGCTAACGAGCTGCAAGAAGATATTTCCATGAAGAGATTCGATCTTCGAGTTGCTCAAATGCATTTGAGTGCTATTCATTCCCAGGTAGGTTTTTCTGAACAGTTTAATCATTGATTTTATATCAACTAGATTAGCAATGCTTATGTATTATACAGAATTGTGTTGTATGTTTTTGAACCTTCTGACTTGTACCGCCAGAGAGCAGCACTTTGTAAACTAAACTGTAATTCGAGTCCTCTAGTGCTCGAAACCCGCACTTATACTAATAGGATGTAACATTAGTTTTTCGAGTAAATTCAAACGCTTTTATTATGAGAATTCAAGAAAGCGTACGAAAGCAATACTGTAAATTAAATTCATTCATTTCAAACCTGGGTTGCACTTAACGTTCGGATGCCACGATATTTATCTGTAGCATTTCTGGAGCTCGCCGGTTGCTAAGCAACTCCACGTTCTGAGGTCGAGTCACCTGAGTGTGCGTTAGTGCATGAAAATAGAAAAAGTTTGTTCGGCGCTGTATTGAAAATAATACACCGAAAAAAATTTCTCTCTTGGAAAGTTGCTTGTTATTTTAACCGAACCCTTAAATTGACTGCGATTGTTTCTCCTGAACGGTCTGAAAGGAAAGCCGGGTCGAAGTTTGTTTAGAACTGAGTTTCAGATGCCTACGAGCTTTTCACGGGTATTCATAACATTGTCTCGTTGTTTAGCCAGGGCCAATTAAAGGAGGTACTTGCCAATTACCCTTGCGACATCCTTTTGACCTCGTTGTCTAACCAGCATAGGCGTTGTTTGGAAAAATAATAGACACTTCAATAATTATTCAGTGCTCGTGTTTCAATTTTTTGTTACATGTGAAAAGGGGTCAGGTCTGATTGGAATCGATAAGAGTTGTTTGGAAAATGCTTTGTGAGAATTTACAACTAAGCTTTTTCATTGTAATGGCACTATTTTGTGTTACAAAAATCATCTTTTATTTATTATTGTAATGGTAGCGCCAGTATCTAAATCTTTTTTTTGTTTTTACGCAATTATTACAACATAATTTAAGAAATATTGTTTCAAAACTCATGCTTTTTATAAAATTTTCTCTAAAAGCACTTTCATTCATTAGCAAAATTAAATGTCAAGTTAAATTCTAAAAATATATGCGACCAAAGGAATCGTTTAATTTTTGATGACATAGTCGATCCCCTACATCCAATTAATGCTGGATAATCCTTCATTCACGAAACAGATGGCAATATCCTTGGAAACATTCTAAATATATATTTGGTTATTTTTATTTCTGAATACCTCGCCCTTTATTGTGAAAACCTTCGAACTAAATAAATTCAATTTGTACTGAACAAAAGGGAAATAAAATTACATCAAATGGAAACTTTTGTTGTTCATCTGCCAGACTGATTTTATCTCAATGGAAGCAGAAATTATTTCGCTTTACTTTAGCAATAATATTGCACTGCAATAATCACTCAAACTGCGGGATTTTCACGAAAAATTATGTTACTTTGATCGTCAATCCCTAACAAGTATTATAGGTTTTGTTCTATTTGTATTTCGTGGTACATTGTAATTTGCATACGTATCACATTTTTAAGTCATATTAAACTTCCTGGCCGTAACGAACTGTCCTACCTACCATGAAAAATCGTTTTGCATACATTTTAGAGTAAATAAAATAAGGCATAATAATTTTAGGTCCTATTCAGTTTAAAATTGCACTGCACTTTAAAATATGAAATACAGAAATGTCAAATTATTCTGATTCTATTGTTGGGTTCGGATATTGAGCAAATCATGCTTAACTTTACGTGGTCAGTTTGTATGACCTTGACGTGCCTAATGGCATAATGGCATGAAATTGTTTTTATTGTGGTATTCTGGTCGCACTAAACTATCAGACCGTGCCGAGTTACCCTGCCGTGTCGACTAGGATTAAGTAAATGCCAAAACAAGTTTATTATAATATCAGATTGTTTGATATTACCAAATTTTCGGCCCTGCCGAGCAACTATGTTGTGCCGAATCATATTGAATCAATACTGCTATAAATCGGATATAATATCTGACTAAATTAGTGTCATACTAAATCTTTGGGCCGTGCCGAGCCGCTGGCTGGACGGAATTATCATTTCGTGCTGCGTTCAATTAAATAATTGCTAAAATAAATCGCATTATACTTATTAGCGGAACTCTTGGACTATGCTCGGCGTTTTTTCTGTATTTTTTGTTTTTAATAATAAATAAACTAATAAAGCAGGTGGTGCAACAGACCGCTACTTAATCGTATCGTTAAGTGTGAGCTCGTTAGTGTAAACGCATCGACCACAAATTGTTTGTTTATAGCACGTTTGTTGTTGTAACACAAGCTCTTAATGTGTCAAGTTGTGTTCCAGACCACTGCTTTAAAAAGTAAAGCTGTCTTTTTAATTATGAATTTTTAGTTTATTTATTTTCTTAATTTGTAATTTTATTGTTATATATCTATTTGTCCAATTATTGCTTTTACTTGTACAAATTTTAAAGAAAGTTTTCATTTTCAGTAATATTGTATGATATTTTGTACATTTTTGTAAGCGCGCGTGTTCTTGCATGTCGCTAACAGGCTCAATATGGGTCCGTGCGCCAAAAAATCGGTCTGCTAATGAATACCTTGCGTTCCAATCATTCTGCCGTGCCGTGCCGCGGCAAGTTAAATAAATACTGCACTAAATTGCCACCTCAAAATATATGGGTGACTGGTTAATAAACTTTTATTTAACCAGGGCAACAAACCTCAATAGCGCTACGCCTATAGTTGCGGACATCTAAGAAAACAACTAGCTGTATCGGCAAGTGTAATTATTTCTTAATAACAACAACAAGAAGAACAGCAATAATGTCGACTACAATATCGATTGGTGCATCAACAATTGCATAAATCATAAATTATCAACAGCTGTCAAAACACCACAACCTTGTCATTTGCATACTGACAACGCTTTTAAACTCCAAACGACTACTCGTTGCTTACAATTATTTCTTCATTATTGACCGGGCCCAACCGTCTTTTTCAACCCTGGCTCCGTATTTCTGTACCGGTCTCGTTTATTTACAACGCCCCCATTAACTCATAACAGGTTTGTAGTTGGCCAATTAAAATTCTTACCACATTCTTAGGCATATGCAACTATTATTAAATACAATTACAAATTTTAATATAATGAAGTGTAAAGAATACGATGGAACAAAGTAATTCGGCTGTCAAAAGAAACCTATTCTGTATAATTAATAATAATTAACTACCAGAACCTGTGGGCTAGGTCTTCACATTGTTTGTAACTGTCGGACTCAGGAATAAGAGCTGCTCCCTGAACAAAATCTCGTGAAAAAAAAACCGAAAAAAGAAAGCCCGGACAAAACCGAAAAAAGCCCGGAAAAAAAGTTTAATACAGAAAACCCTCTTGGACTGTGACAGCCTGGGGATTTTGAGAGGATTTAGCGTTCTTCTGTGTTACGAAATATTGTGTAATGGAATAAATCTTGGATAATGATCATTTTCTGTGTTGGTTATTTAATCGACAGCAGCAGAGTCGGGGTCGAGAAGCGCTGCTTCGTTCTCCGCGACTGTCTGTGAGGTACCAACAAATTATGTTACAATATCGTAACTGAATACTGCACACTACAGAATCCTGTTTCTATGGTATAACGTAGCGGACTATTGCGTAAGCGAGTTTGTGCTTTCTATAATAAGCGCCTAAATATGTGGATTTTGGTAGCAGGATCTACCGCTACTAAAAGCTAAGGGCTCCAGATTTAATGTATGGATTAATTTACACATTTAAAGAAAACAATTTACTATTTAATAAAATAAGCTGAAATTTAATCCAAACCAACAGAAATGCAAAGAAAGCTGAACTTGATTCCACTAAAAATCCTTTACAGTTAATCAAGAACCACTTTATTATTTTTGTAACTATAGGGCTCCTTTGCGATAAGTAATTGTTACTGCTCCATTAAAAAGAATTCTGTGTCCGCAAAGGTAAAAGTAGGCCATAAATTGTAATAATAGTACAAAATAAACGTCGTAGTCGGATTTTAAAGGATAATTTTTAAATTACCTGACCACCACATTTGTACAGCTTTACAATCCGCTTGATATAGTGATGATAAGCTCATTGTGTTTCAAATTTATGAGATAAAGCTTAAAAAATAAAAATGCTTGAGGTTCACATTTAATTTAAAGTTAAACCTTAAAAAGGCAACGTCCTGAAACTGAAAAGTCATGATAATTATTGTTATACGTTTATGATACACAAACTTTAAAAGTTAAGGAAAAATTACTTATCATTTTTTTTAAATTGCCACTTAACTTTAGACTTTTCTTGCTTAATTTGACCCCTTAAGAGAAACCCCTTTGTAACACAAACACTTAGCACGGAACCGCAAGGGCTTTCAAAATTAACCAACATATGCTGCATACACAAATTCTTTCGGCTTTTATTTGTCTTTTAACTCGCTGCTTCCTAATACAGGGTGTTAATGAATTGCAGGGACAAACTTCTAGGGCTTGCAAAACACAACAAAGCAACCAACGTTTATTAATAAATGTGTGGTCAAAAGTGTTTCCTTTAGAAAATAGAGCCTCTTAAAGATTTTTTAAGAAATACCTCAAATAGGCAACCCAAATTGCATTTTTAATTATTTTGCACGGGTCACACGGAATTTTGAAAAAAAAAAACGATCTTGACATACGTGCATTCAAATAACGCCAATTTTGACACAATTCGATATTTTTGTGATATTTTTTTACTTTCCTTGCATTCGTTTCTTACTGTGCCTTCTTTTCTTCGTTCTGTGATTTTTTGATAATTATTTTATACGTTATTTTCGCTCTGTGTTTCGTATTTTTGTGTTATGGCGAATTATACTTTTGCCGAACAGCATGACATGATGTTCATGTATGGAGCTGCTTGGGGTAACGCACGCGAAGCTGCTCGGCTGTACCAAGTACATTTTCCGAATAGAAATCATCCATCGCACAAGGCCTTTAGTGTAGTTTCACGTCGGCTGCGGGAGGAACGTACATTCGTTGTCAACAGACACAACTGTGGAGCTACCAGAACAAGGCGAACGGTGGATTTTGAGGAAGAAGTTTTGGAGAGAGTAGCTTAAAATCCTTCTACTAGTTCAAGAGCCATCGCTCATGAAATGGAAGTGAACCATGTTTCAGTATGGGAGGTACTACATGAGCAGCAGTTACATCCGTACCATCCACAAAAGGTACAAGCCATGGTTCGAGCAGATTTTCCCAGAAGGGCAGAACCTCGCCAGGAATTTCTGCGGCGGTGTAATAAGGATCCAGAATTCCAAGTAAACGTTCTGTTTAGTGACGAGGCATCTTTTACGAAAGAAGGAATATTCAACAGTAGCAACAGCCACATTTGGGACGATGAAAATCCCCATGCTGCGGTTCAAAAAGGATACCAGCAAAGATTTTCAGTGAACATTTGGGCCGGGATTGTTGGCGATAGACTCATTGGACCATATCTGCTACCCCAAAAGTTAACAGGAGCAACTTATTTAAATTTCTTGCGCCATGTCCTGCCTGAACAGACACAACTGTGGAGCTACCAGAACAAGGCGAACGGTGGATTTTGAGGACGAAGTTTTGTAGAGAGTGGCTGAAAATTCTTCTACTAGTTCAAGAGCCATCGCTCATGAAATGGGAGTGAATCATGTTTCAGTATGGGAGGTACTACATGAGCAGCAGCTACATCCGTACCATCCACAGAAGGTACAAGCCATGGTTCAAGCAGATTTTTCCAAAAGGGTAGAATTTTGCCAGGAGTTTCTGCGGCGGTGTAATGAGGATCCAGAATTCCAAGTAAACGTTCTGTTTAATTACGTGGCATTTTTTTTTCGAAAGAAGGAATATTCAACAGTAGAAACAGCCACATTTGGGACGATGATAATCCCCATGCTGTGGTTCAAAAATGGTACCAGCAAAGATTTTCAGTGAAACTTTGGGCCGGGATTGTTGGCGATAGACTCATTGGACCATATCTGCTACCCCAAAGGTTAACAGGAGCAATTTATTTAAATTTCTTGCGCCATGTCCTGCCTGAACTTTTGGAAGATGTTCCACCTCAAATGTGGCTGCAGCACGATGGTGCACCTGCTCATTTTTCCCAACAGATGGATAAGTCGAGGAGGACATGTGGCGTGGCCTCCACGTTCTCCTGATTAGATCCAACTTGATTTCTTTTTGTAGGGTCATGTTAAAACGTTAGTGTATGCTACCCCAGTTGAAACTGTAGAAAAACTTATTCTTGCTGCATGTGAAGAAGTTCAACAGACTCCTGGTGTATTTGGCGCGGTGCGCAGGAATTTACTTCGTAGATGTTGTTCGTGTGTAGAAACTGGAGGGCGACATTTTGAACATTTACTATAATTTTGTTAATTTTTGAATTATTTATTATAAATTTTTCAAATAGTTGATTTTTGCTTTGTAATTTTGGTTCTATCTATTGCTTAGTTTTGAAACATTTTGTTATTTAATTTATTTTAAATTTAATTTGAATTTGAAAAGTGGGAAATAGGGCTTTATTTATCCTATATTAATTTCCGTCGTTATGGAAACAAATAGTAGGTAGTAAATTGAGTTGCCTACATTTAGGCGCTTTTTAAAGAATCTTCAAGAGGCTCTATTTTCTAAAGGAAATACTTTTTACTACACATTTATTAACAAAAGTTGTTTGCTTTGTTGTGTTTTGCAAGCCCTAGAAGTCCTACAATTCATTAACACCCTGTATATTATTTTACGTATTTCAAAAAGAACCTGTTCGTTAAATTTATTTCTTATATTTCTCCAATTCCGACGAAAACGTATGTAAAATCTCAAAAGTCGGCGCTTTTAATATTTAACTACAAATCGAAGTAACGGTGTACGATTTTTACATTTCCGTCTTCTTTGCATTTCTATTAAAGTTTATTCTCCATGCTTAACGAACGCTTCCCGAATGGTAACGTCAAACTTTTGATAACAAAAGTTAACTCAACACAATTTAACGAAACGTTCTTTAAGTACACGCCGCTGGCAAGTTCTAATTATTATGTGCATGATTTAGCGTTTCCCTGACCTATTACTCTTAATCGGAATCTCAAGCTAAATCTTCATCTTCTTAACGTTTGTGAGCTCGCGTTTCGTTCAAAGTAATTTCCATTTTAATTTGCTGCATGTGATGCAGATGCTGCTGAGCCGACACAGTTGGCTGTTTTACATTCGTAAAGCTTTTCTACCTGCTAACAATAACCACTCGAAAAGCTACGTATATGAGATTTCAAGTCTTGTAAAAACATCAAACAGTAGAGTGCCTCACGTATAAAGTACTTTGCATAAGATATTGAACCGCTTTTATTAATGCTAAAGCACAAAAGAACAAGAATGTGAAATGGGAATATATAATTTCTTTTCTTATAAAGGGAAAACAATTTCGCGGAAAGCTTATTGAAAAGCGAAATTGAGGAATGTATGAGTTGTTAAATCAAATTGAGTTTTTTTTTATAACGTAAGTATTTGAAATATTATATGAAATTTTTGATTTGAGCAATATCAAATTTTACAAATTTGAAATAAAAACGTAAATCTTTTTAGCAATGAAATGTTATTTTTCACAAAATTTAAATTTGTTTAAACATTTTTATACGCATAGAATCCTTGAACACGATTCTATTAAAACAGAAAAAGTTTTGATCATCTAACGTTTTTCTGTAGATTAAACTCTATTTTTTCCTTAATTTAGCGTCATTAAAAAAATATATAAAATCAATCTAATAAACGAACAAAATGCTTTGGTTGCATTTTTCTATACCTTAAAAATTTTTGTACTTTCAAAAGTATGTTGTATGGCAACAGTTACTATACGATCAAAATACTCGTAACATAGCTTGCAACACTGACAAGTTACCACCCGTAGGGTGCAACAATACCAGCGTACTTTTAAACCACTAATTGTTTAGGATTAAGAAATTCCAGAAAGCGGAAATCAAAATGAGAGTACAAAAAGAGCAGTAGCCACGCTAAAATTTACTACATTCGAAGACTGTTCTTATAGGCGTTTCAAGTCTAAGCGAACGCTGCAAAGAGTCGAGACCTGTCTAGAAGGTTTAGTATACTATAGAACGCCGTTCCACTTTTAATTTATTTTCCACAAGTAGCTGAAAAATCAAAAATATAATTTTAGACGTCACAATTTAATTTCTTTACTGACATCCAAAATTTAGTTTTTGACTCCGAAGAATTATTTAATGACTTCTGGAAATAACTTATTCGCCTCTAGGTATCAGTTTTTTATTTTAAATTGCCTAAACTGTTTTTAGACGTTAAGAAATAATTTACTGACACCATAAAATAGATTTTTGCTGTCAATAAATGATTTTTTGGTGTCAATAAATGAATTTTTAACGTCGAAAAGTGCTGCCACCTAATGACGTATGTATAGTAGTAGCGTGGACTAGAAACATACTGCTACAGTCACTTGATATAAAAAAATATTTTTTTTATTACAGTGATAACAACCAATGTTTATTTTTGATTGATTGCTAGAGGCTGTAGTCAATTGATTCAGCATGGCGGCCGTGTTTCAACCTTTTTCAAGTTTGACAGGGCGGGTTTTTCCACAAAATTTGAAGTTGCTTGCATGGAAACGGTTAAAATCAAGCATTTAATGATTTAATGACTATTGAAAAAATTTGACATTTCCAAAAATAAGTAAGAGCAAAGTTTACAAAGATATGCAGATATGCCTTATCGTACATTTGTTGGTTGTACAAATTCAACCGAGAAAGGTTTTTTAATAAAACGTTTTCTTCGAAATGAAGTGAGGAGAAATGAGTGGCTCCTAAAGATTGAGAGAGAAAATCGGACTCCAACTAATAATTCTTACCTATGTGAGGCAAGTTTAAAACCATGTTTTGAGATATAATATGACATATTTTGCTACATTTATGATTTTTCATCAGAAAAAAACCTCGTGTTACATAATTGCAAAATTTATTTAGTAATTTAAAGCATCTTGTAGGAACATTTCGAGCTAGATGCATGGGAAAAAGTAAGGGTAGACGGCACGAAAAAACTAAAATGTTTTGCTGTTCCTACTTTATTTCTTTCCATTTCCATTTTGCAAGAAGAGATCTGGTCAGCTTCCCCCCGCCCTCCCAAGTGTATTTTATTCAATTCAGTGATTGATAATCTCCAGGTTCCAATTAAAATTAATGCAGATGTAATAGATATATTTGTAAATAATACAGGTTATATGCTCGTTTATTTGTTTTTTGTATAATTGGTCTTTCACAGCATTATTTTATAAAACGCAAGAATTTTAACAACTCAAAAAACTGCTTTTATTTTTAAAAAACATTTTTTTTAAGAATCATTCTCTATGATTCCCATCCCACCCCCTTACCCGGACTCAGCGGACTTGTGCTATACACCGGTCTAGCATGCCCCACCCCTGAACGACATGCAACCCAACATACACACCACACACACCATCCATGGACACGCCGGATTTAATTTATTCAGAAGAAATTCCGGTAAATAGTAAAATGAGATTTCAGTGATAATCCAACACCAAAAATCTTAATATCCTTGTTATATTTGGCTGTTCACTACCCCACTGAACCGTAAAAAGTCTATTATGCACATAAAGTTTGAAAGTTGTCCGAATGGTGTGTAAAATGCCGTCGTTATCAAAGTGTAACAGCTGATAAGTTGATACACGTCGGCCATGTTGCATCAAAACTTAGGTAATAGTTCTTAGCAACGATTGGTTGTCATCACTGTAATAAAGAGAAATTTTCTTTTCATAATCAAATCACTGTACACAGTGCTCTTGTGGCAACTTGATCATATATGGGCAAACGATTTAGTGCTGCTACAAGAACTTTGCTGCAAAGACTAGGCTACTACGCCAGCTGTGCCGTTATATGTCAGCATTTTTTGACGCAATAAATGAACAATCGAGCTTTGGCGTTAATAAATACTGTTTTAACGTCAAAAAATTATTTACTAACTAGAACATTTGACGTCAGTAAATGGTTTTTGGCGTCAAGAAAATATTTATTGTCAAAAATATATTTCACGACGTCAAAAATATTTGTTGACGTCAATAAATGTTTTATAAAAGATAAAACGGCGTTCCATAATGTACTCCTATCACGAAATATAAGCAAACAACTCCTATTTTTTATTTTTTTCCTGACAACGGTAGTAGATACAGAATAATCCGGGTCACTGCCGAAACGGGGACCTTAGTTGAACCGGAGTTTGGATCTTTTTTGAAAATGTTACTTTTATAGAATTTTTTTCTAGACGTTGGCATTTTAGGTAGCTTTCTGTAAAATAAACAAAACACTTTGCTTCGGCTTTTCTATACTTGCGAAACTTAATTTTCCTATGTTTAAAAGTATTTACACACAACGTTGTAGCACCACAGTAATGGCGATACGAAACAAACTCACATTGATATTACTCCGCAAAAGGCAAACGCAGCACGTCGTGCAACGAAAAAGGCATAATACTACATCACTGCTTGCTGCTGCTTCAGCTTAATGTCATTGCTCCGGTTCGCATTACCTAAAGCCGCCCGCTTGGTTAGCGCGAGCTGCTTATAGGCATGTCTTATATTTATAAATCTTAATTTTTTTTAATATTTAAAAAAATCAATTTTTTGATTTTCTCGTAAAAGATTTCTTGGGTTTAAAAAACAACTAAAAACGGAAGCACAAAATTGTCCTGTCCTGTCTTGTCCTGTACTGCACCCAAAAATTACCACTACCACTCATGAGCAATTGAGCTCAAACATAAAATTTTTAGTCTTCCGTTTATTAAATAAAGAGGAATAAATTTTTAATTTCCGAAAATTCACAGAAGGCGTCACCAGAAAATTAGCAGACTGGGCTTCAAACCAATTTAACGCTCATACCTAGCTCTATGGGCCTATAAAATAAAATAAAACGATCCTGTGGCCAGTTTTTGAGCAATATCGGTTTGAAAATGTCAGCAATTTGAAATATTTTTCACTTCGCTGTTGCAGTAGTTCCAAAAATTTTCATTTGATAACGTTCATAACGTTGGGTACCTAAAAGGCACTTTTATTATCAAAATTAATCCCGATCTCGTTTTGGATGAAATAGGCATTAAAAGTTAGCGGCCGTAGCTCAGTGGTAAGCGCGCGAGCTACCAGTGCAGCGGATCTGGGTTCGACTCCCGGCCCGGTCGCTCTCCCTCGCAAGGCAACGGGAAACCAGCGAGGTAAATTTTTCCCCAGGAAAACCTCTCTGGAGAAAAAGTGCATGCACTTCCTATGGTTCGGAGCCCACGTTAAACTTTCTAGCTTCAAAATGGCAGTCGCTGCGATTTTTTGAAAATTTTAAATTTGCCGTCTTATTACTCAAAAGCGATTTGACAGATTGGAAAGCTAGAAAGTTTTGAAAAAATGGTTGATTTTGCTTTGAGGTTTTTCCGTTTTTAGATCTAGCAATTGAATTCCTGATAAAATTCGCTCATTTCCAAAACAAGTTTTTGATATACCCCCACGTTCCGAAGCTCATAGAAATCATCCATTTGCGAATTATGGAGCGCACACACCCACATACCCACACTCACCCACAGACAGAAGATAATAGAGGCCTAAGGCGTGTATTTCCGTTAAAATCTTAACATCTATTTTTTACGATCACAATAGGTTCTCATACTTGTAGTATGATAAACTAAAAACCCAAATTTTCTTTTAAAAAAAGCTTTAGCAATTCATGCATTTAATAGATAACAAATCTTATCTAATCACGATATTTCAACTAAATTTTGACAAACACAGCTTGCTTGTAACACGCCATAAAACCATCAAAGTTATTACCAGGAAAAAAACCAACGTTATAGATCCCTTTAGAAATTATGTCGACCCTACAAAGTTCATAAAAACTCATAAAAGTCATTGTAACATTATACTTACGACCCTAAAAATGAAACATTGCGACATTATTCCAAGAAATTGTAAGAAAACAAACATTTGACACGCCATTTTTCTACGGTATCGTTTTTAAAGGAAAATAAGTTTTTCGATTTTCCCTAGAAATGCGAAAGCTTGTTGTAACATTGTAACCGAATTTTCTTTGTTTTTTCCCCTTAGAAATTCAAAAGTTTATTGCATAACTGTAGAAAAATTCAATTTTTGTATCAAAATAAAACGTGACAATAAAGTTCTCAATATTCTACATTTTTCGCGGTCCATAAAGCCCAAATTAAGAAATAAAACTCATAAAACTGTAGAAAAGCCTCCTGAAAACAATTTTCCCGACGTAAATTGTCATTATTCCTCCGGTTATCCCTTAGAGCTTTTCTGCGTCGTTAAACTCCGGCCCAAATCGGAGCTTTCGCCTGAAACCGCATGAAAATTTGAGCTCTTCTGTGCGCAGCTGAAAACTGCGCAGCATAGCAACCTTATCGATACAACGCGTCGTCCTGACGTAGGTTAGGTCGTCCTGTTACTGCAGGATAATAAGCGCATTAATTATTCTCGGTTTATTGAAATTTATTTCGGCCTCGAACTTTCGTTGTTGTGATCTGTGTAATTTTGTGGCTGACGGATTTGCAAACAAACACGGACGGACATTTTGATTAACGTCTGTTTGTTTCGAAACGTGTGAACACGGTTTGTCGCGTTAAAATGGGGTGGCTTTCCCTCCGAACCCAACTGGTAAGGAAATTTATTCATATTTTGAATGCAATACTGTAAACTAACATACACTCGATTTTTGATTCGATTAAAGCGCTAAATTGTTTGTATTTTGACCATAAGAAGGTTAATACAAACTTGCACCTCTTTATTGTTATAAACTATGCTGTATGAGTCCACAATTTGTTTATATTGTAAATAAATACAAATAAATTGCCTTTTCGCACTTGAAAAGGTCAAATGCGCTTCAGACATAGGTCGTGTCGGGCAATGTTTTGCGCTTTTCAATTATTAAAAAATTGTATTGATTATCCGCGAAGAGCGAGGGAGTTTGTTTGACATTTAGTTTTTGTTGACATCAAAACTGTTGTCAGGAATACAAATGCTTTGCGTAATTGAGTTAGTCTGACCTAGTCAGCTTGTCGGTGTTCTAGAAGTTTTCACGGAAAAGACGTAGTTAAAACCGCGTGCAATTGAAAGTGGTTTGAGGAGACTTATTTCAATAATTTATTTGGTGTGAAGTTATATACAACAATATAAATTCGATAACATGCGGAAAGTTTACCCCAAATACGGCCTTCTAGTAAGCGTAATTTTTATTAATTGGTAATAATTACACATATATTAAAAAAATGTTAAGTTGTTAGAATAATTACTGCATAGCACGGAAAGCCGAGTTGAGTCGAGAAGCCTTCTTCACTTCCGCAGCAACCAGTAACATAATAGTAACAGTTGGCAAGTAACAAAACTGGTCGTAGAAGAAGTGCAGAACCATTAATTTCAGGTTTTTTAAAAGTTTATCAAAAAATTACAGCAAATATAAGTACTAGGCTTAGAAAAAATGTTGTACATAAAATGCGGTAATAGTAAACTACATAACGAGCATGGAAAGTGATACTTAACACACGAGTGGGAATGTTGTTTCCAGCGAGTTATGTACAATAGTTTCCCACGACTCAAAAAATATACAATTTCGTACCTTTGATGCGACTTTTGGTTAATAGATTTAACGAGTAGTTTTTGGCTGCTTCAACGACACTCGGTGAGGTAGATTCCATAAAATCATCGCTGCTTGACTCAATATCCATATTTTTAAATTGAATTTGCTCAAGCAATGATCAGAAATAGTTTAAATAATGTGTAATGTGTAGGGTAACTGTTGTCAATAAAATATACATTTGACATTTTAATTAGTACCCTACTGCGTCTAATGGCGAGCACTTGCCAGATACATCTACAGCGCTCCGGCCAATCGCGATGCCTATAGTGCTTCGTCTTTTATTTTCCTACCATACATGTGTATAAGAAAAATAACGCACACGTATGAAATTGTTAATTTTTGTACCTACTAGATTAAACAAATATAGACGCCTTCTTGCAGAGTCGTGGGAAAGTTAAATTTTGACTTTGAAATTGTAGCGATTAACAAATTCGTAAAAACTCATAATGTACAACATTTTTACATCTTTGCATATAAGTAGTGCATAGAAGATGTCTGTGTAGTGATGCTGTATGAGGCTAGTCGTCCTGTATTGGTTATGGTAGGCTTAAGTGTAGAAAATGAGATCGGTCCACACCAAAAAACGATGGTCAAAATGGGTGCTCATACTAGATACTAAATTATGTGAAAAATAGCAACTCATATTTAAAAACTGACTTTATATGGACTAGTAGTGTTGCCGGATGTGGTTTCCCTGCTACAGTAAAAAAACACATCTGGCAACACTGTTAGTGAATACAAATTATAAAATATCTTCGACTCATTTGGTCAAAATAAGACGCACTATGATGAATAAAAAATAATTTATTGAATTAACAACGTTTAAAAATAATATTATTCCATAATCATGCCAATAAATTTATACAAATTATTTAAAAATGCAATAAAATGAAATAAAAAATTTAAAAATTCATATCTTTCAAAAAATTAAGGTGCGACACCAAAAAACATTAATATTAAAAAAAATTTTTTTCATGAAGGTGAACAACATGAATTTGATTGAATCTTACCAACTTCATCTAGGTCTTAATTAATCCACATTTAGGTCTAATTATTCAGTTGGTACTAATAATATTTCAATTCTAAAAATTTTAGCAAAAAATTAAAGCGCAATTTATTGTAAACCTGCAGTTCAGTCAAATTCTGAGAAACACTTTATATAGGCTTAAAATTTTTCCACGGTTTTTGTAAAGAAAGATCAATTTTTGATTTTGTGGAAAAAGATTCCTTGAAATTATAGAAACCCAAAAACGGCAGTACGAATTTGTCTACCCAAAATTGGGTAGAACGGTGAAAATTAACCTCTCCAAATATTGCCGCATGTAAAATTAAACTGACAACTTTATTCTACTCATGAAAAATTCAGTCCAAACAGAAATTTTGTATCGGCACCTGTTCATTAAATAAGGGGGTCGAAATTTTCTATTTTCAAAAATTTATAAAAGGTGTCACAAAGAAGTAAGCGGACTGGACAAACCAAATTGTAACTGATTGATAGTTCTATGAGTCCACACAATTTAAATAGAAATTGTGTGGCCAGTTTTTGAGCGGTATGATCTTGAAAGAGTCAAATTTTTTTTTCACTTCGCAGTTTTAGTTGTTTTTAAAAAGTTTAGTAGCTTCTGTATTGTTAAATTAAAGCATTAGCAAAATTAAATTTCATCTCGATCTGATAACTCGTTTTAGAGTAAATAGGCGTTAAACTCAAATTTTCAAAAATTCATATAAGGCGTCTGCGAGCTTCAGCACAAACCAAATTGTAACTGATTTTTAGCTCTATGAGCTTACAAAATTTAAAACACATCGTGTTGGCAGTTTTTGAGTAATACTTCTTTGAATTTTTCAAAAATTTTGGAAACTTATTTCACTTCATAACTTTTAACTATTTGAAACTTTTCACGATCTGCCAACCTGTTTTTGAGTAATAAGGCGCTTAATAAAAAGTTTTCAAAAAATCGTAGCGGCTACCAATTTTAAGCTAGGAAGTGTGGAAAAAAGCGTTGAATTTGCTTTAAAGTTTTCTATTGCATTCCGTTTTCAAATTTATAAAATTACGATATGAAAAAAATGCTACCCAAAAAATATGTTTAACTTCCACTTTTGGTTTAGGATTTATAAAAAGCTTATTTTGTCGGTAAATTTTTGATAAAGCCCCAGACTCCAAAGCTCATCGAAATCCGACCATCCGTTCGGTTGTTATGCACCACACACATACATTACATACCTACTCACGTACCCACCCGCCCACCTACCCACAGACAGACATTTTTAAAAAACACTTTTTTGGGCTCTTGGAGGTCTAAAACATGTATTTCCGTCAAAATCTCGATTTTGAACATTTTCATAAACTCAATACTTCCTTATACTGAAAGTATAGGAAAATAAAAACAATTCTACTTATTTCCAGTATCTAAAATACAATGATCTACATTTTTCCAACATGAAAAACGTGTTTATGCCCAAGTATTTGGTAATGCTAAGATATAGCTACACAAATTGTAAAAAAAATTATTTTATATTAGATTTCTTTAAAATGTGCTTTGATGATTGCATAGCAAGTATTTATTTGTTAGATATCACCCTCCATAGATGTAGTAATCAAATTATCACTAATTGGTTTATACCCAACAAAATTTGATCTCAACGTCACATTAATTATTTTTCCAGCACTCTAAAAAAGTATAAAATTAGCATTATTAACAGTTTTGCATACTTTCACACCCAAAATTTAGCAAATAATTTAATAAAAACGAAAGCTTTTCATAGAAAAAAAGTATGCCATAAATATTATTATTAAACATACCAAAAAACGAATGTTTTATATTTTTAATCAACACATACATGTCTGTTGCTTTTTTTTAATTATGTTGTTTATTTCAAGAATTTTGTGTAAATAATTTTAAAATGTTCGAAAACTTTAAAAATGTTTAATTTTTAAAAAATTTAAAATTTAAAAATTTTTAATAATCCAATATTTTGAAAACTTTTTAATTTTAAAATTTTTGTAATATTTTACAATTGCCAATAATTTCCAGAATTTCCAAAAATTTGATAAATTCGAAAAATTTCAATAATTAAATTCCTAAAACTTTATAAATTTTTAAATTCGCTTTACTTCCAATAAATTCTAACTAAAATAATTTTAACATTTTTTAAAATTTTTCAAATTTAAAAAATGTTTAAAATTTGCAAGTTCCATAAAATTGTAAAATTTCCAACAGTTTTAAAAATGTTCGAAAATTCAACATTTTCTAAAAATCCAAATTTTTGAAATGTGAGGTTGTAGGGTGGCATGCTCTGGTAGGAGCTGGGGTGCTGCAATATTCCAAAAAGAGTGAGTTTATAGGCTGTGGTGCTCTAGTAAGAGCTGGGGGTACTGCGAGATCGGAGAAAGAGCGAGATTACGTGCTGCGGTTCTCTCGTAATAACTGGGGCTGTTGCAGGTTTTAGAGAAAGAGGGGGATTATACGGCTACGGCGCTCTGGTAAGAGCTAGGGCTGCTGCAGGGTTTGGAGAAAGAGTGAGGTTATAGGGTGCGGGTTCTAGTAGAAGCTTAGGTGCTGCGAGGCTCGGAAAACAAGGTTATAGACTACGGTGCTCTGGTAAGAGCTGGGGATGCTGCAGGGTCTGGTTTTTAATAATTTCCAAACTAAAATATTTTTAACATTTTTTTAAATTTTTTAGATTTTCAAAATGTTTCAAGTTCCAAAAATTTTTAAATTTCTAAAAATATTTAAGATGTTCAAACTTTGAACATTTTCATAAATCCCAAATATTTGAAAATTTCGTAATTTCCCAAAAACTAATTTTTTGATTTTTTTAAAATTTCATAATAAATGAAATTTTCAAAGTTTATACAATTTTTTATTGTAATTTTCAAAACGTTCTAAAATTTTATAAATTTTTGATTTACAAAATTTTTAAGTTGAATAATTTACAAAAATGTCCAAGAAAATTAAATTAACAAAATTAAAAATCTTATTAGATTCAAAGACAACCTATTCGTGTTAATGCAAAATTTTAATTTGGTTTGACGAATTATACACTACCGCCCTTATCTCGTAAGTTTCGTAAGTAAAACATTACACATTATTAGGCTGGCAATGATACTAAGCGAAATTTGCTGCTCCGCTATCTTCACATTTGTTATACTGTACTGTGGGTTGCGGCAAGAGAAATGATAAAGATGTGGTTGCAGTATTCAGAGGGGAAGCTTTAATAATTTTAATCAGGGCTGACGTCTAAAGCATTTCCTCTGGTGGTAAAATATGTAAATATGTAAGCTTCCACCATGGAAAATTTTAGAATACTAAAGTTAAAAATGCAATTCTTAAATGTTTCATTTTGTTGCTTTCATAAAAAAATTATTTATAAAAGAAGTTTTGATAATTTGTTTTTGCTAAAACACTTGCTGTAGGTTTTGAGCAAAAAATCTCTACTTATTCGTCCTTACGAATTAAATTTTCTTTGTTTGTTTTGCAGATTATTTGATGAAATACCATATTGTTCTTATCAAATCCAGGGAATTTTAATTCTTTTGTTCGTACAAGTATAAAACAACACACTACTTTACTTACGTTGATCCCCACAGAAAAGCTTTTTTCAATAAAATATTTAACTTGTTTGAGTAAAGAGGGGGCTTTTCTAAGAGTTCTTAATCCGCTTAGATTTTTTTAATACGACTCCGGGAAAAGCTTGAAAACAAATACAAAACACAGTTTTGCTTTCTTTTATTTAAACTACGATTTTCTATAATGGCTAACGGTCGACAAACCATGTTTTACTTTTCCACCAAAAATTATGAATTTTGAAATTTTGACAGAATACATGTTTTGGAAGCACCAATTTTCAAAAAAATTTGTTTTAAAAAACTGCTGACCTTTAAAATGTAGTGGTGCATCAAAATTTTATCGGGAAAATAAGCTTTAAAAAATCCGAACCCGATAACGGAAATTAGACATGTTTTTCCCAATGAAAACCCTTTTTTTTAATGTGAAAATAAAATCTAACAGCACGCTAATTTTTCTGTGACGCCTTCTATGCATTTTTAAAATTAGAAAATTAATTTTTTTTTGTTGAACAATATGTATGTTTAAACTAGCTTGCTCGTGAGTCGTGACTGATAGTAGAATAAGATTTACAATTTATTTTTTAGGTGCAGTAACATTTAGAGGATTTAAATGTTCCTCCTCTCACCAAATTTTTGGCGCACGAATTTTTCTTTCCGTTTTAAGTTTTCTTTCATTCTCAGGATATTTTTTACCAATAAGCTGTCGGGCAACCGCTACGCGAACCCTTCCTCGCGTAAAACCGCTACTTTCCTTGCTATTCTCTGATTCACACCATTACATTACACGTCCAAATTAACATAATTTCTAAAATTATATAAATCAAAATGGAAATTTCGAAAGTTGTAGAAATTGTAAGTTTTTTAAATATTTTGAAGAATTTTAAAAATATAAAAACTTTTAAATTTTGAAACTCGAAATTAACGTAATCTCTAACGTTTTAAAATTAATAATAGAAGTTTAGATAGTTGCTGAAAACTTAATCTTTTAAAATATTTGAGAGTTTAAAATTTTGAAATTTTGAAAACGTATATTTATAATATCTTAAATATTTTGAAAATTTCTAAAATTTTAAAAATTTTAATTCAAAGATTTTTAGGAAACTAAATTGTCTCATTTTTATTTTTCTCTAATCTCTACTAATATTTTTTCAAAAAATTTGTCGGGCAACCGCCAGGAAGCCTTCCTCGCGTAAGATCGCTGCTTACGTCGCCATTCTCTCATTCACAATGTTACATTACCTTCAAAATTTTGATAACTGTGACATTTTGAAATTCGAAATTAGCCTCGAAATTAGCGCCGTTTCTAAAGTTTTATAATAAAAATTAATATTTTGAAAGTTATGAAAGTTGCAGTATTTTGATACTTTGAAAATTTCAGAAAATTTTAAATTTTCAGTAGTTTTGAAAAATTCGTAATATTGAAAAAACTAAACATTTTTAGAATTTTGAAATCATTCAAATTTTGATAATGTGAATATTTGAAATTAGCGTAATTATTAAAGATTTTATTTTTTTAAGTAGAAATGTTAGAAATTTAATGTTATGAAAGTTTTTAATATTTTCAAAATTTACGAAACTTACCAAACATTTTCAGAATTTTGAAAATATAAAAACTTGTAAATTTTTGAAACTTAAAAAATGTTGCAACATTTTATTATTTTGGAAATTTCAAAATGAAAAATTTTGGAAATTCTTAAACTTTACAATCTTGAAATTATCGAAAGCTTATTGAAAATTTATACTTTTGAAAATTTACAATTATTAAATGTTTTCAAAATTTTTTAGTCGAAAATATGGAAATTCTTGACAAAATTTTACAAGTTTGAAAATATTTGTGACATTTTTGATAATTTTGTAAATTTTTGAACTTTTATAAAATAGTATTTTAAAAGTTATTGGAAATTCGTATGAATTTTGAAAATTGTGAAAATTTTTTGAAATTTAAAATTATTGAAAATATTTACAAACTTTAACATCTAGGCTTCCCGCGTCGTCGGTGCATGAACTGTCGACGTTTCGTCCTCGGTTGCACGGGACATCTTCAGGGCTGTGGTCAATTTGGAATCTGGAACGCAACTGATTCCAAAGTGACCACAGCCCTGAAGATGTCCCGTGCAACCGAGGACGAAACGTCGGCAGTTCATGCACCGATGACGCGGCTCCAACCCGGAATTTTGTTATTAACAACGGCCGCGGAAGCCTGCAACTTAGATTTACAAACTTTAATATTTTAAAAATTTTTAAACAAATTTGAAAACTGAAATAAATAATTTCTTAACAATTTTTAATAAAATTTAAACGCATTTTGAAATGTTTTTGATGTTTATAGTATTTTCTAATTGCAGACAATATTTAATCGTTTAAATGTACTTTGTAATTTGGACAATCGATTTTTTGACGATTATTCAATTAAAATGTTCAGGTAAGTAACCAGAAGGTTTTTATCTACAAAAAATTTGAAAATACTCCGGAGCACTACCAGTTTCATTAACATTTCTCTTTTATTTCTCTCTAGATCTGTAAGCGATATTTAATTTAAGGTTTAGAGAGAATCAGTCTTAGTGCGGCGCGCCGTATGACCGAATTACCAACTTTGGCCTTTGTTTCAGCAGTCTCCGGTTATAGCCTGTAGTTGAAACAAATGAAAGATTCTCAAAAAGTTTTTACTACCGGGTGATCGTAAAAACAATGATTCAGAGCAGGCCATGACCGAACTTAATGTATCTAGCCAAAAAATTTTGCAGCTGTCAACATTTGACAATTGGCTTATATTAAGTATTGCCAACTTTAACACTTCGGTCATGGCCTGCTCTGAATCATTTTTTTTACGATCACCCGGTATTACGTGAAAGCTTTCTCTAGTATTTACACTATTTTAGTATTATATTGTAGTATATTCTCTAAATATTGTAAATATTGACGCATAAATAAAGTTAATATGAAAATTCTTTTAAATATTTATATAATTAACAATTTCTAAAGTATAGGAATGTTGAGGCAAAGTGCTTCGCTCATTTTTATGTTTGTTTAAATGAAAATTAACATTTTTACGCTTCCGTCTAAAATAGCCTCGAATATAATTAAGAATCTATAAATAACCCTTCGTTTCTTCCGTTACAGAAAGAGCTTTTCTTAAATAAACTCGAAAACGCTGATTCGGGCCGTGAAAGGAAAATGTCTTCTGCGTCTACAGGAAGCATGAAAAATAAATGGTTGAAAGCTTTTAAGAGCTTGAAGACTCCGCCCCCTTCCGCTTCCCCCAAAGAAACCGAAAAGTAAGTATTAACTTGTACTATTTAATATTTTGGGTTTAATTTCCTGGTTTGAAAATTTATTAACTGGTTTGAAATATAGATGTAGGTAGTTTTCGTCTGAGTTAAAAGTTTGTTGCCGTTCATTTTTGTGTTATGCCCAAGTTTTATATGTATGTGTTTTTTTTATAATAGATTGATTTGATTGTTTTTAAATCCAGAAAAAATCAGATGTACCACGCAGTTTCGACAATTATTGCCCTGAGGTAACAATATGTGTAAAAACAACTGTGTAATTTATGTACAACATTGGGTGAACTTGAAAAATTATTGTTGAATAACTTATTTTAGGCCCAAAGTTGTACATAATCCCTGCTTGTAAACTTCTGTCTCTTCTAGAACCTCCTATCTTCGCATCTACTTTGTGTGTAGTGTTTATATGTGCTTGCTTTCCTCTCTGATAGTCGCACATTCGTCTTTGAAAGCCATCTCAGGTCACCTATTAGCGCTATATTAGAAACCGTTATGTGAGGATTTTATCTCAAATTACACCAGATTAAAGTGTCAATAAACGAAACGATCATTCCATGTTGCTCCTTTTTCAGTGTATAACTTTACAATTCCGATTTAATTTTGTGCTTGGTAAATAAATAACCAAACCTTGCTATGCACTTTGTTTGAACTTTCTCATACGTTTAAAATAATTATGCATGTTTTAAAAATTATTTGTATCATAACGTTCTAGACCCAACAATTACTGAATAAGATCAGAATACTCGCGAGGTCCTGACTAGTGATGGGCATAATTTAATAATTTTCATAATCGAATGATTGGCATTCGTATAAATTTAACAATCCAATGATTTATTCGGATAAAATCAATCGGATGTTTCAATGCGGTAAAAAGTAGTGAAAGCGCTCTCCGCTTGCTTCTCAAATGCTCATATAAAGGAATTCTCGTTCTCATCGTCTTTACTCGGGCCGCTCGGCAGAACAACGCAACCATTCAGCTTTGAATAGTATCTTTATTAATTTCATCGCATTTCAGCGCTAAATCGGTCTCTTTTCTTTAAGTAATATTTTTATAAACCGCGAAAGTGAACACATTTTTCCGTTTTATTAATCTATTATTATTCTTAAATGAAACCAAGGACAAAAACAATATCCGATTATTAATTATTATAGAAATAATCGATTTTTATTTATTTTTTTGTGAAGTGTACCATTTGTTTTTATCAACAGTAATACAGTATTATTCTAAACATTAATAATTTTTTTTTTATTTTCATATATTTTATTATCTATATTTTTTAGAACAATATTAAAAGTTTCAAATACCACCCTGCGCTGACATAACCACGAGAAACAAGACGGTGCTTGTTATTTCTAATATCAATAATATTCGAATGTTTAAGTCAAAACATTTTTATCTCGTTGTGCTTGCGCTGCGAAACACGCCTCGAAGGCTGTTCTTATGCAATCGCATTCTGGAAATTTTGTCTGTGACTGGTGGTGTCGTCGTATCATTAATTTGCATTGGGCGTTTGCAGTTGGCTAGTGTACGGAGTATCGCTTTATCAACGCCTGCTTACGAAACAGACAAAACTAAACAAAAATTAAAAAATCGTAAAATGATTCGAATGTTGTTTTGTAACCTCTCGAGATATCTCGAGATTTTCGATTATTTTCATTCGAATGATTCCATCACTAGTTGAATGAAATGGAATTATAAATGAAAAAATGTACCTAAAATTTGTTTGAATTTTTGATTCTCTTGTGAAACTTAAAAAATAGAATTAGTTATGATACGCTAGAAATTACACTAGATTATACTTAGTTAACGTGAATATATTAGACAATTAGATTATGTGCGTAGTTACTGGAATTCTAACATTAGATTGCTAACAATTAATAAGGTTGCAATCGATATCATTTTCTAAATTATATGGTGTAATTACCTTTTGTTGGTCAGAAAGTGACGGAAATTTCGAGTTACTTTTTACTCACCCTGTATATTTCTTATTATTATTTTCCTATACTTTAAAATTCCAGTACCGAAACATCGGATTTTTATCGGGTGTTCTTGCTCGCAAGGCAATGGCAAACCTGCGAGGTATTCTGCCAAGAAAGCTTTCTCTAGAGAAGAAATGCTTGCACTTCCTGCGGTTCGGAGCCCGCGTCAAACAGTAGGAGGTCTTCCATGTCTGTATGATTCATTAAGCACGCTCACCGCAAGCATAGAAGAGAAAGTCACTACGCTCTTTCGAGAACAAAGGACTCCGACAATACTTTCAATATAGCAAATTTCCAAAATCGAGTTTTAGACGGAAATACATGTTTCGGAACTCCATAACTTCCAAACGGATTGTTTTTTGGATTATTATCTCAAAAAAAAACTTACAAAAATGTTTCTCAATACAGTAAGACATGCCTGTAAGCAGCTCGCGCTAACCGAACGGTTAGCTTTAACTAATTCGAACCGAAGTAACAACTTTAAGCTGAAGTAGCGGCAAGTAGTGAGGTGGTTGCTATGGCATAGCTTGTTGGGACAGCACGTAATATTATGTTTTTTTCGTTGCACGGCCGATAATCTATAAAACGTTTTGCATTTGCCGGTTTGCGAAGTAATATAAATTTGGCTGTTTTTGTACCGCCACTGCTGTAGGGCTACAACGTTGTGCGTAAATACTTTTGAACATAGTTTCGTAAGTATAAGAAAGTCCAGACGAAGTGTTTCGCTCTTTTTTATCTCCTTCCCTTCGCATTTCTTACAATTTATAAAATGGAAGAATCGATACAATATTTGGAAATTATTAATTGCTATAATTTTCATGCAAAAACAGGGAGCGGACGAGCGAAAAAGAAAGATTATTTGGTATTAAGAATAATGACTTTCTGCAAGACGTTTTTTCATTACTGTTGTTAACACAATTACATTAAAAATTTAAAACAAATGTATTTTAACATTTTACCCCGATTTGTAGCACTTTCTTCCTATCAAATTAGACATAGCTTACCCATTTCTGATTTACACATACAGTATGTTCAAGATTAAGTAGCTTTAGTAGACCAAATATTTTAAATATGTATTTTAATAATTTAAAAGTAGTTGGTACAAATAAATCCCAGTTTTCTAACAGTTTTAAAGACAAATAAGAAATAAATTTAGTTTGCAGAAAATTATCTGTAGAATGTTGATTAAATGGTACAAGCTAGAGAAAACTGTCAATAGCTGTAGTGAGCTTAAATTGGGACAAATATGTCCCACAATTAAATGTGCTTTGTTGTATCGAAAAGGAAACACATTTTTAGCAGAAATAGGAAAGATATATCCAGAGTTTTATTAAACCAACCAATAATTTATGGCGACCATTTTATTATATTCTTACGTAAATGGTCGAAATCTATATTAATTTATAAACCTTAAAGACCATTAAGTAAGAGTAAAAATAACCCATAAATTATAAACGTAATAGACTGATGGTAATGGTATGACGTCATAAATAACGACGTACATTAGTCGATTTTTTAATAGAAAAAGTTAAATAGGCCTAAAAGCTGTTATTTAAATTTTCACTGTTTTACCACCATTTAATAATCCTTTCGGGTTTAATCTTCTGTAAAAAATTCAAGCGAGTAAAAAGTAGTTAAAATAATAGAACCATAGATTTTCTGTAAAATAAATCTTCACCCTAGAAAAGCACTATCCTGTCTATAAGAAATTGTTCAAAATTCCATCAAAAACTTTTATTAACTGAAACAAATTGTTTAGGAAAAACGGTTCAACGGCGATGAGGGACATCCCGAGGACGGATCCAGATGCTCACAACTTCCAAGAGTACACATACAAGAAAATCACACCGTGCGATGTTTGCTCCCAAATCTTGAGAGGTAAGACTTCGGAAAACTTGCGGTTTAACCGCTAAATTATCTCATTGGTATCGCAGGACACACGCGGCAGGGATTAAAGTGCCGCTTTTGTAAGATGAACGTACACGTTGACTGCCAAGATAAAGCGCCAAAATGCCAGCCTAAATCTCGGCTTCTCCGGAGGCAGAAATCGACCTCGGAAATCGAATCCCGTGTACCGGAGTCGACGGTCGAAGAAGAAAGTAAGTTTAATATCGTTATTATGTTCTCTTTTATACCTACTAGTCGTAATCAAATAGTGGAAGTCGGTGTTCCGAGTTCAAAAACGGTTATACTCCTAACAGGATTGAAGATTTTGTTTTTATGCCACCGCTCTATCGTGAAAGAACTAAAATCGAATTTCCTTTAACTCGTTTCTCTTCCACTTGGAAAACTTGAACAGACATTTTTTGTATTTAGTGTATATATCGAAGATGCACTTTAATATGAATTTATTTTAAATCTATTCGTATTTACACAAAATTTTACTTCGCTTTGCTTTTAATAGATCCTGCCTTGACTTAAGAGGAATTTGAAGAATCCATGACGCACTTTAAACTTAAGATCGTAGTAATTAGTTTTGATCTACATCAGAAATAAGTTACCTGGTCCACCTATTTGCAACATACCTTGACGAATTCTAATAAATGATCTAACCTCTACAGTTAATACCTTGTTTGTCATTTGCCACCTCAGGTTAACCCATTTTTACGTCACAAGGTTAATTCATACATATATAAAAGCTCAAAAGGTATTTTTCTCCGGTTCCTCAAGCGGCTACCGCTTCACCAATTTGGACCATTTTTTTTAATGAAAGGTCTCTATCCTCAGATGGAACATGAAACATTTTTATATTTTTATTCTACGTCGATTGTTCAATAATAATTATTTTAATTTATATATGAAAGTCTGCTAAACGCGCTTTACTGGAGGCGACATCTACACTAACGCCGCGTCTCATTATTGTAACTAATGCATCACGTGACTTAGCATTTCGCCGGTTCTGTCAACGCGCAGTCTGTCAGTGCATTGTGCGCCGGGGTAACACTAGTATTTAATGTTTTTTCATAAATAAATTGAATTTAAAGCTACAATTTACACCAGGAATTTGCTCTTTAAAACCTAACAGAACTTCACTGAGCTCACCTTCAACTGCATAGTACATTGATCATCTCCGGAGTGTCAATGTATGCGTCAAAAAATATTTTTTGATATCAAAAAATAACATTTGACGTCAATAATTATTTCTTTACATCAAAAATTTATTTTCAAATATATTTTTGACGTCAAAATTTGAATTTGTAACGAAAAACTTGATTTTGGAACGTTTGAAAATCAACGTTTTAGTATGGGAATTTAAAAACAAGCGGGTTAATTACTAATAATAAAATGTATTTTTCACGTCATAAATCAATTTTAGATCAAATTTAGTTTAGACTTTAAAATTTGATGTTGTGAAGTCAAATTGACTTTGCTTTATTGGGAATTTGCTTTTGCGACGCCAGAAGTTATATAAAATATATTTTTTGACGTCAAAAATTATTTATTGGGGTTAAACACATTATTTACTGTTTTACTGTGATATGAAAAGCTGTTTTACATCTTACTAAGGTTTATTGACTTCAAAAGTATATTTTGACGTCAAAATATGTTTTTTCGTCAAATCCTATTTTTGATGTCTATAAATATCATTTGACGTCACTACTTTATTATTAATATTTATTATTTAAAAAAAACATGTTTTTACCGGAAAAATCATTTTCAGAAAAAATCTAGTTTATACGTCAAAATTTAATTTTGTGAAGTCAAAAATTATTTCCTGGCGTTATAACATTATTTGCTGACGTCGGGACGGGCTGTCATCATACGACGCCGCCAGCTTAACCCTACCTCTAAAATGTTATTTCGATATGGAAACATTTTACTAAAGATGTATTGACGTCAAAAGTATATTTTGACAACAGGAAATAAATTGTTGACTTCAAAAAACATTTTTTCAACTGTGTCAATATATAACATCTGACGTCAATAATTAATTATTAATATTTATTTTTGACGTGGAACTTCTATTTTATTTATTTTAATGTAGCAATTTAATAACAAACTGTTTAATATTTTAAAAAAATTTTCACGTCAAAAATTATTTTCGGACAAAAGTTAGTTTAGACGTCAAAATGTGATTATGTGGCGTAAAAAATGATTTTGTAACGTCTGTTTTCAATGTAGAAATTTAAATACGAACTATTTAATTATTAATAAATGTGATTGCTGTTTTACGTACCAAATACAATACACAACCAAAATTTATTTTTTATGTCATAAATTGATTTTTTGACGTCAAAAGTACAATGTAAAATAAATGTTTTGACGTCAAAAATTATTTATTGCCGTTAATATATTTAATGACGTGGAAAAATCTAACGACGCAGCCGGCGTTAAAGCAAAGTCTTAGTCGGTGGCCACCCTAAATTATTTGATGTCGAAAATTCGTTTATTGACGTCAAAAATTTATTTTAACGTAAAAACGTTTGAAAACAGTTTATTTATACTACCACAAATAAATTGGCGCCAAAGTGGCTGAGTGGTTAGAGTACTTGGCTGCTACGCGGAAGGTCTCGAGTTCAATTCCAAGACTAGATGCTTAGTGGGCGGCTTACCCAGTCGCATTTTATAAATTGGGAAACAAACCCTTTAAGGGGTGAGAGCAGTAAGGCAGCCGTCTAAGAGGTGGTGCTTACCACACCACTCCGTACTTGATAAAATGCGAGACGGCTGGGTATCGGAAGCGATGATCGGTGGCCGTGACTCACTGCATTGCAAGCCAATTTCCTCACTTCCTTTGCTGGTAATAAATTTCACTTCTTTTATTATTTTTATTTTAACTTTACTTGAACGGATTTTAGAAGTAAAGAAATGATTTTTTGACGTCAAAATATATTTTAGGCATTCAATTTGCGACATTTGAAATTGATGAATACTTTAATTCGAGCAACTTTATGAGCTAACCTGTATGTAATCAACTTGATAAGCTCGAGAGAATGGTTCAACCTTTAGATTTTATACGTTGGTTAAAGCTTTTTACACCCTTAAGCTAGAACTTTTTTTACATTGAAAGCATAATAATTTACATTTTCCCCCAAGAAAAAAATTTAGTTGTTTTTTTAAATTTCTTTACAAAATTATTTGTTACAAAACATGTATACAGAGAAAAACATTTTTCTCCAGGCTCAGACTTTAAGCTTTTAATGCGCTTGTTGAGTTTCAAAACTGTTACATGGAAAACTGCTATTCAATCATTTGCGTGTCGGGCAAAGCATTCTGTTTCTGTTGTTTTCCACTACTATATCTTTGTCAGGATTTTCACAAGAGCTTAACATTACATCGTCTAATGGAAATCTTTTCAGAAAAATCCATTTCCCGTCAGTGTTTTAAAATTCCGTTTGAAATATCATCCAAGACAGAATAAATTATGAGCAGTTTGTTATTCAAGATTCTTTTTTCCAGTCAAGGCAGGATATTGACAAATGCGCTTTTTATTTTTTTCGTAAATATTTAACTTTATGTAATATACGAAGGTAGAGAGGATGAAACGTTCGCGGGGATGGCAACAATTAATCGGCAACTGTCGTTCAAGGATAACAGTCATCTGAAACCCCCCCAAGATAACCTTATAGGTATCGGAATATGGCTGAATTTTTTGTTCTAACTGTGTGTTACGTAATTTTTCGAACTAAAACTATTACGACTGACTTCATTCTTATTATCATTTAATTTTCATCTTGCTTCAATGCTTCTAATATATTTGCAAAATACTTGAACATGGGCTTCTATCAGAACTACTTTTCCGTGAAATTAAAAAAACGTTTCGTTGAATAACTTCATCGTCACTACACAGTTTTCGGTTAAAACGTTTAAAATAATAATCACATTCTGTTAGAAATATCTAAAAACTGGAAGCATTTTTTTTTTAATTTCATAGAAGAAAAATCAGACAAAAGTTCCTTTAATAAAATCTCAAAGTGAATTTGGGCGTGAACGAAAAAACGGTTGCAGGAAAATTGTAAGGAAAAAATATTTCAATTGAAAGTCAAAAGCTTGGGAAACCTTCCCTATTTTTTTTGTAAATATTATATATATTTACAGTTTGTTTATGAAATCTTATTCTCCATGCAGAAATACACAAAAAAGGTACTCTTGTTGAAAGTCGCTAAACCCAACAGTTTTCGAAATAATTCAATGTTTTTGTAAAACCGAGTTGCCATGAAGGTCCAAACATTTTCTTAAAATGCCCAAATAGGTTCCACAAACTAAGTTAAGTTTATCAAAACAATGAAAACAGTTCCAACAAACATGCGTCTGGAAACGCTTTGTTATGGTGTTTGTGTTTTTTTTGTGTTCCATCAAACTTTTTACAAAAAGGTAAAAACTGTTCTCTCTATCGAACGTTGTAACTCCGTAACGAAGCTTTTTTGGGTTCAGTTTTATAGAATCATTATTCACGGTGTTATACGTAGAATTTTAACTCAAAGTTTGTATAAACTATTTGAGCATCGTAGGAAAACACTTATGACCTTCATGGCAACTCGATTTATAAAAACATGGAATTATCTCGAAAATTGTAGTACTTAGCGACTTTCAACAAGAGCATTTTTTGTGTATTATTGCATATGGAATAAGATTTTGATGACAAAATTTTGATCAAAGATCTAAAATATTTAGAAAAACATATTACGTGAACTCCTATATGAGGTATCTCTGCATTAAAAAAACTGCTGAAATACTAAACTATATGAGTAACACTCAAATACAAAGCTTGAACATTTTAGTGCGAGTAATGCGAAAGTTATTGACAAAAAAAATGATTAAACTGTTCTATATTCAGGAGGCGCTGTACCTCCGTAACCAAGCGTTTTCGGGCTTATGTTAAGCGGATTTTTTTTATTTATTTTTGTGACTAGAATGCGCCATACAAATTTTGTACTTTAATTCTGAATGCGTTTGCATAAATAAACTTTGAACCATTGCAAAGCTAAGTCTAATAACAAAATATGTGTTATGACGACCATCCTCTTTAATAGTTTATTTTAAACTGTCGTGTAAACAAAAACAAAGAACAAGAATTGACAGGATAGTCGATGTGAAGAGAGTCACGTACCGACTTTCCTTCTCCTTCTTCTTTTTTCCTCACAGAGTTGTCAAGTCTGTAAAGAATTACTGCTCGTGATTTTTTTACTCCGAACGAGAGGGAAAAGTGCAAAATAGATATTTAAATATACAGGGTGATTCGTTTTCGAGGCACGCTAGGGAAGTTCCGATTGTTGTAAGAAATAAAAATACATTTGATTAAATTACTAAATTTAATAATGCACGGTAATCTAAAATGACGTTAGACTTAAATAAATTCGGTTTTGCATTAGGAATAAAACAACAAAAAAATGGATGGATGGAATGGATGCGTAACGCCTTTAAAAGTGAAAGTGCTGGACCGATTTTATTGAAATTTTAAACAAAGAAGTATATCGAAAATTATAGTTCTAGTTAAGCTTTTCAAAAAAATCTAAAACCGGGAACTGAAGTTAGACATGTTTTTGGGTAGCGCTTTTTCCCAAAACTAAATTTTAGAAATTTGAGCACATGATCTAAGAGAAGAACTTAAGGCAAATTTACAACTTTTTTACCAAACTTTCTAGCTTTAAAAAGGCAGCCGCTACAATTTTTTGAAAATCTCAATTTTAACGACCATTTACTCAAAAAGTAGTGATCTGATCGAAATCAACTGCAACTTGTTTGAGAGCCTTTTGTAGGTAGTATACGATGAAACCAAATTAATTTCTCAAATTTGAAAATACTGACCGTTCTGGTCCCCACTCGGGTGGGTGACTAATATAGGGATATATCTGCAACCAACTGTGCTTCGGAGGGCACGTTAAGCCGTGTTCCGTTGAAAATGTAAAAATTGATGTCATTTCCGGTGAAACCGGAAGTGAAAGTAGTTGAATTTCTAGCCTATATATTGCGTTTTTATGGTCTATAAAACATACTAAAACTTTGAAAAAAAAAATTATTTAGGTATCT
Organism: Ctenicera cuprea; assembly: GCA_958336395.1. Lineage (NCBI taxonomy): Eukaryota > Metazoa > Arthropoda > Insecta > Coleoptera > Elateridae > Ctenicera > Ctenicera cuprea. The sequence continues at coordinate 10,150,446 of OY284491.1, forward strand.
TAACAAGTAGAGGACTGAAAGGGTTTCGTTAATAACCGTTATTGAATTGTAAGAGGAAATCCAACATTTCTTCTTATATTTCTATGACATGGCAATGTGTCAGCAATCAGCAATGTCGATTTTATGCACTTTATTGAGAATAAAAATATTTCGTGACGCGGCAGGTCGTTTAGCAACGCGAAGTCGAGGTTAATCTAGGAGGCCGAGTTTCGAACGTTAGAAAACACAAAGGGGGGTTGGATGTTGGGTATTTTATATTGTTACCTCGGTCCGTCAGCAGATGGCTCTGCAAACGAGGTTAAGTCAGGGCCAGATTAGCCATTAAGCAGAGTAAGCAGTTGCTTACGGCGGCAAAAATTAAAATAAAAGTGAAGGTATTTGTACCTTGGCTTAGGAAAAAAATTATTTGTACTAAGCTCGATGCGCAACGCGTTTATGATGCTTCAAACGCGCCAATAAAAGAATATATCTAGTTCTTTACGATTTCTTAACGGACGCGGCAGTATGAGGCGCCGTGTGGGTCAACATTATTTATTAAGTAAGAGATCATTTTGTTTCGACGAAAAAAGGAATAATATTGTAATAATAAATTTATTTAGAGAAATATTTTTATTTCTTTCTTTACAAAAGTTCTTTTATAAATATATTTCTCTTCGAAAAATATTTCTTGAATGAAAAAAGTTCTCTCATAAAAAATATTTCTCTCTTAAAAACAATTCTCCCAAAAGAATATTTTTCTCTTTGAAAAATGTTTTCCTAAAAAAAATCTCTTTTAAAAAAGTTCTCTCTTAAAAATATTTATCTCTTAAAAACTTAAAAACGATTTTCTCAAAAGAATATTTCTCTATTTGAAAAATGTTTTCCCAAAAAAATTCCTCTTTTGAAAAAAGTTCTCTCATAAAAATATACAACCTCTAATAAATGGAAGGGCAATTGAAATCTGATAAATTTTGCTTGACCTAATTTAGGTTGCTAGTTTTTAGTGAGCACATTTAAATTAAGAAATGATCTCTAGGTTACCCCCACATCTTAAAATAGTGTGGTTGTTAAGAACTCACTATTAAGTAATAGCCTAATATGCAAACTCTTCAAAGATTGCTCTATCTTTGATAGCTTTGGAGGTATCAAGTAAAAACACATTAGCTGCCACACGTTGCACACGAAGCTGGAACAGGCAGCAACTACTTTAGAGCCGGTACAAGTTCTTTCGTGTAATAGGGTAAAGTGAAATACAGCTTGAGCACTTTTAACAAATAAACTGTTGTTTTATGTATAAACCATGTTTATCTTTACTACGTTTGCCTTTCTAGGTGGGCCTTCCAGGTTACCATTAAATTGGTTGTTTCGCTATTGCAAACACCGGCCAGCAACGGTTGGAACGTAATAGCGCCATCTCTTTGTGTCATACGCAAACCGTGATTCCAAGAGAAATTTATGGTAGCGAGAGAAATGTTTTTATAAGGAAATTTTTTCAAGCGAGGGGGAGATAATACTTCTCAAGAGAGAAATGTTATCTAAAAGTTTTTTTATAAGAAAACCCTCTTTGAGTTATATTATAATATTTTTCAAAAAAAAAATATCTATTTATGAAATGGTTTTCTTCCTTTCGTTGAAAAAATTCTCTCTTAAAATTTTTATTTAATAAATAATAATGAGACACATGGTGCCTCACACGGCAGCACGTTTTTATAGCGCCCCACCCTGTAACGAATAACACGTGCAACAGTCTTGATGCTAAATTAATTTAAAAAAACTAAATATGCGTTAAATTTTCTCGATTTTTTTACAATTCGGCTATGCAATGATACTAAATTTTACGTAACATGAAATGTTGTGTTAATTTCAATTTAACATCAACATCTGTGTAAATAGATGGATACTTTTTCACTGAATCTGCGGCAAAATAAGTGTTGCTTGCAGCTGCAAATGAGCCTAATCCGGCCCTGGGTTAAGTATTAAAATGTGTTTCTTTTAATTTCTATTTAAAACCACCAACTTTAAACGATTTTAGTGTCAGTATTTTTCAAATCAAATTTAAATTTAATTGTTAACATATTTAATACTTAACCCCGATTGTAGAGCCATCTGCTGCCGATGCCAGGCAACAACATAAAATACCAAGCATACCCAAACATGCATCTATTGTTATTACGTTTTGCGTTATTTACGATAAATTTTAACTGTAACGTTCAAGACATTTTGGTAAATGCTAGCTGTGGTCACATAATTAATAACACCCCATTTGCTCTGCTGACATCTGGCGGCTGGTTTGATAAATTGCTTTAAGAACTTCAGAGATGCCAGTCCTTTCACAAATTTGTTTCGACATTATCTAATAAACAGCAAGAAGACAATAAGAGCCAATAATAGGCTATAATACGTGACTCTAGAAAGTGAATAGAAAAATTTAAAAATCTTATTCTATGCACATACCAAATGCGTATACAGAAACAGATTTTCAAGTTATCTCAAGAGACCCACTATTTCTCTTTCACACAGACACTGTTTGTTGTTTTACCGGTGTTTGTAAAAATAAAGCCGAAACGAAACATACGCATTCATATCCATTTAAAAAAGCGGATTTACTTCAAAAATAACATAAAATTATTGCGATAAAAGTAACACAAATCGCCCCACAGGGTAGTATCCGTATTTTCAAACATCTCTTTAAAAAAACCTATAAAATTACATTTCCCACAAAGTGAAATGGATGCCGATGTTCTGTATTTTGCAAACTGCCCGTGAAAAGTAGGTAGTCTATTGTTTCCACAATGTAATGGAAAATGTTACGAACTGAAAATGTACAATTTCCCAGAAGGCACAGAAGTGGATCAGATATACCAAGTATTAAAACAAGCTGGGGAAATATCCAATAACAAGCCCCGTGTAAATTTGGAGCCTATCCCCCCCATAGGGATCACGGTCGATAGGGGGGCACCAGGATCTGCCCCCGGTAGCTCGGGCAGCTCGGGTCAGAGCCTGAACCGCAAGTTGGGGGCACCACCCCAACCACACAGGGCACAGGGCTCTAGTCTCACTGTTAATAATCCCGCTCCTTGCTCTACTAGCTCAGGTTTGTCTCCCTATCCTCTACGACAAATTTTTCATTCCTTAACTTTATTTTCGTCACGTTTTTCTGTAACATACATCAAGGACTTAAAAGATGCCTAATAGCCGAATAAACGTGACGAATATAAAAGTGGTCTCTCTATCTTGGCACATTCGAACGAGTATGCAAATTTTCTTGCATACTTCAATCTGATTACACTTGTTCACTTGTTCTTGTAGTTGTTCTTGTAATTTGCATGATCGTATTTGCTCAATTTTAACCCTTTCCTCAATTTTTCCCGACAATCCTTAAAATGTCTGGGGGGAAATGATAATAAAAACGTGCCACGCAATCAATATTTCTGAAGGGAACTTTAAAACTTGTACTTTAATGAAATTTTGTCTTATTATATAAATGCAGAGGTAAGTAGATCTTTTTGATTATGCATTTTGAAGCTTTCGAGCAAGCAGTCATTCTCATTTTTTCACTTCATTACCATTTGGATAGTAAGTTAACAAGTTTTTTGTGATTGTTTTACTAATATTGAGGAATGTATTATATTTAAGCAATTAGCTATAGATTTTTAAATTACTTTTATGGTGCACATTTTTTTATTAGTTTGTTTATTGAATAAATTAATGTAGGCTGTTATTTTTGTCGCCCTTTTGCCTTGTTTTACAAAAGCACTGTAAATAAAATTTTGAGATGATCACATTGTGTACATACACGACAAAAACTGTTTCATAAATTGATATATACTAAATAATATTATTATTACTATTATTATTATGAAATATTATGATTCCGATTTTAGCGCCTTTCCATAAATGCAAGTTTGGAAAACTAGCTTTTCATCATCAGCGCATAAGTAGAACTAAACAATATTTGTAGAAATTTTCTAAACACGTATTTTGGAAAGGCCTATCATTCTATTAACAATAACGTAAGTTGGGATGTTTCAAAGATAAAACAGTAACCTAAAATTTTTAAATTTAACTTAAAATAGATATCCAAATAATAAAGATGCCGTACCTTAAGTAAATATTATGGTTGAGGCACCGAATTGAAAAAAATGTCGAAAAATACAAAAATTCGGATTTTTATGCACTTGTTACACGATACAGATTTTAAAAATAAAGTTGCCATCATCAACGCTTAGTTAAAACTCGAATCCAAAGTTTCGCACACAATAGTCACATACATTTTAGTATTTTTATAATTTTCCGTGGAAGCGCCAAGTTTTGAAATTAATATTTGAAATATATTCGAGCGCACGTTTACAAACCGTTTAGAACCGTCTACTTGTCTGCATGTGCGGTCCCTTAAATCTATTTTTCACGGTCTGCAGGCGCGATCCAAAATTTGTAGTCTATAAATTTAACTCAAATAATTATCAATTTTGCCACCGTGTGCACATGATGGAGCGTTAATATATCGCGCCTTCCGCTTCGCTCCAGGTACGGCCATTCCATTAAAAACATTCCAAAAAGCATAACTTGTAGAGTTCCACCATGTACACAATAAAAAAGTATTCGTATAAACCTATGTAATAATACTTTAAAACCGCAGTCAAATGAAAAAAAACAGTAATTCGTACAGGGAATAGAACCCGTGATTCCCTGTGCGTCAAAACGCTGTGTATTCTCCGATCAGCCGACAAATAGGATATTTTTCTCGTTTGAACAGTTTCTACATAAAGTAATATAATATGATTATCAGTTTTCTTAATAGTTCGCGCCTTCCGCTACGCTCTAGGCACGGCAGCAGTGAAATTTAAAGAAACTATAAATTTGTCTGTTCACAGCAAACGCTAAAAGAGAACGTCTACGCGTCCGATCAAATAAAGTAATAAAGTTTTACACCGTGCTCTCGCGCCTTCCGCTTCGCTGCAGGCACGGCCATTCTATCAAAAGCATCTCAAACAGCAAAACCAATAACGTTTCATCTCGTACACAGAAAAAAGAATCTAGAGAAACCCATGTACTACCAGTTTAAAAGAGCAGTTCAACAATAAAAATGGTAAACCCTACAGGGAGTCGAAGCCGTGACCACCTACGTATCAAAATTCTGTACACTCAATCTCCTACTGCGCTACCGCGTTTATTCACAGCAAATGAAGCGTTCGACAGCGAAGGAACAGGATCTAATCTAGGTTCTATTTGTTGCTATATAAAACAATGCAAGCACCGCATAATAGCTGGCGTCTTTCGCTTCGCTCCAGGTACGGCAATTCTATTAAAAATATTCCAAACAGCATTACTAGCCGCAGTTCGAATTCGTGACCAACTGTGCGCTAAAACGCATTCTTCTACTGCGCTACCCTGTGTGAATCACGTCAATTTTTAAAATGGGAAAGCTACGCTTTTATCGGCGGAGGAATAAGGTTTTGCACAAGTCCGATCAGCTCTTAAATAAAGTAATATAATGCCATTATCAGTTTTCATATTGTGTGTACAACATCCTAATAGCTCGCGCCTTCCGCTTCGCTCCAGGCTCGTATTATATAATTATTACCTTTGCCAGCGTATGTACATAGTTGCGCGCTGATAGCTTGCGCTTCCTACTTTGCTCCAAAGACTGGCATTTTATTAAAAATATCCTAGAGATCATTACTAGCAGCATTCCAGCATGTATACAGTTATAAATATAAATAAAACCTTCATGTACATCACTTAAAATAAAATTAAAGCCTAACAGGAGACCGACCCGTGACCAACTATGCGTCCAAACTCTGTACAAGAACTCTTCTACTACGGCCACCACGTCTGTTCTAATATGGAAGCGTTTACGTGTCCGATTAGTGGAGGACTAGGGTATGGATAGGTTTGCATCTGCGTTTTCTTACCGTGTGTACATGGTTGCGCGCTAATAGCTTACTCATTCTGTTTTGTCCCAGGCACGGCCATTCCATTACAAACATCTAAAACGGCATAACCAATAGCATTCCACCATGGCCGAAGCTATAAATATGTCTGCATCCCAGTCATTAGGTCTAAGTGACCCTACGGGTAATAACTTTGCCCAGGCGATAAACTGGGTGGTTGGAAGCTAACGATATTATGTGAAAGTGGGCTCCAAGAAAAAGTGGCGTGGCTGTTGGTACTAGGAATCTGGGCCCTAGGAGTGGGGTGCACTTTGCCTGCTCATGCCCGCTATCAAAGTGTTGAGCCAGGGGGCTCGTGCCTTTGCACACCCGACGCTGTCATAAGGTACCGACTACCGACCTATCTGGGCGGTGTAAAATTAACCAGTACTGGGTACTGCGAACTGCTTAACTGGTAGGGGCAGCTTTGGCTGTCCCGAAAAGTCCAACGAGTGACTTTATTGACTGTTACCACGGGGACCAAGTTTATGCCCGTGCCGTGGTTTGAAAAACGTTTCCTGTCTTCGTCGCGACGTAAATCTCGTGGTGACAGTAGTAAGATTAGGGCTGTCTTAGCGCGGGACGACTGGTGAGCTGCGTTTAGCTCGAACACCGACTACAAAATCAGTAGAGATTTAAACAGTCTTCCACTATCAGTGGAGACTGACGGCTCGCAGCCTGATGCCATGACCGGTACCTTGTTCTCGTTCAACCGTGGTTTACTAGGACAAGCGCGCTGATTGAGCATAACTAATCGGGTACGGTACGTGGCGGATTATGGCTCACGCTAGGTGCTACCACGTTAATAATCGAGGGTGGCTGTAATGGCTTCTTGACTTGCTACGCTGCGACCTATGTATACCGCTTTACAATAATTGATCAAATTATAAAAGCAGTAAACCCTACGGTGGATTCAACTTGCTTCAAAACACTCTACACGCATTCTTCCACTGGGCCATTACTTTCGTTCGCGCTTTCAGCTTCGCTCCAGGCACGGTCATTTTAATATTAATAGCCCCGCGTTACAAGTAGCATATATACAACAAAATTAATTAAAACCTATTTACACCACTTTGTATAAGTGCACCCCACGTGAAATCGAACCTTGCGACCCCCTAAAAATGGAAGCGCTTACGCGCCCGCGCAGTAGATGAACAAACATTGATCAGCGTCCGATCTGTTCCTTCTAGATTAAATAATTAAATAATCGTCTGTTTTCGCACCGTGTGTAAATGGATGCCCGCTAAAAGTTGGCGCCTTTTGCTAAGCTCCAGGCACGGCCATTGCGTTAAAAACGTGCGCCACCATGTCTGTTCACAACAAATGCTAAACTGCTGTATAAAAACAGATCCGCCCGCAGGTCGGACACGTACGAAACCTTATTCACACGCACGCACAACCGTGAACATTAGGTTTGAAAGGCCGCTTATACGGACAGAAAGACGCTTCTAAACGGACACTTTCTTGTAATAAAATGGATAGGAAAATTTGTTATGCATAAGAATTCAAGCTTTATTATACATTTTCTACTTTTAAAACTCTGCCTTATTTGCCTAATTTTTTGTGGACATTTTTCCAACAGCGTATTTTACATAAAAAGTCTGTAGTGTAAGTTTTCCAAACTTGATAAAGTCGCATACTTTTTTGCCGAAATCTTTTTCCAATATTACAATCAATACAAACGACGGGCTTTAATATTTATCACTTCATTAAACAGAAATTCTAGCTGAGATAGCACCTACCACAGTTTGCTCTGGAATTAAATTCTGTCGACAATGAAAGCTTTAAGTAGCTTTTCGAAGAACAGCAGCAGGCGAGCTCAAGTGGTTCTGTTTAACAATTCTACAAACATAGAAGCAGAGGGCGACAATAATTCTCAGACTTTATAGTGCCTCTTAATCCGAAATTCCATAGTCAAACAAAACTTAATGAAAAGGTGGAAGGTTTCAACAACGCACAGGGAATGTTGACGTTTGTAAAAATGCGGTTGTTGTTTGACGATGTTTTACACACTTAAATTATTACTGGAAAAATATCATAGTTTGGTTTTATCCAAAAACGCCGCAATTGTTACTTTTAAGCTGTTGCTTTTCATGAGCATGGCACAGTTTTGAGTAAATTTCACAACAGTGAATTCTAAACATTTTCAGAGCTTAAAATACTTTGTGTAATTTTCTTAGCATCGTTTTGCGGGAAAAACTAGAATAGACAGCTCCAAGCTGGAGCGCTTCAAATTTGAATTTTTACAAATTTTTTGAAATGATGGTAATAAATTTAGATCGAAGACGCGGTCATATAGATCGTGTGCAAGGACCAAGCAATGCGGAAACCAGCTCGATGAGGAGAAGGCTTTTTGCTGGAATGAAAAGTCTAACTGGGTTTGGATCACGATCAAGGCACGGTTCTCCCGGCCATCGCTCCATCTCTCTGCCAGAAAGTACGCGGTTTTTGTGTTCTTTTTAAGTGTTTTTTGTGTCGTTCACGAGTGTCAGTCAAACTATCGCTTTTAAATGTTTAGTTTTTGACATGCTTTGCCACTTGAACGTTATGGCTTTGAGCAAAGGAGATTCCAAAATTTAATTATCAAGCATGGATCGGTCAAAGTTAATAAATTGGAATCTCATAACGCAGGCGTGCCCAAAAATTTATTTCTAAGTGTAGGCATCTGTACAATCATTATCAAAAATTACAAAACTTTCTAAAAGGCATCCGTAAATAATTTATTATTTAAATGCGAAAAAACCTAAAAATTTCAGAAAAAGACCGAAATTCTTTGAAGTATTTGATATGCTCCTAAACTCCCCGGACCTAAATCGCCTGCATTTTTTTTATCATTTAAGTGAAATGTACTGGGCACGCCTGTGTATGAAAAACAACTAGGTTAGATAATGGAATGTTGTTTGTTCGATGTTGCTTTTAATGGAGATCGTAACTGAAAAGCACGTACTTAAACGTAAGACGTGCTGCTGGGAATGTGCAAACTTAGTTTAACTTATGTAAGCAGCAGGTAGAGTTTTAACGTTGAATGTTGTAAATTTACAACACTTCAAGTTTTCACCACACACAAGCTTTAACTTTACACCTAGCTTAAGTATTTTTTTGATTAAGTTCTTCCGCAATTTCCGAAAATTATTTTTATTTAAATTCAGTTACAAATCGGTTTTAGCTTAACATTTGTGAAAAATGAAGATGTGTGAAAAACTTCTCCTCAAAACAACAATTAAATAACAATTTACACACTGAACCACCGTTACTCTGTTTAAATGGCAAAGTAAAAATTAATAAATACGGCACAAAAATTGTAAGAATTAATGTTCTGCAAATTTTATTTATATTATTGGTGAAAATCCTGGATTCTCCATTCTTGCAAAACATTATATTTTTCGTGTTTTTAAAATTATTATACAGGGTGTCTGCGTGGGGTATGTCAAAATTGATACTGTGCGTTATTCAAAAATCAAACAGAAGTGCCCATGAACATACGTTCAAAGATGCTTTGTTCAAGATATACAGGGTGTTGAAGTAAACCCGAAGGGATTAAAGTTCTGGTAGCGTTTAAGATGAAATTCTGCAATATCTGCATAATAACTGTAGAGCCACAGGGCTGGCACAGCCTATTTTTAATTAAAAACTTTTCTCTTAAATTAGTCGTAAAATTTATATCATCGCTTTAAAAGATCTCGTCAAACTACTCAAAAAGAAGTATTCTTGTTAAAAGTCGCTAAATCTAACAGTTTTCAATTTAATACTTTTTTGGAAAATTGAGTTGCCATGAAGATCTAAGTGTTTTCTCTAATTGCTTAAAAATTATAAACACAAACACTAACTTTGAGGATAAGCTTTATACATCAAAGCATAGCATTTTATTTTCTATGCAATGACATTATATTATGCGCATACGAAGAATTTCACGCAACAGTCGAGATTAGACCCCTGAAAACGCTTTGGTACGAAGTTGCATCCTCTGTAAGTGGGAACAGTTTTAATAATTTCTGTTACGTCTTACAGAAGCTGTAGCTCAGTATAGAAACGTTTCCGTTTTTTTTTGTAAAAGTTTGTACGAACTATGTATTTACATATTTAAGTAACACTGAGACCTTCCCGACAAATAGACTTTTCACAAAAATTCAAAATATCGTGAAAACTGTCAGATTTGGCGATTTTTACCAAGGACACCTTTTTTGTGTACTTTGAAGAAATCTTCGAGGGCATAGTTACAGATTTTGAAAATAAGTAAAAGCAAACATTTTCTGATTATAATAGCCGGTATTATTGCTGTGTCTACGCCACTGTGTACTTGATATGGACTTATATCTTAAATACCAACCGCATACCAAATCGCAGAAATTTATTTTAAACAGTTCCAGAGATATTTCTTAAAACCGATTTCTCCTGTTTTATTTTGAGAAACTATTTTGGTATTTTTGAATCAGAAATCCACAGTATCGATCTTAACATAACTCACTTAGATATGCTGTTTATCACAACGTTCTAACCCCACCAGTTACTACATAAGATGGTCCTAACGTGATCTTGAGGAAATTATTTATTTTACACTTTCAAAAATACAAGCGGATTCATAAGTAAAAGCGAAAATGCTCTAAATTGCATGGAACTAACGAGCACCAATCAGTCAAATAAGGTGAGGAAGGGAGAGGCAACTATCTGCTATCTCTGATGCGCAAGTCGACTTTGTTGTAAATTTTGCATCGACCTCGGTTTATTAAATATAAAAAAAAGTATGATTTTCCCAATTTAATAATTTAAAAAAAACGTCACATCGGAGTTAGGGTTTTAAAGGGAAATTAAATCATATCCTATTGCTAGCTCTATTAGATGATGCGTCAAAACCCACTCGTTATGGATTCCTAAAGCCAAAACTTACAGTTCCGTCATTAACACAAAAAAATTTACATTTAGGAGGTCAAGGAACACAAAAAGGGGCTTTGGAAAACAACTCGATATGGGTGGATGCGTGGGTTTGTTCATATTTTCGGAAAAGCAAGTCCGACTTTAATGAAACTCAAAATGTAGAAATTTATCAAAAATTCATCACAAAAATTGACACCGAAAACAAAACATAGATGTGTTGTTTTGTTTGGTATTTTTTTTTTAATTACGCAAAATTTTGCAAATATGAAAGCGTTATCTGATGAATAACCTAAAGATCAATAAAAGAAATTCTATAGGTCCCTAACTAAAAATGGCGGTTACTGCAATTTTAATTGTTTACTCAAAAATAAGGTGGAAAAGTGGGAGACAATTTCATGGGGTAATAATCCTACAGACTGTAATTACATCAAATTATTTGCGTAACAAACCTTCTGATTTCTCTGTATAAAATTACTCATCCATTCATTTCAATAAAAAACGCTTTTTTAAGATGTGATTTTTTAGAGTGGTTGCTATTTCCCTTCTCCCTGTTTTGATGTTGATAAAGAAAAAAAAGGCAAGTTTTGCTGCCATTATTTTCTGAGAGGGGGAACATCATTTAATACACTTGCATTTCTGTGTTAAACTCTTGGGGTCTGACATACGAGTGACGACTCACTACTTGTCATGGCGTTATCATTGAATAAATGTTAGAAGTATTATGATCTTATAGTAACTATTGAGGTTTGAACGCTGATACTTGAAGTATGGGGACGGGAAAATTATAAATTTGTCGCCCATTAATTTAATAAAATACGTCTGACCAAACTAACCCATTATTTTAATTAAATTAAACTAAACAAAGCACCACAACACACAAATTTCAATTACCTCATGCACAATGAAAATTTACCGAGCTTCCCTTTCAAATCAATCAATACTTCGATATCCAACAAACATATTGATTAAGTTGGTTGTAATGACGCCAGGTAATGTACAATTTTAACACATTTCAAGTTTCCTCTTCTCTTCTCTTTGTATTTTTCTAGATTGTTATGCGTATGAATACATTTTTATTGACAGATTTGCTTGTAGTAGTTCGTCTTAGAAAACTTTTTGTTTAACTCGATCGCTCTTTTATTTGCAGTTTATGTTTTAAACTTTCTTATTGCTTGTGTTAACGCTGAAGTATTTTAACTTATTGTACCGTAAGTAGAAGAGAGACGTTTCAGAAAATTCTGTGCAGAGAGATGGGAGCGACCGAGTGAAACAACAAAATTTACAAAGCTGAACGGGCTACGTTTACACCAAACCATAATTGGTATAAACGAAGTCAATTATTTTTTCTGTTAAAAATGAAGCTTAAATTTATACTAAACCAAGCTACGAAATTTTCTGCTACTGCTATTGTAAATTCGTCAAGATTGACGAAAGTGGTAATTTCAGAACGAAATTCACAAGACGCATCCGGTACTCGACCCTTCGGAGAACCTTTGTGTTTGATACCCCAGATAGAGAATGGAAATGGTCGCGAAATGCCCCCAACGCCCCCTTCACCTTCACCATCTAAAGGGAAAATAGTTAATAGAAAGGGAGTTAAAAACAAAAAATAACACACGAATCTTGTAGGAAATTTTTATTTTTCGAGTAAAGTGAAAAAATGAGCCTCAAGTAAAATATTTTTGTATAAATACAATTGAAAACGGATTTTTTTCTTACCTAAATGTAATAAATTATGTAATAAGACAATATTGCTCAATCAAACCAATTTGTTGATTTTATATATTTTTGTTGTGGTTGTTATTTAATAAGATTTAATTTCGCTAGTTGTACATAAAAAACAAATGTACTTTAATATTCCCAAACTGTGATAAATAAACATAATAGAAACCTATTCGTGCATAAAACGTATAACGTAACAAAATAGATGAGACACCGTAAGTGAGGTTTGTTGTTTTTGAAATGAAGTTTGGGGTTTAAATAACAAAGTTTGCAGTGTTTACATTTAATACTTGGAAATTCCCCAGTATTTCTGAAGATCCTTCAATTACCTTATCCACAATCCATTTGTTTGTTTACTTTCAATGTAGTCGAATTTGCTAAGTTTACACGTAGTTTACTGTGCTTTATATTGCAGTCGTAAAAACGGTCTATCTTGCACAAAAATCGATTAAATTTGTTTTAATCGAATTCGTGTAAACCTAGTAAAAATGTGTTATTTTATCAGGAACAAGCATGCGGACTTCTCCCACTGCTGTGACGTTTTCCCTTGAAAATGGGACGAAAAATTTCGGTCTGTATTATAGAAATTGCAGTAGATATTAATACCTCTAGATGATAGTATAATTAGAACAACACCGAAACGTGTCACATGCACTTGTTTACGAGAAGTGCACTGAAAAATTACTTCCAGCATGATTGTATCCCTCAGTGTGCATTTTGTGTTTTTTGCCTTTTTATTTTTTGTTTTTACGTAGACATAGCTAAAATAAACAATATAATTTACATTTCTTGTCAGCTCCTCATTCACCTCGCCGACAAAAGCTGAATCTGCGTATGAAAAGCCTTTCTCTGGATTCTCCGGAAAGCACGGAACACGTTCAAAGACGAAGACATCACGGAGTTACCACCACCAGCGAGCCACACTCCAAAGACAGCTCTTCTTCTAGAATCCAGTGTATGAGACGCATGTGCCTATGTTGTGTGTTTGCACTTAAATTGCTTTGTGCACGAAAGATTTATATCTTTGGTTGACAACGACAAGGCCACGTAAAAGATGAATGCTCCCTAACAAGGGATTCGAACTGCTTGGGCCTTAATAGGAAATTCCCCTGTTCGAACTCTTCGGCTTGCTTTCGTACACTTTCCTTGTCTGCACAACAGTTTTTTGTGCTTTTAAATTTTTTAACAGTTTATCGTTTACTCTGCACGATAACATTTTTATTTTAGTTCCAGCTCGTTCAGGGCCTGTTTGCAACATTGCACGGAGTTCTATTAAAGCACGATCAAGTATGCATTTCCAAATATGTTTAATTTTTTTCCAAATTTTACAAACTGCAAAATCAAATTAATTTTTTTAAATCTTAGCTCCATCTAGTCCGGTACACAATCGTCGCCTCTTGTCTGCAAAAAATATTCGTATGTCTTCAGTGGAACTTCCTGACGAAAACGACAAAAGCCCTTCGTCTGCAAGTACATCTCCCTGTCCAAGTCCAGTTGGTGCAAAGGTTATTTTAGCATACAAAATTTGGTTTAGTTTGAAAACATTTTTTTTTCCTTGCAGAAATCGCATCGACTTTTACCAACGAACCTTTACGTAGTTCTTTACAATTTCAAGTCACGTCACCAAGACGAATTGGACCTTAAAGCAGGCGATAAAGTCACTGTGATAGATTTTTCTGATCCCGATTGGTGGAAGGGGAAATGTTTGGGAAGGGTTGGATACTTTCCTTCTAAATATTGTTCTAAGTTGGCTGCAGGAGAAAAACCTTTACAGGTACAGTAAATCAAACCTTTTTTTTTAATTGAATTAGAACGTTTTTTTTTACAGTAAACAAAGCTGAATTAGAACTAAGGGTGGCAATCCAAGCCGGGTTTTTGCAAATCCGGATTTTTGTAAACAGAAAAAATTCGGTATTAAAATTTTGTATGTCAACCTCGGATTTGAGGTTTTATTCTTCAACCCGGATTTCACGTTTTTTTTATGTTATATATTAGGATTTGGTTTTTAGATTTATCTTTCAATCCGACTAAATGTTAAAGGAATCCAGATTTGCGAATTAATTTAAAATTCTAACTTTATTGTTTAAATTTCACGCGTAACGGATTTGTATGTCCAATTTAATCAGATAGTAAAAATCTACCGAACACCAACTGACCAACCAATCTAATTACAAGTCCGGAAATTGGATTTTTTCGGATGAATTCAGATAATGGATTTTTCGCGTAAGTCCGTATAAGAAATTTGCTTTTTTTCAACCCGGATTTGAGTTTTTATGTATCAACCCAAATTTTAGACTTTTTTTATGTCGAACCGGATTTCCTATTTCATATTCAGATCTGGATTTCTAAGTTTATATTTCCAATCCGGTTAAACAGGGAATGTTTCAAGTAAATCCAGATAATGGCTTTGTTATCGTCAACCCGGATTTCAGTTTTTATGTATGAACCCCAATTTTAGACTTTTTTATGTCGAACCGGATTTCCTATTTCATATTCAGATCTGGATTTCTAAGTTTATATTTCCAATCCGGTTAAACAGGGAATGTTTCAAGTAAATCCAGATAATGGCGTTGTTATCGTCAACCCGGATTTCAGTTTTTATGTATCAACCCCAATTTTAGACTTTTTTATGTCGAACCGGATTTCCTATTTCATATTCAGATCTGGATTTCTAAGTTTATATTTCCAATCCGGTTAAACAGGGAATGTTTCAAGTAAATCCAGATAATGGCTATGTTATCGTCAACCCGGATTTCAGTTTTTATGTATCAACCCCAATTTTAGACTTTTTTATGTCGAACCGGATTTCCTATTTCATATTCAGATCTGGATTTCTAAGTTTATATTTCCAATCCGGTTAAACAGGGAATGTTTCAAGTAAATCCAGATAATGGCTATGTTATCGTCAACCCGGATTTCAGTTTTTATGTATCAACCCCAATTTTAGACTTTTTTATGGCGAACCGGATTTCCTATTTCATATTCAGATCTGGATTTCTAAGTTTATATTTCCAATCCGGTTAAACAGGGAATGTTTCAAGTAAATCCAGATAATGGCTTTGTTATCGTCAACCCGGATTTCAGTTTTTATGTATGAACCCCAATTTTAGACTTTTTTATGTCGAACCGGATTTCCTATTTCATATTCAGATCTGGATTTCTAAGTTTATATTTCCAATCCGGTTAAACAGGGAATGTTTCAAGTAAATCCAGATAATGGCTTTGTTATCGTCAACCCGGATTTCAGTTTTTATGTATCAACCCCAATTTTAGACTTTTTTATGTCGAACCGGATTTCCTATTTCATATTCAGATCTGGATTTCTAAGTTTATATTTCCAATCCGGTTAAACAGGGAATGTTTCAAGTAAATCCAGATAATGGCTATGTTATCGTCAACCCGGATTTCAGTTTTTATGTATCAACCCCAATTTTAGACTTTTTTATGTCGAACCGGATTTCCTATTTCATATCTGGATTCTAATTTTATATTTCTGATCCGGTTAAACAAGGATTGTTTCGAGTAAATCCAGATAATATCGTCAACCCGGATTTCAGTTTTTATATATTAACCCGGATCACCGAATTTCAGATTTTTTAAGTCGTACCGTTTTTCCTATTTGGTAGTCCGATCTGTATTTCTAAATTTATTTTTATATCTGGAGGAATCCAGGGAATGGATTGGCGAATTAATTTGAAAATCAGATTTTATCATTTAAAATTTCATGGATAACGGATCTGTATGGTTAACTTTAACCGGATAGTAGAAAAACACAGGACACCAGGAAATCTAGTTTGTGTTTTTCTTTTAGTACTAAAAATTGGATTTTTTGGATAAATTCAGATAATGAAATTTTCGGGTTCGGGATCGAATCGACAACCCGGATTTTATTTTTTATATATCAACCCGGATTTCAAAGGGTTCTAGAGAATGGGTTTACGAAAGCCAGATTGTATTATTTAAACTTTTACGGTGGCGGATTTGTATGGATAAATTTAACTAGATAGTAAAAACCCACCGGACACCTGATAAACCAGATTGGTAATATTTTTACTAAGTCCGGGTAACGAATATCTTGGATAACTTTAGATAACGGATTTTTCAACTAAATCCGGATAATGGTATTATCAATTTAGATTTCAGTTTTTATACATTAACGCGGATAGCCGGATTTTTTCTGTCGAACCGGATTTCCTATTTTCTATTCAAATTTGAATTTTGAATTATATCTTCAAATCCGGTTAAAATTTAGATCTTACAAAAAGCATAAACAACGTTAACTTAAAATCAAATTTTATCATTTACATCTCATAGATAACAGATTCGTATGGCTATCTTTAACTGGATAGTCAAAATCCACCGGACACCAAATAATCCAGTTTGAGAATTTTTTTTACGGAAAACATATTTTTGGATAATTTCTGAAAATGGATTTTCTTGTAAATTCAAATGATGGTATTGTCAATCCGGATTTCAGTTTTTAATATCAACGCGGATGGCCGGATTTTTTAAGTCGAACCGGATTTCCTATTTTCTATTCAGATTTGAATTTCGAATTATATCTTCAAATCCGGTTAAATTTAGATCTTACAAAAGGGACAAACAACATTAACTTAAAATCAAAATTTATTATTTAAATTTCATAGATAACGGATTCGTATGGCTATCGTCAACGGGATAGTAAAAATCCACCGGACACCAAATAATCCAGTTTGAGAATTTTTTTTACGGATAACATATTTCTGGATAATTTCAGAAAATGGATTTTTCTGTAAATTCAAATGATGGTATTGTTAATCCGGATTTCAGTTTTTATATATCAACGCGGATGGCCGGATTTTTTATGTCGAACCGCATTTCGTATTTCATGATCTGTCCGGGTAACGAACTTTTTGGATAACTTCAGATAATGGATTTTTCGACTAAATCTGGATAGCGGTATTGTCCATTTGGATTTCAGTTTTTTTATATTAAAGCGGATAGCCGGATTTTTTAAGTCGAACCGGATTTCCTATTTTCTATTCAGATTTGAATTTCTAATTATATCTTCAACTCCGGTTAAAGTTTTGTAGAATTTACAAAATCGGTAAACGTCAACGACATTAAGTTGAAAATCAAATTTTTATTTAAATTTCGTCGATAACGGATTTGTATGGCTAACTTTAACCGGATATGGTAATGGATTTTTTGAGTAAAGCCGGGTGATGGATTTGGTATCGTCAACCCTCAATTTAGTGCTAAATCAATCCGAATAACCAGATTTCAGATTTTTGTATATGGAACCGGATTTCGTATTTCTTAATCTGATCGGGACTTCTAATCTTATACATCCAATCAGTTACTATAAAATACTTTAAAAATTCAGAGAATGTATTTGGGAATTAATTTGAAAGTCAAATTTTATCATTTAAATTTCACGGATAATGGATTCGTATTGCTAACTTTAACATATGCTAATGGGTTTTTTGGGTAAACCCGGAGAATGGATTTGGTACCGTCAACCCGGATTTCAGTTGTATATTAACCCGGATGGCCGGGTGTTTGCTTCAATAATTCTGCAGCTATCGCAAAATTTATCTCCTTGTTTTTCTCCTCATAAAAGTGAATGTTAAATGGCACAAATATACAGGGTGTGGCAAATTATCTCGGCACTATTAATATCATTCATATTATTAGAGCTACAAATTTAGTTTATAAGAAAAAAGTATAACTTTTTATGCTGATTAGTATGCAGTTTACAAAAAAGCAATTTAACGTCATCCTTTTGAGTTATTCTATAAAATAGCTTGTGTCAAAAAAAACACACTATACATATATTTTTTGATATTCTAAAACACACTTAAATTTTGAATATAAAATTTTTAATGTAGTAGTAACCTAAAGTACCTATAGATAATTAAAAAATGTTTATGACTATTTTTGTCGTTTAACAACAAATTATGTATAGCCCTAAAAGTGTTTTATTAATACATTTTTTATTAGCCGCTTTAGGTTACGACTGCATTTAACGTTTTTTCCACATTTAATTTTCTTTCAGAATATGTACATGATGTTTAATTTCAAGCAAATTATTTTATGAAATAACTAAAGAACGGGAAGTTTAATTGCGTTTTTGTAAACGGCATCTTAATCGTGATAAAAAGTTACACATTTTTCCGAATTTAACCAAATCTGTAGCTTTAATAATAAGAAAGTTAACAATAGCGGCAAGAGTTTTTGATAAACCAGACATATTTTTAATTTCTCCTACTATTTACTCAAATAATTGTGCACATAATGCAGAAGAATATAACCACAAGTTTATTTAAGATCAGTCCTCTACGCTTGTCTAAAATGACAATGTAGGATGCATTTCGCTCTGTCATTTCAGAAAGAACCTCCTACAACCCTTTAAAAAGTTAATACCGCTTTTAAGTACCCACATTTGACACATATATGACATTGGGTAAAATCCTGTGGGACTGCGTGAACTTTCATGGAAAAAAAGTTTTGAGAGTAATATTATCTTTCCAGTGCGTTGGTTGTATTTTGTTGTCATTTCACAATGGAACTTGAGAACTTTGACGACGTTATATCTTCAACGCCTTTTACATAATTAAAATTAAAATTGTTACGGAAACACATTTTTGTTGAAAGACACAGTGGAGTGGCAGTGACAATGATACAAAAATAAACATGAAGCAGATACTAACCGACTCTCACTCAAAGGCGCCTTGTTAATAGGGGCGCCAAAGTTAAATTTTTTCTATATATTTTTACGGTTTAAAAAGTGATTTTAAGACAATACCATAGCTGTACAAATCTGTGCCCAAATTCACAAAAAATGTGGTTTGTAATTGTTTAATGGCTTTTACTCTTCAAGCCGTTGAAAAAAATTGTTTTTGGCTAGAAGGCTTAGAATTTACACTAATTTCAGTTTTTTTTGTATCTTTATTGTACTCTGCTCAATTTTGCAAAATACCACGTGCCTACAAATTGTGTGCTTCACACCAATTGCTTGGACTTGGCATTTTTTAATGCATTTATTCATGTGACGTCCCGCGTAAACTGGGCTGCTACGTAATAGAGGATAAAGGAATGTTTTGTGACTGCAACCACAATTTATCACGATGTTGTTTTGCGGGCTATTTGCACTAGCCATGTGTAAACGTAGACAAACATTCTATTTTAATTAGCGCGCAGCGTCCGCGTTCAAGTCTGCAGCTATTCACTGTTGCTAGATTTAAGATTGCAGCTTAACGGACGTGCAAACTTTATAGATGGTGGTTAATTTTAAAACATCATAGATATTCAACATTTATTTTTGCATGTTTAAAATATTTAAGATATTTTTAAATAGACCAATACTCAAGTGTCTGAGATATTTTAAAATAAAGCAATATTGAAATATCTAAGATAAAAAAATTGTTTTTTAAATATTAAAGATATTTTAAATTAAAATTGTTTTAAAATACCTACAATATATTTAATTATAAAACTTCTTAAAATATCTATAAGATAAATAAAATTGCTTAAAAGTATCTTTGAGATAGTCCCAAACAGGTAAATTCGAAATATCCTTATCATAATTTTAATTATTTATTGTTATCTTATAGATATTTTTAAATCATTAACAATTTACAGAGATAATTTTCAAGCAAAATATTAATATCTAAGATATTTGTAAAATAATCGACACAAACAAATTAGTTGTAAACGTTTAAGACATTTTTAACGACATTACTTTTAATTAATTCATTTATAAATATTGTATAGATATTATTTTTTATTAAAAATAGCTAAACCATTGTTATAATAAAAAAGTATGTAAGATGTTGCCAATATATTTATTTACAAAATTCTAAATGAATGTTTTGAACAAAAACATATCTTAGAGATATTTTAAATTTAAGTACCGTAACAAACGCCCGTTAATTAATTATTCAATTATAACACGTGGGTGTTTTAAAATGATTTGAAATTATCTCTAAGATATTTTCAAATAGACGATTTAATAATATTTCGAAAATGTTTTTAAATATTTATGAATATCAAAGATAGGTTGAAATAATTAGAAATATCTAAGATATTTTTAATGAAATACAAATATCTGTGAGATAAATTTAGATTATTTAAATTTTTGCTGTTATTTTTCAAAAATCGCTACCAATAAAAAGTAAAACGGCGTTGCATAGAAAACGAAGCTTGGTCAAACGCATTTATTTTCTTTCTCAACTACGTAACATTATGAAATGACCTTCGTACTGTATTAATTTCATGTCCTACGTGCATCGTTTCCTAATGATTCAAATAGTGTATTTGACCTCCATAATTTTCCAAACTTCCTCATGTTTCCTTGAAGCAATATTTACTATGAAATGCATTCAGCAATTTAATAACTTAATTATTGTAATTACTGTAATTACTAATTTAAATTATTTTATAGGTGACTCACAATTTGCAACTGTCTGATGGGGATAACGGCCTAATGTTATTGAGGGACCAAATAGTAATCCAAATAGGAGAAGAAATCGACGGCATGGTCATGATTCGTTCAGGTGATAGTCGGCAAGGAGTGTGTCCTGTTAAGTTCCTTCAGGAGGTGTGACAACGTAGCGAGGTCGCTTGTCAAGTAACTCAAATGTGTAGTTGTTTGAAGCAAAAACCCCAGCAAACAACCTTAAATAAAATCTATTATCACTATTCAAAAAACGCGTTACAAAAGAACAATAATAACACTACAACGTGGTACTCTCTAACGACCCGGAAAAACTTAAACAATGGAAAATTCGCGCAGTATTACTATAACAATATAAATAATAACAATTTATCTAAGAATAATTACGTGTATTTACCTAAACAAAATAATTTAAATAACATTAACAACATATTTGCTCTCTCGAATGCTCAGTTCAAGAACGAATTTAAATATTTGCATTACAAAGCGCCATTTTCATCAACAAAACGGCCTCTCTCAATAAAACTTTCTACGCCGAAGCACGTTTCTAACTTTTTCAACAGGACTTTTGGATCGGATTCGCAAAAACGGCCTTTACTATTGAATCTAGGATCATCAAATGGGAGTTTGGACGAGTCACCAGGGCCGAATTTTCAAATAATACCAGACCGATACGGTTTGAAAATTTCTTCAATATATACAATCAGCGAAAACGTTGAGAAATGCACACCAAGGAGCTCGTTGTATCCAAAAAGAAATTTCTATATCACATCGAGTAGTAGGCCTCTCTTTGTGAGAAAATAATTTTAACCCAAGAAAGAAAAATGTAGCTTGAAATAATTTTCCTATTTTTGTAAATGTTAGAATTGTTGTGACTGAAAAATGAGCACGTCCTTTGATACCTTCTAAGCACTGTTGTATGATAATTGTAATTTTTTTTCTGTTTTTCTTAAACTGTATGCCCACCGTCCCCTACGTACTAAGAGTAAAATCTAGATAACGTGACTAGAGAAAGCCACTGGATAAAAATAGTACTTTGGAAGAAAAACCACCCTGAAAACAATAACCGGAGTATAAATTACGGAAAATGTCCCATGATGGTAGGAAACGTTTCTCGGCAATTAAAGCTACAACAAAAAAAATACCAGCTTTTTCTATGACAGTTCTTTTTGTGGATAATTATTTTACGAAGAGTTAATTGGATCTTTCCAACGAAATTTTGCTGAATAATAAGTGTTGCGTGACTTTTTTTTGTACATACTTAAACAGCACATTTGTAAGGTCATTTTAAGTAGAAACTGTTTAATTAACATCGGTTTGAAAGCGCTTCCTTACGGAGTTACAGCCTTCTGAAAATACAACTGTCTAAATACATTTTAATAAATATCTCCGCTGTAAATAGAGATATTTGATTCAAATGTGGTGTGGATATTGTACCAATGACGATTTATACTACTGTTGGTTTTTCTTTAAATCCATTCACCGGGGGCTAAGATATGGGGGGCTAAACCATAATATATCTCTTGACATATTTTTTAGCCAAATCTACGCCCCTGGTTAATGATTTTTCATAAAAACATGTGAAAACGTAATTCAGCGATATTTAAAAGTTTATTCAAAATTTAAATTCATTATGTCAATTTTTAAGAAGAAATTCTAATTAAAATTTGATTACATAGTGGCGTCTTTGGAAGGTTGTAACTCCGTAAGTATGCATTTACGGACTTTTTTGCTTAAAATGGTCTCAGGAATGTGTTTATTAAGGTTGTACAGAACGTCACCCAACACTTTGTATTATTCCAGTGCTTTTTACCTGGGTGTTTTCCAGGCGAATTTTTTGGATAGGTTTTTCCGGGAGATTCCTTAGGTTACATTCTTTTTGAGATTTTTTTTTTCTTTAATTGGCTACAATCTTTACGTACTAAAACTAAAATGTAGAAAATGTCACTATCGAGACAGGAAAACTCATCTGCAATAAATTCCAAGTTAAAGTGGCTTGACAACAATAGAGCTCAGCAAAAGAAATGCTAGTAGTACTCAAGAAAAGCTTCGGCGTCGTAAAGATTTTTCGCAAAAATCGGAAAAAAGCTCCAAGAAAAAAATTACGAAAAAATACTGTCTTTGGAAAACTGTGTTTTGGAGCTATTTGAATTTTCGAAATTGTTTTGAGTTTAATGGATATTTGCGACAAAGTTTTGCTGTATGACATTATACCAGTGGTTCTTTGTCAAAATGATTTATTGCAGGCGAGTTTTTCCGGGTAATTTTTGCAGTAATTTTTTCAAAGAGAATTGTTTCAGGTTCCCATTGAGGGTAAGTTTTTCCAGGTATCTTTTTGGGGCGATTTTTGGCGATCAAATTATTCCGCATAACTAATCAATTTTTTCTTAATTCTTTTCCAGTGTCTTTCCTGCTAAATTTGTTTCGTTTTGTAGTTTTCATAGCAAAATAATAGCGAACTGGCATTGTTTTCCCCAAATGTTAATAACCATATTAAGGTTTACCAAAACTACTAGTTAAGCTTTGCATGGTGCAAAAGCTCGTCTTACAGGGATATTTTAATTAGTGAAATTAATGCCAGTTACATTTACACCCCCGTAAAGAAAATGTCTGTTAAAAAAGCATATATTTAATTGCTGATTTTTAGTAACAATTGATGTTTGCAGAAATTTAACTAATTTGTTAAAGGAATTGATTAAATATTTAATAAATGTTAAAACTATTACCTACTAGGGCTTTGCTAAACTTAGGTTAGGTTTAACTGTTAAATGTTAAGCGAACACATCATTCCAAAGACTGTTTCGAAATTGGATTGTAAAGCCATAAAATAATAAATTTTTGCAATACATTTCTGCTATATAATTTTTTGATAATTATAATTATTTTGTAACAATTTCAAAATGTATTATAATAACTATACAAAACAATTTCGAATTGTTATTATGCACACGACCAATTTAAATAAATTATAGTATTATTTAATATTAGGTAACAATCAGTGTTTGTACACATTAGTAGTACAGCGACGTGATTGAAATATATGAAACCTGTTAAAATATTTCTAAGATGATACAAACATTGGTGTTTTACATTGGCTGCACCATTACCTGTTGGAAAACAAAATGTTAAAGTATATTTGTTTTAAACTGTATAATCACTAACCATGTCCAACTTCAATAATAAAACTTATTAAACATTCTGGAAATGTCCTTTGCGTGATTGTCCCATTTCGATAGAAATAGTTCCTATACATACACCAGCACGTTAGCAACAAGAATGTATTATAAATACTTAATTAATCAAGCCGAACCTTCCTTTGGACTCCTACTTTCCAATTTTGGCTTCATTTACGACATATTGTTGCTGTTGGTGATTAAACAATGTTCTTAAGGACGTCGCAATTGAGTGTCGAAAACAGTTTACTAAACGTAGTATCACACGTTAATCATAACTTACAACAACGCTTGTATTGGCCTGTAAATAAATTAAATATTTATCCAATTAAGTGCGCAAGTGCTTCTAAATTAGATGGATTTAGCAGTTTACGTTGAAAATGCTCATAAAACCTGCAGTGATAAAAAAATTCTAAACGATTTTTCTATGAGTGTTCCCAAAGGAATAATGTAAGTAACTCAAAAATAAAACGAAAATTACATTTATATAGACAATTTTAGATATGGCCTTCTTGGGCCGAGTGGTTGTGGAAAAACCACTCTTCTTGATTGTCTTGTTGGAGGCAAAACTTTGGATTCTGGAAAACTTACCATTTTGGGCATTAGGCCCGATTTAAATAGGGTTCCTGTTTCAAAATTAGGATACATGCCTCAGGTAATTTAAACTTTAAAATTAAATTTCAATCTATAATCGAGTTCTTGTGTTTAAGGAAATTGGTTTGGCGCTCGAATTTACAATCAAGGAAGCTGTTAATTACTTCGGAAAAATTTTCGGAATTTCCAATAGTAATATAATGGAAAGATTTGAAAAATTAAAAAAAATTCTTGATTTGCCACCAGAAAATAAGTAGGTTAATGCAATAAAGAAAGATTCAAATCCTGACACGTACCCTTTTCAGATTGATCAAAGAATGTAGTGGAGGTGAACAAAGACGTGTGTCCTTTGCTGTAGCTTTGATAAATAATCCAAAGCTTTTGATTTTGGACGAGCCTACAGTTGGGTTAGATCCAGTTTTAAGAGAAACGTAAGTTTTGTTTGTGCTTAGATTATAGTCGGCATTTTCTGCTGCTATGGCTTACCAGGGGCGGCGGTAGAGCAGCAACTAAAGCCGCTGACATTGGCATTGCTCTTCCAAATATGCAAACTTTTGCAAAAAATGAGTTTCGGAATTGTTCTCAATCGAAACAAGAAATAACAAATCACAAAAAATATTACAAACGTATAAAAGTTTGTAATACACGGGCGGACGGTAAAGTCTTTGACTTTTGGACTAAATATAAATTCAACGTGTTCTGACGGAACTCGGCAAAAATATTAAAAACGTATAAAAGTTTGTAAATCACGGGCGGACGGTAACGTCTTTGACTTTCTGACTAATTATAAATTCAATGGGTTCTGACGGAACTCGTGGAAAATATTAAAAACGTATAAAAGTTTGTAAATCACGGGCGGACGGTAAAGTCTTTGACTTTCTGACTGAATATAAATTCAACGGGTTCTGACGGAACTCGGGGAAAATATTACAAACGTATAAAAGTTTGTAAATCACGGGCGGACGGTAACGTCTTTGACTTTCTGACTAATTATAAATTCAATGGGTTCTGACGGAACTCGTGGAAAATATTAAAAACGTATAAAAGTTTGTAAATCACGGGCGGACGGTAAAGTCTTTGACTTTCTGACTGAATATAAATTCAACGGGTTCTGACGGAACTCGGGGAAAATATTACAAACGTATAAAAGTTTGTAATACACGGGCGGACGGTAATGTATTTGACTTTCTGACTAATTATAAATTCAACGTGTTCTGGCGG
Source organism: Ctenicera cuprea (assembly GCA_958336395.1). NCBI lineage: Eukaryota > Metazoa > Arthropoda > Insecta > Coleoptera > Elateridae > Ctenicera > Ctenicera cuprea. The sequence continues at coordinate 10,176,377 of OY284491.1, forward strand.
GACTCGGGAAAAATATTACAAACGTATAAAAGTTTGTAAATCACGGGCGGACGGTAACGTCTTTGACTTTCTGACTAATTATAAATTCAATGGGTTCTGACGGAACTCGTGGAAAATATTAAAAACGTATAAAAGTTTGTAAATCACAGGCGGACGGTAAAGTCTTTGACTTTCTGACTGAATATAAATTCAACGGGTTCTGACGGAACTCGGGGAAAATATTACAAACGTATAAAAGTTTGTAATACACGGGCGGACGGTAATGTATTTGACTTTCTGACTAATTATAAATTCAACGTGTTCTGGGGGGACTCGGGAAAAATATTACAAACGTATAAAAGTTTGTAAATCACGGGCGGACGGTAACGTCTTTGATTTTCTGACTAATTATAAATTCAATGGGTTCTGACGGAACTCGTGGAAAATATTAAAAACGTATAAAAGTTTGTAAATCACGGGCGGACGGTAAAGTCTTTGACTTTCTGACTGAATATAAATTCAACGGGTTCTGACGGAACTCGGGGAAAATATTACAAACGTATAAAAGTTTGTAATACACGGGCGGACGGTAATGTATTTGACTTTCTGACTAATTATAAATTCAACGGGTTCTGACGGAACTCGGGAAAAATATTACAAACATATAAAAGTTTGTAATGCACGAGCGGACGGTAAATTCTTTAACATTCTAACTGAATATAAATTCAACGATTTCTGTCAGGAATCGGGGAAAATATTACAAACGTATAAAAGTTTGTAATACACAGGCGGACGGTAATGTATTTGACTTTCTGACTAATTATAAATTCAACGGGTTCTGACGGAACTCGGGAAAAATATTACAAACATATAAAAGTTTGTAATGCACGAGCGGACGGTAAAGTCTTTAACATTCTATCTGAATATAAATTCAACGAGTTCTGACAGGAATCGGGGAAAATATTACAAACGTATAAGAGTTTGTAATGCACGAGCGGACGATAAAGTTAAACTTTTGAAATAAAATTCAAATTCAAAGGCTTTGACGCGTTCTCCGAAATTATTAACACGAATTTGCAATCAAACAGGAGCGGGAGGGCTAGTGAGCTTTTTGAAGTTCGGAGAAGGAATTCTTCACTTGCAGATTGCGGAGACCGTTTTATAGCGAGGGAGAATGGGTCAATGGACTAATTTGTATTAAAATCTAAAGTTTATTGAAATAAATCAATAATAATTTTAACACCCAAAATAAATTTGTTACAAACTAATTGAACATTTTGTATCCAAAAACTAAGTAATAAAAAATAACAGACTGGCAGTGTTGCTCGTGTAAGTGCACGCAGTTAACTGCCAGTTTTCTCGAAGATTTGTTTCCACCCTCTTCTGTTGCACTGGTATTTTCCAGAAAGATTATTTTTGACCAGTTTGGAATGTTAAGAATATAAAGCTTTTCTTGTCAACTGCTACATCATTTAACCAGTTTGAAATGTTGAGAATTTAAAGCATTTCCTGTTAACTGCCACTACATATGAGCCAACAAGTTTTAAAATGGGCGTGAGACTGTTCGTGACAATTCAAGAAGACGAAGTGCAGTTGCTATAAGACTTAAATTTAAAATTAAACGTGTTGAAGCTTTGATTATTGCAAATTTCCGAATAACAGATTTTGAAGAAGTGGGTGACAACTGACAACACGTTCAATAGTACCAGCAATAACGCTTGTTGCAATTAAACCTATTCTTCCTGGATTGTCAGAAACAGTCTCATCGTCATGTATAAAACGGTACTGTCTTGAAACATCATTAACAAGAAATTGTTAGCTATTTTGAATAACAAGTGAACAGTTTCTACTAGGACGGTTATATATTGTTTGCTATTTAGAATTAGTAACGTGCATAACAAATAATTACTTGAATCACTAAATTCACTGCATAAATGCCCGTTTTGGCTCGAATTGCTTCGAAATATAAATTTTTACTTAAAAAGTCGTTTACATATTTTGTTAATAATCATCTTTAGGTCAATATTTAAGAGTTTGCTATGTTTTAACTTTTTTAAGTGTTGGGTATAAGCGAATACAAATGTGTTGACTTGTTTTTATTTAATTCTTATTTGTGTTCCAACTACTCATGTTAATATTTTTAGTTTATGGAATTACCTATTGCAACTAGTAAAACAACAAAATACAGCTGTAATTATAACAACGCATTACATAGAGGAAGCTCGTCAAGCCCATAAGGTAATTTTTTTGTTAAGTCGTACTCAAAGCAGCAGAGAAAAAAGCCAAAAAATATTTTGAACTGTCATAGGTAGGTTTCATGAGAGAAGGAAGACTGTTAGCAGAAGATTCACCAGAAAAGCTTTTGTCTTTGTACCAATCAAACACATTAGAAGAAGTTTTTCTAATACTGAGTACCAAAGCAAAACACGCTCCAACTAGTAACATCAATGAAAATTGCATTATTCCTTCAATAAAGTCGTCTAAAGCACTGGTAATTAAAAAATTTTAGAATGAAAATTTGTAAGTAATTCCAATTAAATTTTGTATTATAGTTATTTGAGGTTCAAAAACCACAGCACAGGAAGCATTATTGCAAAAAGAATTTACGAGAATTAAGTCTGAATGTAAATAGATTAGGTGCACTGTTAGAAAAAAATTTTATACAGTTATCGAGAAATATCAGGTAAAAACATTATTTTTACATCTATTGCCCAAAACCACTGTTATAAATTAGGGGCCGGATTTATATGCTCTAACAGTGTTGCCAGATACGTTTTTCCTGTATTAGCAAGGAAAATATATCTGACAAAACTGTTAATGCACATAATTCAGGCTTTTTGTTATAGTAATAATGTTTGTGACTCTAATGATGTTCAGGAAGTCAAAAACGCAGTCAATAACGTGTCAATCTGTGGCGTCCAAAATTCTATTTTTAATGTTAGATATTATTTAGCCACAAGAAAATTTAAGATAATTTTCGTTAATTCAGTTTAAAAAGTAGAACGACATACCATATATGAACACAGCAATAACGTTTCGAATTATTTATTATGTTTTCGATTATTTACTACGAAGGGTACTCAAATGGCATTTTATTGCTACACACAAAAGCGTTTATTTCGAATACGCTGCCGAAAGATGCGTCTTGCATTGCACAATTGCATTAGCACTATTAAGACCCTGGTGTTTCAAAAAGAACTTTTCTGTATCAGTTAGGGTGCTCATACCCCATTATTTTTGTTCCTATTTGACGCACTCCTTTGCGGTTTTATTGCCTCTTGGGCCAATAACAGACTCGATAAATTTATTGCTGACATCCACAATGCGTTAGTATGAAGCACATCTAATCATCTCGCTCCGTAATTCCGTTGGATCGTGCACAGAGCCGGACTGGCTGTCTAAGACAGGAGAGTGTATTAAAGCAACAGAGCTCTCTTTCTGCGCATGTGCCAAATTTGACGGTCTACAATTGTAGCTCTTAACTGCGCTACTCCTATCGCTAAATACATCACAGGAGGGGTGAACAGTAGCAGGCTATCATGTACACAATAAATAAATTAGAGCATTCGACAAAAATTTTAAATAAAATAATGCAAGTGGTTGGGATTGAAGCGAGGACCCCTCCCACCCTATTCCGGGATGCTCGCCTTTACAACACGGAGGTTGCGTGCAGATCCGCCTTTGAAATTGGTAAACATACTAGTATACTGTAATAGATCATAGAAATATATCGCACGCAGGCGCAGTGTTATCAAATGTAGCGCCTGTGCAGAAAGAGAGTTCTGTTGCATTAATAGACTCTGATCCTGAATATTAGTTATAACTTGGACGCAGCGACGATAAACTAAACAGTGCGATAGTCCTGTTGTTCAATTCCGCTCTGCGAGAGCCTAAAGCTGAGTGTGCTTATTATCCCTAAATTTTTTTATAATGTTATAATTTCGAAAGTGGAAACATTACAACAGTTTTGCTTTTTACGAACACTGTCTGAAAGCAACACCAACCTTATAAGATTCCTCATTTTATCGTTCGAAGTCGTCGCGTGTTCTTCGTTTGCACGTTGTATCTCTGGAACCAACGGGCTAGAGAAATAAGGTAGGAATAGATAAAGCGCCACGAATTTTGTAAAGGGGATACAAATTGCGGAAACCTTCTCGAAGATCAAAAAAAATTATAACAGTGGTTTTGTGTAATGGTAAATTTATAAACATTATAAAATATTTTAAAGACTAACTGAAATTATTTTTCTAGCGGCATATTTTTTATATTCCTACTTCCAGTGATTTCTATGCTAGCTCTTTTAATGGCAGTAGGAGACGATGTAAGAAACATAGACATTGCAATTGTTGAAGAACACTTATGTAAAAATCAAAACATTTTTAATGAGACACTGTGTAAGGCTCAACATTTAAGTTGCAGGTTTATTGAAGAACTTAAAAATCCTCTTTTTAATAAGGTAAAATAAGTAGCATAAGTACGTTAATAATATTTTACCCAATTATTATTTTAGAAATGTTTTGATAACACTGATGATGCTTTAAATGAACTGAAACGTGGAAATGTATGTAGTGTTTTGTACATTCCCTCAAATTTTTCTGACGCATTTATTGAAAGAATCAAAATGGGACATCGTGTACCTGAAGTCATTTTAAATTCGAGTCAAGTAATAGCTTGGGTGGATTTTTCTAGTAAAATTTATTTTAATTTACAAAACCAAAATAACTAAACTTTAATCATTTATTAGATAAACTTATTGGAAATTTGGTTAAGCTCAAATTAACCGAGAAAATAATAAAATTGGAAAAAGATGTTTCATCAGAATGTAATTATCTCTCAACTTCAATTGAATCAATTTTACATCTAAAAGGAGAACTATATGGAAATAAAAATGATAAATTTACAGTGTTTATAATTCCTGGAATGTTACTAACGTAAGCGCTTCAATATTTCTTTACAAAACCTGCAAATGTTTAGTTATATTTTAAATTCCAGTGTGACGTTTTTTATGAGTATTACCAACACAGTCGATACCATCATAACAGACAGACTAGGAGGAACATGGCACAGATCAGTGGTTGCAGGTGTATCATCCCTTGAAATAATTTTAACCCATTTTATTACACAATTTATAATTGTAATTATTCAAACTTTGGAGCTTCTGGTTTTAACGTTTTTCATATACAAAGCTGAATATAGAGGCAACTTAGTTGAAATTACAATAATTTTACTCCTAGGAGGTATAGCTGGAATGTCTTATGGTAAGACGGTAAACAAATTTTATTTTTAATTATTGACCAAGTTGTTTTTGTAGGATTTTGGATTTCTGTTAGTTGTAAAAATCATTCAATTGCGAATTTTTTGACAACTGGCAGTTTTTATCCCTTGGTTATAATCAGTGGTAGGTATTTTATTTTTAACCGACTTCAAAAAAAGGAGGAGGTTCTCAATTCGTCTGTATATATGTTTTTTTTTTTTTTTATGTATGTTCGGGCATAACTTTCTTGTTTATTAACCGATTTTAATTTAATTTTAATGATTTAAATAATGATGGTTGGGTTCAGTATAGTTCTAAGGTTGTCCCATTATAATTTCATTGGTATTGGAGTTTGAACTTCGAAGATACTCCTCAAAATCTATTTTTTAACCGACTTTTTAGTGTTTCCGTATTTCATCTTCCGTTTCAGCTAGCCGTCGTTTCCTCAATCGAGAAGCATCCTTACTAGGTCTACCCATCACTTAAAATTGTAAAATAATTAATTTTTTAAAAAAAGAAAACCGACTTCAAATAAAAACACAAAAGTAACATAAGTTAACTAAAAAGCAAAAAATAAATGTTTTTTATACAACAGTTTAATACTTATTTGTTGTTCCCTTTAATGTAATTAAGAAATTGTTGTTTATTATATAATTATTAATTGTTTTATAATTTTTAAGTCGGTGCCAAGTAAAACATAAAAATTCGAATCTAATTTGTTATTGTAGCAAGGTATATAATTTTTATGTTTTACTTGGCACCGACTTAAAAATTATAAAACAATTAATAATTATATAACAAACAACAATTTCTTAATTACATTAAACCACTGAACTATACTTATACTGGAACGCGCGCTCGGCCCGCCAGCCCGATCCGAGAGAGAGAGGGCCGCAAGGATCATCTCTGTCCTACTCTCGAGAGTATGCGCATGCGTAGAGAAGTCGATTGTCATGATTTGACAGCTTTACCGCTGTCTTCTCCCTCGCGCAGCGCATGCGCGGAGCGGTACGAAAAGGACAGGAATGATCCTTGCGCGCTATCTCTCTCGGCTCGCTTCTTTTCTATGGCAGAGACCGCCAGTGCGCGTTCCAGTATAAGTATAGTTCAGTGCATTAAACGGAACAACAAATAAGTATTAAACTGTTGTATAAAAAACATTTATTTTTTGCTTTTTAGTTAACTTATGTCACTTTTGTGTTTTTATTTGAAATCGGTTTTCTTTTTTTTTTAAGTTAATTATTTAATGACTGGTTCGTCTACCAGGGCGGTCTGAAATGTTTTGAGCTTCAACATGAAGATGGCGCTATTCGTCAAAACCATACTGGTACTACAATTGTCCATGCTTTTGAAGATACCTGTAAAAATTTCAGCCATTTTGGACGTTCAGTTGTTTTCTGACAGTCGTTTGTATCAGTCGATGTGTATGTTTTTGTAAAAATGGACAAAATCGAATATCGTAGCCGTGATTAAATTCTTTTTAATTACTGGTTCATCTAGTTTACTTTGAGAAGTTAGTGAATACAGAATAATATAACTAAATTGTTTTCATTACAGGTGTTATTTGGCCACTGGAAGGAATGTCAAAAGGTCTGCAATACTGTGCACTGAGTTTACCTATTGCCTTACCTACACTTTCTTTGAGAAATGTTATGATGAAAGGATGGAACCTCAGTCAGTTGGAAGTATTAAAAGGTGTAGGAATGCAACTGCTTTGGATTGTTTTACTTGGAACGGTTTGTGTTTTTCAAATTAAAAAAAGCAGATAATTTATTTTAATAATTGTAGTCTATGATGTATCGATGTCATAAAATTAAAAAAAAATGTATGTATGTAAATAAATGCAGTTAATAAACTCAAAGTTTTAGTTTACCTGCACTACACTTTTATGCATTTTTATATACTAAAGAAAAACATGAACGGTGATGTGCAAAAACGAAAACCTTAAAAATGAAAGCGCAAGTGCCAAACTGACACAGCTTCGCGGATCATTTCATCAACAACATATTTTTTTGTGCTTTTGTAATACCAAACAACTCTTTTTAAGGCGTTTGGTGGAAACGGTATTTCATTACACTCAAGCCAATTTGCGATTTCTGCCTTTTTCCACCTGCATGTCGGCTGCTGTTCTATCAATCGCGAGTGTCCGAGTGATACGATGCGTTATCCACAACTACTAAAAATGGCTCTTCTAAATTTTGAATCAACTTTTCTTTAATCCATTTTTCAAAATATTCGTTGTTCATGTTGCCATGGTAATCCGCGCTTTTGGACGTAGTGGAAAAAATTAAACTTGCCCCTGGAATAAAGCCGTCTGATGAACCAGCATGTACGATCATGAACCGCTTTCCTTTAGAGCCTGATTTGTTTTTTATACCTTTCGTCGAGTTATCCTGCCAAGACTTACGAACACTGCCTTTTTGAAAAATCCAAGTTTCATCCAGAAAAACGGATTTGTAGAGTTTTGTATTCAAATTACGTACAAATGATTTCAAAAAATGTACCCTTTGGTTTACAATGTGTGATTGTTCACAAAGATACCGCCGGTTGCAGTCTTTTTTATATCTAAAACCAATGTTCTTTACAAGTTTAGAAAACGTTTTTAGACCTTAACTTTAACATCACGTGAGAGCCTCCCAACTGATCTTAAACTGATATTTAATGCTTCCGCAACTCTTTCTTGCACTTTGCTAATTGAAATCAAAGGGCCGCCGACTTCCTTCTCTCGTTGAAAATAGTTTATTAAATTGAGGGCTAATTTCTTAGACTGCAAATGCAGAACACTTAAGTCTTGTGCCATCACAATTGTAACTACCCCGTCGCCAACAAACAATAACATTTCATGCTAATCCTGTGCTAATTATATTTTAATCACCCTGTTTACTAATTAGTAAGTTATGCGTTTTGATTAGTTCATAGACAAGTAATATAAATTACACGTTTTAGAACAATAAATACTCAGTTTAGTTGATCTATTTTACAAAAATAAAGTTAATAAAAATCTTAGAACATAATATTTTATAATATTCTATGTGAAAATAGTAAAGCATTAACATGTTTTGAACCACCGATTTGCTACTAGTTGCTTCTTTTTCTCTCTTACTTATCAACGCAGTGCGTCTCATTATCTCCGCAAGTTTCAACTCCGCAGACGTACTACCTGCTGGACGCGACCATCGTTTATCTGCAAAAAGTACCTTTTGATAATAATACAGTACGTCGTTACTCGTTTCATACTAATACAAACCAAACTTTGTACCTGCCAAGTTGGAGTGCCTCCGAGAATAGTACTGTTACTGATCACTGATCAGTGACTCTCAGCGTGATTGCAAAGTTTGAATCGGATGCCATATTTTGAATAAATATATATTAAAAATTAAAAAAATTCACAGGGAAATTAGTGTATTCATCAAAAAAAAATAATTATTCTACTATCATTATTTTACATTATGATATTAATTAAACTTACATTCGAAAAATATTACATCGGACGTAATTACAGCAAGAATTTGCTATCAGCCAGGTCGTAACGTTAGACAGCAATTGCATTTTGTTGAATCATTGCAAAGTTAAACCTGATTTTTGACCTTTTATTTCTATTTGGTAGGTAGATCTAATAGATTGTAAGTGCAATTCATAATATTTCGTTTAATTTATTTATTGTTGGTATAATTATATCAAAACCAATCTTTAAAATTAATTGTAGTTAATAATAATTATTAACCACTGGAAAACAAGCTGGCGTTCTTAAAATAAAAGCAAGAAAACCCGATTAAGGAAGGAATAAGAAAGAGCAAATCCATATAAACTTTTGGCTTGCCATAAGCCACAGGTTGCCAGCACATTTACTGATTGACACATAAATTTTGATTGATTTTAAAGTACATAGAATGACTTATTAAATTATTTAAAATGTAGGTATTTGTTACACAATTTTAATAAGTAACAATGATTTAAATTAATGTTAATTATTACCATTGACTATACCCTTATAGACCTGCAACGTTTACGAATTATTATATTTCTTGAAATAGTAGTAGACGAGAGCGATAGGTTGCGCTGTTTGTACTGAAGATCTAGAAAGCAGTCAACCAAGCAAGTTATAAACAACACTCTTAAATAAAAATATGCTGGTCGATTGGTTATTCTGTTAAAAGGTCTGTCCGAGTCAACATAAAAATTAAAGATGTTTACTACCTACTTACTACTAATCCGCTTACCCCTAACAGGTTACAGGAGCCGGCAAAGTCTTTGCCAACATTTTCTGTGTGTGAATCATTTACAATAATGATTTTAGCAGTGAATTTGTGTTAAGGCCTAAGGGACGAATACTCTTAGAGATGTTTTTACAGTTTTTGCCAAGATTCCACAGATTTTCATTATGAATTTACAATTTTGGCACCAGTTTTTTTAAATAAAAGAAAACTTACCTGGATACTGGAATCTATAAAAATAATTTGATAAATAAAACACAGAAGAGGTTTAATACATGTATTCAAACAGTTCAATATCATTTCCTCAAAACAATTGCAGCTGCAGCTGACTTACAATTATCTACCTTCAGTATTCACCTGTACAGACTAGGGAAACTGCAGAAAACCTAGCCAGAGTAGCTGATGTTCTAAATATATTCAAAACAAGGGAAACTGTCGTTAGACGTACACTTATAATACTAAAAGTTGATAATTTAATAAACTGGTATCACCCTGCAAGAGGCAATAAGCATAGGTAAGACAGAGGCGTCCTGCTGCCGCAGCCGAGATCCCTCGAGGCGCAACTATCTAAAGCAAGGTAAGCGCCCGCCGTGATTCGACGAATTACAAATACCGCTTCGGATGTCGGACAAAAATGGCTACAATATCTCTATTTGGGAACAAAAATATGCAGAGAATAAAAAATATATTTTTTAACTAAAGCTAATTGATAGGCGGAGTTAAAATCACGTAAATGCCGGAAAAGTTTTCGATTTGCCTTAAGTTCTCCTATCAGATTCCGTGCTCAAATTTTCAAAACTTAGTTTTGAAAAAAAAAACGTTACCAAAACAAGAGGTCTAACTTCCGTTTCCGGTTTCGGATTTTTTTGAAAAGCTTAACTGGAACTACATTTACCTACCTCTTGCTTTAAAATTTCACCAAATCGGCCAGTACTTTCACCTGTAGAAGCGTCACCCACAGACATACATTTGTAGGTATAAAAGTATAAAATATTATACAATATTACATACAAATAAGAAAATTCCTTAAGCTATGTGCGGGTAGAAATGATTATAAAATAAAACAGTAATGAACAATTAAATTACAAACACAAACGGCCTTAATACTTGAAAATACGCAGCTCTCACAAACTAAAGAAAGCAATAAGGAAATAAATCTGACATCAAAAAATATGACATGTAGCGATAGGCCTACGTAAAAATCTACAATCTACATCACATGTACCTAAAATATATTGCATTGTGAAGCAATTCGAAACTCATAAAACCAGCATGAGATATGTATAGGGAAATTCACATGCATGTTTCCTTAAAAGCTGTCGTAAATAGAAACCCTGTCATCGCCAATTATTCAATAAAGGGCGGGCAGTATTTAATAAACAACCCTCTTGACGTTTATTGCTTGTTTTTATCTGCAAAAAGTTTTTACGTAAAAATTCCGCTCTTTTATGCAGGTGTTCAAAATGCAATAAAAATTGTCAACGCCAAATATTTTACCACAAGAAAAGAGGGCTGCAGCTGCAAATTATTTCTTGCGTGCAACCTTCCTTTTAGTGCATTTCTAAGAATCACGGTTACCTCTTCAGGGACATACCAGTAATTACACAATACTTTGTTAGTTCTTTTTTATTTATTAGCTTAAACTTCGAGTACTCGATCGACCCAATTGTTTCGAATTTTGAAATTATCGACCATAATGGTAATTGCATCAATTGCATGGCCTCCATAAAATTTGTTACGTAGGTACTGATGGCTGTTTGCCACTGCAAGTGTAATTATGAAATTATATAAATATTTACTATCGTATTAATGCTTCTAAAGATGCAATCAAATTACGCAACCAAATAACTAATTTTGATGGTTAAGGCCCAAAATCGATTGGATTTATTGAACAAAATTCTTGTCCGTAATTAATTTATTTTATAAATTATCACGCGGATATATTTACGGACACATACTGTATAATTAAGCTTTTTTTATTATTATTATTAAATACACTGGAGAATATTTGCATAAATAGATGTATGTATGTACTAAATCTTTCATTAAATTCCTTTGCGAATCTCCAAAATCTTGAGACATGTTATTATGATTTGCTACAGATCGGCGAGGCTGTGGGTATTTACCATTTACTAAGTGCCTTACAATTTTACGTATTCTCTCACTTTTTGACGTTATACATATATACATTTTTTGAAATTATCAATTCCCGTCTCGATGTGCACTACCCTATCGGATGCTAATCTCTTTTACTGGAACATGATAAAAACGCAACATTCAGTAATAAGTAATATAAAATTTTTATAATAAATTTAAAAAATGATCAATACTGAAGAGAACAAAATTGTAGCAGAATATTATACACCATTAAAAACAAGACAACCATCTGAACTCCAGCAATTTAAAAATAGTTACAAATCTTTTACTAAAGATAAAAAACTAAACAACCAAAAAATATCAATGAAGTAACTCAAATAAGAAATCGTAAATCTTTAGAAACTTTTCAGTCATAAATGGACAAACTAGTTTCATACATTCCTAATGATGAGAAACAAAAATGCAAAGAAGATTTAAAACCTATCATTACTGAAATAGACAAATTATAAGATCGAGCAAAAATAGTTGGTTTCAAACAAGAAGTGGTAGATAAATATATTGCAAAAAAAGCTGCTAATTTATTTCTTGAACAATTATATATGACTGACGGTGAACTAGAGCCTGCTAATAATAAAATGGATGAACTGGAATATAAATGAGACAACTACAATAATTATGATCCTAAGAAATTACCAGAACTAAGAAACAAAACAGTAGGAATACCATCAAACATCGATGATGTAAAGAAAAGAACTCGGAAAATATTTGAAAGACATACTAAAAATATGAGAGCAATAAACGAAAAGATTCAAAAATTGTAAGTTAAATGGAAAGTATTGTATTCAGGAATTTAAATAGAATATCCAAAATTTCGGAAAAACTTTTCAAGTCTTATTCAACAAGTTAATAAATTAAAAATTATTATTTTCATTCTTACATTTATTATCAGAATTGTTATTATTGTTTTCTTAATTTATTACTTTAACACTAATAAAAACTAGCGATTAGGTACTTAATTCGACAATGTCCATGAGCGTACCTATGGTACTAATACGTGTCCGTATGCTAATGTATCTGTAGAATTGGGTCAAAGGTAACTTTTATCATCTTGTCAATATTACAATTTACTTTCGGCATAATCAGGTAAGGACCGACCTGTAGCTTGTCTGCCTTTACAGGCATTTGCTCTAGAAGTTTGAGCAATATTTGTTCGTAGGCCCTGCCTGCCTAAACAGGGCCGTGTGCTTAGATTATTTAAACCTTGGGGCAGACAACGATTTGATCTTAATGTATTTTGTTTGCCAGGACAACAATACTTAATCGGCTTATGCCTGTTAGCTGTTTGTGAACCCATACAAACTAAAGTTTCGCAAGACATTGCAGCTTGCATCTTCAGAGTGAATAAAAACACTCTGTATGTAATTCCATTCGGGTGTTTTTGATATATTTTTCACGTGTCACACTTGACTTTTTTAACTCTCTTTTTCATTGGTTTAGCAAATAAATCATCATAAAATGATGAAAATATTTCAAACTTCCGCAAAGCGTCTTGAGCCATAGCCGATTTTTTTCCGTTTTTTTTTTATCTTTATGTAGTCGCTGTGCAGCTTTAACAATCTCTTTTATTAATTCTGCTTTACTATATTTTCTAATATATTTGATGCCTAATGATTTTGCAATGTTAAGTAGCTCAGGTAAACAAAGATTATTCAAGTTAGTTCGTTCCATTTATTATAGGAAAAAATCTAACAAACAATTTTTAGCAAATAAATAAGTTCAATCCATTTTTATGCAAATCTGTTTTTATATGCCTTTTAAAATTAGTTCCAGTATCATATCCCTTCAGACTATTATGAACTTCTCAAGTCTTACTTAACCGACAGACACTTTCTAGTCAAATATGGAGATAGTCGTACGCCCCTATTCCCTATACACGCGGGAGTGCCCCAGGGCAGTGTGCTGGGCCCTATATTGTACCTGCTTTTTACAGCTGATCTTCCCACCACTAATTCCACTATGGTAGCCACATTCGTAGATGACACTGCAGTACTTTCTTCTCACTCTGAACCCCACATAGCAAGTCACCATCTTCAGCAACACCTGCATGAACTAGAACTCTGGTTCAACAAATGGCGTATAAAGGTAAACGAAGGAAAGTCATTTCATGTAACCTTAACTCTAAGAAGAGGTATCTGCCCTACTGTTCTGCTCAACGGCGCACCAGTACCGCAAGACGAACACGCAAAGTATTTGGGACTTCATTTAGACCGACGCCTGACCTGGAGGAGGCATATTTTCACGAAAAGGAAGCAGCTGGGCCTTAAGGTTCAGAAAATGTACTGGCTCTTAGGCCAAAAATCTCAACTGTCCATTGATAATAAAATTCATACCGTTCACTCTTTTTTGGAACATTTGCCAAGCTTCTTGGTCGACATTATGTAAGCGATTCATTTAATTTATTACATTTTTTTTCATAAATAATTATCCATACACAGTGCGTGTTAGGACACATTGTCCCTGTTTAGTTCAGACTGTAAGAAGCCTCAGGATTCAAAAACATGTGGTATGTATGGTGAACGAAAATTTATTAAAGAATTTATTAAAGATTATTTAATTAATCGAGAAAATAAATTACTTGTAATACAATAGATTCTTATTGAAATTTATTAGAATATAAGACCTAAGTATTACAAAAAGTTGACAGAAAATGGATGAAAATCTAGATATAGGTACAGTGCGTTTTTTTTTCAAGACTGGCCATAGGATTTTACATGCTAATATTTCGACCCCCTGTTAACTTTCATTTTGATGAAAATATCCAACTCAGTTTTGCACTAAAAGTTGTAGAATTTAATACAGTATTGAAACGATTTAAATTTAATATCTAAAAGCAACGAAGAAGCTACCAAAAACATTTTTTAGATTCCATCTAATTTTATTTTATGCGACTTTAATTTTTAGTAAGCTGAATTTTTTGTCGACATCGAGATGCAAAGCTGCAAATGTTGCCAAAATTTCACAACTAGAAGCGCCTCTTATGTATGCCGTAATATTTGAACAGGTTCTTCGACGACATTTTTAAAAGAAAACGCACCTTTCTTATAAAATTGTGTTAAATTTTTATTCCTGTCAACCAAAAATTACAAATGTCAGCGAAAAATCCAGGCTACTAGAAATTAAAAATTCGTATAAAATAAAATTAAAAATGTTTTTGGTAGCTTCTTCGTTGCTTCTAATATTAAATTGAAATCATTTCAATAAAGTGTAAAATTCTACAACTTGTAGTGCAAAAATGGCTTGGATATTTTCATGAGAACGAAAATTAACAGGGGGTCGAATTATTAACATGTAAAATCTTGAAAAAAACGCACTGTATAATAATAAATCAAAAGCAAACGGTTAGCACAGAGAATCACAAAATGTAGTTATTCATTTTGATCTTTTCTTTTATAAACATAGCACCTACCAGTATCCTCGTATTTTGATGTTATAAACAATTTACGTTTTTTAAACGTTTCTAAGATTTCTATTATTTTATTAAATTCTTCTTCAGTTACTTCTTTCAAAATAGATGACGTTTTATGTAAAATTCTAAGATAACATACAAACGAGATCAATAAATTATAGGTACTATTTATTCATAGCTCTAATAAAATTAATTGAATTTAATATTCTGTTTATTAAAAAAACTCTGGCGTTCCTGATAAATTTGCTGGAGACTATCATGTAAAACGCAAATAATTTGGTAATACCTACTGAAATAATAATTGGTAATCTGGTAAACATAAAATAATAATAATATAATTGAATTAATTTGAAATTGTTGTCAAAATCAACTTTTTGAAAATCATCATAAAAAATTCAACTTTTTCAGTCACTTGAATCACATTTATCTTAGTGATATAATCAACAATGGGCGTTAAGTTTATTTGACGTATAAAGTAATTCCGAAAAACAATTAAGGATCTTACTGCGTTGATTTTCTATCCTAGTTGCTTACACTGTCAAAATACTGTTAACTTTAACAAACAAGTTGGATTTAATAAATTGTTATTCTGTAAAACAATTTTATGTTAATTACATAAGCTGTTAATTACATGAAAACCACATGAAATAAGCTGTGCATTTATTTTTTAATATAATTAATCCATATTAGGGTAAATTAGGTTTTGTGTAGCTACAATAATCACATATATTGTACGTTACAAACCCCTTGTAATCGAGAATTCCGAAGTCGAATTATTAACTAAATTTAATATGCCCTTTTCTGATAAATGAGATTAATTACTTACCTACTGCTAAGTATAAGAAATAACTGCAGCCAAATGTTGTGTGCTTTGCACAACTTTTCTGGGTTATGAAGTGTCTATTTTCTATAATAAAATGCTCAAAACTTAAACAAAATGCAAAGTGTGACACATCGTTGAAATCAGCATTAAAATTCAAATATGAAAAAAAATTAAAATGACGACCATAAGAAAAGAAAAAGTTGCCAGTCGAAAATGCGTAATGGTAACAGTTATACCAAATCTGATTGAAGATTTAGATTAAGCATAAAAAAGTGTCCTAATAATGAATTAACTGGAAATATGTAATATAAATGACAAATGAGTTATAGCCGAAAACAAAAAATACAAATGTTCAGTTTTTTTCAGTTCTTTCAGAAACTACGCAAGACAGCTCCTATTTCTTTTCAGATTATTAATGGGCATAAAATTCCACAACTTTTCTGTAATTTAACCATCGTCGTATCTCATCAAAAAAGCGAGATCCCCATAGTTAACACGCAATTTGATACGTCCTGTATAGATTCCTCATTTAACATGAACTTAATAAATTTGCACGTAAAGTGTTAAAGGCGGCTTTTTCTTTGACAGAAAATGAAATATATTATTACGGCCCCTCTGCTTTAATGTTTACGAGATTTATAAAATAATTACAGTTTTTTATGTCGCACTGAGAAAAAAGCGTTTATGAAACTGTTTCATTAAAATATGGATAATTAAGGATATTATCTGTTTCATACATTTAATGGTATAACTGCTTATCTGCAATAAAGCAAATTATTGTGGTTGCAATGTAGGTTTCATGAAAGGTTTTTTTTAACTGTAATGATGCAGATACTACCATCAATAAATCCGTTTTATTGAAGTTATAGACTGTTAGATTTTAGTCGTATAAATAATCCGCTTATTTGTGGGTATTACATGATTTCATATACCATAACAAGTACAAAGCGGAAGATAACCCCCTCCATCAAATATACTACGTCAACGGTTTTTTTAATATGGTGCAATCGGTTCTAGCAGTGACTTGTGTCTGTGTTGTTAGGATCTGTGAAGAAGTGAGTATTAGTTTTTATAGCTATAATATAATGGTTGACACCTACGTGACGGAGGTACTTCACGACTGGGGTCTTGGAAACTATGTACAAAACTTTCGAGGTATGTACCTATAAATGTGTATTGTATAGTGCCTAATACGTGTAAGCTATCGTACTAACAAACGTTATTTTGTAATCTTAACGTAGTAAGGATCTACGTAAGGTAATGTCCTACACGTATTACTAAATTTAGGGTGATCAATCGCGTTTTGTTATAACCGGACACGAGTTATATGAAGATGCCCGTGGTAATCGTACATCCAGATGCTGTTTTTAATGTCCTGTAGACTTTTATTTTTCTTCTAATTATGTATCTATTATTTATGAGAAACAAATGACCTGCACGATGATCATATGCTCGTACGAGTTTTCATTGCGTCGGGGAAGGTCCGACAAGAGTGACGCCACGTCTGCCCTTGAATAGTTGGCTCCGTAACGCGATAGTCAGCATTTTGACAATAGCAAAAGTGTTAACATTTGTTTTGCAATTTATCATGAAGTATAATAAACTGTTGAACAGGGGCGAATCTGGGCTAATTTAGAGAGGCAGGTATTTTCAGCAACAAAGACGCCTAGTTTGCAACAGCATTTCATTTATATAAAAAGTACTCAATAATAAATCTAAAATTTAACGTATGCCGTGTTAAACGGTAAAGCAAGTATTGAGAGCAGTATGAGGAGCTTATTTTCAAAACTGAATATGTCCACCTATGACGAAAAATTAGTTTTACATTATTTCTATGTGAAATACCTGAATTGAACACGATTTTGACATTATTTTTGTTCAAAACTGTACAAATGTTATGGTAAATTAATGGTAAACATCAACGTTTTGTACAAAAGTTAACAAGTCCTTTATATGAAATTCATCTGTATATTTTCGGTCAAATCTTAACATGTTCTTGTAAGGTAGCACTGCACTTTCAAAATATTTTTTACCATACATGTACATTACGTATTGTTTTTGAAATAAAGTTCAAGTTCTAAACGAGTTAATTTAAATTTTTTTATCAAAAGTGAACATGTCCTGTTGTCTTTATTTTCAAAACTGAACAGGTCCAACGTTTGCAAACATTGGTATTATAATTCACAGGTTAACTGCATTTATTTTCCATTAAAAGAAAAAAACAAAAAGCTTTGGCTACCAACATAAATTGTTTTTTAGACTTCCTGTAAAATTAACGTCCATGGACATGTTCAGTTTTGAAAATAAGCTCCTGAGTTGTAGTATTGTCAAACGCGTCAGTACCGACATCAAATGCAGATACTATTTCAATTATAGATTACGATTCAGTAGATACTGATTTACTTGAAAAGAATGATTCAGAAATACTAGTAGCGGTGGGACCAAACGAAGAACCAATTGAAGGTGAAACTGGCGTTGACGTACTATTTGTCCCAACACCAATTAAGGGTGAAACTGGTGTTGAAGAACTAATTTCTCCAACATCTAGTGCACCAAAGTTGTTCCCACTTGTAAGTTAGTTTTTTTGAGTATTGAATTATTCATGTTAGAACTTGTAGTAAACAGCAGATAATTTTACAATGGGTGCCTTTTAAAACTATATAATTATGAGAGAATTCGTTGTTTGTGTAGTTACAGCCACCGATATACCCCTTTTGCTTAAAGTAGCGAATACCTGATACATAACTTATCTGCTGATATACCATTACATACCTACATGTATGTACATTTTTAGGGACTTGCAGCATTTTTACAAGGCAGTAATGATGGAAGATTGATACTTGCTCATAAATCCAATCTTGAGAATGATACTCGTCAAAAACTTGTTACATTGATAATAAACGAGTATATGAAAGACGACCACACATCGTAAGTTGGTTTACTAATGTTTCTTTGGTTTTGACGTTTATACTTTGTTTTATCTAGAATACCGGGAAGAAGTTTTGAATATCTTACTTCAGAAATAATTAAATTATTTCCTAACGAAAGAAAAGAAACCTATTATATACCTTATTGTCCAAAACTAGCACAAGTAAAAAAATCCCTGCTCGGGGAAAATTATGGTCCAAATATGTTAACACAAAAAGAATGATAAAAACTTATAATGCAGAAGAGGATAAAGTAGTTGAAGTTGCTTCTCAAGATATTGGTAAGCAACCATTAGAATAGTGAAGTAAATATTATTAGGTACTCATTTAATACATATTGTACGATTGTAATTATTTCAGATCTAGAGGACTCAGAAAATCAAACTGCTCTACAGTTTTTAGAAAATTCTGTGGAACCATTTGATAAAATTAATGAGTTCTGGAGTAACACATACCAAATAAGAAAGAATCAAACATCCACATAAGCATCACCGCGTATTTCCAGCAATACCCGGCATTAAAGTTACAAGATGGACATAAATTGGTATACTTATTTTTAATTTTTATTTAAATACCCAAAAAAGTATTAATTTTGTATAAAAAAATGAATAGTCATTTCTTTTTCAGATTGAAGCTGATTTCAACAGGGCATATTCAGACAAAGAAAGTATTTTATACATGGAATGGCCTAAAATTGAAAAAGCAATTATAAGTTTGGCAAAATATAGAAAACTAAAATTGTTGGAAGAACTTGGTAATATTGCTGGTAGGGTTTTCTCTTAGATTTAGCGAAGCTCTTGTAAAAAAATGTAATTTTATTTTTTGTTTGTCATAGATACTACATTTGCAGCTTTGAAAATATTGCCGTATTTATTCACATCTACCACTGTGTACAACGAGAAAACCCGTAAACGATGGAGGCCTTCAAAACTTGAAGTTCAAGAGAGTTTTATGCTGCACCTAACTGTAATAAAATAACTAAATTAACTGGATGCCTTCAATGTGCACCCCTAAACTATACAAAATTGTTAGAATGTTTCACAATATAGACTTTAAAATAGCTTAAAAGTCTTCTTTAACCCCTTCGAGTTACCTTGGGTTAGTGCAGTAGGTACATTTTTGCTTACCTGAGTAAACTTGGGCGAACTGGAAGGGGTTAAAGAGGACTATAAGTCTAAGCTTCTTTAAATCAATATTATGAAAACTGACTTTATTATTGAACTGGTACAGTCGTTGAACGCAACCAATTTAAATTTATGTAAAACTCGCAATATGATTGGAATTTGTAGTTTTTTTTCATGTGTTGCTTTTGGTAAATGGTGTGAATTTTTTTACATCTAATTCACTTTATATTTCTAAATAATCCTGAAAAGTTTGATGCATTTTTGGTGCGAACACCTGAAAAACCGTCGAACATCAAAATACCTAACAGATTTGCACTACATAAATTATTTTTACGCTTATGCTCAAAATGTGTTGAAGTTGTCACAGAATCAGATTTTTTGCTCTTATAAAAATTGTAATATGCCTATCCAGCCACAATCGATAATAATCCAGATGTGTGTCAACTTTGTTAATATAAATCTGTCAATTTATTCAACATTTAGAAATTTCAAAATGTCCGAATATCTCGTATGCCTTGAATAACAGAAACTTTGTTACTTTGTTTTTCAGAATTTAGTATTAAATAGGCATGGGAAATAGAAGTTGGCTGCTTGTTTTACATATTTTTTTATCATAAATGATGACAAAGTTGCCCATTTGAAAACAGTTCCACCCTGAATTGTATAGGGGGAGTCATTTATGTTATTATTATAAATAAGTTTTTAAATAAGTATTTTTCTTTTTTAAATATGTAATATGTTATCTTATACCGTGTATCTCAACGCAAACGGAACATGGCAGTTTAACAATGGGAAATTCGAAAATGCTTTATATAAACTTTGTCATTCATGTCACTATATATAAGTTTTTTTTATAAGTATATTTCTTATTGTTCTATAAATATATATAAATAAATTTTTTTAATGATAATTGCTTTTTATTCCATATACATCCTTTTTTATACTGACTATGAGAAGTATTATAACTACAATGAAATGTTTGTTATGGACAATGAAGTAGATCTCATAATTGATATGAAGCGGATCTCATAATTGATATGAAGCGATTTATATTCATTATGGCAGAAAATAATGTGGATTAAATATGAAACGGTTTAATTTCTGCAACAGTTCTAGATCATATTCCGCATAAAGCTGTTTTTTAGCAGTAGAAATAACAAATGATACTATTTATTAGTTATGCTTAATAATCTGTATAAAACATGTTAATACTTTTTATAGGCTACTTTCTTGTAATGGTTATTAACCTATAATTCATATCTATTATGATTCGTTGGGTAAAAAACGCGAATACTAAAGGTAATTAAACAGCTTTGCTGTCACCATAGGCATGAGAAAATTTCATTAAGGGTATTGGATTTCTCATTACCACTATTAACCTTTTTTCTCAGTGCGGCATCGGAAGCTTTAAAACGATGCTAAACTTGAGTGGATTGGAGTATAACTTTAAATTTTTGGGTTTTATTACTTTAAATTACCCAACGTCCATCCCTGCAGTTAAAAGCTGATAATGATAAACTCCACTTGATCAACAAAATTAAGTTATATTACGTGGTGTCCTAATTATATTAGAGACCCTCTGAAATTTGAATCAAATCATTCACATCAAATTGATACCTTAGAGCATACAATATTGTAAGATTGAGACAGCCCTCATTTCTACAATTAAAGCTTTAATAAATAATTCGATATATTTCGAAAGTAGGCTTTATATATGATACCAAATTCGATTGGCGAAATTAGGTAAAACATATTCGAGTCTCAAAACTGGATTTTTAGACCACAATAAGTAAAAAAGGCGTTTGAATTAAAATACATATAAATTTGCTATGCACATGTAAACATGCTATTTTCAAACATTACACGTAGGTAATAAATCAGATAAAATTGAAGGTAGGTTTTTGTTTCTTAAATTTAGCAGGTGCATCACAGCCTTTTTGCGTAAAAAACTTTTATTACCTCGCTTTTACCGCATTTGATTGGATAATTCTGTCAGTGTTACAGACATGTTGGTACTTGAAATTAATTTTACTTGATATCGCCACTCCTTATCAGTTAGTATTAAGGTGGTTGAAGAATGCGCTTGTTCCATATATTTATTAGACATATTCCGTTGTTCTTTGTAAAGTGTTGAGGAAGGCTTGGTTAAATTTTAACATTTTTGCAAATACTTTTTGAACTTAGAAACAGGTAAAGATAAAAAATATGTTTATTTTTATTAATTATTAATATCGGCGAGATTTCTTTAACCAATTTTTTTTAATTACATGGTTTTTAATATAACACTATAGTGATGTGTAAAAGTATCAAATAAGGAGTCCTTATTAAGGACTTTGTCTTTATGTGTATTAGTGTGACTGTGAAAATACATATTTTGTTGACTTTCACTAATTTAAATCTCTTTTATTAAAGCTTCAATCGAAACGGAGGGCATTCCTTCTTTTCTGCAAATGCCACAAGAAGTGCAATCCATTATACTTCTGGGAAGAAGGAAGTGATGATCGTTTGGCAAACATGACTTCTTTTAAGGTAATGTGTTTGATTGGTTGGTTGTAAGGCTTTTTAAAATACTTTTATAGATGCACCGTTTCAGTTTTGGTGTCCCAAAGCAAATGTAATGAAATTTTTTCTTTTTCTGTTTTAGAAATTAACACAATAGCATTTTGATTGATTTTAAATTACGCAATTATAGGATCCGTTTCAGGATATTAAAAGCAGGAATTATAAATTTATTTAATCACATTTGAAAGTTATATGTTGTAAATACAGGGTGAGTCAATAGCGCGACGGTGGTCGCTATCTTCTTTACTACTTGAAATACGGAAAAATGTTTCAAATACATGTTTTAGAGGACTAAAAGGATAACATTTTAAAATTATTTGAAATTATACAAGGGGTTCCAATATAAGAGTAGCATACAAAACTTACGTTTTTTTAAATAGAACATTTTGTATATTGTTATTCGTCTTTTAATGGTCTTCTGAATTTTTTCGTTGCGGCGTTGCCAAGTTATTCCACTTTTTTTTTTTAAATTTGATATTTGCAGACCTCACTAATAAAACCTGGACGAGCTGTGATTCCCAAGATTAAACAAACTATTTCTGTTAAACTTTAGTTAAGACCAAGTGCTATCATTCAGACATTTTAAAGTCGAATTTTGTTATATAGGGTGTTTGTTGCAGCAGTGCAAAAATTTCTAACTTTAATGGGCCACAACTCGATTTTTTTAAATGGATTACCTTTTATATTTTTTAATAGTTAGATAGAGATCTCTTTGCTCTATAAATTTTATTAAATGATGTATACCTAAATCTAACGTTTTTCGGGAAAATGAGTAAGCTAAAAATCAGGTAATTTCTAAAAATCCAGACATCATGGAAGGCAGTGACACCTGTTTGTTTTTTGTTTTTCATAGAAACAACTGTAAAGATTGTTTTAATTCATGTAAGAAATTTAAGTAAAATAAGTTCTTTGAAGCAAAAAAGGAATCAATGTCTCTTAGGATCAGGTAATTTCTAGAAACCCAGGTATCATAGGTAAAGTACGTAGCATATTGATACCTGTATTTTGCGTAAAAGCCCAGTATAACTACTTATTAAAAGTGTCTGAAATTTGTTTGAAATAAGTTTTAAACAAAGGTTAATCCAACCACCAAGTTCAAATTTAAAGAAAAATGGAACAGTAAATTAGGCAATAATTACAACATTTATAAACAACAAATTTCTTAGGTGAATTAAAACAATTTTCACAATTGTTTCTTGCAAAAACAAAAACCAAACTGGCGTCAATGCCTTCTATGATCTCTGGATTTTTAAAAATTACCTGATTTTTAGCTTAGATTCTAATTTTCTCAAAAAACGTTGGATGTAGGTATAAACATTATTTTTAAAAAAAATATAGAACGCAGAGATCTTTATCCAACTATCTAAAAATATACAGGATGTGATATTTAATAAAATTAAGTTAGGATCCACTAAATGTTTACACTATGCTGCAACAAACAGCCTGTATAGCGAAATTCAACTTCAAAATATCTGGATGATAGCACATGGTCTTGACTAAGGTTTAACAGAAATCGTTTGTTTAATCGTAGAAAATACGGCTCGTGTAGATTTTATTACCGAGTTCATTTAATGGCAAATGTTTAAAAAAAAGTGGTCAACTTGGCAATTCCAAAACGAAATTTTAAAAACGAAATATATTTAAAACTGCAATTGAAAGTCAAATATGAATGTGCAAAAATATACAGGGTGTTCTATTTTAAAAAACGCAAGTTTTGTATGCCACTCGTATATGTACAATATAAAATAATTTTAAAACGTGGTTCTCTTAGTTCCCTAAAACATTTATCCGAAACATTATTCTGTATTTTAAATACTAAAGACGATATCGAACACCGTGGAGCTGTTGAGTGACTCACCCTCTATATAAAATTTAAGAAAAACGTTCTTTGATTTTATGCTTGCAAATTTGTCGATTACTGCATCGAAATATTTTCTGAAAGTTGCTTTATCATCATGCAACTTCGTAAGTAATTTTTAATTTCTTTTAACTTCGAAAATCAATTAAAAGAAGTTTCTATATAAATTTGCTGTTGTTTTTTTTGTAGATACAAAATTGTTTGCTTTTTTATGAAGCCTCTAAGGGCAAACAATGCCTATAGTCAATGTTATACGCATCCACTTTTGGAAAATAGCTCTTTACCATTCTAAAAAGTTATGATTATAAAATATTTAATGCTAATATGCCAACTAATTTTTGAGTAAATACCATTTTGAAACCAGAGAGTCTGAAAAAAAAGCATTCAGTTTGCTCAGACGTTCTTTAGTAATATAGCTCAATTCAGTATTTTTCATTTATTAAGTACATACTTACGTGGAATTTTAAATGTTTTTTGTTGAATATAAAAATAAAGACTGTCAAAAATAAAAATTTTTATTGAAAAAACTTCGTCATAGAGAAAAGAAATAAAAACTCGTGGCTCGTGGAAGGGCCCCCTAAGGCATTGGGCCCGGGGGCCGTTGCCCCCTCTGCCCCATGGTAGTTTTGCAACTGTCAATACACTTGGAACAATAAGAAAATTCGTTTTTAAGCCAAATTGTTCATTAAAGATAGTTTAGTAGAAGCTAAGCTTATTTTCCAGATAAAAAAATATTTAAGTGGCTAAATTCTCTCCCCTTTCTCAACATTGGCATCATTATTTTCTATTTGCGTTCATTAATTCCAAGATATTATTTGGGAAATTAAAAACCAATATTTCCATTATAATGTTATTCGGTTTTAACTACATTAAATTGTACTCTTAAAGGCGGCCCAAACCTACCACAAAGCTACCTATACCGCGACTTATAATAGTGTAGCTTGCTTGTGTAAGAATTAATGTCTTGTCGCCATTCCGTCCCTGGTATTTTATATTACGTAAAATTTTAAAAAAATTTCCGACAATTTCATAATTTGTGTTTTTGCTTTGTTTCAACTTCCAAACAATTATTCCTATTTATCAGTATAAAATAAATATACAACAGACGTTCAAACTCCATTCGCAGGTATTTCAAATTTCAGCATTTTGATAATAAAGCATTTTTTTTTATTTTCTGCTGTTTATAAATAAGATATTTTAATATAAATTCAATAATAATTTTTTTATCATTTGGAAATAGAGATTAAATGTGGATTGTATAGGTTTTACCTTTTTACAACGCCGTATTAAATATACAGGGTTATTCGAAAGTGAAGAATAAACTTCGTGTTTCTGTAGCGCGTTGGTTTATTTCAAACAGAATACTAAAATGTTGATTTTAACTGTTCGTTGATATGGTAACAAGCACAGGCAACTTAG
Organism: Ctenicera cuprea; assembly: GCA_958336395.1. Lineage (NCBI taxonomy): Eukaryota > Metazoa > Arthropoda > Insecta > Coleoptera > Elateridae > Ctenicera > Ctenicera cuprea. Next base: position 10,202,100 of record OY284491.1, read on the forward strand.
AATAATGGGGTTTTAAAAAATAATTCCGATGACAGCTGTCAAAACGAACTTTAAAAAATATGATTAAATTTCTACCTGTAGCGTGAAAAATTTAATAAGTAACACGGAATGTATCGACTCTTAATATTATATTAACAACTAGTTACTTAAATAACTATTAAATATAACTGCATCTATTTGTGATATTTTTGTTTTCCAACGTCAACCTCCGCACACCCAGCCACTTTGACTTAATTTCTTTAAAAAGCGACCGATGCTTTGTGTGGGCTCGTAGGAAAGCTTGCAAAAAACGCCATTTAAATCTATTATCGTAAATGAACTGAGATCGTTGGTTAATGAAAAAATGCACTTTTTTCAAATTTTTTGTAAGACGTTAATATCAAATAACCAAAGACATAGCAATTTATAACAAATGTTATAAGTGTTTTCTTTTAGCATGACTGCTAGTTTTGTCACCACATTACAGCATCATCAAAATTGCAATTCTCTGTCTTTCTAATAATTGAGGCAATTTTTTTTCTGTAAAACTTTGTTAAATTGAAAAGCTACAACACGTCATGTTTGGCAAACTAAGTGGCATTAAAAACAATTGAATAATAATTTATAAACAACATGAAATGCGCCACCTTATAAATTATTGTTATGGCTTTGGTTACTTGATATTACGGTCTTAAAAACAATATGAAAAACGTACTTTTTTAATTTTAATCGCTATAACTTAAAAACCAACCATTTCAGTTCAGTTATGATGGCAGATTTGAATGCAGTTATTTGCAAGCTTTCCAACGAGCCCACACAAAGTATAGGTCGCTTTTTAAATAAAATTAAGTCAAGGTGGCTGGACGTGCCGAGGTTGACGTTGAAAAACAAAAAATATCACATAAAGATGCAGTTTTATTTAAATCAGTTTAAGTGTATGAGCATTTTTCCAAAAACCAACGCGCTGCAGAATTACGAATTTTATTCCTTACTCTTGAATAATCCTGTATGTAATTTATTTAATAAGTAAGAATAATCGTGCCTAAGCGAGTGTTACAAACAATGGCGTATCAGTTAAGCTTGTTTTGGTGGACTGTCCTGCTAGATATTAATATTCAAAATTTTACAAAAACTAAAACTATATTCCATTAACAGCACTAAGACACAAATAAAACTGTTTTAATAAAAAAACTTTAATAAACTAGTTAATGAACTCGTCCTAAGCACCAATTAATATCGAAGGAACATGAATCAGCCTAAATTTCTAAATTGTTCTTAAATCATATTTTTAAAGATCTGTACCAATACTTTTTTATTATTTAAAAATATATCTTTGGCTTTAGATACTCTTTAGAAAGACCAGCTAAACTGTTAAAATAATTTCACAAACTTTCCGATTTAATATAGCTCTTTAGCATTTTTCAAATTTCAGGATTGGATTATCAAGAAGCTGGATGGTCGAAGTTCAAGGAACTGGATTAACGGGGAGCTGGATAAAAGCGCCGGCTTATTAATGGGCTCGACAACTGAGGGACTGGACCAGCGTGGGACTGGAATTTAGAAATGGACGTCAACTTATAGCAGGTAGGAAAATCGCACTTGCACAGAGCGGCTATTCGACATGCGTAGAATACGAATCTAAGCTTCTATTCTGTGCCTTAGTCTGTTTTTGTATGCCTATATTGAAGCAGAGCACCCCTCCTCAGCCCCTTTATTTTTTGAAAGAAATATTTAGTTTTATGATATCTGGTATTTTCTACTTGCAAACAAAGTTTATCCGCTGAAAGGTGAAAATCGATTTTATAATGTAAATCAAAGTAAATGATAGTTCTTTTTTATTGATTTTAATAACTGAAACAGTTTTACATAAGCAAATTTTTCATACATAAAACAAATCATTATAAACAACTCAGTATTTCCCCAAAATCATTAGTTAAACATTCTTGCATAATTTTTTTTCTCAATGTATTGAGCTTTTTTCTGAATATATTGAGTTTTTTTTCGATATCTTGAATTTTTTCTCGATATCTTGAATTTTTTCTCAATATATTGAAAAAAAAATAAAAACTAGTGTGACCCCTGAGGGCCTTCGCACATCGTTGCGTTAATGTTGACAAACATTTAAATATTTTAATGTAGACATTAAAATGAGGTCAAATCTTAGTGGATTAGACTATAAGTTTAAGTTTTTGGATTTTATTACTTACTTATGCTAATCTACACTTGATTTGCTCAGAAAACTAGGTTATATTGGGTGGTTCTCATGACTTTGTCATAATTTTGATACATACCTCTAAAATTAAAATTTCTGAAAACCCCCGTGTTTAAATTAAATTAATGCGGCCCTGGTCTCTCAAATTGAAGCTAGAATTAAAAATCCCATACATTATAATTTTTTATTATTAAGTAAAAGTACAGAAGGAAACACGCATCCCAAAAACTGGATTTTCAGACCAGACAATAAGATTTTAAACACCCTGTACATATAGATTAGCATATTGAGAATAAATAGTTTGAAAACTTGAAAGCAAAAGTAGCGTATAAATTAAAATACACATAAATTTGTTAAACATGTTAAAACTTATCATTTATTGCATAAGTGAGATAAAACTTGAGGTGCGCTTTTTGTTTTTCAAATACAAGCTTACATCTGCATTCTTGCCGTTTTTGTGAACATGACGTGAACACTTTTGCCACATGTGATTGGTTAATTCTAAGATTATATTAACACATGTAACAGTAAATAACATTTATTACCTATTTGATTTGATATCAGTTAGTATAAAGCTATCGGTGAATTTGGTTGTTCTACGAGACTTCCAATGTTTCATTGTTCTTTGTATAGTGTTGAGGAAAGGTTTACTAGTTAAATTGTAACAGTTCTGCAAATACTTGTTGAAGACTTATAAGCAGGTAAAGATAAAAAAACAACATATTTATGTTCATTCATTTCGGCAAGTTTTCTTTAAGCAATTGTTCAACTCTGAAGATTTTTAATGGTAAACTGATCTGTAAAGTATCACATAAGGACTTTTACGTCTTTCAATTATTATAGATTGTGAAAATACCTATTTTATTAAATTTTCTCTAATTTTTATTTCTTTCATTACAGCTGTAATCGCGAAGCTGTTCCTTCTTTTCAAAATGCTACGAGAATTTCTTCATCCATTCATTTCTGCAGAAGAAGGAATTGATCATCTCAAACATGACTTATTTTAAGGTAAGATTTTTAATTTGTCGAGTGTAAGGTTTTCAAAAAAAACTTTACAGAGGCTTAGTAGTTTCAACTATGGGGCCCCAAGGCAAAAGCAATATAAATTTTTCTGTTACGTTTTAGAATTCGACAAAATATAGCACTTTTGATTTATTTTCTGTTACATAATTACACGATATGCACACAAAAATTGTAAAAAATTCTTTAAATTAATGATACTATAAATAAAAATATTTCTATTCACATTTCAGTATATTGAAAGTAGGTATTATATTTTGCATCATCACATTTACAAATTTTATATTCTAAATACATAAAATTATAAAAAAATTATCGATTTTTTGCTTGCATATTTAGCGATGCTACATTGAAGTATTTTCTGAATGTTGCGCTTATGTAATTTTTAATTTTCTTCAACAAATTAATTAAAGGTACTTTTTTTATCAATTTTACGTTTTTTTGTAGGGCACACGATTTTGTGTTTTCTTGAAGCCTCGTTAAAGCCAAGGATATGCTTCACCATCGTTACGCTTTCATTTTTATATCATTGCGTTATACATCGTAAAACGCTATGATTATAAAACATGTAATGTTGATTCTAGAAACTAATTTTGAGTAAATACCATTTTAAATTTAGGGAATCCGGAAAAAACCTTTAATTTGTCCATACGTCCTTTAGCTATAGCTGCCCTCTTATTTTCAATAACTTTTTGTTATATGAAAGCATTTACCAAAAAAAAGCTGCTTCTTTTCCTATTCTCCGATTAAAACTATTACACCTCTTTCCGTTGTAGAAGTCGTATAAACCCCCTTTTGTTATTTTTGCCAGTGCAGGTAAATACCAAAAAAGCACCCTAGAGTTTTTTTTCTCAATGAACAATTGTTCCTATTGTCATTTAATAATTATTTCCTTTTCTTTGCATCAAACTTTTATTTTACTTTCATACATTTTGAACGTTTCAAGAATTATGCACTATTTAAAAGATTTTTTTTAATTTTAGAACTCGAAAGTTTAGTAATTTAAAAAATTGTGAATAAAAAATTTTAACTGAGTTTTGAAAATTGTGAAATTGTTCACTAATACGATGCTTTTGAAAATTTTTAAAATGTGGAAGTTTAAATATTTAGATATTTTTATAAATTTTGAAATATTTGGGCACTGAAAATTTTGTTTTTTTTTAAAACTTCGAAAACTTTGAACATACTGAAAATTGAAACTTTCTAATAAGAAAACCACAATTTAATTTCTTGAAACTGAAAAATGCTGTGTAAGCGGTAATGTGATAATTTTTTTGTTTATTTGAACATACATTATACCACTCTAAAGAGTTATAATTATAAAACGTTTAATGTTGATCATTCAACTAATTTTTGAGTAAATACCTCTTTGAAACTGAGAGTCCAAAAAAAACATTCAGTTCCTCCAGACGTCCTTTGGCAATATAGCTGCCTTATTTTCAATAAATAAATAATCTTTATATGAAAACATTTACCAAAAAAATATGTTAAAATGCCGTTTCTAATTTCTGGAATTATTTCAAATGTTTTCTTTGATACCTAGGCTGAGTATTCCAAATTTCGTTAAAGTCGGTTTTTGTTTACATTAATTCCAAGCTTTTGTTTGGGAAATTGATAATAAATATTTCCATTATAACGTTTTTCGCTTTGAACTACATTTGTATTCTTAAAGGCGACCTAAACTTAATCTACGACGAGTCACAACCTATAGCGCTTGTTCTAGTGTGGGCTGCTTGTAACGTTTCCAGAATCCGTGTCTTACCGCTAGTCTGTCCCTTCCCTGTAACATTAAAAGGAATTTTTTCGGTTTCATAATTTTTGCTTTCGCTTTGTTTCAACTTTCCAGGAACTATTTATCAACATAAAATAAAGTAAATAAACATCAAGCTTTCAAACTTCATAGTTATTTGAGAGTTCAGCAGTTTGATGATTTTAAATCGTGTTTTGTTTTCTGCTGTTTATTATAATTATAACAAAATATTTTATCGCAGATTATAGATAAGTTGAACCTTTACTTTATCATCTAGAAACAATATTGGTTATGCAACTTTTACCTGATTTTAATTACCTCTTAATAAATGTATTTTAATAAAAAAAACTCAAATTATTAGACGTCAGTGGCATACCTTAATGAGGGGTTATAAACAGCGGGCTGGCAATTAAATTTCTTTTGGAGAGTTATCCTGCCAGATGCGAGCAGTCAATGTACATAATACAAAAACTAAAACTAACTTTAAATTAGCAAGACTTTGAAAGGATTAAAACTGCTTTGTTAAGAAATTTTAATTCTGCTAAATTCTAATTTAGTTATTTTAAACACCAGTTATTACCGAAGGAGCAACAATCAGTCTCAATTTTGAAATTATTCTTGTCTAGCTGTGTAAATCGTATTTTGACAGATTCCTATAACAGTATTTTTTCTATAGCAACTGTTAAAACGTGCTATTATTAACTAAAATTAGAGGGAAAAGTAACACTTTAACAGCAAGGATAGATAAAGTATTTTATTTTTTTTTCTACATTAAATACACTAAATAGCAACCAAAAAGTTATTAAAACCACCTACTCATTTTTTCGTGAAACTGTTTTTTCCTGACACTTTTAAATTAAATTTATTATTGATTTATCTTCTTTTTTTGGTATTCTTTAACAATTGCTATAGAAAAAAATGTTGTATTCCACACGACAATAAAATTTCATTATCTTCTCGATGCTTATTAGCGTCTCGGCTGACGCCTCGACGCTAAAATCGCTCTCGAAGATAAAGTGCAATTTTATCATCTTGTACAATAAATAACTATTTTTAACAACGCTTTTTCTTAATCAAACTATTATTTTTTAGTTCAAACATTCTTAATAAAGACCTTCTTTTATGAGGTAATCATAAATTAAGTTAATGATATCTCTGTTTCATATTTAATAAGGCCTCAGCTTTTTACAAGTTTAACACGGCATCTTAAATATTCATCTTTAAATATGAGATTAAAAAGTAGTTGATTTAGATTTTTCTTCTATATTTTATAGACATAATTTGATGTAATTTCAAGTTTTAATTATATATTCAAATTTTCAGATGTTAATGAAGTCGGTGTACATCCCTGTGCTGAGTTGCTGGGCCACCAAATTTGGATTATCAAGCAGTTGGATGGCCAAGGATCGAGGAGCAGGATTATGGAGGAGCTGGAGGAAAGATCCGCACTAATGGACTGGACAACTAAGGCTGCACCAGCGTAGGAGTGGAATTTGGAAATCGACAACGCCGACTTATTAAAGGTAGGTTCCACATCGGTGGAAGGCGTTCCAAGGACCCAAGACATCTCAATGTGAGTTTTTTTTTAATTTTTCACAGCAGTATAGCCAGTAATGTTGAAACTCACATTAACAATTTACAAAATATAAAACTGTTAAATTTGAGAATATATACAATAAGATCAACAAGGCCCTAGTCCAGATATTAAGAATATTCTGCTCAGTAATTAGATTAAAACAAGATAGTAGATGGCAAAAGTCAAATTTATGTTTTAATTATTTTTTCACGCCCCCACTCCCTGCATCTTGTCTGCCAATTGACGTTAAGTAGGTGATGTTAATGCGGCTGCTATGAGAAATTTAAAAACGTCATTATTACTGTGGTAGCGAACTAGGTAGTAGTTAATTAACATTTGATCGGACTTATCGGATTGCTATAATAAATATTCTCAAATTTCTACCCCTCTTGCATAGCAGGTTTCTAGATGGTTGTCATATGCCCTAATGCTATATAGAACCGTATAATTTTTGAAAATGCTTGTTATTGTTTTCAATGTATTCAAAATTCTAACCCGCATAACTAGTAGCAGATTTTATTTTGTAAATTGTAATGCTTCTTTTACGCTCGTAATATTATGCTCGTTTCGATTCCGGGAGTGCAAGTGTATACGTATAATGACGGCAGAATTTCGTTTTTATTAAAAAAAGTACATATACAACTACATACATCAATTTATTAACGGTTTTATTTAGATGTAGTATGCATGTAGGTATCTATATTTAATAACGGTTATATTGCGGATGCGGAGTAGTTATACTGAGCATTTAGGAGCGGCCATTTGTAATAACTGTGGTATTGATCATTACCTAAAAATGTATTAATCACATTTTTGAATTTATTTTGAATAATTCTATATGGAACAGTATATAGGGTAGCGGTTCTGCGGTTTGCCGTTTGAATTTTCGTGATAATCAGAAAATTTTGTATGTATTATGAGTCTAAAAGAGCATGATCGCAGTTCTTGTATTAATATATGATATTTATTGTTAAATATTTATATCAACATAAAATTTTATGCTTAAATAATTGTTTCATTATCAAGATAATTCCCCCTTTTAAATTGATATGTAGTATGATAGTTCTAAATCATTTTTGTTGTTTGGTTGAAGTACCAAAACATTCAAAATTATAAAAATCATTAATCCATCATCTACTTTTTACGAAGTAAATACAATGAACTGCAAATGAGTTTTAACTAAATAGTTTCAAGGCATTCCAAATTTGTTGTAAAACTTTCATAATTTGTTGCTTTTGTTGAATTATTTAAAAAATTTAAAAATACAAAACAAATCGAAAATTCAGAAATACGTTTTCGGAGTTTCACGTTTTTGTTTTGTATTTTACCTATCCTTGGACTACAACACTTGGCTTTGCTGCTGTGCACTCTAATAGGACCATTTTAAGAAGTTAAACATTAGGAAAAGGAACTCTTTTTAGGTTTCAACGTTATATGGTTTTCAAAGTTTTCTGACACAATTTTCAGTTCAGAACGTGAATGGGTGCTTCGTTCTCAAATTTGTACAAGTACAGGATGCACAGAGCGTGATAAGTCAAGGGTGACTGATTAGCCTCGATCAGGTCGGTAATAGTAGATCTTTCCAATATTGGAACTGTGCAGTGCAGTGGCAACGATAATTAATATAATTATTACATATCTTTGCTATGGGGTGGTCTACGCGGGTTACTACTGATTGGCTTGCGACTACCTGCGATACTATACCTATCACTGCTCTAACCGTTCATGGTGTGTTGAATGTGCTTGGCGATTTTGAGATCTCTCTTTGGCTCTGTAAGTTTGTTGCGGAAGGGGAGGACGAGTTATGCCACGGTTTTCTATGGCTACTCAAATTTTCCTACGGGTACTTTTCTGAAAAGAGTTCTGCTTCCCTTTTTTAAATATTCTAAACTTTTAGAATTTGAATTCAAACATTTTCATATTTTAATATAAGTTTAAAATGGTCTGTTCTTTATAAACATTTTTGAATGTGCTGTGTTGAATTCGATAAGCCGCAAAAATGCCTGAACATTGGAAGGCATGATTTTTGCAATCGGAATTTGTTCATCTTCCTGAGTTTTCATTATTTTTACGCTTATGATAGGTTTGTTTCCCCCCCCCCCCCCCCCTTCTTCAGTAGTTACTAATTCTAGCTTTGTATGAAAACTCGGAAGAATGCACATTTCCGATTATCGAGTTTAGCTTATACAGTATTAAAGGATTAATTACTTAAATAATCAATTTTTGTCGATAGATTTGCCGTCAACTATTTCATGTTAAGCAACATAGTAGAATTTTCTTACTATATAGGTATTTTTCTATCATGTTAAATTAAATCAATTTTGGTATTTATGCTTGGAACGCTACGTCTGCCAATATGGCCATTTAAAGTCAGATTATTGCATTCATATTCAAATAATTCTTTTAAACTAAATTAATCCTTTAAATCCTGTATAATAATTATTGTTTACTAATCATGTTTATGGCGCTGTGTTTCCGCTGGCGAGACATTAGTGCACCTTTCTTAATTGTTAACTGTTGCTTTAGAAGAAACATGTCGGTGGCACAACATTACATCATAAAGCAAGAAATGATATTTTTCTCTTGGAAGAAAAAAGCATTCCTTACTTTTGATTGATGTAGTTACATCGTGTTAAAAGAATTACACACCATAAAATTTTTTGACTTTTGTTTCTTCTAGAGTGACAGGGGGGGGGGGGTGAAAATATTTTGCAGCTATATATTATTATGTACTTCTATTTTATAATATTCTGTTTGAGAAGTATTTTTCTTTCAGTTCTTTAAAAGGTGTTTTTTTAAATAGTTTCCGGATATTTCGTGCGCAGTTTTGTCTCACATTTTAACATTCAGCCGTATTATCGAATACTTACTTGTTTCGCATTACTATTGTAGATAGGTAACATAATTATTCTTTTGCGAATATGTTAAATGCGTAATACTGTTTTTTACTTTACCATTTCTTGTTCGTCGCGGTCGTATTTTATTCGTCTGAACGTAGTGTAGTTATGAGTGGTGTTACTGTTAACAAATTTGAAATACTTTTGTTTGTTATGGTAAGTATTAATTGAATATTACATTTTCTAATTGGTGAGTACTATTCCATACCTATTTATAGAACGATTTTTTAAAATTTATTGGTTAGATTAAGTACTTACTAATACTTACTTTATTAAATTATCACATTAGGTGAGTAATTAATACCAATTTCTTTTTTAAATGATAGTTTAAATGCTTAATACTGATTTTTTTTACTTTACTATTTTAGGTGGGTAAGTTAATACTAATTTTCTAGAATATGTAATACTATTTTTTTTACTACTTTACCATTTTTTGTTCGTCACGGTCGTATTTTATTCGTTTGACGGTAGTGTAGTTATGACTTATGAGTGGTGTTACAGACTGTTAACAAATATAAAATGATTTTGTTTTTATGGTAAGTATTAATTGAATATTACATTTTATAATTGGTGGGTACTATTACATACCCATTTGATAAACGATTTTTTAAAATTTATTATTTCGGTTAAATACTTTATCAATACTGATTTTTTTTCAGATTAGGTGAGTACCTAATACCGAGTTCTTTTCAAATTGATACTTTAGGTGCTTAATTCTGATTTTTTTACTTTACTATTTTAGGTGGGTAAGTTAATACTAATTTTCTAGAATATGTTATTTATGTAATACTATTTTTTTACTACTTTACCATTTTTTGTTCGTCACGGTCGTATTTTATTCGTTTGACGGTAGTGTAGTTATGACTTATGAGTGGTGTTACAGGCTGTTAACAAATATAAAATATTTTTGTTTTTATGGTAAGTATTAATTGAATATTACATTTTATAATTGGTGGGTACTATTACATACCCATTTGATAAACGATTTTTTAACATTTATTATTTCGGTTAAATACTTTATCAATACTGATATTTTTTCAGATTAGGTGAGTACCTAATACCGATTTCTTTTCAAATTGATACTTTAGGTGCTTAATTCTGATTTTTTTACTTTACTATTTTAGGTGGGTAAGTTAATACTAATTTTCTAGAATATGTTATTTATGTAATACTATTTTTTTACTACTTTACCATTTTTTGTTCGTCACGGTCGTATTTTATTCGTTTGACGGTAGTGTAGTTATGACTTATGAGTGGTGTTACAGACTGTTAACAAATATAAAATGATTTTGTTTTTATGGTAAGTATTAATTGAATATTACATTTTATAATTGGTGGGTACTATTACATACCCATTTGATAAACGATTTTTTAACATTTATTATTTCGGTTAAATACTTTATCAATACTGATTTTTTTTCAGATTAGGTGAGTACCTAATACCGATTTCTTTTCAAATTGATACTTTAGGTGCTTAATTCTGATTTTTTTACTTTACTATTTTAGGTGGGTAAGTTAATACTAATTTTCTAGAATATGTTATTTATGTAATACTATTTTTTTACTACTTTACCATTTTTTGTTCGTCACGGTCGTATTTTATTCGTTTGACGGTAGTGTAGTTATGACTTATGAGTGGTGTTACAGACTGTTAACAAATATAAAATGATTTTGTTTTTATGGTAAGTATTAATTGAATATTACATTTTATAATTGGTGGGTACTATTACATACCCATTTGATAAACGATTTTTTAACATTTATTATTTCGGTTAAATACTTTATCAATACTGATTTTTTTTCAGATTAGGTAAGTACCTAATACTGATTTCTTTTCAAATTGGTACTTTAGGTGTTAATTATGATTTTTTTTACATTACTATTTTAGGTGGGTAAGTTAATGCTAATTTTCTAAAAGATGTTAATTACGTAATACTGTTTTTTTACTACTTATTTAGGTTAAGTACTTATTAATACTGATTTTTTTTCAAACCACACATTAGGTGAGTACTGAATACCGATTTCTTTTCAAATTAATACTTTAGGTGCTTAATACTGATGTTTTTACATTACTATTTTCGGTTGTTTGGCTATATTTACTTCAGAAATTTAAAATAATTTTTGATTTTTCTAACACTCGTGTATTTTATAAAATTGTAGTATTTACACAGGCCATTCGATACAAGTTTGAAACCTTATTTAAATTTTTACTTACTACTTGATCTTGATATTTTCTTTTTTGAGTAACAAAAAATCTAGTTTCACACGAAGCAAAAAAATTGTCCAATTCCCGTGTGTTAGATTAAAAGATCTAGAATACCAAATTCTGCTATCTAACATAGGTACCATTTTTGTTAAAGTAATAATTTTAATTCCACGTTTAGGTAAAATAAAAAATTGTTTACTTACTATCTGGAAAAATAAAGTAATAATTTATAATGTAACTAATTCTTAAAATATTCATTAATCTCCAAGCTCTACTTTTATTTTCACGTTTTCAATGTTTGTAATACAGATAAATCACTTACAGTTGAATGTTTTGGCTGCTTCTGCTGCAACCACTATGTTCTTTGCCTCTGCTGCCGCCCCTATGTTCTCTGCTGCTGCTGCAGCCTCTATGCTCTCAGCTCATTGAGGAATCTCAGTCTAGGTAAGAACGTTTTACTTATATTTATATATTTAAATAATTTAGAAATGCGATATTTAGTTATTATGATGTCTCAACAAATCAATCTCTGAAAAAAAAGGCATTGTTTTACTTTAATCTTCTAATATTGCTGTTGCGATATGTTACGATTAGGATTTATGACATTTCCTAAGTCATCAAAGTAATATTTTAATTTTATTGCAGGTTCCAAATAAAAATCGTTTTACTATTCATAACAAAGGGTTGGGAAATATAAAGTGGGTGTAGCAGTGCTTTACTAGTAGTTAAGCTTTTGGAGTTGGTCGGGTAGAGTAGTTATTGGAAGTAATATAATTAAAATAGGTAAATTTAGTTTTTTCATCGATTTTTATTGAACAGTATTTTTATTTCGTTGTTGCTTGTCAGAGATGATTTGTAAAAACGGATAGATTGTCATTTTAAGTATACGTTCCGTATATATTGCTATTCAAACATAGCGCAGCAAGTCCTAAGTCCTGTACATAATTTAAGTAGAATAGAAACGTATGCATAAAACTTAATTTTTAAATTTTTGATATAGCACTTTCAACATGCATAAGGAGCCGTACACTAAATATAATCTAAGTATTTAAAAGCGCGCATTGAATACTCAGGTTGCTTTAGTAAGTATGCATTTCTTTTGTGTGATAAAAGTTGTAGTAATCCCTTTATTGTTAAAATTAATTTAAAAATTTTTATTCTTAATCAAACCGTAAAATCCAAATTTTGATAGTTTTGTGATTAGGTTTCCATAGACGTCACTATTTTTAATTAATAAATAAATAGTATTTTTGCAACAACAGGCTGTGAATTTTTGTTTGACGGCGATTTAATAATAAATTACTACAAGGATTATTTTGTACTAGGATAAGGAGTAGAACTTTTATGGCTAAATTAAATGAAAACTTTTGTTTAACCATGCAAATAAGAAATACTAAGAGTCCATAGTAAGAAATATAATTTAATTTTATGAGGGGTTGTCAACTTATTTGTTAGGTTATGATGAAAGATGAAGCAATTTCTGTTTCTTTGCATACAAAAATGATTAAGGGAATTAGAAATTTAAATAGGGTTCAAATAAATAGGGTGAGAAGACACGACTATCTGACACATTCGATGAACTGCTGAATTTGCAAACCAGCTGCTAGAAACCGTCAGTTTGGATTTTTAGAAAACTCTTTTTTTTTTAATAATTGGTAAGTTCAATGTAATGCATTAATGATAAGATTTCTTTTTTTTGCTGTAGTTTACAAATTTTAAACTTCAGTTTTCATGTGTTTGTCTATTATTTCTATTACCTTGTTCGTTACAATTTTCATTTTTCTTACTTTTCTTTCTGTTACTTCCTTGTAATTATTATTTTATCAAAAACTTACAAAGCGTGGTATGAGTTAAACATTCAAGGCCCTTTGTAATCTGTATTGAAATTTAAAACACCTTTTCTTCTATTGTTAAATATTAAACTATTTTTAATTCTATTCTAAATTCGTTTCTGATTACTTGTTTTCAATAATGATTATTAAACTTAGCATTGCTTCTCTTGGATAGATGTTCCACGATGACTGGATCTGCCATGAAGCCATCGAGAAATTAATCTGATATAATTATTTTTAAATCAAAAATGTTAATAATTTTTTTCACAATAGTTTGATGTTATTTATTGTTTTAATTTTTATTATACTAGAAATGTACTTTCTTACGGTAGGTAATTAAAATGTTCTCTTAGAAGTTATTATTTTTGTGTAATTTATATTAGCTTCCATAAAAATCGGCTAAAAAATAATAATTAGCCTGAAGACACAATAAAAAAAATTAAAAAGAAACGAATGCACAAAACATATAATACAAAACAATACACTACAAAAAAAGAAAATATAGAAAACATACATTTCACTTTCATATACAGAATGTTTCCTAAGTACGTGTACGTGGCTTTTTCCTTGGATTATTTTTTTAGACAAAAAGTAACCATCAACATGTGTCCGCAAGTCCTCCGTTTTCGAAAAATAGGGTGTTGAAATTGAGGGAAAACATAGTAAATTTTTAAAACCCGCTGAAATAATTTCTAATTTGATGCACACATGCAGCACTAAGGACTATTAAAAAATGTTTCACCAACACAGAAAAACAGTCGTTGGCGCTGCATGTGCTCACACCAAATTAGAAATTAATATTCCAGCGGGTTTTCAAAATTTCAAAATTTACGAAGTTTTTCTCTCAACTTTATCACCCTGTATTTAAAAGACGAAGGACTTGCGGACACATGTTGATGGAAACTTTTTGTCTAAAAAATAAGCCAAGGAAAGTGCCAGTGAATTTTCTACGCGTACTTAGGAAACTCTATATAAAACATCTGTCTTGAAAATTTATCTAAAAGTTTAACGCCTTATAATATAAAAGTGGACCGCAAAAAATAATAACTAAAAGCACTTACAACAAAAGACAAACAAATAATTACAATTTTTAAGATACATTGTAAAGATTGCCCTGCTCGGGGCACCTGAATTGCGGACGGAATAATCCACTACTGTAATCCCACATCCGAATTGCGGACCAAAAATTTAAGGTAAATTCCTAGTCCTAATTGCCACCTGAACTGCGCATCAGCTTAGACGATTAAAATACAGAGTGTCTTAGATAAGGAGTGCATGCATGGGGATCTCGTAAACGGTAAGAGAGAGATTCGGTTAAATGAGAAGAATTATTCAACATCTCAAGTACTACTATGATGCACATTTAAATCCTACAATTTTGGTTTAATTTGCAGTACAGACTGAAAAAAGTAAAATTCTCAGTTTTCGTTTTTTGTGTATAATTTGGTTATTATCAAAGATAGCGCAAAGCGGTTTTAACATTATTAAGACACTTTTTTACACAGATTTCGAATCTCAAATTAAAATTTGTGTAGGTCGTTCAATTTTCAAGATATTGACATTAACTTCGCTTTTTTTAAATACGCGTCAAAGGCGGCTATATGTCATCACTGAACAGAGGTTTGATAGGTTTATTTTCACAAATAACGGAGTTATAAGCAAAAAACTGTTTTCTTACAGTAGGCTGAAAATTAACAAAAAACAAAAGGCTGCATTTGTTTCCATTAAGGTTTGATCAGTTTATCTTCCTTAATAATAAAGTTATAAGCGAGAAATTATTTGCTCATGGTAGGCTGTAATAAATGAAAAAGAAAACACCTGAATGTTTCAGGGAATAAAACTATTAAAAGTGTATGTTTGTATAACAATGAAAAGACGTTTAACTTTTAAATACTCCTGCTAAGTAATAAAACACGAAAAGGAAGATAAATTTAGAATGACAATAAACTTGTGTAAAGATGCAGATATTGCCAAAATAAATTAAATAATACTCATCTCTGATTATCATACGATCATACATTTTTAATAGTTTTATTCCCTGAAACATTCAGGTGTTTTCTTTTTCATTTATTACAGCCTACCATGAGCAAATAACTTCTCGCTTATAACTTTATTATTTGGGAAGATAAACTGATCAAACCTTAATGGAAACAAATGCAGCCTTTTGTTTTTTGTTTCCTTGTTTTTTTTGTTAATGTTCAGCCTACTCAAGCAAACAGTTTTTTACAGCCTACTATAAAAAAAGGTTTTTTGCTTATAACTCTGTTATTTGTAAAAATAAACCAATTAAATCTTATATTGGTGAAAAGAGGAAAAAGAGTTCTATCCAATGATGACATAGCCGCGTGTGACGCATATATAAAAAAGCAAAGTTTATGTCAATATCTTAAAAATTTAACGACCTATAAAAATTTTAATTTCAGATTCGATATCTGTGTAAAAAAGTGTTTTAATAATGTCAAAACCGCTTTGCGCTATCTTTGATAATAACCAAATTATACATAAAAAACAAAAATTTTAGTTTTTTCAGTCTGTACTGAAAATTAGGCAAAATTTCTAGGATTTGAATGTGGACTTTAGTAGTACTTGATATGCTGAACAATTCTTCTCATTTAACCGAATTTCTATCTCTTACCGTTTACGAGATTCCCATGCATGCACTCCTTATCTTGGACAACCTGTATAACGAGTTGTTCATTTATTACTTCTTTAAAATCACAATTTGCAAAGTTTTTTCTTATTTAAAAAGAATCGTGGGTATGTGCGTGAGCTCAACTGCATGATTTCCGTTCCACCCCTTTCCTTGGGCACTTAGCGCTATTCACGGGTCAACATGCTCCACCCCAAAAAAAAAATGCAGACCGAGACTTTAACCATTAGATCACCCGCTGGCCCTTTACAAACTTATATCTAGTTATTTCGTTAATTTCCAATTGTATAATTTTTGAATGTATAAATGTTTGTTTATCTAACATTTTCTTTCGTATATGCCTTTTTTCATTATTAACTATTGCATTTATTTTGATATATGAGCCTCCTAATCATGCTGCCTGTTAATATTTTGTTTATATTGAATGCTAGTAAGCACTGCTAAATAACAGCTAACACAATTCGTCCGCAGTTCAGTACATGGATTAACGGCTCCTTAAGTATTTAGCTAGCTGATCGGTCAGTCAAAACAGTACATTAGCAATAGAATAAAACACATACAGTTGTAAAAATAACAACCACAACTTCGATTACGAATATTTCAAAACATATGCAAAAGAACCTTGATTGAAAGCACGTACTTTATTAGAAATAACGCACCCAAAAAACAGAAAAGAAAACAATTAACGACAGAACAGACATTCAAAAACTAAATAGTATTTATAATAATATTTTTTGTTAAATCGTACAATAATATTAATATTATGGTAACCAAGGCATCAACAGAAAATACATCAGTACCGTAAAGAGTTACTTTATGGTATTAGTATTATAAAATGAACCTGTTTAGAAAACACAATCAAAACTCTTTTTTTAATTAACCTCCCTAATCGCAGGCGGGGTACCAAGTTCATCAGAATCACTGGTAATTCCTTCCATGATGTTATTGAAGATTTTACGCAAAATATACTTATTTGTCACTTCACAATTTTTTAATTGTCAGTTCAGTTGTCTCCTTAGATATGATAGATTGATAATTGTATGTTATTGAATAACCCTGAATTATTGTAAACTTGCTTGAAGTAAAATTGTACGTTTTCTCACGATTTAACAAAAAATATTGTACGCAGCACGCACTGAAAGTGTCGTTACAGAACTCTTAGGCTTCCAAGTCCGTACTGGAAAGTATCACTTTTAGTACTTGTTACGTAAATAACTATTTTGGAAAAATAAAAATTGTAAAAATACTAGCTGCTTAAAAATTTGACATTTTCAAAAAAAATAAGCCTTAAAATGTGCCCACACAATTTTTTAGAACTTTCTAAACCGATAGAGCTTGCAGTGAACTACAAATATGTTTTTTCTAATCTCCCAAATTTTACTCTGACGCTCTCCAGGAATTTTTAAAAATTTGAAATTGATTTATTATTTATTCAAAAACGCCAATCGTTATAAACTAGAAACAGATCAGTAGACCATTTGGAGTACTTTATTAAGATTACCAAGAATTTTCAACCATATTAAAACTTTCAAATATCAATAACGCGTTTTACCGAAGTTACGATGTTTTAACTATGCCTATCAATTAGCTCTGGTTAAAAAACATATTTTTTATTCGTTGCATATTTTTCAATATCTGTAAATAAAATATTTTCAAGCATTTCTAGTCCGAACTTGGGGGCGTAATATCTAGCCAGCTCCTGTTGTGAGTAGGTAATCTCCAGTCCTACGCCGTGCAATCGCCTTGGGCTTAAAACGAGCGGCTTGTACCTGGTGTAGATGACTAGATGTACATTTAAATCACTTATTGGGCCCAAAACGTATTTCCCTTTAAAACAAACAAAATAGTTTGTATTTTTACTACATGGCAATTGTCAATTCCTTACTATTTAACCCAACGTTTTGCACGCACATATAAGAAGTGTAAGAAAAACATTGCATGATAATGCTGAACTGGGCAAGATGTGACTGCAAAATGGACACCGACGCTGATCACATAAGCATGTTTGATAATTTGATGTATGGACTATGGTTTGTGCCTCCACTAATTTTTGTAACCAAAAGATGATAAAATGATAATAAATGAGACTCGCGAGCCTCGTAACATGCTGCTTTTTAGGTACACCGTTTAGGAGTGGGGACTGCATCTATACTTATTTTTCAAGATTTGTGCTAAAAAGAAAAGTACATGGTAGTAAAGGACAAAAATATATATTTTCACGAGTACAGTGGCCGTCAATGGTAGGTACTTATAAATAAACAAGATGAGGTAAATTAAAAAGAAGTTTTATGCAGTGTGGGCAATGTTAAAGCTGCTGGGATGTTGTTGGTGTAACGAGCAAAGCAAGTATCTCGTACCATCCGGTTTAATTAAAAAATCATTTATACCAAAATGATAAAAGCATAAATACGCGTGCCGTGGTAAAGATTTTGATTTTTCAATTCTAACATTGGACATCTACGGATTCCATAAATCTTAAAATTTTGGAAATCTAAAATCAAACAGTTTGTTTCATTATTTTCGATATTTTAGCATTCTGTGCGGTTTTTGTCAATCTCGATTGTAGTCTATTTTAATTTATTAAATTAATAAAAATACATTGTCGCAGATTTAAAAAAAAAGCATTCTCTCTTTATTAAAAATGTATTAACGACGCCTATGTCATCTCAGACCATTGAATTTTTCAAGGGTACTTGTGAAAAAAAAACGGTTTGTGCTCTTTCGGCTCTTTTGCATAAGAAACGATATTTCACCATTGTATAATTTGCAAAGTCGAAAAAGAATAATTTTTTCAATAAAGAATTCAAAATAAGGACACTCTCATAAAGTAAACGCAACCGAGTGTCCAATAGGATATCGAGTACCTACGAGTAATCTGCATGCTGCCTTCAAACAAAGCACCCCAATCAAGATGCATGGATAGCTATTGGAAGGGACCCACAAATGTATTGTCGCGAGGGGGCAGCAGTGGAGATTTATCTCTTTGACAGTGTCCGTGAATTTTAACCTAACCCTCCTGAAATGTTCTGACAGTTGACGAGACAATTCGATTCGTTCAACAAGTAAAATAATAATGAATAAAATAGTATATTATAGACCAAGGTAGAGAAGACATTTTTCTCAGAGAAGCAGAATTATTTCCCGAGATGCTAACCATCGAGGGAAATAAGTTGCGAGGCTGATAAGTCTTCTCTACCGTGGTTTATATATTATTTTTTCCACTACTAGCACCTTTATTCCTTCTATAATTAATTGATTTTACATTAATAAAAAATAAAATTACAAATGCAAATATGCACAAAAATAAAGTAGCCTTGCTTGAAAACAAGAGAATAGTTAATTTCAATTGACATTAATTTATGTAAAATATATATTTTATAATAATGGTTATAAAATGTCCAATTTTGATGATTTGAGTGAAAACTGCACTCCTCCTGAAATTAGGGAGGTGCAGAAAGTGTTGGTGAACAGTTATTACCAGTAAAATCAAAAGATTTTTACATGAAAGTTTATGGTGAATTTAAAGATTGGTAGCAATTGTTTTCATTATTAACCAGTAGTTAATAATGAAATATTATTAACCACTAGGAAAGAAATTCATCTTCTTGTCTCTAAAACAAAGTAAATAATGATATCGTTTAATGCTAGTAGTGGAAAAACATACTTTGGTGATTTATTAATTAAACACCAATGTAATTCACAAAACTCAATTTATTAGAAGCTTCAGCTTAGTAAAAAGACAGACTACCAGCAGAAAATTAAAGACGAGTAAGTACTGTTTTAATTTTAATCAAATATGTATGTAGAATAACAATTAACTCGTAAAAACACAGTTAAGAAGCTGAGAAATACTTATATGAATTATTTTCAGGCAGTTAAAAGAATTGTACTTTCGATCACTATTGATAATAATCACAACATATAAAAATTTCCTTTTGCTTTAATTTAAACAATCAACATCGTTTGTATTTTAGTAGGCAGCTACATGTTACCATGGAAAAAGATGGTTTAATTTAAAGTTACACTAATGCTAAAATAACTACAATTTAGCATACTCTACGATTTCTAAATAGGTATTTCCAGATCATATTTAACTATGTCTTTTATAAATGATTGCAATATTTTTTAGGATTCATAACAACACGAATGACGGAAAAGTTAAAAGAGCCTCTTTACTTCATTTGAATGAAGTCTGCACAATCTTCGTTCCCCAAACCAATGGTATACAGTGTGATTCATAACATGTGCAACGAATTTTCAGGTTAGATTCAGAATCTAAATATAATCGAAAAAATTCTCATAAACATGGGCCTGAAAACCCTTCATTATAGGGTTACAGCTTCTTGAAGATGAACCAGGCTAATCACTTTTTGTAGATAACTTCTGCAGTAATTGCACTCAAATTTTAAAATTTCATATGTGAGCATTATTCACGTAATTAGTTATTCATGTATTTGTAATAATTTTGGTTTGAATAAGAACACTAGAGGTGTCTCATACGGGGGGGGGGTCACGTAATATTTTCTTCTACATATTTTAGATTTTAGCATTTTTTGAAGGTCTAATAAGTGTTTTCTTAATACGATACAATAGAATAGTTTCCACAAAACTTTGAGAGTAAATTCCATAAACATGCGTCCATAAAAGCTGCTTATGAAATTAAACCTATGGAAGAGGTACTGTTCCCACTGCTGTAGACTGCAACTTGCCCGGTAACGAGGCGTTTTTGGGCAAATATTTATAGGAACTTTTTATTATTTTCAGATTCTTTATCTGTACTGAAAGTGCATCCCAACATGTTATCAATAACCCTGTGTGCATCGCCACATATAACCACAAAAATATGCAGTGATTCTGCAACTTGTATGTCACCTGCAACCATGTCACCATCCCAGTGGCAGAATTACCAAGTCCAGGACTCCGTGTTATGATTTCCTTGTCGACGTGCCATCATAGTAGGACAACCACAAATATAATAGTGACTACTTGTTCAGTCAAAGCTGTATTTGCATTTTTTCAAAGCGTACAGACATGCAGTAATGTAGTTTTTTGAATATGGAATTTGTAAAAATTTTGTTTAATGAGACTTTATGGTTTAATTATAATTTTTTGCAGACTTGAAAAACGCATTAATTGTTTTATAATGTAAAAGATTTTTTTAATGAATTTATGTTTATGTCAACTATATTTTATTGGAATGCTTGCCTAATGCTCAAGTTAACATGCTAAAAAAGTACTAAATTAGTTAACGTAGATTTTAATGTTTTCATTTTTTTTTACGTATTTCATGTGTTTTAATCCTGGTTTATACAAGCTACCCTTACATATTTAAATCTTAGGTTAGAGATGAATATTATACAATGTTTATTGTGATCTGTATAATAGGCAGGAGTCCTTCTGAAATTTTGTAAGATAATCGCTATCCGCACACAAGTAAATAATAAACTTTTGAAGCACTTAGAATACTTGTTTTTATTACTAATTATAATGTTAGAGATGCACTATGTCTAGAATGACTGTTCACATAGATTTTGTCAATACAGTACAATTTTAATGTATTATTATGTACTGTTTTTGTTTCTATTTTATTTTTAACGTTTTAAATTATGTTTATCATTTTGTGCTTATGTGGTTTGTATGTTACACGATTATAATATGTGCAGTAGGGTGGTCCTTATTTATACCTATAAAAAAAATTTGTTTGATTCGTTCTACATACGCCTCCTAGTTTTGTTCCTGTATATGAGAAAATAAACCTGTAAAAATTTCAGTTCAAAAAAATAATATTAACACGTGACTCTTCGAGCTTAAAAATCGAAAAAATCTAAATTTTACAATTTTTGTTTTTTTTTCAATTTTTATTAATTTTTAAAGTAAAAAATAACTATTTAGTTATCATTTTGTTATTCAAGATTACTAATATTACGTTCAGGTATCTATTTTGCAGTTGTTGGCAGAACTGCGCAGGGTAACATCTGGCAGTTGTAATTTTGAAATCGTGAACAGAACAACCACTTTAAGAATACCTCGGTAATTTTAATATCCAGTTATTTTAATATTTAATTTCTGTTTTTTGGCTTATTTATATACGCCGAAAATGTCTTCTTCAAGCAGTATCGATTTGAGAAAAAAAAAATCATTTTAATTTAAAATACCAAAAGTCGAATTACAGGATCTAAATTGTCTTCTAATAAGGACGATCTTCAAGTTTTTATTTTTTAACTTACGGGTAATAAAACTAAGTGTTTAAGAGAGTGCTACTTTTACTGTACAAGAATGTACCATATTTTGGTAAACAGCCAGAATACCAACAAGATTACAACAACCATGCGTTCAATTATTAGAAAAATTATACAACGACTGGAGAAGCTTGGGGAAAAATCGTAAAAATACAGCAGAACGACAGCGAACGAATGAGAAAAACAGTTTTCATGGGTTGGACAATTTTTTCGATATTTCACACGAAAACGCTCTAAATATGATTACAATAAATGAAGACAAGGAATTCTTACCTTAACAAAGGAAAAAGGACGACCAAGCTGAATGCTCGGCGTGGACAAAATTTTAGAAGGAATTGAAGAGCGAAGAATGAAGAGGGAAGACAAAGAAATACAACGAAAACAAAAACATAGTGAAGAGACGTCATCGACAATTAATTAATTAATATTATAAGTATAAGAATAGTACATTCTTCAACGAGCGTAGAATGATGGCTATTATTCACGTGGATGAAGTTTCCGACACGAGCGAGCGCAGCGAGCGAGTATTGGAATCATCTAAGTGAATAATAGCCATTCTACGCAAGTAGAAGACTATACTTTCTCTACGACCACAAGAAATTATATACCTAAATCATAGTTTTTAACACAAATCTTTAATTAACACTTAAAATATTAAACTTTGCAATTATAACATGTATTTGACGTTATAAATAATTGGTGTATTTGACGTTTGAAATGGCGACTTATTAGCAGGTTGCTAAGATACTCTCGGTTTCTTATTTTCAAAGCAATATTAGCGTGAATTCTTAAAAATCAAAGGATGTGATTGGCTAATAAAGAAATATTAGCGTGAATTCTTAAAAATCAAAGGATGTGATTGGCTAATCTAGAGTGATTTCTTTTTAAGAAATCACGGTGTGAAGAATTTATGCTATTATTCAATTTAATATGCAACAAGAATCAGCGTATTATTTAATAGTCGTAGAGAAATAAATTTTTCTTTGTTTTTTATTTTATTTATTTATCTACGTTGCGGATTTAAAAACAAAATCTAAAAAATCCTGCAAGTGTTACTGCCAATAAATTTACAAATCATTTGTGGTTCCTAAATACAGAAACAGCAGCATTTGCAGTTTTTGATGAAAGCCTGCCACTGGAAACTAAAATTCATGTGGCCGCAAAGATTAATTAGCAACATGATAAAGAAGATATTAAAAAAAAGAACTTGAAAAAAGGCTATTAATGAAACAATAGTTATTTAAGTATCAAGGAATGTAAGGACGTAATAACATCCGAGGTAGGCGAATACGAGCTGAGGCGGAGCCGAAGCTTGTCGCCTGCCGAGGATGTTATTAGTCGATACATTTCGTGTTACTTATTAAATTTTTCACGCTACCGCCAATGTAAGTAGGCCTACAGGTAGAAATTTAATCATATTTTTAAAAGTTCGTTTTGACAGCTGTCATCGGAATTATTTTTTAAAAGCTCCATTATTCTAAGTTGTCTGTGTTTGTTACCATATCAACGAACAGTTAAAATCAACATTATTTTCCTAGGAACGTAAGTGACACTATTAAGTTCCGTCGTCAAGGGTAACTAGTACACGAATGTTATCAGCCACTTACGATCCCTGTAGCTATGGATGTAAGGCGTACTTACACTGCCGGTAGCGTGAAAAAGATTTAAATACATTTGTTTTGAGAAAATTAGAAAATTTTATATCTGCCAGTGTAATAAACTTTTTCGCCGTTTTAAAACAGAAACAGACTTTCTTCATTGTCATCCAGAAAAATTAAAACAGAGAAATAATAAAATCTCTGAAGGTAGCTAACGATACTGCTTAGCGAGAAATAAAATTAGTTTTGGATTGATATAATATAATTACCAAAAAATTGGATCAAGAACAGTACCGTAATTAATACTATTATATTTAGTATTTATTTATCTTTATTTTCAACTAATTAATGTTAATAAACCTTCTGATTTTTGTAATGCAGGTTATTCAAGACTGTAGAAAAAGATATTCGGGACATAGCTGGGAAACGATATCACAATCTTTCGAATAAACAACGTATCAAAAAGAAAAACAATTTCTTTTATATTAAGTTTATTTGTTAGTTTGATTAATTTCCATTACTTTTGTGCATTAAGTGGTAAATTTAATTGTTTTTAAAATTTAAATCAATAAACAGTATTTTTATTTAAAATTGAATTCCATCCGGATCTGCATTTTCTCCATTATCTACAAATTGTACCTAGGTCGCATCGATAATGTGCTTTTACATTCAAAATACAATAAGTTTTGATATGTTCGTTCGATTTTGATGAAATATGAATTAAAATACCCATTTATAATTGTTTCGAAAATAACAAAATGTTAATTAAATAGTTATTTCTACTTTCAAGGATTCATAAAAAATTTAAATAAACGAAAAATTGTAAAATCAAAATTATTTCAATGTTTGAGCCAAAAGAGGCACGTGTTAATATTATTTTTTTTTGCTAAAATTTTTACAGGTTTATTTCTTTATAAAATGGAACAAAACTGGGGGGCGTATTTGAAAAAATTCAGACTTTCATAAATAAGGACCACCCTAATGTGCAGGTAGATGGTACCCTCGTAGGCAACTGTTAACTGAAACAACATTAAAGCACTGCATTAATTCTACGATAAAATTGCGCAGTTACTTCGTTGTCTTCTAATTCGATTACATCTTTATACTTTACTACTGCTATTGCCTAGTTTCACTAAATAATTGCAATACAAATTAGTACTCTATAGTATTTAAGGAAATATTTAGAGTAAGCAATAAAGTATGAATTCATATGGGCGAATTATTAATTTTTTCATGTTTTTTTTTATTTACAATGCTTTACAGTCATTCTATTCCATAACTACATAAACTGTAGCAATCCACCGTGACCCATGCTTTACAGTCATTCTATTCCATAACTACATAAACTGTAGCAATCCACCGTGACCCATGCACATAATAAACATCAAATCGGGCGCATCAAATTGCTTTACAGAACCAATTTTGTGTTTTCGGTTTTTTTTCGTGTTTTTGCTTCTCAATAAGCCTTTTGGGAGCCTTATCGATGTCAAAACTGAGTGCATTGAAATTTGCTTTTTTTTTCGAATTTCCCAAGAAAATCAAGAGCAAGTTTTACCGCTTCGTCGCATTATCGATCGTTTTCCCGAAGTTGAATTCCATAACTACAGTGCTCGCTACAGTGATAATCAGTGTGAAGATATAAATTTTCAGGCTATATTAAATATTAACCTTTTCAATATTGCAATAAATAATGAATTATAGGAAAATGTGATCGAGAATAGTTGTCACTATAATGTTCTTATAATTCTTGAGTTATGACAGTATATCACAGTATAAGCAAAGTAAGGTTAGTAGTAAGGCATTGGGTGCGGATTTTAAATTTGCGCGCAAACGTCATTTTTTCAGTAACTATGATCTGCTGCGCCATCTCTCCGCCAAACATTTCTTGACGTCCATATCAAACTCGAGTGACAACACCATACCCTTCCAGTCAGTCATCTTGAATTTGACCTTTAGCATGTTGATAATGACAGTCAGAAATCTCAAGCCAAAACGTAGTTTTTATAGTTTTTTTAAATAATTTTTAATTATAATGGCTCAAGGGAAGTTATTAGAATATTTTCCTTTTAGTTCATCAGTAAACCCAAGTTTCTGGCACAAATTCACTGAAATAAAATTGGACATCGATAAATTAACTGAGAATGATAGAAGAATTTGGGGATACTACTCTAACCTCTCTTTCAACTCTTGCAAAACAACTTTATTTGAAGTTGATAGCACTTCGTTTAATACGTGAGTATTTTGCTGAATGATTATATTATCTTTGACTAATAATGCCTAATTTTTGTATTAGGGAATGTACCGGCCAAAATATTTACTTACCAGCGCATGGTATCCTTTTGAATAAGAACATGATAGAACAGTTTAAGGATTGCAATAAGAACGAAGTTATACAAAACCAAAGCAAGGTAGTGTGGGATTGTATACGAAGTGGGGAGGCTGCTGATAAGCCATTTTTATTAAATTTCTTTATTATTCTATCGTTTGCAGTAGGTTTCAATTGTACAACAAATTGTTCAAAGAATAACGGTGTTATTTTTTAGGATTTAAAGAAGTATCAATATTATTACTGGTTTTGCTTCCCAACAATACCAAAGATTAATGTTAACGTACTTAAAACTGTTCCTATTAATGATGTGCTTGAAAAAACGCTAGCAACAAAACTTGAAAGAAGTTACAGCCAATTGGACCAACAGGAAAAGCCTTTCTTTCTTGTCAGAAAGTCTGCAAACGATTTAGAAGTATTAACATTAAAATGCATTAAAAGTTTTGATAATTCCACAGATGTAAACGAATACTATTTTGCTTTTTCTGACCCATCAACTTCCGCAGAACATCCTGGATGGCCAGTACGAAATTTTATTGCATTTCTATTATATAATTGGTAAGGTTAAAGTACATTGAATATACAGGGTGTTTCAACAAAAATTAAAGCCACAAACACATAGAATGCTTAAGGCTGTGGTGGATACTGCTAGCGCTTTTTTTAAATGAATTAGGACGATTTAAGGTTCGGTAGAATGATATGAGCATCATTTATTGGTACCCGTTTGTGAGGCCACACGCTATTAATAAGGTCTAATGAGCTTATTGCATGGCCACATCATTCGCCTTCCTTCCTCTACTAGATGTACTTTGCCATTTGTTTTTTTCAAAATTTATCAATTTTATTACTTTGCTCTGCTTACTACAATTCTTGAACTTTGCCGATTTTTAGTTTCGTTATGAAGTGCTCTGGGTGTCTTCGTATAAACTTTGAAGAAGGGGTCACACTTGTTGAAGTTGATTAAGCTGGCAGGAATGTATGATTAATTGCGAGAAACTACTTAATAAACGCACAATAACAAACTTTTTCAGCATACATTATTATTATTATTGTTTGTGTTTGAAAGTGTACTTGGAAACTTGCTTGGTTCCCGAATGTTGCCACAACTGACAATCTGAATTTATACGTTAAACAACTTTAAATGTAACTTCAGCCAAGTCAAGATTCTTATAAAACACCAGAATCTATAACGCTGATACTAGTAACGTTTTAGCTTTTGCAACAATAAATTAGTATAAATAATTGAGAAAGAAAGTTATTGATCTACATGTAAAATTTGCCTTGCGTTTTTTTGCAACACCCTGTAGTTATTATTAACAAATATAATTTTAGCTCCTTTCTATGTGGGAGTACCGTAAACATTTTAGCATTCCGTTTAAGCCGTGAAGGAAATGCTGTTGGCAGCAGCAGCAGTATAATTTTTACTGTAACTTTACCCGTTTTAAATATTGAAAATTTTGAAAAAGAAAATACATGGATAGGCTGGGAGAAAAATGAACGTGGAAAATTTGGCCCTCGATTATCCAGCATGAAAAATTCTATGGATCCCAAATGGTGAGTCTGATTTTAAGATTTCTTTTCTTGTTTTGTAATTTTATACCTGTTGCAGCCTAGCTGAGACTGCGGTTGATTTAAATCTTAAATTAATGAAATGGCAACTTTTACCGAATATAGATCTGGAAAAAATTAAGCATACTAAGTGTTTATTGCTGGGTTCTGGAACTTTAGGCTGTAATGTGGCAAGGACCTTATTGGTTTGTACGATAAATTAACAAAGTTGTAGCATTTAAACTTGAAACATTACAGGGATGGGGTGTAAGGCATATTACATTTGTTGATAATGCATTTGTATCATTTTCAAATCCTGTACGACAAACCTTGTTTGTGTATAAAGACTGTGTACAAAATAAAGCCAAAGCAGAAGCAGCAGCGGATAGTTTAAAAAAAGTTTTTCCAGGAGTGGTAAGCTTTAAAAAAATTATACGATTATTGGTTAAGTAAAACTAGTTACAATAGATCAGCAAAGGCTATCACTTGACAATACCAATGCCAGGACACCCTGTAGGTGAAAGTTTATTGTCACAAACTAAACAAAGTGTACAAATTCTATCCGAATTGATCTCAGAACATGACATTATATTTCTATTAATGGACTCACGTGAAAGTCGATGGTTACCGACACTTCTAGGTACATATTTTAAAAAAGTAAGAACAATTCTGCTTCTTTCGATTAAATATTTAACCACTTTTAAATTCCAGATTGTTATCAATGCGGCCTTAGGTTTTGATACTTATCTTATAATGAGGCATGGGGTTAGATCTTCCAATTTAGATTACGTTGAAGCTGGACCATCCTCAGAAGGATTGAGATCAATTCCTGGTCATAAACTAGGTTGTTATTTTTGCAACGATGTTACCGCTCCAGGAAATGTATGTTAATTTACATTTGATTTACAAAATATTATTTATGTAGAAAATTTTAGTCTATAAAAGATCGTACATTGGATCAACAATGCACTGTGACTAGACCAGGAGTTTCTGCTATGGCAGGTGCTATTGCAGTGGAGCTAGCAGTGTCCATATTGCAACACCCTCGTGGGTTTGTTTTGAATCTTCAAATAAATCTCGAAACTTATTTAAATTATGATCCTTTTTAGTCCGAATGCTTCGGCATTTTACAGAATAGGATCCCAAGAAATAGGAGATGAAGAACGTGAAGATTGCATTTTAGGAATTGTACCTCACTCGATTCGTGGATTTTTATCTACCTACAGTCATGTACTGCCAGCTACGGAAAAATACATGCAATGTGTAGCTTGCTCAGATGTGATCGTTGAAGAGTACCACAAAAATGGTTTTGAATTTTTATTGAAAGTTTTTGATAGTTGCAAGTATTTGGAAGAATTAACAGGACTTACAGAAATGCAAAACGAAATCACCGATTTAGAGGTAAGTTGTTTTAAATTAGAATAAAAAAGAGAAATAATTTGGAATTTTTCAGGTGTGGGATCTTGAAGATACCGATCAATCCGAATAATGGTCTTACTATATTTATTACCCAATACTCAGCGTATTATGTGTAATGTACCTAATTGCTAATCACTATTATATAGTCTTGTTATTTTTTATTTTATTGTTGGCTTGTATTAAGTTTTAAATAAATGTTGCTTCTTGAAAGTACAAAGCAAACGGATTTAAATTGTTTTTTATGTTTTTAATAGTTATAAGTATTTGGAAGAATTAACAGAACTTACAGAAATGCAAAACGAAATTACTGTTTTAGAGGTAAGTTGTTTTAAATTAAAATAAAAAAAATAATTTGGAATTTTTTCAGGTGTGGGATCTTGAAGATACTGATCAATCGGAATAATGGTCTTACTATATTTATTACCCAATACTCAGCATATTGTTTGTAATGTACCTAAGTGCTAATCACTTTTATAGTTTGTTATTTTTTATTTTGTTTGCTTGTATTGAATTTTAAATAAATGTTGCTTCTTGAAAATACAAACCAAATGGATTTGTATTATTTTGTATGTTTTTGCTAGTTGTAAGTATTTGGAAGAATTAAGACGACATGCAGAATGAAGTCACTGATTTAGAGGCAAGTTTTTAAAATTAAAATGAAGCGAAATGATTTGGAATTTTTTCAGATGTGGGATCTTGAAGATGCTGTTCAATCCGAATGACTATATTTATTACCAAATAGTCAGCATATTATTTGTAATGTACCTAATTGCTAAACTATTATAGTCTGTTATTGTTGGCTTGTATTCAGTTTTAAATAAATGTGTTGTTTTTTGAAAGTACAAAGCAAATGAATTAACAGGACTTGGAAAAATGCAGAACAAAATCACCTATTTAGAGGTATAAGTCTTTTTAAATTGGAAACAGGAGTAATAATTTGGAATTTTTTCAGGTGTGGGATCTTAAAGATACTGATCAATCTGAATAATAATCTGACTATATTTGATACTTAATACACAACGTATTGTTTGTAATGTACCTCTACTGTAATCACTATTACAGTATGTTATTTTGTGCTGGATTGTATTAAGATTTTAAATAAATGTTACTTTTTGAAAGTACAAAGCAAATGTGCTTAAATTTTTATTAAAAGATTTTGATAGTTGTACTTGGAACCAAAATACGAAACACGAGTAATTTATAAATGAAAACAAATGTATAATTTGGATTTTTAATTTTTTTCAGGTGTGTGATCATAAAGGTACTGATCAGTTCAAATAATAGTTTGATTATATGTCTTATTCAATACTATGCATATTATTTATGGTATAATCTAATATACAGGGTGAATAAAAAGTAAGGAACATCGATGCTGCAGCCTTAAATAATAACTTTACGAAAAAAAGTTTCTAACAAACGTTTCTTATCAAGTTTTTTTCACAATTTGGCGTTTTTCATTATTTTTTCAATTGTCATATGTTTTAGCTATGTCGTCATCGACATTTTTTTTAAATGGCAACCTATACTTTTTATGGTATGACCAGTTAGTGCTTTTTATTTTCTATACAGCCATGTAAAAATATCATACAGTTGCATAATAAAAATTTCAAGAAAAATCACGATAAACATTTATTTTTGTCACTGGCAACATTTTTCATCAGGCACACTTATTGCAAGATAAACAAACGACAATAACAGGACCACAAATTAGTAAACTAGTTTCAAATCATATTTAACGTCAATTTAAGAAAGCAAATCTTCAAACTGTTCGCCATTCACTGCCTGACAATGGGCAATACAATAAGAAAATCCTCAAACTGCATTTTGAACTGTAGCAGGTGATATTGCTCGTATATGCTCGCGGATACGAATTTTTAGATCTTCCAAATTGTCTGGTCTGTTTGTATACACTGTACTTTTAAGATGGCCCCATAAAAGGAAGTCAAGCGGGTTTAGATCCGAAGATCGCGCTGGCCACTCAATATGTCCTCTTCGTCCTATCCACCTATTTGTAAAAATTCCATCTAAATATTGACGAACATAAATGCCATAATGAGGTGGAGCACCATCTTGTCGCAACCAAATTCAATCATTCGGCGTGTCCGGATTTTCTGCATTTGGAAATAAAACAGCTAACGCGGGAACAAGTTCCAACCTCAAAAAATCCAAATACCGTTCAGCACTTAATGTGCCATCAAAGAAAAAAGGACCAAGAATTCTGTCTCCTATAATTCCCGGCCACACGTTTACTTTTTGTGGATACTGTGTGTGTAATTCTTCCATCCAACGTGGATTATGTCGCGACTAATAACGGGAATTGTGCCGATTTACAGCTCCATTAAAAAAAATGTGGCTTCGTCGGAGAAGATAATAGAATTCACAAACTGTGGGTCGTTATTGCACCTGTCCATCATTTCTTCACAAAACTAAATTCTCCTATCAAAATCATCTTCTGATAATTCTTGAACAAGTTTATCCTTATAAGGATGAAATTTTTCTGTATGTAAAATATTCAGTACAGCTCCTTGACTAGCATTATTATCCAGGGCTAATTGTCGAGTTGAAGTATGAGGATTTTCGGAAACTGTGAGCACAATGTCCAACATTTTATCGTCTGTTGCTATTTTTGGACGGCCAATTTTACCCAAAACTTTGACGTGGCCCGTTTCTCTAAATTTTCTATTAATTTTGGTTACAGTGGACCGCGTAACAGGTTCACGATTTGGATGTACAGTATTAAATAAAGCGCACACATCGTCGTGAGTTCTCTTGTTATCACCGTACCCGATCATCATCAAAATTTCGATACGTTCAGTTTCTGTTAAACGTACCATGATTAGAAATTCGTATTTAACACAGGACACACACTAAATTTTAATTACTTATTAATGCTAACTGTCACCGAATTGACATTACAGATTTGCGTTTGTTCAATTTTAAACATTTTCAAACAATTGCCTACTATTGTCGTTTGTTTATCCAGCAATAAGTGTACGTGATGAAAAATGTTGCCAGTGACAAAAATAAATGTTTAAGTATCGTGATTTTTCTTGAAATTTTTATTATGCAACTGTATGATATTATTACATGGCTGCATAGAGAATAAAAAGCACTAACTGGCCATGCCATAAAAAGTATAGGTTGCCATTTAAAAAATGTCAATGACGTCAAAGCTAAAACATATGACAATTGAAAACAAAATGAAAAACGCCAAATTGTGGCAAACAACTTCATAGGAAACTTTTGTTAGAAACTTTTTTTCGTAAAGTTATTATTTAAGGCTGTAGCATCGATGTTCCTTACTTTTTATTCACCCTGTATATGATTTTGTATGTTATTGGCTTGTATAAAATTTTTAATTCTAAATTGTGCAGTTAAAAAAATTGTCTCTGCAATCTAATCTGAAATAGCAATAATAATCTAATTTACTAAAAGTCATATTTTTGAATAAATAGTTAGAAAATTGATAACACGTCTGCTTCTGAAGTCCCATTCTAACTTTAACTTGTCCCCCTTTGCCGCCCCCTCCCAAACAAAATTTTATAATGCCGCCACTGATGACAAAATGTAAAAAAAGGAGCAAGCAATTTACGTAATTCTTTTTATTTTTTAATAGAACGAGTTTTGTAAAACTTCACAACTTGTTTTTGAACCAAGAGTTATAATCACTAAACTATTCCTTTCTTGCCACAAGCACAACACGTCCGTGTATTTGATAACATTTAAATTTATATTTCCCGCGGGCGCAGCTTCGAACGATTGCGCGCACGAAATTTTTGAATATCTTAAAAGAAGGCAATATTAGTTCCGCGCTGCAAATACTATACAGTTTTTCAACGTAGTTAGTCGAAACTGCATTCTTCTGTGGGTTGCTGATGCGGTATTAAAAATGCACCAATCAGCTTCCAGTCCGCTAAAGCAACAATCACACACGCACATAATGCTTTAATACGTTTTTTGAGGGTAGTTCCGGTTGGACGTGATAGTAGAAACTTGACGCAAAGAATACTTGTTTGATTTATACATTATGAATTTTAAATAGAAAGCTTATCCAAACGTAATTATAGCTTGTTATTTTTAAATTGAGGACATGACTGTGTGTATCGTTCTCTTTACTTTGAGTGTTTTCCGCCAGAGGAGCAATGTAAATATTTGAGATGCCATGCATACCACAATCACAGGTTTGACCGAAATGTCAAATTCTTCGCACAGTTTTAGATGTTAGTGTGTTAAACAGTGCTTTCGAAAACAATTGGGGGTGGATTTAGGTTCCTTTTTACCCATTCAACAAAAACTGTTAAAAGAGGGGGTAAGTAAAAATTATTTATAAGGGTAGTTTTCACGTACACGTGATAAGGTATTGATTTTTTGGGTGTAAGTTAACTATTTATTGTGATTCCTCGCTTAATTAACTCATATTAAGGTATGTATGGAAATAATTAATTAAATTTTAATGAAAAATAGTTTAATTTTTATTGTTTTTAATTTATATTGATTTTAACATCAATTCGTTAATTAATTCTCGTTTGAAAATTTAAAATTTAAAATCATGCTAAATTTTAAATATTTCAAATTTTAAATTTTAGTAAGACGTTTTTATGTTTTCCTACGTCACTGTTAAACAATGCAGGAATTGTTTAAAAGAATTTCAACTATCTAGCTATTGAGGTCAATGTTTTCCCTAATTTTTTAATGCAGACATGCTCTGTATATTACTACATACCTTATAAAATTAAAGGACAGCATTTATAAAACGTGATTTAAATTATTAAACAGTTGCGAAAACATTAATTAATATTTACTAGCGTTGATCGACACTTTCATAGCTGATATATTTATCAATACAATTAACCGCAACGAAATAATTAATTGTTTTCTAATTGAAGCTGCCGAATTCGTGTGAATTTAAAAACTAGCACTTGAAGATCCGTTTGTAAATAAAACTCATGAATGTGTTTGAAAAGTCCCACACCTTTTCAGATAATCTCATTTTTACCCAGAGCCAGTTCTTAAACAAATAGAAGAAAAGAATTTAAAACTCACACCCTTTAAACAAACAATTGTGATTCGAATAAAATTTCCCCGTGTGGAATTCTTGTTTGCTAAATTATCCTGATTAATATTGACAAAAATGATTTATTAAATATACTCTCAATTAAATTTAATCTGAAAATATTCGCCTCGAGTACTTTATCTCATCCGTAAAATTATTAAGTAATTTAACTTGAAGTGGTTCCCTCTTAATATTTTTTCAAATCAACACGTGCTTACAGAAGTGCATTGTAATGTTTATGATTTTGACGGGCTAGTTGCAAAATATTAATAACCTCGCATAGCCAGGGATAAACAAATTTCCTCCGCGAGGTTAATAGTCTTAATTGTGGTCGAAACGCTGTACCGCTCGTTATTTTAACCGCTTATGTGCCTTGCACATTTCGCACATAAACAAGGTGCGACCTTGGAAACCTAAGCCTTACTATTTCTATAGTTTTGTTTACCAAAAAAATGCAATAAACAAGAAAAATGTTTTCCAAAATAAAATGAATTAAAAAGAAAAATTAGATTTCTGAGCTTGACCTATTTTAGCTTCCGGGTTGTCCCGACTTTTCTGGCAGGGATTCAATTTCGTTATTAAATCAACGCATTTAACTTAAGAATTTTTTTGTTTATTCTCATTCTGTTCAAGAATGCATGTCTTTGTAATAAACCCGTAGGATATTAATTTGTTGCAAAACGAAATTTTTGAAAATAAAATTCCTGCAGTGTGATATCACAGAAATTTGTTTTCCTAGTGATAAATATGTCAGGCAAAATTTGTACGCTTCTTATCGTTTGCAGAAGTTCAAAATCAACTGATAACCCCGCATTCCTTTACAACGGATTATCATGGATGGCGGCGAATCCCCACTGGATGTCCTCTCCAGAGCTGCCACCATGTTGCAGGAAAATCAGCAAGTTTCAGCCGCAGGTAATCCTGAAAAATAAATAACTGTGACATTTTCAGGAAGTTAAATTATTTGTGTGCTTGAACATAAATAAAAAAAAAAATATATAAACTTGTAACTTAAGTTTAAACGAAAATGATTAAGTTGCGAGAAAAAATGTTTTATTTTACCTTCCAAATGATATACAGGGTGTTTTAAATACCAAGAGTTATTATTGAACTTAATGTAGTGCGTAGTCTTAAAAATAGCAAGTAAACAAACAGCTTGTTATGCGGGTCGTCTTTTGATTTTTTTGCGGTGTTAAATTAGATGCGCGAGTGCCTATTTTTAAATTTGCAGTTAATTTTATCAAGTTACGTAATCAAAAAGCTATGCAGGTGCTATTTAATTTTGTGTGTCCAATTTATCTTTAAAATTACTCAAGATTTCTGTCACATTTTGATGTGACCAGTATAAATTAGATAAATAAATGAAATTTCAAATTAATTTCAAAATTAATTCTGAATTCTTCTACAAATTCATCATTTCAAGTTCCTTCCAAGGACTTGAGTAACTTAAAAATGTAGAAAGTACATTGTGCTGACTAATATAAAAGGAGGCTCAGAAATTCCAAAAACAATAACAAATAAAGTACCATGTGTTCAAAAGGTAATTACATAAGGGTTGGCCATGCAAAATAAAATTTCTGTCTTTGCATGCTTTAAAATTTAAGCAAACAAAACATGATGTTACTTAAAATTTTAGGTTAAGCTTGTAATTTGTTATTTGTAGAGACACTGACAGAGTGATGACAGTTAAATTCTAAACCATGCAAAGACAGAAATTTTATTTTCCATGGCCAACCCTTATGTAATTACTTTTTGAACACACGGTATAATATTGCATATTTACTTGTCTCCTCCCCGCTTGTTCTCTAAGTTGTAATAAATGTTGGTGTTAAACAAATTCTTACTTGATAAAGTTTTTTTTTCTATTTTTATATATCTTAAATATTAATATTGGTCAAAATGTTTGTAAATATGCAAATAACTCGAAATCCATTAATTTTAAGATCATTGACCCTCAATACTTTAATATCTGAAATTAAATTTACAATTCAAAAATGCTATAACATATAGGGTGTTCCATTTAAAATAACAAAGTAAGGGGCTGTGTACATGCATAACTGAACACCCAGTGTAATAGATAATAATTTTAGGTTTTGCTGCAGTTAATTACCAATGACTTTTATATTTAAAATTTTCTTCTATCGTTAATATTAACGAACTTATGGAAGATTTCAACTGTATTGGGACATCCTGTATATTTTAGAATTGTTTGCCTCATGATTTAGGGCTACGAATGTACATTTTTGTGGTTAGAAAATGATTTATCATGTGGTTTTAATGCGGCTATGTTACTTATTGAATTAAAATAAATGGGCAAAGTACTTCAGCGGAACTTTCTCATACTTCAAAACTCTTTATTAATAATTTTCTAAATTCACTTATACTAGCGTTCTACCCCAAACACTTACCTTAAGATCACAATACTCGTACGCTTGGACCCTGAACGCCTATTTTCCCATAAGAGTACAAGGGTGGTTAGAACTATCAATTTTTTCTCATAAAATACGGGTAAAAGACTTTGATTTTATATTTAAAGAATACTTTGGGATCTAAACAAAATTACTCCAGGAAATAGGGAAGAAAAGGGCACGACTTTCTGTACATATTTGAGGAACATATTGCTGAGGTAAATTTAAGTGGATAGGAAACGATTGCTTACGGAGTTACAGCTTGTCGAAGATGTAGTGGTTTAACCACGCTTTAATTAATATCTCAGCCATAAGTTAAGATATTTGAATCAAATCAATGAAATTCCTCAATTTCCGGTAGGGATATTAATTAAAGCGTAACTAGGCAGTTCTTTCTTCGGGAGGCTGTAACTTCATAGGTACAAAAAATAATCGTATTATGCTGTCGTTGATAAACAATTGAAATTGATTGTAAATTTTGTATCGGCTCTGATTTATTGTATAAAAACATGCATTAATTATAAATTTCTTAGAAATTTCTAGAGGTCGTCGCAGTAAAATCAAGACCTTCTGCTAAACCTTATATTGGAGCCCTTTCTTGGTTTCATCGGCTGATATAGCTTTAAAAATAAGCAAAGTACTTGGCCTGGACTTTCTTATACTTAAAAAAGTTGCTTGTCAGATTTTCAAAATTAAATTTTGTGTCGACGTTTTACGCGCCAACCGACCTTTCGTATATCTCGAGACATCACAGCTGAGGGCACCATCAGCTGCACGTCGTACTATGAGAAAACGATTTGATCAAAAAAATTTTAAAAATTACAGTCCGCTGTTTTTTTGAAAAATATTTCTTTGACGTTAAATAAATCCAAGACCGCAAGGACAAATTCGTCGACCAAACATTTGGTGGAAGGGAGAAAATTGAAAATCCCCCCCCCCCCCCCCCCCCCCCCCCCAACATTGCTCTACCTAAAAATTAAGTTGTGACTCTTATTCTCCTATCACTCGTGAGCGATTTCTCTTCAACAGAAATATTTTTTCATCTTCCGTTTATTAAACAAAGATGCATGAATTATCGATCTTCAAAACTTCATAGGAGTCACCACAGACAAATTAGCGGACTGGGACACCAACTAAATTATAGCTCGTTCCTAGCTCTAGTGGTCCATAGATTTTAGAAAAAAAATGGTCTTGCCAGTTTTTGAGCAATATTTTTTTTGAAAATTTCCAAAATTGTTGAAAATATTATTACTTCATAGCTTTTATCTTTTCGAAATTTTTTGTGCACAGTAACGTTGTATCTCAGTAGGGTTATCTCGATAAAAAATTTTAACGCGATTTGTCGACTGGTTTTTGAATAATAAGGTGCTAAAGTCAAAATTTTCAAAAAATTGTAGCGGCCTCTCTTTTCTAGCTATAAAATTCGTCAAAAACAGTTGGATTTGCCCTTTAATTCCCGTTCCAGATTTAGAAAATTCGTTTTCTGAAAAAAAGTGCTACCAAAAACAACATCGGATTTTTGAAAGCTGATTTTGTTGTCACAAAGATCATCGGAATCGGACCATTCATTCTACAGACATTCACACAGCACACACACCTACAGTCGGACATTTTTTTAGAAACACTTTTTTGGGTTCCTGGAGGTCCAGAACATGTAATTTCCGTCAAAATCTCGAATTCAAAAATTTTCATGAGATCAATACTGAAAAAGATTTTAAAAATATTTTTTATGAGTTTTTTTTCCAAGCACTTTTACGATACCAAAGTTTACACCGCTGACAAACTCATTTTTGAGTATACAGATGTTAAAGCCAAATTTTCAAAAAATCATAGTAGCCGTTATTTTCGAACGAAACAGTTTGAAAGATAAGCATTAAATTTATCTTCAACTTCTGCTGCTTGTGTTTGTGCAGAACTCAACATGTGATAATAATGGTACCAAAAAATCATATCTAACTTCCGTTTCCAGTTCCGGATCTTATTGACGATTTATGTCGCGCTACACTTACAGATACAGAGGGGCATTTTTGAATTTCTAGAGATCCAGAACGTGTACTTCCATAAAAATCTCAAAAAAAATTTTTTTTTATCTAATCATATTTTATTTCATACTGTCCACCGTACACTACTTTACGTCATTAATTTGAGTCCGGGAAATGACACATTACAGTACTAGGCCGGGAAGTGTTGCCTCGCAACCTTTCGCCAATCACAAAGTTAGAAAAAATTTTAAACATTTGGTTGCTATCGTTACTCTAAATAAGGCAACCAGATTATCCTTAATAATTTGCTTGATTAAAATATTATCCTTTATTTAAAAATTTTAAAAAGCGATACAGTATGAAATAAAATGTTGTACGTCACACGGTCGTGAGATGATCTTACAATACTCGTCTCGAAATTCCAGATTCGGCTCCTTCGTCGCCTCATCAGGAAACATCTCGACTCGTTACTGTAATAAGTCATCTCCCGGCCTTATAACGTAAATAACTATTCCATATTGAACATATGCCTTAGTATGGGAAAGTAGAAATAACTCTGGTTAGATAATTTTATGACAGTTCATGATCCTCCATTGAGGTCTGGTAATTAAAAACTAAAACAAATAAAAATAAATAAATTTGTCTCAAATTAAGTGGTGTCGGCAAGTCGTGATGTGATGCTGGTACAAAATGCTTCAGCAGCAGAAATCGCTCTTTCCGACTCTACGATTGTGCGCTGATTTGTCATTAAAAACTCATACGTCAGCTACATTCTCTGCGTTCAAAACCGGCTAGTTTTTGGTCCCAACAATCCCGGGATTGCAACATCTCCAATCCCGGGATTTTCGGCCCAAAAACTAGCCGAGATCTCGGGATTCCGGGAACAAAGATCCCAGGAGTGTATTCCCTAATGGGTTTGCTCGTTCTCTCTTATTTCCGAAACGATTA
The DNA here is from genome assembly GCA_958336395.1 of Ctenicera cuprea. Classification (NCBI taxonomy): domain Eukaryota; kingdom Metazoa; phylum Arthropoda; class Insecta; order Coleoptera; family Elateridae; genus Ctenicera; species Ctenicera cuprea. Next base: position 10,241,743 of record OY284491.1, read on the forward strand.
GTCCGATTTTGATGCGCTTTGGGACGGGGGGGGGGCATGTATCGATAAAACAAGCTTTTATATAAAATCCGTAACTGGAAACGGAAGTTAGACAGAAAACAACATTTTTAAATCTGAGAACGGAATCTAATAGGAGGGCTTGTGGCAAATCTATGATGAATTAGATTCAATATGGCAGCCGCTGCGATTTTTTGAAAATTTCCTTAACACTTTATTACTCAAAAACAAGTCGGAATGAAATTTGGTATTGTAATACATTAATACATAGCTCCAGGGGGAAACAATGTTACTATGTACAAGAATTTTTAGAAGTATGAAACTGTGAAGTAAAATATTTTCAAAAGTTTGGAAATATTCGAAACAATATCGTTTAAAAAACTAAAAACACTCAAACTGTGGAAAACCACAACACTTGAAAAATACAGCACCCTTGCACACAAGTAACTAAATACCAGATACGTATTTCGGCAGCAAAGCTATCATCATCAGTGGTAAACTGACACAGTGTCAGTTTACCACTGGTGATGATAGCTTTGCTGTCGAAATACGTATCTGGTATTTAGTTACTTGTGTGGAAAGGTACTGTATATTTCAAATATTGTTCAAAAACTGGCCACACGGTTTTTTAAAATTTTATAGGTTCGTATAGTATGCCAGGCGGCTGGTAAGTTTGGTTGTAAAAAAAGTTGGCGAACATTTGATGGTTTTAAACGCTTCATTTTGATGTCATTGGAGAAATTTAAGTCCCCCCTCCCCTCGGGGTAGGCCCCGAGGTCGGCGCTAACCATCGTGGTGCAGAAAAGTTACAAAAATTAGCTTTCATCGCTAATAACTCATTTTCTGTTTGTTGAACGTCAAAAATATTTCTATACAAAATTGAAGCTTATAAAATTCCTTACAAAAACGGTCCAATATCCTTGGGAGCAGTAGCCGCGCGAAGTTGAAGCGCAGAAGATATCGGTTTTCACTTACCAAATTCCACTGTTTACTCGTTGCGGTGACTAATCACCTGTAAAAAAGGTAAATCAATAAGTTTCATTATTTATAATAATGAATTGTTTCTTAAGCGGTAATTTCGCGCCTCATTTCAAATTTTCAGTTAGTTAGTTGAGTGGGGCATATACATCCAATCAAACGTCCGTTTGAAAACCGATATGTTCTACGCTCCACTAATTTCGCTTGGCTACTGATCCCAAAGTATAGATAAAAATGATGTATAGAGCCTTTTTTGTAGAGAATTTTATTAGCTTTAATTTTATAAAGTACTGTTTTTTCCGTAAGACGAAGAGAAAACGAGGTATTGGCGAGAAACCGATTTATTGTACCTTTTCTGCATCACGGTGGGTAGCGCCGACCTCGGGGGACAAAAAAAACTTGAGATTTTGCACTCAAATGAAGTTTGTAAAACCATTACATCTTCGCCGATATTGTTTTATACTCTTGGCCGATTTTTTCACCCTACCGTCTGATGGCTTATACAGACTAGCTACAAATTGTTTGGCGTTTCACCCTGCTAATTTTTCTGTGAAGCCTTCTATGGTTTTTTGTAAATCAGATGCCCTTTTATTTAATAAACGGGGAACGAAAAAACATTTCTGTTTAAGCTAAAATTTTCATAACTAACGGTATAGGTGCGGCAATATTTAGGGAGTTTATTTTTGGATTTGGCGACTTTCATAAAGGTTACTGTTTTTGTATATTTTTGTACGACACAAAACTTCAAAAACAGTAAAGCTCCCAAAGTCAGCCCCTCTTCTCGTCCCATATGAGACACCTCTGTTCAAATTATTTAAACAATAATACTTAGCTAAAAGTAAATAATAAGCACATATAAAATTTAAAAATTTTAGTGCAACTACTGCGAAAGTAGTCGCCAAAAAAGTGGTTCTGGTCCATCTTCAGGGGCTGCAACTCTGTAAGGAACGGTTTCCGGACCCACGATTATGTAGACGCCCAATATTCATATTTCCTGCAAATTGCTTACAAAACCCTTCGCTAGGCGCCGCTTGGTAAAGAATATAATGTTAATATAAGTCAATCTAATTTAACCCTGTGATCTTATGGTTCCGCTTGGCCCTGAACCGTTGATACCAAAAAGCCAGAGCCGGATCTGCGAACAAGCAATTGCTCAAGGCCGCGAAACAAACTGGGGCGCTAAATCGTAAAAATTATGATTTTATACATGTGTATTTTTATTATCTATAAGTAAATTCGAACTGCACGAAATATATAACTCGGTTAGATTTATCTTTGTTTATGCAAATTCACATTTACTAAATTTTAGGATATGTTTGTATTCCCGAAGTGGGTGTCCAGGTACTAACCGTTATACCTTAAAATCGTAATGACAACCACTAGATAACATCAAAAACTATTAATTTCTGAACTTCCATCTTTTGTGTGCCATTGAAATTTGACTATGAGTAATAAATATATTTAAACAATATTAATCTCATTTTGAAAAAATTTTTGAATTTTGCCTTTATAGTAGAAGAAATAAAATAATAAGTATATTATTCATTAGGGAATAGTGATTTTGGCCACTGGCCGAATACCGAATATTCGGTCACTCTCTCGCGGTCTAATACCGAATATTTGGCAAAATATTCGGCTTAACTACCGAATAGTAACTAACTCGAGCCAACTATTAGATCATGTGCCGAATACTGAGTGGTAATAAATGTGTAGGTTAATTGCTTCACTAAAAAATTGCAATTTAGTATCGGTTTCATTTAGTACAAAAAATGACGAATATTCGGCCGACTCGAAAAACTATTCGGTGAACTCCAAAAAATGGTGCATCCCTGTTGTTTATATTACTTTAAATATATTTCTTCTATATAAATCTTTCCTAGTGACATTTATAATGTTTACGTAATTTTTTTATATTTGCGGTAAGCGGGGCGCACAAATATAAATTGGCTAGGAGCGTCAATCACACAAATCTGGCTCTGAAAAATCCTTTTGAAAATAGAAAATGTTTTCAAAAAATTTTAGACCTAAATAATTACTCCAAAGTTTCGGTAAATTATACTGAAATACGATAACACCGTTAAGGTATTATATATAAATACCCACCAGGAGCATTTGTTTGTTGTATTTTACGGTCTCGTAAATCCAAGCAATAAGAAAAGTTTCCCTAAGTCAACAAACTAATTACTATAATAATATTAATTTTCGTATCTGTATTCTTCTACGTTTGATTGCCACATTTCAATTACTGTCTTCCCACCATGAAGCTTCAACATGTGTTATAAAGACTGCCTTGAAAACCGAAAGAATTCAAAAAACGTTAATACGTAATAGAACCATGGGAAATATTACATGCCACCCACAGAGCGCGGTCGAGAGCCACTCGTGAACTTTTCTTAAAATCCGATTTTCTCTACACAAAGTCACAAACCCAAGCCCAAAATTTCTACCTCGCACCCAGCGTCACTTTAGTAAAAACAAAGACACAAAAGCATTTTGCAAAAACGTCAGAGTGGAGCTATTTTAATAATAACAATGGCATTGGCAATGCAACAACTCGATCCTACGAAAGAATCAGGAATTCATGGAATGTCATCAAAAATGTTCAAAACATTAAACAATCTGTAGCTTCTGGAAGTTGTTAAAAAATATGATACTAAATTTAGACGCATTGTTATCTAACATAAGGCTTATTTTAGCTCGTTATGTGTGGTATGCCATGAACAGATGTGCTGGTGTGAACTGGGCATTCCATCCCGTGGTATGCGGACTTACTGGTACTCCTCAAAGATATCAAGATAGAAATTATACGACTTACAGACACTTATTATATTTTCAGGCCATCTAAAGGCATAAAAACATTTCGTAAGTCACTAAAGTGTAATACTTAACTCTATTTCCCCCACTTTCTCTTTTTAGTTTAATGGCAAGGTTTTGTTTGGTTTTTTTTATTATTTCTAGAATGTAACAATATGTGAATTTACAAAAAAATAATTTTTATAATCTTTGGAGCAAAGAAACCCATAAGTTCGCTTACATTAAATTTTCCTGTTTGATTACTATTAATAATAACAAAACCGCATAAAAAAATAATGAGATCATTTTACGTTATTTCCAGTTAATTCGTTTCCCATGTCAGCAATGATGCAAATCTTCATACACTTTAATTAAAAACCATCGCTGATCAAATTTCATAATAAATTATGAGATCACTGTTGTTACAATTAATGTACACATTCTTGAGCCAATCTTAAAATAAAAAATTACATAATTTTTACTTTTAATCAAGACTAAGGCTTTTCTGTTTTCTGAAATAAATCTTACATCAGTTTCTTGTTTTTCTCTTACAAAATGCATCTTTTGCGCTAATATTTCCAGAAAATTGCAAAATGCTGCTTTTTATTATTTCCGTTCCAAGTTTTGTTGCTACAGTTCAGTTCAATTTGCAATGTTAATCAAGCTGTTCGCATGCAAATTTTTTTAAAGCGTAATAAATCTAACGGGGCGTTAAACCAAAGTCGTATATTCGAACCGAGAAAAAAATAAATTGAAAAGGCGCCACGTATTTCGTTCCAAACGTCCTTGCCGTATTTTATTTTAACATAAAGGCTAAAATTTTACACGCCTCGGCTAGAATCAAATCAAGATTACAAGAATTTGTTCAAGATTTTCTAAACGTGAACCTAAGACATCTTGCGTTGATCTTCGTGAAGGATACGGTGGGTAAAAGGACGTGTTGTGAAATAAATCCGGTCCAGGTGAAGAACTCTGCGGTACGCTATAAAAACAAAAAACGTCCAAGTGGTCAAAACGCGGCTTATGCTAAAGTAGACTTTATTTCCACTTGATTTAACATCGTTTTAGCCGAGATTAGTAAAAAACTAATTACATATACCTGTTAGTCTACCTGGTGGATTCTTATGAATGAAGCTGCCTTACTATTTTCCTCAGTTAAAGGTGAACGCATAACAATGGAACAACGTAAACACTGAAGTCTAAAGAATTTCCGAAATATTCTGAATTTGTAACTTAAAAATTCAACTTTTACAACAGAAAAAAATTCTTAAAGAAAAGTGCGGTAATTTTTTTAAATACGTGAAAATTAAATACATTTTTGGCTCATATAAAAAACAAATTTAAATATAGAATGGAATTACCATTCTACATGCAACAACTCATTAAATCTTCATTTTTGCGCTTTACAAATTTCGAAATGGCCAAAGCAGAAGACGAAGAATCCCCAAAAAAGTGCGTGTTCTGGCAACCATGGCTGGATAAAGGTAAAATTTTCCTCTTTGATATTTCGCTCGTAAGTTGCATTAAACAGTACAGTTTTATTTACAAACTATTAAGCATTTACTCGTAGGTTTGTAGTCAAATTAGTTTGATAGACCTATGCGCATAGTTTATGTTTAGGGCCCGAGAAGGCGGAGTGCGACCGGATGTAGTCCATCTTCTTATAATTAGCGGTGCTCATGCTGACCTTGGAGGGTCGAATCGCCCTCATATCTCGAAATTGGTCTTGATTTGACTTACAAATTTTTTCCAACAGACTTGTTTTAAACTAATTAGTGCAGTCTGATACTGTGAAGCATTTTAAAGCATTATGGTATCAAAAAATGTAATAATTTTGGTCTTATGAAAACAATGTTGGTAACAATAAATTTGCTTGAAATTTAACACCCTGTATGTCATTGGTTTTAATTTATAAACGCGATGTTTTCAAAAAAACAGCGATATAATGAACTTTTCGCTTAAGAATCAAGGTCAAATACTGTTTTAAGGTTAAGCTGATTTTTTCTCTTTTTTCCAGAAGATTTGGCAAAACAAGGTGCAACAAAACAATTACCAACAACAAAATGGAAAAGAGATCGACGTACACGTCCCGAATATTCCCGAAAGTCTGATCCAAAAATTCCTGAAGTTTTTAATCAGGAACCATCAAACATTGAAGTACAAACCTACAATTCTCCAAACAACCAGCAGTTTGAAAACGGTGGTTCTAATGGGATCAATAACCCAAATAGTCCTGGTGCTACTGCTGATACCCCTTTGGACATGAGCGTCCGTCAAAGAGGGCAACCACCTTCCTATTCCCAAACTATCAATAATCCAGGATATCGATCGAGTTATAGACCTTCTGTTATTACGCAGACGCCTCATCGTGATGATGTTCCCTCAGGTTTGTGCTTATTTTGAGTTTTCTGTAAGGATAATTGAGCTGATTTGAATTTTTCTCTTCAGGTATTTCGATGTGTGATCCAATAATCGACGAACACTTCCGCCGTTCTTTAGGAAAAGATTACATTAAAATATTTTCCAATAATAACATACCACCAAAGGAGCCGAATCCTATAGTAAAACCAACCCCTAAAGTCAATGGTAACGTCATGGAGTTAATGGATAATGCAGGTCTATCCGTTGACGATCACTTTGCGAAAGCTCTTGGTGATACGTGGCTGAAACTGAATAAAAAGGAAAATGAAATTGAAAATCAATCGACTGATAAAGAAGCGGTCATGTCTGTCTGACCGACTAACTATATTTTATCTTCCTCAATTATTAACAAATTAGTTGTAGTTACTGTTAGATTGTATGGGTGTTTGTGTGTGTGAAGGAGTGAATGTCGCTGATGAAATACAATTTTTTTTTTGTATATATTTTTTATTAGCCTTACATGACATTTTTTTTTAAATTTGATTTAATCCAGTAGTTTTCTTTTCCTCTGTTACGGAAATGAATAGGGTGGGGCGATGTCTGCGTTGATCCGTGTGTCAGTTGTAGCAATTGCCACACGGATCAACACAGACAACAGACTGAGGTATTTACCAGAAGTTGAAATTTTTTTGTTTTAGTTTTTATAAATAGAGTTTCACTTGAAGGCTGGATATGTTTTGCAATAAAATAATTAGATAGAATTATTTTTGACAAAAACGTTAATTCCACTAAGTTGTAAATATTTTGTATAAATTCTTTCCAAGGCGCTTTTTGTAAATAAATGTGACTTATTTGTGCATGATCTGGATTATTCGTTTAGCGTTATTCTATTTATGAATATTAACAGCAAATGTTTCAAACAAAGCGATTTTTGATCCTAGAATGTACTTGGTGTCTATAATCGTACAATATTGTTACTAGTTTTTTAATGTTACTATTACTTACTTTACTTTTATGTTCCAATTGGAATTCGATGTTAAATTTATTTAAATAAATGTTTTCGTGGACTTGAAGTTTTTGTAGGCTTTAAGAACTGATTTCATATGGTGCTAGAATTCGTATAAAATCTTTCCACCATAAGAAAACAGCCCCCATTGCCAAACACTGTACACATGCACTTAACACCACCTTTATGTCTTTCTATCTTCAAACCAATGAAAATACTGGGTGACACAATCAAGCTAGTTACTTAAGTACAAATCACTGTTACACTTCCTTCCTAAACACAAAATAGATATTTTCTTACAACATGACTCTGAATTCAAAACCTTTAAAGTTTTGATACCGTTTTTTGCGTTTAAGTCTGTTGATAAATTAACAGCAATATAACAAGCGTGCTCTAAACTTATTTCTTTACTTCTTTGATTTTAGTGGTTGTTTTGCAACTTTTTTCGTATATTGAATTACCCCTAGATATCAAATTTGCGGTGATACAGCTTCTGGTTTTACAGAGCCGCTGAATAAAAAATTGAAAGCAAGGTGAAACAAACTGCTTTGTTCAAACTGTGCACTATGTAGTTGTCCAATTTAGTTCAGAAATTTTTCAGTACTTAAACGTTCCACTTTAGAAGTACCTGCATGGTTATTTAATATCTTGGTAACATATCAAATTTTATAGTAACAAAAAATAAGCTTGTAAAAATAGAACTTGAAGTTTTAAAGCATAAATGTGCGGATTTACAATTTAATTTTTTTTGATTTTTGTGTGAAAACATTTAGTGTATCTGTTTAAATTAATGGATGCTAAATGAGGGACCGAATAATGGAAAAAAGCTTTAGGCTGTAACACTTTTTTATTAAATGGGAAGATTAAATTCTCATTATAACTCATATTCGTATACCTACCATGGATCTAAAGGGTGCCAAGAGTGTAGCAATGTGGAAGGGCTGACACCTAGCCAGGAAGTTGGGCTGAGAGAGCATGTACTCCCCCCTCCCCGCCAGTTAAATTTTAAGAAATACCTAAATTAATTTAGATTTTACTCAAATCGCACAAAAACTATTTTGTTCTTAACAATTTGTCGCGGGAATACGACAGTCAATATATAGGGCGTCCCAAAATTGCCGTAAAAACAATATATTATAATGAAGGTAGAATTAAAACTGTTTTACATCTAAGGTTTACATCCCGAACTTTAAGATTGACGCGCGGAATCTGTGCATATTTGTTGTTGGGGTGCTTTTAGGCGAATTAAATTTATTATTTGTGATATGCAAATTATTAAATGTAAACGGAAGTGTCAATTATTGTGTGACCACGGCCCGACATATTAAAGACCACATGTTCTGGATTGGTCTATAGGAGGATTTTTCAGCTATCAATTCGGCCGCTAGATGTCAGCAGGGTCAAATGCGGTGTTAATTATTAGATAATTTTTACCCAAACGTGACTGAAATATGTCATAAGTAATATGAAATAACAATTCCCCGTTTATTAAAGAAATAGGCATGAATTTTTAGTTTTCAAAAATTCATAAAAGTCGGCACAGGCAAACTAGCGAACTGGGAGACGAACTGAATTACAGCACATCCCCAGCTCTATTATCCAATAGATTGGTTTTCGAGCAACGCTTTTATGAAAAAGTCAAAATTTTGAAGTTTTTTTCATTTCACAGCTTTAGTAGTTTCAAAACTTCTCGAAGCTAGTAACATTGTGCACATTTAGGGCATTTCCAATATTAAATTTTATCCCGATCTGATAACTCGTTTTTGAGTAAATATGCCTTTAAACCCAAATTTTTAAAAATTCATAGAGTGCGTTACATAAAAATTAACGAACTTAACACGAATCAAATTGTAGCCCATTCTCAGCTCTATTAGTTTACAAAATTTTAAAAAAAATCGTTTTGTCAGTTTTCGAGTAATTTTTTTTAATTTTCAATATTTTCAAAATAATTTTCACGTCATAGTTGTTAGCTTTACGAATTTTTTTGTGTACAGTAACATTGTGTTTCTATATGGCTATTACGATAGAAAAATTAAACCCGATCTGTCAAGTTGTTTAAGAGTAATAAGACGCTAAAGTCAAAATTTTCAACAAAGAAAGTCGTAGGGGCCGCCATTGTAAAGCTAGAAAGTGCGGGAAAAAAGTAATGGATGTACACCAAAGTCTTCTATAAGATTATGCCCACATACAAAATTATGTGTGTATCCTCAAGACTCACTAGCTACGTTCCCGCTGAGAGGGGTGGGCCTCCAAAAGTTCCAACAGTTCTTTGAAAAAAAATACTTAGATAAAAGCCCAGCAACGCAATTTTGCAATTTTATTTCCTATACTTTCAGTATCGGGAAGCATCGATTCCGTGAAAATTCTCAAAATAAAGATTTTAACTAAAATACATTTTTGTATTTCCAGAAACCCAAAAAAGGTGGTTTTATAAGAAATGTCTGACTGTAGGTGGGTGGGTGGGTACGTCCCATAACTTAGGAACGGATGGTCCGATTTCGATGAGATTTGGAATGTAGAGGTACGGTACGGGGGGGGGGTTATAAAAACCTCAGAATTTGAATGTCTACTACTGGTACGGCCGCTACGATTTATTGACAATTTTGACTTTAACACCGTTTTACTCAAAAACAAGTCGGCAGATCAGTATGAAATTTAGTACTATAGCAGCCCCAGGACACAATAACACTATGTAAAATAATTTTTGTGTAAATGAAAACTAAATTTTTCAACATTTTGGCGAAAAAAATATTGCTCAAAAATTGGCCAATGACATCTCAATTTTTTTTGTACCTTTATAAAAACAGGGATACGCTACAATTTAGTTCGTGTCTCAGTCCACTAATTTCTCTGTGACGCTTTCTATGAATTTTTGAAAATTGATCATTTATGCCCCTTTATTTAATAATCGGGAGGTGATACAATATTTGTATAAGCTAAATTGCTCATGCGTCATAGTAGAATGAGTAAGAATCACAACTTAATTTTTAGGTGCATCCGAAACTCAGGGGATTTAATCCTCCCTCTCCCATCATGTCGGCAGACTTATTTGTCCTTCCGTTTCTGGTTGTCTTTAATATCTAAGGAATCTTTTTGTTTATTATTATTTATTTTTCAAAAAAAGGAATTACGGTTTCTAAAGCTGCGTTCGGAGCGTTTTGTGTACTCTTTTTCCTTTCCTATACTTTCAGTATCGGAAAGTAGTCGAGATTATGACGGAAATACATGTTTTGGGCCCGCAGAAACCCAAAAAGTGTTTTCTAAAAAATTTCTGTTTATAGGAGGGTGGGTGGGTACGTGTGTGGAGCATCATAATTCCCGAACGGATGGTCCGATTTTGATGCGCTTCGGAATGTTTTTTAAATTGCTTTTTAAAATAAATCTGAAACCGGAAGCAAAACTCAGACATATGTTTCGGAAACAGAATGTTTTTATTCTGAATAGGGCGAAACCAGCGATTTTTTGATAACTTCTACATTGATAACTAAAACATTTTTTCAAAATTTTAGAAATGTTCAAAAAAAATGTTACTCAAAGAGTGGCCACTGGATTTTGTTGAAATTTAGACTAATAAAGCTGGAGATAAGCTATAATTTGGTTCGTGTCTTGGCTTGCTAATTTTACTGGGACGCCTTCTAAGAATTTTTGAAAACATTGGCTTTAATGTCTATTTACTCAAGAATGACTTGTCAGATTGTGATGAAATTTGATATCAAAAATGCCCTAGTGGTACGCAATGTTACATGCTACAAGAACTTTTGGAACTACAATTGTGAAGTGAAAAACATCAAACTTTCATATTTTCAAAAAAATATTGCTCTGAAACTGACCAAACCATTATTTGTAAATTTTGTGGGCTTATAGAACTGGAGATCAGCTACAATGTGGTTCCTTCCAGTCCGGTAATTTGTTTGTGACGCTCACTATGAATTTTTTTTAATTGAAGGTTTATGTACGACCCCTTATTTAATAATGAGAGACAAATTTCTGGTTAGGCTGAACTGCTCATGATTAGTAGTAAAATAAGATTCACAACGTAACTTTTCGATGCGGCTATATTTAGAAACGTTAAATGTTTGGAGGACGAATTGTCCTTTCATTTTTAGTTTTCATTAATACCAAGAAACCCATTTTCCAAAAAATAAAAACCATTTTCCCATAAAAACACAACATTGACGGCAACCGGTCGAATGCTCATCAGTCAGGTGGTAGTTATAGCTTAGCTCGTTTTGACTGCACGTCATATTATGTTTCGATCAATGCGCTTTTATTTTTTTGCTACAAATGTGGGTCTTTAATGTGTGGATAAAACTTTTGGACATAGGAAAATTAAAAGTCCAGGCGAAGTGTTTCGCTCATTTTTGTTATTATTTTGTGATAATTGTCTTTGTAAATATATAGTATTTTTTTTCATTAAGGCGCGTTTTTTATGTACAGCCATAAGCGCTCAAAATCCTAGTACGGCACTGAAAAAAGCTGCAGTTTTCATATTAACATTGTTTTTTTTTAAGTAAAGCAAGTCATTTTCGACATAAGGTAGAAAAATTGAAACAAAGCTTTAAAAAAATTTAAAAGTTTACCTATTATTCAGTACAGTTACCACTTTACCAGCAGCGTACTTCTTTCTATTGGGGGTCCGAAAAACAGTCTTGGGGGCTTTCCATTTTTACACACAAAATATTAAATTAAATATGCATTTTAAAAACCTTTTCTTCTGGCTTTAGCAACAGATGCAATTCCAATTTAATTTTTTACCCAACAAAGACTTCTGCACTACACAAAATAATTTTTAACCCCACAGGATAAACAATTTGTTTGCGAAAGCAATTTGCATTTAATTTAAAACAGTACTGAATATGAGGCATGATCTGATTTGATTAATCACAGAAAACGTGAACAGTTTAAATATTTTCTTGCGCATTTAAACAACCGCTGTCTTATCAGGCGCAATTATTTTTGTTGTAATTAGCATTGAATCTTGTAATATCAAATTTAAATATCTATTTTAAATTTTTCTTTCACTATTCGCAATTTCAACTTTCAACGAACTACTATGAAGTCACAAAGAAAAATTCCGTAATAACTTTGCACATCTCCACTTATTCAGATTTCCACTTTCAGGGTTTTTCTCTATTGCTCCCGCACTTGAACAACAATAGAAATTAACTTTTTTACTTTTGTTTAGTTTAAACTGGCCACAGGCACAACAAAAACACCGGATCAATAGCGTGTAAACAGAAACACGCGATTTATGATTGATTATTTCTTAATAAGAATGACTCACGATCTGGGACTGATTTCACCGCTAACAGCGATGTCCGTTGCATCAAAGAGGGGGTACAACCCTCCATTCAAGTAACTTCCGTCAACCCTCATACTTAGGATATTTACAAATGCAAGCATTGACATGAGTTACCATTTTGCAATATTTAGAAGGGGAATTTATTGTGTTTTTTAGCAGGGGTAGGTACGTATAGAAGTAAGTTTTGGTATAAGGGTTACCAATAAGCTTGATTATTTTCAAATAATTTTACTTTTCTTTTTATTAAAATAATTAAATAACTCTATCGGTATTATTTTAATTTAAAAAAATATCTACATTAGTAATTTTATTGGGGCATGTACTAACGAAAAAAATTAAAAATAAAATAAACAGCAACCGTTACATGAGGGTACTAGGAAAAAACGTTTTTTTAACAAGCACACTCATTGTAAAACCAGAACCAGACACGTAGTTAGGGGTTGTTTTTGATGTGTTAGTGGTATTTAGAGTTATCCTGTTTTCTCTATTGTTAACCCTCGTTACTTCACTCTTTATAAAACTCGAGCAAGTTCTGACATCCTGTAGTGTATAACGCATTACGTGACTAAAATCTGTTAAACCTCAGAGATTTGAATTTCTGCTGCATAATAAAACTAAAAGCTCCCTTTCTTAGTAATTGGAAGATTTGTGAAGGGGAGGTTAAGTTTAAGTATTGATTAGAATGTAATTTCGTTAATGTTCCTCGAGAAAAGACATAAATTGGAACAGTATTTTTTATAAAGCTTGCTAAACTAGGAACCTTATATTGTGTAATGTGTTGCATATAAAGCAGGCAGAAATGAATGCAACTAATTTATACATATTATAATAGAACTAACTGTCGATGAGACTTTGTATTCATTTTTCATGTGTTATAGGCCTGAATCTAACATATTTTAAAATAAAATAAGTGGCTAGTCAGCTTGGTATGAGACCCTTTTTTGTGTTTTAGTGGCAGCGATTTTTAACAAAATAAAAGTATAGAATCACATGATTTTTTTAAATTGAATGCATCTTACCTATTATTAGGTCTGCCGTATAACGTATTTATGAATTAAATATATTTCAGATATTTTTAATTATTGTAAAATACCTTTGAAATATTTCTTATGCATCTATCGAGAAATATCTCAAACATATTGTTACGAAATTAAAAATATCTTAGATTTTATATTTAAGATATTTTTTATTTTATCAAAATATCTTTAAGCTATTTCTTACTTTTTGTGCATCTATTCAGAAATATCTCAAACATATTGTTAAATAATTAAAAATATCTTAGATATTTTAAAATAAATTTAATTTTTCAATATCTTAGATATTTTAAATTATTTAATTTTAGAACATTATAGATATTTAAAAATAAGGGAATTGTTCAATATCTAAGATATTTAGATAATACCACCATCTATAAGGTTTGCACTACAGCTAAGTCAAACTAGATCTGGCAAGGTTGCCTCGTCATACATATATAAGCTCATTAAGATTTAAATACAAAATTCATTTATATTTTTCCTACATCATCAACGGCAAACATATTCATTCATATGCACGGCGTCAACTGCCTTTTGTGTGCGGATGTTATTTTAAAACGTATCGGAGGCACAAATCTTTTAATAGGTGTTCATTTCCAAATATCTTAAACATTAAAAAATTCCTTTATTTTAAAATATCTACGATATAAAAAATAGAATTTATTTTTAAAAATCTAGCATAATGAGAAATTACATTTATCTTATAATAACGAAGATATTTTTAATTTAAATTAAAATTATATGAAAATCTGAGATATTTTTAAATATTAAATTATTTGAAATATCTAAGATAATTTTAATCAAATAAAACATCTTATATTTAAAATTACCTAGAAATATTTTTAATTATTTTAAAATTCACGGAGAATCTTTTGATGAAAATATTAATTTTCAAGATGTTTTTACTGCACTTTAGGAACATAAAGTAATTATAAATATCTGAGATATGTTTATTGATTTCGAACTACCCCTAACTAAGTTTATTAATAACAAATAAGTTTCCAAACTATTTTTAATTAATTTAAATACAAAGAACTTGGAAAAATTTTTATATGAATTGCAGCACGGGCTTTTCGTGCGTGTGTACAGAGGTCGGTAGTGATTGTTGATACCTGCTTGGCAAGTTTTTTTACACCTGTATACCGATTTGCTGCTTTGTAACGTTCCTCGCTACGCATGTAAGACACTTTTTTTAAAAATCTCCATTTTAAGAGTTTGTCTTTCTGGTGTATTACTGCTATCTCTGTTGGTTTCGACTATGGTTAGGATTATGGCCGGCTGAAGAGTTCTAATAAAAACGAAACGTGTCGCGCTAAGATAAGCCAACCGGCAAATTATCTCCTACAACAAGCTTAAAGATTCGGTTCTAGAGTATGTTATACGTTAATCCTTAAACTTTGAACTTTAAGTTCCTAACCCCTTTAATAAAATAAATCAATTTTTTTCTGTATTTAGGTTAAATTACTTAATTTTTTCGTCAAAATCTTAAACTTAAATTTCTTGGACATATAACGTTTTGTTTTAGTATGTTGCGCCTATGACGAAGAAGTAATAAAACTGCAACGTTCGCATGCTAAAGTCAGAGTGCAAGTGCAAAGTGTTACGGACGTGACATGCAAAGTTGGTTTCATACGTGCTAATACTCGTAAGAATTGTAATTATACGAATTACGCGCTTATACCAATATTGACACACGAAAACTAAAAACAGGAAAAACAATAATGAAAAAAATTCAAGAAACTGCAGAATGATTAACAAAGGTTTTATTTAAATATTTGAATATATTTAAATTGCAGTCCTCTATTGTGCTAACAAGCTTGTAATATTTACATATCTAACATTAGTACATCTCACCAGTTTTTAAGCATTGTACTTTTAATGATTAACAAAGAGCAGGTCATTAATGCGGAACAACATTTAAAGTAATTAAAAACAAGAATTGTTAATTATAGCTTAATTAAGAAAACAATGAACTGATTGTAATAGTTCAAGTTTTGGTCCATTGTACAGGGTGCTTATTTTATCGTGTAACCCCTTGCTTTACTATTAATTACAATATAATTTTATAAATAAGAGCAACAGTTTGCTATGGATAAAACAAGCACTCCAGTTTGACATTTTATTATTAAAAACATGTACAGTGTACTATACCCGCAGCATACAGTTCTCGTTTGTAAAGTTATATTTTAAGAGACTAGTAAACCCTGTGACCTGCAACGTGTGTTGCCTACCCTGCACAGTCAAGGGGTTATACGATCAAATGGGCACCCTACATTTGTGAAAATCAAAATCTAAAAAATTGCCAACGTATATTGTGACAAATCACAAAATACGCAATATTACAAACCAGTCGGCAACATCATACTGGGTGTTAAAAAATTGGGAGTATTGAAATTGCTTTACCTAATTTCCAGATTTTTCAATAGACGATTTTGATTTATTACAAATAAAACCTGCAGTTTTTTTTAGAGGAATCACACAACTAAATTGTAGCAGGTTGTAGTAAATTACTGTTCGTGGAAAATGACTGTAAAGTGAAATTAAGTTTACATTTTTAATAACGCGTTTTTATTATTAATCGTATGCTTCCTTTATTTTCCAGTTGTTTATCAACAAACTTTTTGTATCGTCAGCAAAAGCCTTCAATCAGTTATTGAATAGTCATGCAAATAAATACAAATACCTCAGGTAGCACAAACCTTGAAAATGTATAATTTCTGGATCCACGTTTTTACTGGCCAAGGCTTCCTTTTCTATTCCCTCAATAGTTTTCTCTTTTCAAAAATATTATTGCTTATTGCATACGTAAAATCCCACATGTCATCACGTTCTTAATTAGTTATGCAATTTTATAGCAAGCATCTGTTAATTAATTATAAATGAATACACAAAAAAAGTTAAAACACCGAAAATGAATTAAAGATTATGAAGAAAACCATATTGGAAACGAGAAATTTTGTTTAGAGTCGTTTGCTCATAATTAGCTCAAAATCTAATTGAAATAAATTAGTTTAGTATTGTTCTCACCTTTTTACACAAATAACAAAAAATCAGATACAGAGTGAGTCAACAAGGCCGCAGTAGTCGATATTTTTTTTTTACTATTTAAAGTACAAAAAAAATTTTTAAATAGAAGTTGTAAGGGAACCATGAAATTATTTTGAATTATACAGGGGATTCCATATTATGCTTTTTTAAATAGAACACCCCGCGTTCTATAATTTTGCATATCTTATTCGATTTCTAATTACCTTTCTGAATATGTTTAGGTATTGAAGTTTGGTTGCGGTGTTGCCAATTCCTTCAACTATTTTCGAAAACAATTGACATTTGTAGACCCTCTGTAATAAAATCTACACGGGTCTATTTTCACAGACTATACAAATATTTTTTGTCAAATGTTAATCAAGACCAAGTACCAGTTGAATTTGGTTCTACAGCGTGAATATTGCAGTGGTGCAAAAATGTCTAACTTCGATGGGTTATAAGTTGATATTTTGATATAGAACACCCTGTATATTTTTACACAGTTGGGTGAAGCTTTTTGCATAAATTTCATGCACCAATGGTTTTTGTTAAAAACAACGGTTTTCGAAAAAAATTATATTCTAAGCAATAAATTTAGGTAGTTTTTAGAAATTCAGAAATGTTGTTGGAGTTGGCACATGTTTTTTGTTGGAAAATATGTGATTGGGTCATCATGTTTTGATGGAAAAGTAAATGGACTTACTTATCTAGATTTTCGGTTTTAGACGTAGAAAAACATCTTAAACTCAACAGATTGGTAATTGCAGTCGGATGAAAACGCAAGAAAACGAGATTGGTTCGCTAAAAAAGGAGGGGGGCAGGGATGGGGTGTTTTACTTCAGTATTAACGTGCTCGAAAAAGAATCCTAGATTCGTATATTACGCGTGTCGAATAGCTCATCTACGCAAGCGCGATGTTCCTACCACTCCCAGGTACTCCCCCATCGTACGAATTTCGGCTTCAAACTCAGTATGAAGGTGTTAAATGACAACTTTCCATTGAGAAAATACCTCTGGGAGGTTTTCTTTTGGTAGTTTGCCTGGACAGTTTAATCGCCAAAAAAACAAACATCACCAAATCATGAAATCGATTTAAGATTTTAACGAATAAATATTGTTTGCAATTAGAAACTACAAAATTCAAAAAAAAATTAAAACATTAAAAATATTTCAGATTTATAACATTTTCCGATTACTAAACAATTCAAAAGTTTCGCAAATATTTTCAAAACTTCTTAAAATGTTTAACACAAATTTTCGTTTCGTAATTTGTAAGTTTTCAAAATTAACAAATATTTTCAAAATTTTAGAAGTTTTAATAAACCTTCAATTTTTTAATATTTACAAAAATTCTGAAGAAGGGGGCATATAGGTGGTATAGGTTACAATAAAAACAACTTTCCAATGAGGAAACATATCTGGGAGGTTTTTGATCGTTTACCTAACCAGTTTAATCGCCAAAAAAATTGAATATCACCAAATTATGAAATCGATTTTAGATATCAAAGAATAAATATTGTTTGCAATTAGAAACTACAAACATTTAAAAAAATTTAAATAACATTAATAATTTTCATGGCATTGTAAAAATTATAAGAAATTTCTAAAAAGTTTCATAATTTTCGAAATATTTTCAAAATTTAAAAAAATGCGAGGAAGCTCCCGGTTGCTCGACAACTTTTTAAAGAAAACAGTCATACAGGTTTGATGGAAAATGTATGCAACCATATGCGGACTATAGTTGCAACACGAGGCGGCACTAGTTCTTTAAGTGGATTGGATTCGTTTGCCGCCTAGGTCTTCAGACCTAATAACAGAATTAGATTTCTTTATGTGGGATTATCTGAAAGAAACTCGCTCAACTACACATAAAAATGTGAAGGAGAGAATTAGAACTGCCTTACAAGAAACGTTAGCCAGTCTTATCTGAGAGTCTAAGATTGTATGTGCAAAAAAATTGGTCTATGGAAATGCGGTTAGTGCGGTCTGCTAATTAAACTTCGAAACAAATTTAATAACTTAGCAACGACAGACGCAAGGAAATTTTAAAACCAAAGGATGATAAAAAAGCAATTAAAGAACGAATGAAAATAAGCATACAGCGTGTTCTATTAAATCAAACATAAGTTTGCTATGCCACCCTTAAATGGAATTCTCTGTATAATGGAAAATAATATTAAGAATCTGGTACTCCTGGTACCCTACAATTTTTATTTAAAGACATTTTTAGTATTTTGCTTACTAATTGCGTGTCTCACACGTTCTGGGACACCCATAGATGATATACTTTATTACTCAAACGCCGTTGATTAAAAAAAATATAGTGCGCCACTGTTAAAACCATGAATTGTATCTATGCAAAGAATTTATTAGATTTTCTTTATTGCCTAATATAATTTACATAAACAATTTGTAAACATTGGTTATAAGTTCACAATGTTTACTTTTATTTTGGCTGAATAATTTTGTTACTGCTCGGTTTCTTTTATTCATATTCAGACGCTGTCAACTTGTTTTTGTAAAAGTAACAATTTTCTATAAATGGGCATTGGTTTTTTTATTACATGCGGCTTGCACAACAAACACAGGTGTATTGAACCTTGAGAGTATTTAGATTTGTCTATTAAAGATGCAGATCTGGTGCAGCCTATAAAATTTTCATACGTAAACAATTTGTTGATTATTATTTCTAACATTTTTTGAATTGTTTAATGTGTTAATTTTATATTTTGGTTGGACAAGTGGCCTATTTACCCCTCAACTGTCTATATAATGTAAATATATAGAACATGCATATGCAAGTAGTTGATTATTTTTTAACGGTACTTGCATAGTATCTCAAATGAATATTTATATTATACAGGCATTTAAATCAATTTCGGAGTTATTTAGGTTAAAAATTTACCAATTAGTTCTTTTAACACTATTGACAATTCTGCCCTATAAAGCTAATTTCATAAGTAATTTTAAAGAAAAACGCATCAAAACAAAAATGTTCAAAGATTATTAGACCGCGTGACAGTTTGCCAGCGCATTTTAAAGTTTTTTTCAACAGAATGTGTTTTCGATGAGGTTAAAAATGTAGGAACCCCCTAAATATTGTTGCACCTATAAACTCAGCGTGTGTTTTTATGATACTGTTAATGATAAGGAATTTATTTGCACCGCAAACTATATTGTGTGCAGTGGCGGAACAAAAAGTGACACCTGAGCCACCTTAGATCAAAAGTATTATAATTATTTTTATCTACGGCTGCTTGGATATGGACTTATTATATCATTCGTTTGGGTTAGGTACTGAAGTTCATTATCGCACTAGTTTAAAATAAGTTAAGTAATGAATTCATTACTCAACTCATTTTATTTACACAAACAAAGCTAAAGCTTTGTTTATAAAAAAACTGGCTGGTTGCCATAGTATTGAACAAATCGAATCTATCTCGTTTTTTTGATTTTAAAACAAAAGTATTTTAAAAATAACTTGACATTTGCAAATAAATTAATGCGAAATGTCAAATATCATTTCATGCAAAAACATTCAATTTTTAACAAATTTTGATCAGTCGTAGATAAAATTTTGTATGTCACACGTGGGCTAATGCATTATTATGGCGACCTCGTCGTGCAACTTTTAAACTAAAATAATCAGAAGCGATAAAGTAAATGAGCCTCTAGTTTTGGTCAATAGACAAAATATCATTATCAAACTCAAAACATTCACCGTAGTATCAGATTCAGAATTTATTTTGTTTGAGCGCTGATTAAGCTTTGTTTGTATTATAACCTGCACTTTACACCGTAGAATAAACAAATATTGGCGCCGGCGTCAGATTACGTCTCTTCTAGCTAATGAATCATATAAAACACTAAATCGTATAACAAAATATTTTTCCAAGTTAAGAAATGTGGAAAATGTTCTTGCTTTTTCCTTATAGGTTTCTTAGACGTCATGGCTGGGCTAGCAAGGCCGCCCGCAATGCGGGGTTGCAAGGGTATTTGTT
The DNA here is from genome assembly GCA_958336395.1 of Ctenicera cuprea. Classification (NCBI taxonomy): domain Eukaryota; kingdom Metazoa; phylum Arthropoda; class Insecta; order Coleoptera; family Elateridae; genus Ctenicera; species Ctenicera cuprea. The sequence continues at coordinate 10,262,242 of OY284491.1, forward strand.
CCCCCACCGATTGTCTCTTGTTTATTGAATTTTTAAAATTTCAAAAATTCATACAGAACGCCTCAAAGATATTAGGGCATTGAAGAAAAAACGCAACTATATGCTACTTTATTTTAAGGTTTTTATAGTTTATAAAACAATTTTGTATCATAAAATTTGGCTCGTTCAGGGTATTGCAATACCAAATTGTTACCTAGCTGGAATGGAAAAGGAAATTCAAAAATTTTGAAAGTTTTGAAATTTGATAAAATGTATAATTGAAAGTTTTAATAATTAAATTTTTTTTATAAATATTGTAAATTTTTAAAATGAAATTAAAAGTTTTCCTTATTTACGAAATTCTAAAGTTTCGTGAAATTCGCAAACAAGAAATTTTGAAAATGGAAATTTAACAATTTTGAACATTTTGATATTTTATGTAATGTATACTACAATATTTAGAAAATTTCGTAAATACTGGAATTTTAAAATGAAATTGAAATTTTGAGAATTTCGTAAATTTTAAAAATATCGAAATTTGAAAATATCGCGCAATTTTAAATACTGAAAATAGAATATTTGTAATATATTGAATATATGAAATTTTTTTAAACTTTCGAAACTCTCAATGATTTTAAATCTTAGAAATGTTTACAATTGTTTTGCGTATTTTGACAATTTAAAAATTCTAATAATAAACATTCTGCGAATTTGGTTTTTGATATGGACCGTTCTGATGGATCCTGAAGCGAAATTTTCCAGCGTTTTTGTTTTAACCGTTCTAGTCAATCTTGAAGAATAAACTGACCTGTGCATGTTTAGTTTATACACCTTTTTTCAAGTGCCAATGCGTAGCAATAGAACCAAACATTGACAGGTATTAGCGGGAAATTTAATATAAAACAGAAGCCACCGTACTTAGTTACTTACACCTGCACATTACAAACAAACATTTACCGACGGGGCAAATTTAATATTTACGAACGGAAATGCTCGTTGCGTTGCAACTTATGATTTGATTAATTGCTGCTATTTTTATATTAAATAATTCTATTTGAACATCTTAGAATGCGAAAAAAAGATGACCGAGGGCATAAAATTAGTGAAACATATTAACTTTTTTGAAATCGTAGAGGCTGCCATTTTGAGACTGGGGAAAAACCAAAATCGTCAGAATACAACAGTACCAAATTATGGACTAAAAGTAAATATTTGCAAATGGAAACCTTGGAAACCTTTTTTTATAAAGCGGAATCCACAATATATTAACCGGATTATGTGAAGTTAGGACAGTTGTTTTGGAGTTTTTCCGCTTTTTACCTTATTTTTTACACAATACTATTGACGCTGGATGGAGTCTCTCATTCGTGTATTTTTAAAAGATAGAACTACCAATCTACAGTGACCTTGGCACATTCTTTTTGATTATTTATTATAAAAAAAAAAAAACGGAATTTTGCTGATGTGTTTCTTCTTAATTATTGTAAATTAATAAAGAGTGATACGCAAAAATCTTAAATCCTAATTACTGTTTATTTTTTGTTTTTTGAATGATAGGTTTTTATAGTGTTTTGGTTTAGTTTTAGTCAGTGTTTAATGTGGATCTGCTTATTTATTTTTCAATGAACATGAAGATGCATAAAACTCAAAATTTATAGAAATTTATAGCAAAAATTTAAAAAGTATTCCATTTGCCTTAGGCTGCCTTAGATGTGGATGACATGACAGATTTGTCAATATCATTCCAGCTTTCATATTTACAAAATTCCGTTTTGGAAAAAAAAAAGGTTTTCCGATTTATTTAATAGCTTATTTTCCCAACGAAACATAACTTTGGAAATTGTAACGTTTTTCTTGAATGATGTAAATTATACTATTATACAACGCCGATGGTAATTTGGTCATTATTTAAATTACTCTTTTTATGCACTGAAAGGTTTTTTTTTATGAAAGCGCTTTTATCACACGTTCACCAGGCCATACAGACTATTAGCCAGAAACTACCAGACAGATATTTCGCCCTTTTTTTTCACCATTTTATTGACGTGTATGCGATTCTCCTTCTCTCCTTCATGTTTTTCATAATACAGGGACCTTGGCAAAAAACTATTTTTCGTTGTTTGGTTCTTTCCTGTATCGTCCAAAACACGTCCCACCGTTCTCTTTCCATAATTTCAAAAACAACTTTAGATAGTAAACATGTTTTTAATATTATTTAAGAACAAAACACTGAATTTTGTTTATGTGTGTCTTGTAATTATTGTAAAATAATTAACAGTGGCACGCACTGTAGATGTATTAGTATTTAATATAACGATACACTGTTTTTGTACAATAGGTTTGCATGCAAACTTGAATTGATTTTATGCGGATCTGCTAAATTATTTTAGAGCGAGAAATTCGAATATTTCAAAAACGTTTTCATATTTACAAAATTGCGTTCCTTGTCCTATTTCGGATTTGTTTTCCCATTGATTCTCTACATTTAAATTTTCATGAAAATCGGACAAACCTTTTCGGAGATATAAGAAAGCAAAAACACTCACCCCCTAACAGACAATTTTAAAAAAGCTGCCTTTGGAATCATCTGGTTTTTACGCATTTTCTTTATTAAAATCGAAATCCATAATAAAATCTACGTTTTAGTACAGTGTTACTCAAACTTTATTCATAAGGTAGTCTATTTTTACGGGCAGAGCATACAATATGCAAAACTAACTTTAGTCGAATTTGACTACATTTTTTAGCTGAACAATTTTTATATACAGGTTGTTTCCAAAATGTTAGTAATTATTTTGAGTGCAGATAGCGGATCAAAAGACATTAGGAAAAGTTGTGTTAATTTAAATACTATACGAACCCATGGACTACGCCCTATGCTTTCTTTGGTAACTTAAAAAAATAATAAATAAATTGTGTGGAGATGTAAGACATGTTATAACAGGTATTTACTAAAATACCTAATAGTAAAAGTAATACACTTTTCAAAGTAATTGTAAAATTATTATTAAATATAAGCGACAAATATAGCACAACTTAATAAAAAACCTCCCCGGAAATTGTTTTGGAAATGAGAGCTACAACTCTCATCTTAATTAGTAATAGCAAATGTACTAAACTCAGTCGTTTCATTCCAATAGATTTCTATCGACGAATAATAGGAACAGTTGGCAACAATCTAATAGTTCGATATTTTTTATTCAGTAGTTCTCCTCTGTAAGCTATCCAGAAGTTCCTAAAGTCAAAATCAAACGCATAGGCGCTTAACCCATGGGAGCCGTGGGAGCCCTTGCCCCAATGATAATATGCACGTGGGGCTCCAGACCCCCACAAGTAGTTACGCAATAAATAATTTGTGAATGTAAATTAAATCTAGTCTGCATACAAAAGTCGCTATTTGCGCAAATCCCTTTTGTAAATCTTGAAATTTAGGAATAATATTGCAGTGTTTTTTTAAACATTGTTTTTTCCGCGAATTTGTTCTGGGACGTGTTCAGAGACTGTGTCTCCGTAAACCGAAATTTGCCTCCATAAACAAAAGCAAAGATAGACGTCACAGACAAATGGCATGTATAAATAACTTTTTGTGATGTTTATTAGTTCAACAAAATGCGCTGTCAACACTCTGTACTGTCATAAATGAAAGTATCCGTTTTTCACGTGAAACGTTTTACCACTTGTGCTATTAGCGTTGATCGGCGTTACTTTAATATTAATCAAATTTTATTTTCCTTATTATTAAATATTGGTCGTATAGACAACATACCCGTATAAAATATTACGCAAGTTGTATTCCAGAACCCACTGCGGTGCCGGATCGTTCACTTTCGCAATAACCCAAACATCTTTTTTGTACTATAGGATTCTATTTTTATTTAAAACTGCCTGGCTGTAATTCGCGCGTAAATACGTGGGTTGTGACAGGCGGAAGGGATCCGGATTTAATATATAGAAGGATTTAATATACAGGGTGGCTAGGAAAACCCCGGCCACTTTTCTTGCGGCGGTCAAGAGATGGCGCTTTAGTAAAGAAAAATTACATTAAAATATTGGCAACAACGCAGAATCCAAGACGTTTTGGTTGTTTTGATTTAATAACTAAAGCGTCTTGGATTCTGCGTCGTTGCCAGTATTTTAATTTAATTTTTCTTTACTAAAGCGCCATCTCTTGACCGTCCCAAGAAAAGTGGCCGGGGTTTTCGTAGCCACTGTGTTCGAAAACTACAAAAATTTTGATTATATTTTTTACTTCATAGCTTTTGTCTTTTTGACAATGTTTGTACACAGTAACATTGTCTCTTTATACATTTATAATGATAGAAAATTTGATTCCGATCTGTCTAATCGCTTTTGAGTAATAAAGAGCTAAAGCGAAATTGTTCAAAAATTCATAGCGGGCGCCATTTGAAGTTAGAAAGTTCGGGAAAAAATGTGTTAGATTTGCCTTGAGGTGTTTAAAAAATTTGTTTGCAGATTTAGATAATTCAATTTTTGAGAAAATGTTTGATATGTCCTACATTCCGAAGCTCGTGGAAATCTGACCATCCATTTGGGAGTTATAAACCGCACATACCTACATACCCACCCACCCACCCACTGGCGTACAGTTTTAAAAACCACTTTTCAGGTTTCTGAGAGCCCAATACGTTTTTTCAATTTTCAAGAAATCAATAATTTTCTATACAGAAAGTATAGGAAAGTAAACATTACATTAGAACACAAACCCACTTCAGTCTAGCTTACGTCCCTAGTTCTATGAGCGTACAAAATTAAAACAAGTCGTGTTGCTAGTTTCTGAGCAATATTTTTCTGAAAATACCAAAACTTTAAATTTTTTAACTTCACAGTTGTAGTAGTTTTTAAAATGTTTTTAGTTCGTAGCATTGTTTTTGCCTACCCCCGTTTGGGAAACACTCCTTTAGTATTCTGAAATATGAGAAATAAATTTTGTCAAATGTTTACATTTCTATCCTGCAAAGAAAAGGGCTGAAATTTCATGTGTTTCCAGTGTCCTACATTTTCAAAGGAGCTTGAAAGGACCTCGGTGGTTCTACGGTTGTAAAATACTAGAGGCTTTTCCGCATTTCACCTATCAGCTAAAAAAATAATTGTAAACAAATTATTAAAAACGTCAACATTGAACTTGAGCTAAATACTTGACTAGATTTATAGCATATCAAAAGAAATCCGTAACCTTCCGTGTCATAACAACTTAAATTTATTTTATGATTCAAGGACACTAAATTATCACCTAAACAAGTAGCTGACAATAACTCTATTTAACAACACAATTGTTTTGGCAATAAAACTACATACACAGTTTAAAAATCTAATAAAAGATTCAAAGTGCAAGTTTTAAATTACTGCTACCAGTTCAATACTGCAATTTTTACGGCTCAAACGATATAAACAAAGAACTTAACTTTTAATTTGTGGAAGTTTGTGTTCAAGTAGATACATTCACGATTTTAATGAAATTTAGAATTTAAAAATTTTCCATGCTCTAAATTCTGGAGATGTAACTCGAATGAAATTATAACAAGGATTTCAGTTAAATTGGGCCACACCGGAAGCGGAAACGGCACAAGGCTCTTTTTCGAGATTTCAAATGTCACAGGTAACATACATTTTTGAGTAATGAAGATGAACTTAAATTAATTCAATTTACATATTTTTAAAGGACGTCAAATCTTGCAACATTATTATTACAACGTTTTTATAGTACGAGATATACATATATATTATTCCTACTAGATGGGCCTATACAGTACAATTTTAAAAATAGCATATTTTTAAACAAAATCATCCCAGTGTGTTAAAACATAAAAAAATAGCCATATTTTAACAAATTTTACTTGATTTTCGACCCCTTTAAGAAAATCTCATTAGTTTAGTCATATTTTGACAAGTTCTACTTAACTTTTGACGGGTCCGTGAAGTTGGCAGGTCAATGAAAGCACTAACGGCAGCAATTGCGCCAATCGTTAGTGCTTCGTTAGTGCTCTTTAGTGCCCTACCAAGAAAACCAGCAAACCATCACATTTTCGAGTAGTTAAATAAAAACAAAATCGCCGGCCAGCTTCACGCTTAGCAGGCACACTTTAAGCACTAACAAAAAAATGTTGGCAATCGTTAGTGCTTCGTTGGTACCCTTTAGTGTTCTAATTAAAATATCAGCACACAGCACAGCACGTGAGTAATTAAAAAAAATAGTTGCCTGCCAACTTCACGCTCAGCAGGCACACATTAACGAAAAAATTGTTGTCAATCATTAGTGCTTTGTTAGTGTTCTTTAGTGTTTTGAATAATAAACCAGCAAACCCACATGTCCGAGAAATTAAGAAAAAAGCAATTCAACTAGCCCTGAATTTACCGGTTTAATCAAAATATAAGCTTTTTAATGAACTCACTGCCAACGATGAACACTATAAACAAAATGCAAGTTTATCTTATATTTAGATAAACTTATTTTATATTTAAAACTTTTCTGTTTTTATGAGTTTTACTTTTTTTTTTGAAGTTTTTCAGTTTTTTTCCCTAGAGACTTTTATTCCGGTTTTTTTTTCTGTGACTTTTTTCCGGGGACTTTTTTCCAAGAGACTTTTTTCCGAATACTGTTTTCCGGGAGACTTTTTTCCGGGAGACTTTTTTCCCCAGGAGACTTTTTTCCGGGGACTTTAAAATGTTTTTTTTTGTTTACAGCTGCAGTACATCAACCACCAATTAGTTATTAAAGCTTTATTGTTTATGCTATACTATTAAAACTTTATAACGTACAGTATACATACTAATAAGAAGTGTGTTCTTGTTAGATATTTACATATTTATCTTTACAATTACATAATTGAATCCAGGTATAGTTCCTGTAGACACGATGCCAGCGTTTTTAAGTCGCGTAATTGTGTAGCATAATATGTAGTACAAGAACGCATTAAAAATTATGCAGTTAACGTTTGTCGCCGGTTTCTATAAAACCAATTTTGAATATGAGAACGTTCCACTTTTTGAGGTTTCCCTTAAAAAAAAGATGATTGTAAAAGACTCCAAGCAGCATTATTAATAACTGAAGTGGACGTCAAATATGCAGTAATAATTGAATTAGCATGTAAAAATTACACATTCAGACACAGATTAATTACTTTGAAGGTAGTTGCCTTTAGTTCTTGAACCAAACGGTAATAAACAATATACAACGCGTTAGAATTTAATTATGCTACGCACAGGCGACGATGACATACTGTTTATAGAAACCATAAGTTGACAGTCAAGACAGTTTTTTCTTAATTTCTCGGACATGTGTTAGTTTGATGGTTTATTATTCAAAGCACTAAAGAACACTAACAAAGCACTAATGATTGGCAACATTTTTTTGTTAGTGCTTAATGTGTGCCTGCTGAGCGTGAAGTTGGCAGGCAACTAATTTTTTTTAATTACTCACGTATGTGTTTGTTTGCTGATATTTTAATTAGAGCACTAAAGAGTACTAACGAAGCACTAACGATTGGCAACAATTTTTTCGTTAGTGCCTAATGTGTGCCTGCTAAGCGTGAAGCTGGCAGGCGACTTTGTTTTTTTAATTACTCGAAAATGTGATGGTTTGCTGGTTTCTTGGTAGGGCACTAAACAGCACTAACGTATGGCTCAATTGCTGTCGTTAGTGCTTTCATTGGCCTGCCAACTTCACGGACCCACTTTTGACTCCTTAAAAACAAAGTTTAGCTTTATTTCAAATAGTTTTTCATTATTTTTGTAGTTTCTAACTGCCTGTATAAGACAAATTAATATTTTACCCTATTTTTAAACAAAATTAGCCTATTGTTTAAAAAGATCAAAATAGATTATTTTTAAACAAAATTACTCACATTTTAACAAATTTTACTTGATTTTCGACCTTTTTTTTTAAATACTAAAATGTAGCTTTATTTAACTAATTTTTCATCATTTTTGTTTACTTTTCAAGACGCACAAAATGGCCGACTTCCGGTTTAAGCGGAAACGACTATATCTTTATTTTTTAATTGTTTTGGCTAATTCGATTTTATGATAAATTCTGCTTAAGAAACTATAAAACAACTGTAGACCTAAAGGTAATAACAAACGAGTTATTTTGATTTAAAGCAACGTATGTAACCAATGGTAATGATTAAAACTACATTGCATTGCATAGCAAGCTGTTGCTAAGAAAATGATAAAAGCGATAAGCAAAATGTAACATTTGCCACAATAATAAAGGTTGTGGATAAACTAAGGCACTTTTCTTTTGATATGCTGATCAAGACTCTTTTAGCTGACAACTTTACCAGAAATGTTTTATTATCTCCCGTTCATTAACTAAAAAGGTAGAAATTTTTGATTTTCAAAAATTCATAGAAGGTGTCACAAAGAAGTTAGCGGACTGGCACATGAACCAAATTGTAGCTGATTCATAGCTTTGTAAGTTTAAAAAAAAACATGTGGCCAGTTATGAGCAATATTTTTTTTGAAAATTTTTCGATTCATAGTTAACATCATTTAATAAAATTTTGGGCACAGTAGCATTTTGTTTGTTTAGAGCTGTTGAGACAGAAGATTTGATCCCGATTTGACAACTCGTTTTTGAGTAATAAGGCGTTAAGGTCAATATGTTTGAAAAATCGTAGCTGCCGCCAGTTTGATGCTAGAACGTTCGGAAAAAAAGCATTGAATTTGCTCTGAGGTCGAATCCTTTGCATCATCATACAGCATCTTATTTTTAAAAATATAATTATTAATTAGAATCGTTCGAACGATTCTTTTAGTAAATGCATTGCATTCAAAAAATGTATTATTTTGTAAGAGATATAACAAACCATTTGAATATCTGAAAGCATTATTTATTCCTGACTAAAACTGTGAAGTGCAAAAGATTTAAAAATTTTGGTATTTTCAAAAAAACATTGCTGAAAAACCAGCAACACGATTTGTTTTAAGTTTATAGGCTCATAGAACTAGAGACGCTAGCTAGATTAAATTTTTTTTATTTTAACAAGTGCTGCCCCCTGGCGGTTAAAAATTTTTGCGGTGCTAGGCTGCTAAAATATATATTCGCGTCGTTAATCTGTAATACAAAATCAATCATTTTGAACAATTTTATATTCAGATTCTAATTATTTGTTTATAGTCCAACCTAACCTGTCTAAATTGTTGATACGCACAGAACGCCTTGTGAGTTGTGACACTACGCAACTACTTTTGAATTCCTGTTACCTGTATATAATTTAAATTCTTCCACTGAACTTTAGACTAGCTTTTAATATTGATTTTTAATGTACCTAATTAATTAGCTTGTTTAATTACGTTTTTAATTTTTAAATAATTTTTGAAGTGCGTTTCACTCGATTGTTTTTTGCCCAATTTTTTGATAATAATATTTTTCAGTAACCGTCATGCTTGCATATGGCTAAAGTGTACATTTAACAATGTAAAAAGTTTCCAGGCAAATTCCCGTATCAAATAGAAACTTTTAAAACGTTTTGGTTAGTTTCAAGCGCTCTAGCGTGTTGCATCGAAATTTTGAATTTTCTCTGAAACTGAGATTAAAACCACGCACAAAACTATGTGCTATTCGTGTGTGCATGCATAATAATAAATGTTATATAAACTATTACACCTAAACGTACGCGCCACACTTCTACGACCCAATTTTTCATGAAAAAACACTTTACATTCTGCAGAGTATCTGCGAGCAGCAATTTTATTTAGTGAAAGTATGAAAGTGCTGTAAAAATTACAATCTTCTGTCAATTCGTTGGAATAAACCCCATAAAGTTACGGATTTTCGTTTTAAAGGCGGCGTTAAACTTAACCAATTAGATTTTTTTACTGTAGACGTAGGGATTTAGAAAATTCAGTAAAACAATCAATTGTGCGTGATACGTGTTTTTTAATTTGTTGTTGTTATTGTACTTGACAGCTTTTTAATCTGTTCTAATAGCAACATTAGGACCAATAAAAACTAGTTTTTTGCTTTGAACGTTGAAATGTTCGACAACTTTAGCGAAACGCTGCTTTTCTGAATCTTAATTAACAATCAATTAGAAACGCGTAATTTTCCATTAATAATATACAATAATAACACAAAAATGCTTGTAGCTTGAAAATTATACTAAGTGATAAATGATTTGGACATTACGAAAATGGAAAACTACTGATTAAATCGACTGGATTTTTCTGTACTTTAAAATTGTTACTTATTATCATATTCCCATAAGTATTTTTCATCGACTTTTTAAGTACCAACAATAATTAAAATCACGCCACTTTTACCACTGCGGTATAGCTGCATAGCAGTCATATTATTAGAGCATACTACATACTACTTCAGAAAGGGAAGTGAAATAAACTGGCACTGCGGAACTACATTACAGGGAAATGATGTTTTTAGTAAAAATAAACGGTTTTTTGGAAAAAGGATGTTGTTGTTGTTATCAAAGAAAACCAGAGAAGATATAGTAAATTCATCAGCCAAACATTGGGTGGGAGAAAGAAAATTAACCCCACCCCCTTAATATTTTTGCATTAAAAATTAAGTTGTGAATCTTATTCTACTATCACTCATGAGCGATGTAGCTTAGGGAGAATAGAGAAATTAGGGGATGGGGACACAAACCAAATTGTAGCTCATCCTGATCTCTATGAGCCTACAAGTTTAAAAATATTCATTGGCCAGTATTAAACAATATTTTTGGATTGTATTCCTAGTTTTATGAATTTTATAGTGATTGGTTTAATTCTATATAAATCGATTTTGACAAATTTCTTTGTCAAAACTAGAGAGGGAGGGAGGGGGACGTTAACGCCCCTAAGTATTGCTGCACCTAGTTTTAAATCTTATTCTACTATTAGTCATGGGCACTTTAGCCGTAACACAAATTTTTAATCGTCTTCCGCTAACTAAAGCGAGGGGCATGAATTTACGTTTTTCTAAAATTCATAGTAGACGTTATAGAGAAATTAGCGGACTGGGACGCGAAACAAATAGTAGCCCATCCCTGGTTCTATAAGATCACAAAGTTTAGGAAAATCGTGTGGCCAAATTTTAGACATTGCTTTGGTAATGTCTAAATTTTGAAAATATTATCTCTTAACAGTTTTCATTTGTAAAAAACAATATTTTGTATATTAACATTGTGTTCGCCTGGGGCTGTTCTAATGCCAAAATTAATTCCAATCCGTCAACTCGTTTTTTTTTTTAAATAGGTTTCAACACCAAAAATTTACAAACGCCGTAGCTATATTGTAAGTAAACTGATAGTACGCTGAATGTTTTCAAAGATTTATGTGAGGAAAGTAGTTTTTTTTTTATTTTTTTTTTAAATTATCCTTGGTATTAAATAAACCCAAGCAAAAACGGAAGAACAAATTCGCCTACTAAAAATTGGGTAAGAAGGGAAAAATTACTCCCCTCCCACCAAATATTGCTGTATGTAAAAATTAAGTTGAAAACTTTATTCTACTATCACTCATGAGCAATTTAGCCTACACTAAATTTATAATTGGTCCCCGTTTACTTATTTATACACTGTGTCTATAAAGTACCCCCCCTCCCCCAAGAAAATGTCCGTTGAGAAAGTCAGAAACAGGCCTATAATAATGAGGCGGCGCACCGTCTTGTTGGAACATAACGTATACAATATTATTTCAAGCCACCCGAGATATTTCTGGGAAAATTTAGTCCTGCAAATGAAAAAGTGGACTACTGGATAAGAAAATCAAAACAATTTTGAACTGAGTGAGTCCATTGGTTTACAATCCGCCATTTTGTTATGGCTCAATATTTTTCTTTGAAATTCTAGGATCAGACGCAGAACTAAAAAACCTTTCAAATGAGGTGTCACTCAACCCTGGATATAAAAATTAAAACAATTTTGAATTGAGTTAGTCCATTTGTTTAAAATCCGCCATTTTGTTATGGCTAAATATTTTTCTTTGAAACTCTAGGATCAGACGCAGAATTAAAAAACCTTTCAAATGGCGCCCAGTCGCCATTTTGAATGATACAAAATTTAATTTTTGGCTAAAAAATAGTATTTAATTTCCCATTAAAGCACACCAAATGTTGTGGTAAAATATCAAGTCGTTCAAAAGTTAGTTAGGGGGTGGATGGTTACTCTATAGACAGACGGTATATAATTATTATAAAAAGGGTAGTAATTTTCGATTTTCAAACATTCATAGAAGGTTTCACAAAGAAGTCAGCAAACTAGAACACGAACCAAATTGTAGCTAATATATAAAAAAAATTGTATGGCTAGTTTTTGAGTAAATTTTGATGAAAATTTCCAAATTTATTTTCATTTCATAGCTTTTAACTTTTCGAAAATTTTTGTGCATAGTAACAGCTTGTCTTTATCGGGATATTACAATAAACTAATGAAACGTGATCTGTCAACCAGTTTTTGAGTAATAAGGCACTAAAGCCAACATTTTTAAAACTTCAAAGCAAGAAAGCGGAAAAAAGCGTTAGATTTGCCCCAAGGTCTTCTAGCAGAATCCGTTTTGACATTTAAAAAATTTAGAAAAACGATTGCGGAAAAAACAGGTCTAATTTCCTTTTTCAGTTTTGGATTTTTTTAAAAGCTTATTTAATTAATCAGTTATCGATTGTTTGGCACACTCCTATTCCGGAGAGACATTTTTCACAATTTTTCACTTCTAGTGAAAGTGAAAATACTAAAATCCCAAAATGAACTAAACCTTTTTGTGAAAAAGAAAACTCTTTTAACACTTATCAAATTTCCAGTAAAAATAAGAAAGAAGGGGTGAATCGTTCCATCTTTGACCCCTGCACTCGTCAATACTCTTAAAATTATTTATAGTATTGGTGTAAAATATCTAATAATTTAAATTTTTCTAAATATAGAAATACTACTTTAAAGAACATGTAAAAATAGTGATCGCTTTATTACTATAGGAATTTTTAATGTCTAATTTAGAATAACATGGTTTTACAAAAACCTAATTCACTCGCACTCTTTCATTAATAAACATGAGGCAGCAAAGCTATTCAGTGTAAATTAATAGTACACGTCATTTTTTACCGTTCTGTTTGCACATATTTAAATTTGATCAAATGACAAACCTGATTAAGAAATTTTCGATCTTGACGATATATATTTTTTTTTAAACCTCAGCAAAAAGTAATCATAATTGCAGTACTGTGGTTGAAATTTGCGCATTGCTTTGAAAACTTGGGTTTTTGTTCTGTCCTTACCTTATTGACTGACTTCTCTCATTAGAATAACTAATCTTAATGCTTTGCATGAAGACGCACGCAAGGCTTTCGTCTGCACAACGTGCACGCAGTGCTAAAGAAAACCTTAACTCAGATTTCAGTGATTCTTCTATGCAAATACGCAAGGAATGCAGCGTAATCATGCAAATTAAACTAATCACTATTAGCGACGTAAAATTTTAGACAATTAGGAAAGTTGGGAGTAGTTCGGAAACTTTTAGGGAATTTTCGTTTTTGTTTCTTCAAAAATGTTTTTATGTTATTTTTTATATATACCGTATTTCCCGCAAAGAAATGCAACAAATGGAAAACTTTAATAATAAAATTGATATCTCAAATTTTTTTACTGTTTACAAAATTTTGTGCACTGTAATATTTGTCAGTTGTTTTACGATTTAGCGAAAAATTCCAATAATTTATATTGTAACGATTACCTTTGGTTCTCAAAATTTTGTAAGAAACAAAGTGATTGCGTTTCAAAAGTAAGCCCAAGTAATATGAGGTTTCAATAGGAAAATTAAAACAATTTCTATCTTTATTCATATTTTTAACAAAAAATGTTGTTACGTCACAAGAATTGGCTATTTTTTTACTAAATTTTTATTAAATATCTAATCTATTTGTGGAAAGCATGTAAAAAATGAATCCCACCTATAAGTATTTAAAATAAATAAGTATATTGTTGCATTTATGGTATATAAATAATTAAATGCAACAAATAATATGCTTTAAATACTTAAAGTTTTAATAATTTTTTACAAACATTCCACAAATAAATAAATGTATTTAAAAACAAAATGTCATTTTCAGAGGCAAGATTTAAAGTAAACAGTTGGTGTTGCCATAGGAACAATAAATCTTCATAACTTGATCTTGGTTTTCGATATCTGCGTCCAGATGACTTGATTTCTCATTACAAACCGTCCAATAACGGTGAATTTAAGATATCAATTTGTTCATTCATTAAAGGTACAGAATTTAAATGTTTGTGAATTTCAAATGCTTCTTATATATATAACTAACGTTTATCACCACAAATGTAAAAATGTTAAAGTGTTATTAAATGTCATTGAATGATTGTGTTCTAAGTGTTTAGCGCAATTGGATTTATGGGGGTGTTTATATTTGTAACAACGTACGTGTTCCTTGTACCTAATATCAAAATTTTTAATTGTTTGTCCTATATAAACCGAATTACAATGAGAGCAATTTATTTTGTAGATGCCTGATTTCAGTAAATTGTCTGTTTTTTCTTTATACAAAATTGCACTTTGTTAGAGAGATAGTACATAATAATAGTTATTTATTATATCAGTGGGACAAAGGCATTATTAACATACTAATGCGGTGAGTTGCCCGACGAGGGCGTTAGCCCGAGTCGGAGTAAGAGCATGAGTATGTTAATGGCCTTTATCACATGTATATAATACAATTTGTTATCTATGTCTGCTCAAAATTGAAAAAATTACATAATTTTCAAAATTCAAAAAATTATACATTTTTTGTCAATAATTGAGTTGGTTTTAATTTTTCCTTGAGTTGTGTTGAAAATTGTGAGAAAACCGGTAAATATAATTATGAGTGATTGTGACAATATTCCGTCGGACATAGAAGAAGCTGCAACTATGGTAGTTTCTTCATTGAAAACATAAAACTTTTGGTCAAAAATTGTCATGTCCCACTGAGTGGGATAAGTGATCCTTATCCCATTAAGTTGGATAATAAACATCATTATGCAACTCAAATGAATGATATAATAGGTTCTTATCCTAGCAGACGTAGATAAAGTAATATATTATATTATCTTCGTCTCCTCCTTTATCGTGCTGATATAGCTACGATTTCCATATCTATTTTGAAGATACCAATTAGGTGATATTTCGCGCCATGTGTATTGAAAGTTTTTTAATTATAACATGCTGAAAAAGCTTCTCAATGAAACCAATAAATTTACATTTAACATATTGCAGCTATATAGTACATAAAGTTGTTTATTTCTAGTTGGTTTGAAAAAGTTAGTAAATATGGAAAAACATTTATTTGTTTTCTTTAAACATGGAATTAGTTTTAGTAGCAAAAAATGCCGTCTAGACTGCATTAAAATTAACATTATTTTAAGATTTAAATCTTTGTCGCATTCGAACATAATTAAAGACTTTTTCATATTGATTTTGATTGATACTTCTTCTTTTATAGCCTTGGAATGTAAGAAACACGTGCAAGATAATTATTTATGTAATTATCATCATTATGTTAATTTAGTGTTGGATTTTCCTTCGTTTTTAGGCACTTAATTTAGAAAGGTTTTAAATGAAATATAATACATATTTCAAATATCTTCTGGTATTGCCTATTTTTCTTCAAGAATTTTAGTATTTATAATCATTCTTGTATTAATATTTATTACTCTGTTTTTATCTTCCTTTCCTTTTCAAATGCAAAGATATTGATTTCCTGTAAGTGAAATGAATATGTGTGTATTAATAGCCATTATATGTATAAGAGTTGCATACACTATTTTTTCTAGGACCAGTCAATTTAAAAAAATATTCATTGAGAACATTTTTTTGGACATTATACTTAAAAAAATTCGAACTGTTTTGCGATGTTAACTGAGAAATGTCAACAACTCTTGTAACCATGGTTCAAAAACAAGGCTTTGCTGCTATTGGTCAGTTTGGGTCACTTCATATTGAAAATCTGTATCGAAATGGGCATCATTATAGTATAAGCAGCGCACACTTAATAAGTAAATTAAAACATAGGAGTTGAAAAATTTTTTTTATATATAACAAAACGAGGTTCGCAACATTTAACTTGAACATTGAATTCAAGAATTCTTCACTGATATGGTTATAAACCAGAACAGTTCCTTTGATATTTCCTGAAAATCAGGAAGAAATTATTTAACAAATTATTTACAAAATGTATCTTTTTCGAGCTCTCTAGCTTCAAACTAGTGATCGTTACGATTTTGTAAAAAATTTTACAGTAACGCCTATTTACTCAAAAACTTAGTAAGCATAAAATTTGATACCGTGATAGCCGTAGGAGATGCAGAATGTACTTATACAAGGTGTAGGAAATGCTTCCTAATTTGAAAAAAGACCGGTTAAACCAAATTAACCTTAGTATATAATTGCTACATTACGGAGCTACAGCCTGTGGAATAAGGAACTGTCTGAGCTGTTCTTACTCCCACACAAGGCGTTTGCGGACCCATGTTTACAGGCATTTTTTTATTGCTTTGGTGACTATAATTCACCCCTAAAGTTTGTGCAAACTATCCACATTTCAAGAAAACACTCAGACTTTCATGACAACTCGAGTTTTCACAAAAATGGACTCTTCTCGAAAACAGTTGGATTTAACAACTTTCATCAAGAGTACCGTTTTGCCGCATTTTTGTAGAGAGCAAGATTTTCAAGTGCAAAATGACAAGGTGGCAAAATTTTTTAATTCCAAGCAATGTTTCTCGACAGAATCGATGTATCTGGCGAATAATCGGCCAAATATACGTACCAATGTTCGGCCAAGTACCGTACATTTGGCTAAATATTCGGCCAAGCACCAAATATCAGGCCAACTGTTCGGCTAAATACAGAATATTAACTAATTTGAGCCAATTATTTGGCCAAGCGCGTAATAATTAATGCGTGTGCTATTTGCGTCGCATAAGCGGGTAGCGTTCACGTTTGGCTATAATTATACAATCAAATTTTGCTAAAAATTTACAATTTACTATTATTTGCTTTTAGTGGACAAAATGCCGAATATTCGACTGACTCGGTAAAAAATATTCGGCTGATTCGAATATTTGGCAAGCTTCAAAAATGGCCGTATATTCAACCAATTTTTCGGCTTATCGAATATTTGGAGTATCCCTAGAGAGAACCTACCAAAACCGAGCAAATTACGAGTATTTCGATCTACTTCTCAACAATACTAAAAAATGTCCATACCTAACTCAGAATAAACTTGAGCCTCCATTTTCTTAAAATTTACGAAATTTTAACGTAAATGCGGGATTTTATTCATTTTCCAAAATCGATGTCAATGATTTTATTTTCTATTATTTCATTAATCAGCTATTCGATTGTTTGGCTAATCAGTTATTGGGAGCGGTCCTAACTTTGCGTTTTCTTATAAGCGCCAGATGCGTCTTACAAAGAAATCCCCAGAAAAATCCCTAAAAAATCGATTGGAACAAACATTCCTGAAAAATACTCGAAAAGAATTACCCAAAATAAGAAAAACATCCTCTGGTAAAAACATGCCCTGGAAATAACAACCCAGTAAAATAGGGAAAACGGCCCTTGCTGGTTTACACTGTATATGGATGAGACAGATTTCCCTGAGAGCGACACGTGTTTTTCTTACTTATCGATGTACATGAACAAGGGCGAATTTTCTTTTGGAATTATATGTAAACTAGCTGAACTCGTGGGCTACGCCCCATGAATCTGAAGCCCGCGGTGTTTGGTTTGCTATAGAGAGGTAGCAGCAAGATTCGGGTTCTAGTGGTGGTGATGGTGGGGGGGGGGGGTCACGTAAAGTTGAAACACTTCCAGATTTAATATAGATTTTTTTAGTGCAAATTTATTAGTTCAAAAAAAATATTTGAAAATCTTCCGTTAAAGCTATCAAAATGCTAGGTGTAAACAAAATCATCTTTACCTTACCGGCTTTTTTCCAAGATATTTCTTCTGATTGATTTTGTGAAATTAGTAGTAATGAAAAAACAAGGTGAGAATGAGAATACATAAGAAGTGTATGAATGAATAGAGCTAGAGGGTGTTGCGTTTCATCTTTTACAAAAGTTTCAGCAACCAGACTTTCATGGAAACTCGAGTTTTGACAAATATTGAATTATCTTGAAAACCGGCAGATTTTGCGATTTTTACCTATTTGTGTATTTTGATATATCTAAAATACGATTTTGAAATCAAATAGTAGAAAATTCCAAGTGTGTGTATGAAATGCGTTAGGGGAAACGTCAAAAATTCCATAAGTCTACGCCACTGGATGATGGATTTCTACGAAAGCAAGTGAAAATGTAAAATTATCAATATTAAAATATTCATACCAAATTTTAATCAGTTTTGTCAATTCACATCACTTTTTTTTTATACTTATGGGGGCCAATTTCGGTTTATGGGGAAATGGTTTCTGGCAGATAATTCCCGAAAAAATCGCAAAAAATGGCTTCAAAAACATCCTCCAGTAAAAACATTCCACGAAAAAAAAACAGTATAACAGAAATGCCGAATATTTAATTGGTTCGTGAAAATATTCGGCATATTCGAACATTTGATCAAAAAATGGACGGATATTTAGCCAATTTTTCGGCTCATCGTATATTGCTAGTCGGAACATAACAAAACCGAGCGTATTAAGAGTATTCCGATCTTATATCCTTAGTAGCTGTTAGAGCTATAACTATGGGAAAATTTAAGCAAAGTTTTTTGTTAAATTGTTTATTTACACTTTACACCATACGATTACAACTTATGGTCGTTTTTGTCCTTCAATGTTTTTTAAGAAAACGAGCTTACAAATACGAGCCAGGGACCTTGTCAAGGTATATTATAACTATAAGGTGTCTACTTCGTTTGATTAGATTCACAAACAAGTTTCATCAGTCTCTTTAAATAATTTCAAAATAAATAAACTAGTTAACACTAGTAAACACGTACCAAAAAAGCTTAATTTTGTTGACGTTCCTTCTAATTGATGTAAAATAATTAACATTGATATAGTAATATTATTACTACATATTTATATTTAACTTTTAAACACACTTTTTTGTATCATCAAATTTTTATGCAAGAATATTTATTTATATGATGGTATAATTGAGATACTTTTCAAAACCGTCTGATTGAAGAAAATATATGAGATAATTATTGCGTACCTACCTATTATTTATTCAGGTAATATAGCCAATAATTACATCAAATTCTGGTTTTTGTATCAGAAATCATGCATGTATTTATGTTACTTACGTAAATACAAACTTTTGTTCTAGGAGTTTTGCGTACGTTCATGAACGAGTTACATTTGCATATAATGTTGTAATTTACGTTGCTTGCAAATATCCCACTTACAAAACCTGATTTAGTGCAAATTTATTAAATGCTTAATAAGATGATGGTTTATGTTAATGAATATGGCAGAAGCTAACACAAACCTATATTTTTTTGGTAATTATGTCATGGAAAAACAATTCATAACAGGCGTGACAGACAAATTAGTGGACTGGGATTAGAGCTTATCCCTAAATCGCTATGTCCAATATCAAATTTCATCCTGATCTGATTACCCAATTTTGCGATAGTTGAATAAATAGGGGTTGTTGAAAAAACAATTTAGGAGCAATATCTTGTGGAAAATTTCCAAAATTGTGAAAATATTTTTCACTTAATATCTTTTAGCTTTTTGCAAATTTTTGTGCACAGTAACATTGCGTCTCTATAGGGCTATTACATAAAAAACTTGAATCCAATCTGTCAACTTGTTTTTGAATAAAAAAGCTGTAAAGTCAAAATAGTCATAAAATCGTAGCGGCCGCCATTTTAAAGTCAGAATGTTCGGGGTTCAAAGGGGTAGGGGTACTTTCACTCACGAGCAGTTAAACAATTTGTCCCCTCTCCGCACCAACCCCCTCTCTCTAAAGATTCCCACACTGTGTGGTGCAAAAATTTAAATTTTCTTTTAACAATTTACAGTGCTTCGCCAGATTCTGGCATGGTTGGAGGCGTGCCCTAAGTAAAAAAAGTTCGATCACATCTGACGATGGTGAAGTTCAATCAAGGGTCGCAGGAGCCAAACTGGATCGAATTGCGCAAGTTTCGGTTTGTTCGCTTAATATTGAAGCACAAAATCTTCTGGAAATGCAACACTTTCTTTTTTTTTGTAAAATCACGAAAGACGACATTTTGGCCCTCTGTGGCCAACTAATTATTTGTTCCGTTTTAAAGGAATCACATAATCGCGGTCGCTTAGAGTTTAAGAGTTCGCCTATAACGCTGAAGCTGTGGGAATAGCCTCCTCGCCGTAGCCAAAATGCAGCATTAAAAATGTATGCTGTAATGCCTAAAACTTGTCTTCTCTGGTATTTAGTCGTTCGGACTCGACGTTAAACTGTAGGTCCCCCGCACTCCACCTTAGCGCTAAGGTAGAGTACGTGGCAAAGAAGAGTGTCGGAGCCCAGTAGTGGGACGAAAGTAATCACACTTCCGAAGAGGGGTAAGTTAAGCGTACAATGCGAGCTAAAAAATCTGCATTCTGATTATTCTAAGAAGCGCATTACTAAAAAGGCGTGATTTTTTGATTTTCAAAAATTTATAGAAGGCATCACAGAAAATTATAGTTCATTTCTAGTTTTATGAGCATACAAAATTTAAAATAAATTGATGGTTAGTTTTTGATCAATATAAAGAAATTTTCAAAATTTTGAAAATTTTTTTGATTTCATAGTTTTCGTTCTTTCGTAAATTTGCGTACATGGTACCATTTGTTCTTCTGGGAATATTATAATAACTGAAGGTTACACTGACAATTCGTTTTTGGGTAAGTGCGGAAAAAAGCGTTACTTGTGTGAAGGTCTTCTATCGGCTTGTCTGCATATATTTTTAAAGTTCAATTGCTAAAAAAGTGCATCCGGATTGGAATCTATAAATTAAATCCGTAACTGTCTCACCACAAAAATACTACAAAATCTTGCATCTCGGAAAGATTGAGAAAAAAATCGTTTTTTTTATGGTTAAAATCATTTCTCAAGACTAAATAAAAACTAAAAACGGAAAGACAAGTTTGTTCGCCAAAATTAGGGCGGGAGGGAGAAAATTAACCCCACTAAATACTCATCAGTAGTTTCACTTAAGGAAAAATATTTATCGTTACCCGTGTGTTGAAAAGTGAGACATGAATCTTCATTTTTAAATTCATAAAAGGCGTCACAGAAAAATTAGGGAACTGGGACAGGAACCAAATTGTAGTCCAGCTCAATTTTTGAACAATATTTTTCTTGAAAATTTTCGAAATTTTGGAAATTTTTTTCTTTTAATAGTCATAATCAATGTTTTTCTAAAGAATCAAAAATGAAATTACAATTTCAATAGCCAACGGTAACGCTATCCGCTTATACCAAACCATTATGTAAATAATAGAGTTTAACGTTTTGTTTTTACTTGTTACCTACTTCAACAAACATTTTGACAAAAACTCGTCCGATCTTGAATAATTACAGAATGTATCTACCAGTCTGATGAGTGTATTAGACTTTTAATTTGTCATTATGTTGGCCAAGGTTTTTCTGTAAGATCTAGAAATTATACGCATAATTTGCTTGATTTATCGCTGCAGCTCTTGTACATGCAAACACATCACAGTAGCATTTAAGCCCATTAAAACGCAGAACAAGTTCGAGAATCATGGAGGTTTCTTGCAAGGTTAATTATTCTTCTCTTCCTATTCAGTAACCGGTATTTTATTATGGAAATAATCCAAATTCTAGTAATTTTCCATTTTCCGGATTATTTCCACAATAGTGCACGTGTATTTTCTTACCTTGAAAGATTAAAATCTCTCATTTTAAATTTTGACTTTCAAATAATTATTTCGTTGCTTTATAATAATAAGGCTATAAGAAAATTGCCAAGATATTACTGAAAGGTACAGCATTCGATAAATGTAATGACTTAAATAGGTGCATATCAAACATCAGTAACAGTTAATTAACATTTACTTATTATTACTGCTTATCTTAGCTCCATTTTCTTATACTTAAGACATAATTTTTAGCTGCAAGTTAAATACATATTTTATTGTGTTGCCTGGCAATTAATTAAATACCACGTTTAAACTTTTATTGTTGTTGTTTTATTATTGTTTTTAAGTCAATCACCGAATTACATTAATTATTTCTGTATTTAAATTTAGCTTCGTCGCGCGCATACATCAAAGTATGCACGTGAAAATTTGTTTTCACTTCTTAACAAAGTGATAAACGCAAAAAGTTTAGGGAAGTAAATTCGATATTGAAAAACAATGGCTAGTGACTCAGCTGATAATTCGCATATAAGTACAAGTTTTCAATACAAAGCTACTTATTGACCTCAAAACAAGCCTTGATTTTATACACACAAGCGGTTAATGGCAGACGCTGCAATAGTAAATAAATAAAACAAAACTACATGTGTGCATTTATTGCCAAGACACTTCCGAAAACTAGAAGTACAAAGTATTGGAAAAATTATTTTGTTTGTAATTTGTCTGGATTATGTATACAAACGGAACAGAAAACTTTCAAACAATAAGTAAACTAGATAATAAATATACTTCTCAAAAATAGTTCATACCACAACGTTCTAGTCCTAGCACTTACTTTAATTTCAGAATATCACATATACATATACGCAAATACGTAGCCTATAATCGCTCAGACTCGGAACGCTCATAAGAATCGCGTGTATTTAGAGACGTGAGGAAACAAATAATCAATTTTTTATTTATTTTTGTATAACGTGGTTGGGTTTTGAAGAAGAAGAAATATATAATTATATATAGTATGTAATCAATAAATTACTTGATCAGCAACTTAAGATTAATTAATTAATTGATCAATCAATTTTAGATTAATCAATTACTTGATCAATCAACCTTAGATTAATCAATTAATTGATCAATCACTTTTAGATTAATCAATTTTTTAATGAATCAACTTTAGATTAATCAATTACTTGATCAATCAACTTAAGATTAATCAATTAATTGATCAATCAAGTTTAAATTAATTAATTACTTATCAATCAACTATAGATTAATAAATTACTTGATCAGTAAACTTAAGATTAATCAATTAATTGATCAATCAATTTTAGATTAATCAATTTTTTTTATCAATCAACTTTAGATTAATCAATTACTGGATCAACCAACTTATGATTACTCAATTAATTGATCAGTCAACTATAGATTAATCAATTACTTGATCAATCAACTATATATTAATAAATTACTTGATCAGTCAACTTAAGATTAATCAATTAATTGATTAACCTATTTATGATTAATCAATCAATTGATCAATCAATTTGAAAATAATCAATTTTTGGATCAATCAACTTTAGATTAATCAATTACTTGGTCAATAAACTTAAGATTAATCAATTAATTGATCAATCAATTTTAAATTAATCAATTACTTGATCAATCAACTATAGATTATTAAATTACTTGATCAGTCAATTTAAGATTAATCAATTAATTGATCAATCAATTTGAGAATAATCAATTTTTTGATCAATCAACTTTAGATTAATCAATTACTTGCTCAATCAACTTACGATTAATTAATTAATTGATCAATCAACTATAGATTAATCAATTACTTGATCAATCAACTATATATTAATAAATTACTTGATCAGTCAACTTAAGATTAATCAATTAATTGATTAACCTATTTATGATTAATCAATCAATTGATCAATCAATTTGAAAATAATCAATTTTTTGATCAATCAACTTTAGATTAATCAATTACTTGGTCAATAAACTTAAGATTAATCAATTAATTGATCAATCAATTTTAAATTAATCAATTACATGATCAATCAACTATAGATTATTAAATTACTTGATCAGTCAATTTAAGATTAATCAATTAATTGATCAATCAATTTGAGAATAATCAATTTTTTGATCAATCAACTTTAGATTAATCAATTACTTGCTCAATCAACTTACGATTAATTAATTAATTGATCAATCAACTATAGATTAATCAATTACTTGATCAATCAACTATAGATTAATAAATTGCTTGATCAGTCAACTTAAGATTAATCAATTAATTGATCAATCAATTTATGGTTAATCAATTACTTAATCAATCAACTTTAGATTAATCAATTATTTGATAAATCGACTTGAGATTAATCAATTACTTCATCAATCAACTTAAGATTAATCAATTAATTGATCAATCAACTATAGATTAATCAATTACTTGATCAATCAACTATAGATTAATATATTACTTGATCAATCAACTTAAGATTAATCAATTAATTGATCAATAAACTATCGATTAATCAATTACTTAATCAATCAACTATAGATTAATAAATTACTTGATCTGTCAACTTA
The DNA here is from genome assembly GCA_958336395.1 of Ctenicera cuprea. Lineage (NCBI taxonomy): Eukaryota > Metazoa > Arthropoda > Insecta > Coleoptera > Elateridae > Ctenicera > Ctenicera cuprea. The sequence goes on from OY284491.1 coordinate 10,286,627, forward strand.
AGATTACTCAATTAATTGATCAATCAATTTATGATTAATCAATTACTTAATCAATCAACTTTGGATTAATCAATTATTTGATGATTCAACTTTAGATTAATCAATTACTTAATGAATCAACTATAGATTAATCAATTAATTGATCAATTAATTTTAAATTAATCAATTACTTGATCAATCAACTTTAGATTAATCAATTATTTGAACAATCAACTTTAGATTAATCAATTACTTGATCAGTCAACTTAAGATTAATCAATCACTCGATCAATTAACTTTGAATTAATCAATTATTTGATCAAACAACTTTAGATTAATAAAGTGCTTGTAATATTTTCCTGTAAAAGAAAAGTAACACCAGGTAAACGATGGTAATAGGTGCTTCTATTAAAAGCAAGATTATAAGTAACTTTATGATAATTTATTTATTGCGACAAACCACTATTGTAATGAACATTAAATGCAAGAAAAACTGAACTGCATATACATAATTATGCAATGTATGTAAACCTTCAATGCTGTTATGATATTCCTTTTTACGTACAACGTAACAACTTTGTATGGGAATTGCGCTTAATTTTCTCATATTTTGCAACTGTTGCAATAAAATGTGAATGAAATAAGCGAAATTAGTATATAAATTAATACTACAGCTCAAAAATTAAGCAACCCACTCCGCCTGGACTTTCCAATACTTTAGAAAGTATTACCAATCAAATTTGTAAAAGTATTTTTGCACCAACGCGTTAGTTGTTACAATCAGATCGCACCACTCTTACTACTCTAGCGGGAGCGTACGGATACATGGGGGTCAACATAGTCGGGGACACGGTCAGCTACATACCATACTGTGCTAACAGAATTTTTGTAAAAACGGAAATCGATTTTTTTTGTTTTACGTTTCTTAGAATTAGGAAAAATCAGAGACTAAATACAGAAAGTTGTCAGTATAAAATTGGGTTGATGGGGAAAATTAATGGACCTAAATATTGTTGCATCTAGTAATCAATTGATTTTGGGAATCTTATTCTACTGTCACTAATAAGCAATTTAGCTAAAACGAAAACGTTTTGTTGTACTCTGTTTATTAAAGGGCCATGATTTATCAATTTTTAAAAATTCATAGGCGTTTTTTGATAATATTTTTCACTTTACATTTATCATTTTCTTTTTAATAATTCTCATACCGAATACTCACTACTATAGGGCAAACAAAAATTTTTTCCGATATAACGTTACCGTATAATATGACATGAATGCTTTACCAGCAAAATACTCTTTTTCTTTTTACTCCCAAATACTTAATTTTTGTGTTATTGGCAGTCAGTGAGCAAACAGTCTGTACATTTCTGCGCCTGCGGCGCTGCCACCATCCCTAAAGATTTCAGGGAACATAAACAGTAGCATATCATCAGGTACGCGACAGTCAATAATATTAACCTATATACCCCATTTTCAAAAACAAGTGACATTAAAGTTTCTAAAATGTTGCCCGCACGGGATTCGAACTCTCGACCAACCTATGCCTCACAACGCTGTACAGGCATTCTAGCACTGAGTCTGTTGATATCAGACGTTAAAACATAAAACAGAAACTTAAACAACACGTCATCCGCCGGCCAAACTAAAATTGCACCGGCAAAATGTTGCCAGACCGACCAGCTAGTCACTGAAATGCCGTAAGGAGAGTTAAATGTCAATTTAAAATGCAATGAGAACGCTTACAGTAATACAGTTATAATAAAAGTAGTGTTTTTTTAAATTCCATGGCATAATTTTTTCCACATAATCTTACCAAGGATTTTCTTTACTTTTCGTAAAAAAAAACACAAAATACCGGTAACCATAACCGAAACCGAAATTTGTAGTGGCAGTAAACCGTAATTAAAATTTAATAAACTTTCAATTTTAACCGAAATCTGAAACGTTATTTTTTTTCGGTTCCCCGCTTCTAAGTTCCATTCGTTAGGACGTCTTTTTGCATATTTTACCCATATGTGCATATTCAGGTTTGTAGGTAATTTTTCATAATAAAAAGGTTTCATTTCTTGCATATTTGCCCATTTTTGACAAAATTTAGCATGTTGCTTACGGCAGCATTTTTGCAATTAGATGTGAATTAAATTTGTTTTTTAATTAATGTTGCGTGTCTATGTTTTTTTTTTCTTCAACACAAAACGAAATTGTCAACTGTCATTCAACTAATAAATAAATACAAAAACAACAAGTAAGCATTATTTCATTCACTTTTATCGTTTTAAACGATTCTTAGTGTATAGTAGCAAATTTTGAGGAAAACTTTAGTTTTTAAGGGCATATTTTGGTTTTTTTGTTTTCATTTTGTGCAGCACATTTTAGAGCAGTTTTAGAGCATATTTTTGGTTGCTGTACTCAATCGGTTATAAAGTAGATATCATAGGAAAATTAATTGCGAAGTTTTATAAAAGCTTTAGTAAAAAACCTTTTCAAATGCCAATATTGTAACTGCATATACAAAAAAGAACCTTCGCGGCAAATATAATAAACAGGTTATTAATTACAGCATTGCTTAAAAATTTCCAACAAAATTAATAAATAATTACAAGCGAAACTTTGCATTAATTGTTATGAGTAGTTGACGTATTTTCTAAAAAAATATACTGTTTTCATTCGAAATTCCAAATGGAAATTGCCATTAACTTAAAGTCAGTGTTCGCCTGGTTCACTTATGGTTTCTTCGTTTTTTGACAATGACGTCAACGTTGACCCTTCCTTAAACACCGGTATAACAATCTGCATTTTTGAATCTATTTTTATACCTCTCGAACTAATTGTATGACATTTTTTTCCAATATTGACGTCATTACTTACAGCTGATGGGCAAATTAAATTGCGACCGGACATTAATAGGTAAATTTGGAAATATTCCAAGAGGTCAAAACAGTTGAAAGTAGGATTGTAACTATTTTTAGCTAGAGGTATTCAACTTTCGCAAATCTAAGCCTAGGGATGGGACTTTAAAGTTTTTCCGGATTGCATCTATTTACTTTAAATTATTTTAGAACAAATATAGGGCACATATTGTTGAAAATGTCAACGATGGAACATTATATTCCAATTAAAGTTATTAGTAGCGCAACCGTCATTCAGTGATAATTGACTTTCTTGTTTACTATCTGAATAATCGATTTTCATTAAAATCCAATTTAATTATAATTTCATATAATTCTGTATCTCACCTCCTACGGGTATTAATAATTATCTACCATAAAATAAAAGCAATCAAACATTTAATTTGGTTTATTCCTTTACGTAAATCACGGGATAGCTATGGAATTTTACCATAATTAAATACAATAATATATTAAAATTATTTCGAAAAATTTTCCTAATGTACATTTTACGTCTTATTATTAAAACATTTTTAAATTTTCATTATTTCGTAACGACCCAATGTTCTAAGAAAGCACATAATAGGAAATGCCCAATAATCGTAATATCTACTGCAATTAGAACTTTCCAAGTGTTAATTAGTGGATAAAAAATTAGAAATACGCGTTTTGTTATTACAACAAAATAATAAATTTTGGTTTCTTATTTATTAGCCTTAGTGTTTTTTCAGTTATTTTATTTGTAATAGAACTGTACCTAAATTAGAATTATGTCTCAATAAGAATTTTTTCTTTGAAAATGAATGTACATATACGAGTTTTATTGCTGTAAGATAAATAAGAACGTTTTACGTTGATGAGAATTATTACTATTAACGAGCAAGTTTTGTCATGCTTGTTTGCAGGTTTACGATTTTAATTATAAAATATGCCATACGTATAACAACAGACTAACAACGTGGATTATAAAGTCGTTTAAGACATACTTTATGTGTTTTTCGTTCTTTTATTACATAAATTCAAAAAAAACGGTTTTACAGTTGCAGCAAGTAATAAAAATCTAATATTTGTAAGTGCAAACAACTTACTAAGTTTAATTAAATTATGTGTTTTATACAGGGTGGCGGGTCAAATTTTAATGATGAACGCTTCTATCCGGAACTACACCCTCCGGAAAAAGAACAGTTTATTCGCTTTTTTACGAGCAACAAAAAGGGGGGGAGTAGTAGTTTTTTCATAAAAACACAGGGTATGTCAAAATAGGTACAAATATTAAAACCCAGTATATACAAACCAGAAACTACGAATTGAAAATAGGCCCCAAAATTTGTTTGAGTACTGCAGTAGTAACAAAACTTTGAGTTCCAAGGCATGTTATTCGTAGAGAAACCAAAACTGAAAAAAAGGGAAAAAATGTTAATGTACTAAAAGTTTATTATCATTAGGTTAGATTGCATAATTGTGTAACGGTCTCGTTTACGTACTCAAAACAACCATTGATGCGTAGCTTACTAACTACCCGGTGTTGCAGCAGCGGTGTCTTGCGGTATGCATTGCAGACATGCTAACGCTGTTCAACAACCCACCCGATCCCAACCTATCACATAAACTCCTACCCACCTGTTGGCATGGGGTGGGCCTGGCGTAATCCAGGATGGACCTTCGAGTCAGCTCCATGTCAGATGATGATGGCGTTTTTGTTACACTGGATTTAAATTATATGTTATGTAATAACTTCGCAAAGCTTAAATGCAATTTTTATCAATCTCGGCAATTCTTAAACAATATTTCATTTTATTTTATTTTATTAAAAAAAACAAGTTTAAATGATTTTTGCAAAGTTTGCTTTTTACGTGGGCTAATCTATTATTTTTCTAGTATTTCAGCCTATTTTTGATAGACCCTGTATATTAATTGTTTACAATTTTGCAATATTTCTCTTTAAAATGTTATTCGCTATACAAAAATACAGAAAAAAGTGTTGTTGTAGGTAGGTAAATCACTAAATCTAATAGTTTTGGAGATAATTTAATTTAATGTGAAAATCAAGTTGCCATGAAGGTCTGACTGTTACGTATTTTGAGGGAGTTTTACATATGAAAACAATAAAAAGGTTCCTGTGAACATGTTTCAATATACTCAAGTGTTAATTTTCTGAATTGTTTCGATTTAGGAATTCCAACGAGAAAAACATGAGGCGGCGATGATCAAGTTGATTTAAATTGGGATTTAAATTATGATGTCAATCAATTGACTTTTATATTAAGAATCGTTGATGTAAATCAACTAGCTTTTGACTGGGGGTGTCCTTTTCATGTAAAATTTTCCAATTAGTACAATAATTACAAGTACAGTACAATAATTGGATATTACCGACACAAAGAATTTTGCAGGCAATACGTTATTAGTTTCTGCCCGGTTTGTTCAACTAATTTTTTTTTTCCAAATAATTGGAAAAACCCAAGGTATTTTAATAATAAATGGACAAAAAATTATAAGAAACGGGGTGCAAATAAGTTTAATTTAAAAATTAATGAACCGAAACAAATCAAAAAATTCGATTCAAATCAAATAATTCGGTTTTATAAATAAAGAAATTTCTTAAACGAGAGACTATGAAATTTGGATCAGAAGCAGGGTGCAAAAATGGTGATTTTTATAAAAAAAATCATAAACCGATTTAAATAAAAAAAAATCGATATAAACCATATCAATCACTTTTTACAATCTTTCTTATAAAAACCAGGATTGTTTAAATAGACAACAAGAAGAAACAGGGTGCAAAAAATCGTGGTAAGTTTTAATTTTTTTTTATAAGAATCACGCCGTTTTTCAAATTGATGGACACAAAGTTTTTATAAGACACATAGTGCAAAAATTGCGATTTTAATAAAAAAAAATATCACAATATACCCGAATTTTAATTAAAACGAATAAACAGTTTTTTTTTAAATTTCTTAATAAAAAATGACAGTTTTAAAACATAAATGCACATCAAATCTCTATAAGAAACGGGCAGCAAAAGATAGTGAAAAAAAATAATAAAGAGATTTAAAACACAAAATATTATCACTGAAATCGACCAAATTTTTTCCAATAAAAAAATTTTAATTTATTTAAATATATGGATATCAGATCTCTATAAAAAACAGGATAAACAAATCGTGATTTCCATTAAAAAAATGAAAATAACGGATTTAAATCAAATAAATCCGTTTATTGTTTTTTTAAATACAAAATTATTTTTTTAAATAAATCAATTCTGTATGAGAAATAGGGTGAAAAATTGTGATTTTTATTTTTAATACATCAAAAAAATATATATACTTCAATCAAAGATATCCGTTTAAAATCACATAAATCGATTTAATGATTTATTTATATTAAAAAAAATTAAGTTTTTTGGACTCTAGAAAAATATTTTTGTAGCACGAGGAGTCAAATTATATTGGGATTTTGGTTAATGTTTGTTTGGGGAAGAATGGATGTTCGTTAGTTTGCTCATATCCCCGGAACCGGTTGTGATTTTGATGAAATTTGCGTTATATCGAGCATTCGCAATCGGAAGCTAAGCTTCCTGTTTCTTTTTGTTCCATTTTCTCTAGGAACAGAATATGGCCGAAGCATTTCATCTCTGGTGTTAGAAACTTGGTTGAATTTAAATATTTTCGACAACTTGTGCAATATCGCAGTTACAAACATTTTTGCTCATTTTAATACTACATTGTTAAATTTTATGTAAAAACAAATTTGATTTTTCAGTGTTCCCTTATGTATAGTTAATTTCAGATCTATGTTTTATACCTACTTGTAATTACCCCCATTTTCGGCACTTTTTAAAATATTTATTTTAACGTCGGCCTATTCCTGCTGTTAAGGCTTAACACCGACGGCAGGGAATAAGTCTACCATATCTCAATATTGTGATAAATCGAAATTCCCCTTTTTTGATCTTTCAAAGAAAGAAATAAGCAAATTCTGATTTACGTATAATTTTTTCATTCTAAAGCAGGCCTGTGCAACTAGCGGCCCGCGGGCCGCATGTGGCCCGTAAATAAGCTTTTTAAAAATAAAAACGCATTATTATTAATCAGATAAATATTATGAATTTCCATCAATAACACATTTTTATTTTTAAAAATCTTTATACGAAACTTAGATTTTTATAACAGCACTCGTATTTTAATAAAAAAAATGCGGCGGTAAACAATATTTGCATAAAGACATCTAGCTCGGTGTCGTTTCTCAAATATTGCAAATTAGCTCGCTAGCCGGCTTGCACAGGCTTGATCTAAAGGTTTCCTACTATTTTTGGCTTTGGTAGAAAAAAATTGTGTGCCGGTCTGTTATCGTAGTAACACAAATTTTAGTTTTTTATGGTACCACATTTTTTAATTTTATCAAACATAATAAAAAAACATGATCGTGTATTGTTAATATTTGGTTGGATTTTTTCGTTCAAATTGCAAATAAATTCGCTACAAGATTTACAAAAAAAAATTAAATTATCGTTCTTATTTTGAAATTATAGCGCGAAATATTATTATTTGACTGTTATATTGAGTTGGCGAATCGAAGACAATTTTTTTCGTAAAATAAGGAAATCATACATTTTTTTTAAACTTTTAGTAATTCACACATTTCTCGATTCAAACTACACTTGTATTCTTATGGGATTTTCAGTTTAATCCAGTAGTGGAAAAAATTACAACTTAACACACCTGAGCACGTTGGGAGCATTTTAATGTTACCTACTGACTGTTGAAACTAGAACGTTATTTTAAAACATTTTTTTCATATAATTATAATTATTTTGTGATGCATGGGAAAGTTTTTAAGCGAAAAGATTTTACCTATTTTTTCCTTTTCTTTTTACGGTTTCTCTTGTAGGTAAACCACTGAAAAATCACAAGAGAATAAAGTCAAAATTATGACTTTTATAATTTAATGTTCGTGGCAAGAAAATAAACAGTAGCAAAGCTCCGAAATGAATTAAAATGCCTCGGTAGCGTCTGGGCGAGATTAGGGGATAATTTCTGCTATGCTCGCAGGCAGGTGTAAAACAGTTACCCCCGAATTCAGTTTGACGCGGAAGGGAGCACGAACAGCGAATAAATTGGCGACGATTAAAACCGGAAAAAAACGAACTGAAGTACCTCCATCTGAGCATTTACTCTGTTCGTTGATCGAAACACACGGAAGACAATATTGAGCACGTTGCATTTGATGTTTCAAAGGTGAAATCGTTGAAATATACTTCGACATCAAAATTATTTTCCGGTATAGTGAGTACCCAGGTCACGTGACAGACAAATCCTTATAATACTACTCAGTAACTTGCTATTCAGTTTGGTTTACGTTGGCGTGGTGTGTACAAATAGGTGCACGAAATCGGTTTTTAGTATACCTTCACTCAAGTTAAATAAATTGTGTTTATTATCCTGTTCGTTTTCAAAACGCTGGTGACTGTGATCTTGAATCTTCTCTACTTTATTTAAAACTGTAAGTCAAGACATTATTTTTAACTTTAGTTTAAATTTAGTTTATTAGTAATACCTAAGCACGTTTGAATGCACCGCGCTAGACTTATGTAATTTTGTCGATGATGTTTCTTTGGGTGAAGTGAGTACCCAATAATGTGGGTTTTAATTGGAAATTAGAAGCACTTTTGATTTTGGCGGACTAAAAAGGCTCATCTGATTGGTCCAGTTTTCAGAACCCGCCTAATGCATTGGTCCATTCATACTATTTAATTTTTTCCTTCCTGTTCTTGATTTTGTCGTGCTTTTAAATTAATTTTTCCTTCCACTATATGCAATTGGCAATTTTCCATCAATTATGTCCTTAAAATATTTTATAGGTCCTACCACTCGTACCTATTATAATTTGTTCCTTAAGTGCCAATAGATTATTAACAAACTTAAATAAAAGTTTGGCACTATTTTGGACCCTAATTTTGGCTTTGGTAATTTATTAATTTTTGCCCTTAATCCTCGATCAAAAGCCAAGTTTTGGACTTTAACAAGACTTTAACTAGGAAAATAATGAATCAAACCAATTAAATTCGCCCACCTAAACCCCATAAATATTTCCAATACGTTCTTGAATTGCAAAGGGAAACAGGCTGCCCTTTACCTATATTAATGTTTTTGAAGGCGAATTGGCGTGTGGTTGTTAAAAAATTAAGGACTTTGATTTTGAACTTTGGAATACTTGGAATCTTCGTGTTAGGCAATACCACCTTCAAATACCAATTTCGGGAAGGTTGGAGTTTGAAATAAACTTAGCCCTATACATTATGTATGTATATCGCTGTTGTGAAAGTAGGCTTCAAGGAACTTGCATTATTTCCGTTTATTGCACTTATTATTTATAATGTTGCCTGGAATGAGATATTTTGCTTCCTCAATAAAAACGAAATATAAATATTTTGGTTGTGATCAATATCGTAATTATTTCAGCAATTTCACGAGGGATTCCCCAAGGTTAACTTTTTAAAATTTCCCAAACTTTTAGGCAAATTTCTCTTCATTAGGCAAATACCGTTTCATTAGGCAAATTGTTCTTTAAACTAGTTTACTATAATAGCAAACGACATTTTTATTCTGTTTATGGACACGTTTAATGATATTGGTTTCCGGAATATTTATCAAAGGGAAGGTCAAGGAGGGCCAAGTACCTGGAAATTCTTTAAAATTTCTTCAGATTCTTTGCCCAATTTATAACCCGTTTGTTTTTGTTTTATGGGCCGTCCATGTATTAAGCGATATTATTTTTTTTTTGATATTTATTTAACAACGGCATTTTGTGCTGCTAAGGCTAATGACCACACCTGGTAATTCTAGGTGTGAATAGTTCCAATTTAATTTTTCATGGGAAGAATAATTTTTTTACTCTATGAATAGATATTACTCAAATTTATATTATTTATTAAAAAGACTAAGTTTTTGTTTAATATTTTTTTTCGCATGTTAAGTCTCTCCTAAAGAAAATGCAAAGAAATTATTTTTTTCATTGTCTGATTTGGACCTTGTTTAAATTTTTTTGTAAATTGGTTTGGGAAAAACTATCTTGCCTCGTTCATTGTCATATTTTTTCCCACCATTGATGAGGTTTCTTTGGAATAGCTTTGAACATACTCAAAACTGAAAAGTAGGTAAAAATAATTTTCTAGACCAAATTTTTGTTTTTCCCGTAAGTTGGGATCCTCTGGGTAAAGGAAGCGAGCCATATAAATAATTTTTGGGTGCCCAAAAATATTTTCGAGCTAACTTAGCTAATGTAAAAAAATAATTATTTTGATCTTTATGTACACTTTTTGGGTCTCTTTGGCTGTAAATTTAAAATTATCAATTTAAGGGCCTTTGGGAAAAAAAAATCAAAAAAGTAGTTGTTGTAGTAATCCTTCCTCATGCAATACTATATTTTCCCACCTTTGTAGGTTCCTTTGGAACGGCTTTGAACATGCCCAAAATTGCAAAGTATGAAAGAATATTTTTTTAGACCAACATTTATGTGTTCCCGTAAGTTGGGATCCTCTGGCTAAAGGAAGCGAACCATATAAATATTGTTTGGTTGCCCAAAAATATTTTTGAGGTAACTTAACCTAATTTTAGTAAAAAAAATAATTAATTTTGATCCTTGTGTACACTTTTTGGGTTTCTTTGGCTGTAAATTTAAAATTTTCTATAAGGGCCCCTGGAGAAAAATTATGAAAAGTATTTGTTGTGGTAATCCTTCCTCATTCTATACTATATTATCCCCCACCCTCGAAAGTTCCTTTGGCATAGCCTTGAACATACCCAAAATTGCAAAATATTTTTACAAACCAAGATTTTTGTCCTTATGTTGGGCTTCTCTGGATAAAACAAGTGAACCATTTAAATATTCTTGACAAATGGGAATAAAATATTTGTTGTGGTGCTTCCTCTTTTAATGCTTTACGTTCCCACCCTTAAAGATCTTTTTGGAACAGATTTAAATAAATAATAATTGCAAAACATTTTTTTGAACCAAAATTTTTGTTTATTTACTGGGGGTGGGGATCTTCTGAGTAAAAGAGGTGAGCCATTTAAATAATCTTTGACTACCCAAAATTTTGTGGAGTTAAACTAAAGTAAGTGTAAAGAAACAATGTATTGTAGTCCTTATAGTCCTTACACTTCTCAGGCTTCTTTTGTTAAAAATTTAAAATTTCCTGTTAAATGATTCTTCGGAAAAAATAAAATATAAATGTTTGGGGTTGTATTGTTTCCTTATTTATTGCTATTTTTTCTGTCCCTTGAAGGTTCCTTTGGTACAGATTTGAACATACTCAAAAATTGTAAAATAAGGAAATATATTTTTATAAACCAACAATTTTGGATTTATTTTCCCTTAGGTTGGACTCCTCTGGATGAAGGAAATGAGCCATATACATTTTTTGAGTGTCTAATAGACCTTTTGAAATTAGCTGAAAAAAGCATGCCATTTTTATCCCAGCACTTCTTTGTCAAAAATTATAAATTTTTTTGTTTAATGCAACTCTTGGAAAAAATTACAAAAAAAATTTGGTTATTTTATTCGTTCCTCACTCAACGCTATATTTATCCACCCTGGCAGGTTTTAACATACGATAAATTGCAAAATAGGGCAAAACTGTTTTTCTAAATCACAATTTTTGTTTTTTCCCTTATTTATTTGATTCTAACTTATTTCTTTGGCCAAACATTTTAAATTTTCCGTTAAATCACTCTTGGGAAAAAATAAATCATTTAATGCTCTATTTTCCCACTGCTAAAGGTTCCGTTGGAGTAAATTTAAACATATCAAAATTGGTCAAATATTTATTTAAACCAAAATTTTTGTTTTTTTTTCATATATTTTTAATCCTAACATTTCTTGGGCCAAAGATTAAAAAAATTCTGTTGAGTGACCCTTGCGAAAAACTAACAACAAAATGTTTGTTTGTTATTGTATTCCTTCCGCATTCAATGCTATACTTTCCCAACCTTGAAGGTTGTTTTGGAATAGATTTGAACGGATTTGAACATACTCTAAATAGCAGAATAAGGAACAATTGTTATTTAATTAGCATTGTTGTTTTTTACTTTCCTATACTTTCAGTATAGGGAAGTATTGATTTCATGCAAATTTTCAAAATCGAGATTTTGCTGGAAATACATGTTTTGGGCTTCCAGGATCCTAAAAAAGTGGTTTTTAAAAAATGTCTGTCTGTGGGTGGGTGTGTGGGTGTGTGTGTCTGTGTGTGGGTGGGTAACGCTCATATCTCCGGAACGGCTGGACCGATTTCGATGTGCTTTGGAATGAGGAGGTATATCAAAAATTCATCGACAAAATAAGCTTTTAAAAAGAATCCGAAACCGGAAGCGGAAGTTAGACATGTTTTTTTGGTAGCATTTTTTTCAGAAACGGAATTTTGAAAATTGGAATAGTGGAAATTATAGAAGGCCTTAGAACAAATCAAACGTTTTTTTACCGAACTCTCTAGCTTCAACATGGCGGTCGCTACGAATTTTTGAAAATTTCGACTTTAACACCCATTTACTCAAAAACCGGTTATCTGATTGGAATCAACTACATCTTGTTTGGTAGCCCTTCAAGGGTACTATACCATGAAATATCATTAATTTTGAAAATCGAAAAACGATCTCAATGGCACCACTCCAAAATTTTTGAAATTTTCAAAAAAATATTTCTCAAAAACTGCCCACACGTTTTTGTTTAAACTTTTTAAGCTGATAGAGCTAAGAATCTTCTACAATTTATTTTTTTGCGCATTGCTATAATTTCATTGTGACGCCCTCTGTGAATTTTTGAAAATTGAAAATTGGTACCCTTTTATTTATTTAACGGGGGGCTATAAATATTTTTGTTAAAGCAATATAGCTCATCATTGATAGCAAAATCCGAATATCATAATATTTTTTTGCTACTTTAATATTTAGGGGGGCTACTGTTCCCCCTCCACCCCAAAATTTTCGCTACAAAATTAAAAAATTGATTTCTTCTTTTGTTTGCTCTAGGAGAATCTTTTTACAAAAAATCAAAAAATCGAATTTTTTGCCCCTTAATAATCTTTTTGTCCTTAGAAGAATTTCACATACTTTCTACAGCAGTTGTATTCTTGTACTAGTCGTTTAATGTTCAGTGTAGGCTAACTTTTTTATTTTAATAGATAGACTCGCAAACCCAAGAGCAAAGTTGTAGGGAAAATTCTTCTCGATTGTATTTAAGAAAAAAACTTGAGTTTCCAATTTTAATATGGCGGCCACGGTAAAAAATAACTTTTTTTTAAATGGAAACGTGGCATTTTGGCTTTAAAATCAGAAAGGTTTTGAAATTCTAAATGCAAATTAATAAGAGTAATTTCTTGCTAAAAATAATACTTCTCGAGTTATTATATATTTTCAAATATCAATTTCCGCCCTTTCGTTGATCAGTCCGAAAATTTTACCCAACCATATGCTTGCAGTCCGCTGCGGTCGGTCTTTCTTCAACCGCTTCAAGATGTTACAACTTATAAGAACCATTTACTTTAACTAGTCGTGTCTAGACAGGTGCATATCGAAAGTGTTGGAAAATATAAAACAATATTATTTTATAAGTATAGGAAAGTCCAGGCGAAGTGTTTCGCTCATTTTTCCTTATGTTTTTATCCTAACACTTGGGAGTTTTTGGTCAAAAAATTAAATTTTCAATTTATGGTCGTTGGAACAACAATAGAAAAAATAATTGTTGTAATTCTTCCTCATTTAATGCTAATGTTTTTCCACACATTGCGTTGGAATAAATATGAACATACTTTTCAAATTTGCAATATGAACACAAAACGTTTCGCAAAGCTTTCTCCCGAATATGTTTTAAAAAACAACGAACAGTCTTCGCAAGTTTCTTTTCTAATTCATATTTCGGTCGGACATTATTCCACTTTATGTTTGCCTAGAAATGTAAGCATAGTATGTGAAACATAAGCAAATATTTGCCCCTTTTGTCAATAGCAAAATGCTGCTACGCGTTGCGGTAATTATATATAATTCACATGGTTCCCCCACGTAACTCCAATTAATATGGTCTGATACCTTTTATTTAAATGGCTATTAAGTACAAAAATGTGGGTTCGTAAAAAAAGCGTTTTATTTTCAACGATATAACAATCACGTGCCGTAAATACATTCCATTAGTTATTCGATTAGAATCATCGTTTAGGGGTGGTAGTAAATGATAGATTTACATTGGAAGTAATATTTTGTGATCAAAACATTAACTTAACAAATTAAAAGAGCCTTAAAAAATGGAATTCTAGTTTCACAAGACAAGACCATAATTGGAATTTCAACTAAAGGCGAAACAATGAAGTCATAAAAATTGCTGTTCATAATCGTGCTTTGAAGTACCCATTTTTATGGAGAAAACTGAACCAATTTAATTTGCTGTGGGTTAATCTAAATCGCGCTAATTTAATTTTTGCTCATTACCTAAACCACTCATCGCCGCCACTGTATTAATTACGCGGTGACTTAAAAAGCGACACTTCTGCGACCTGATTTCAGTTACCAGTAAGTTGCAGTGGGTCAGGTTCAAAGTAAATTTACTTTAATGCAGTTTATGAGTGTGGTTAGCAAAATTAACGAATCTTGTTCTAGTGTCCTACATAAATGTGTAAAAATGAGTACCTATCTTGCACAATTAAACAGTTAAGTTTAGTAGGCAGAGAATTATCTGCGGATGGTACTGTTGGTCAACTTGTTCGGGGAATCGATTATTGCACCCATCATGGTTTGTGTAACGATAGAGAAATTTTTCGAAATCGCCGTCATTGTTTAAAATCATAAATTTTGGCAATAATTTAGGAAATCCTTGTTAAATATTAGTTTTACGGTTTGTCCGAGCCAAAAGTTACGAAAACACGTTGCCAGAGGCAAAATTCCAAATTGAAACGAATTTATGACCTCCAAATTTTCCAATTTAATTACTTTTTGGTAACTTTTACTTTAGGCTTACAAACGTTCTATTTCAGAATGATTATTTTTTTATTACTCAACAAATTATTATCTTTCTAAAATACCGAATAAAAATTTTTTTTCGTCACAGTTAGTTGCAAAAGCGTATAAATAAATAACCGGATATAACCATCTTCATTGCTGCTTTTATTGATACAATTTGTGTTATTTGTGGTAGTTGAAGTTGTATGCATCAAACTTCCCTACTTACCTGCAATTTTCGGTCAGGTAATAAAAGAGTTGTACTAAATTATGCAGAAGCCTTATTGGTTTGTAGGTAGCAATTTTCTCCTAACAAGGCGCTGCCACATTTTTCACTTTAAGTACAAAAATGAGTGCTTGTGTAACAACGATTTATTTTGTTCGGATTGAGTGCTAGAATGTCGCCTCGTTAAGAAATAATTGTAAGGAGAAATCTAAATGCACGTTTTGTGTGACTACTCTATTTTTCTTGTGGGAAAATTTTATTTAGAACTTAACCGGATATGTAGGAAGACTTTAGAAATTTAAATCGTGAGTAGGGATGCAACGGATATTCGGTTTTTATCCGTTATCCGGCCATTTCACCGAATATTCGGTTTGGCCGGATAATATGAAATATCCGGCCGGAGATTTTTCTTCAAGTAAAAGAGATTATGCACGCAATTTGATTTGGAAGTATATACTAAAATAATTGAAAGTCGGGGAGCAGAAACCCCATAAGCCCAGTATTTTGCAGATCTGCATAAAATTACTAAACTTATGTTATTAAGATCAGCATTTATGCGAGTTAAAAATTTTAAATGATTTCAAACAACATAAATAAGTATTATTTGTGAAAACCACGAAGTAATAGGTATATCACATAAGGAGGATGCATGAACCGCTTGCTGCTATGATATGCAGGCCCCAATTTTGCAGTACACGTGACAGACATCCGAGTTGAGGAACCTATAAAAAGCACTCGATTGTCAATATCTTATTAAAATGTCAATAAAAACCATATATGTTAGGTTATGTCAGTTGATTTCTTGGTGGTGTCGGATCTATCAGGACAGAACACGTTTTAGTTTTAACAATTGTTGGAAATTATTATTTCTTGTAATTACAATCAATTTTGTTGACAGATTTACAATCTTACTTGTGAACAAAAAAACAATATTAGAGCGAATCAGCACATCCTTGAAATAGTACATTTAGTAGTTTCCTTGTCTCGATGCTCTCTTTCTAAAACACTACAGTATAAGACCATAGGGTTCGTGCGTTGCATACTCTTTAAGTATACACTGTGTCTATAAAGTAACCCCTTCCCCTCAACTAATTTTTGGCGACTGGGCGCCATTTTGAATTTTATTTAAATTGGATAGGGGGGTCGAGTGACACCTCATTTGAAAGGTCTGTTAATTCTGCGTCTGATCCTAAAGTTTCAAAGAAAAATATTCAGCCATAACAATATGACAATGTTTGAAGATAAAGAAGTCTTATTTAAAAAAACTAAGAATTAAAGCAAAAAGAAATTATTTAAATAAGCAAACCAAAAAAAGACCTTTTTCTCTCAACTCTTTAATTAGTATTGGGGACCGGTTTCGAGCCTAAAGGCTAATCTTCAGCCCAAGAACAAGAGTATTACTTAAATAGGATGACAGAGAATATTACAAACCATCCTATTTAAGTAATACTCTTGTTCTTGGGCTGAAGATGTGCCTTTAGGCTCGAAACCGGTCCCCAATACTAATTAAAGAGTTGAGAGAAAAAGGTCTTTTTTGGTTTGCTTATTTAAATAGTAATCACTCTCACGATGGACGTTCCACTAAATGAAAAAAGAAATTAAATTAAGTGTTCGAAATGTTTAACACTCACTTCTTGGCACAAAAAGTCGGTTATGAAATTCCTGCCTTACATTTCCATAAGTTTCTGGACCGATAATTCTGGCAATATGCCAGTGCCGTAGGCGCAGCAAAGTGCACACGGTGCAATAAATGGAAACCAATAATAGCTGTCTCTTTAAATTATTGTGCAAAAATAATTTTTTATTTTTTGTAGGGATGTGATGAGAAGTGAAAACTACTTTAAAATGGTTTCAATTCAACTGTATATTTGCTTAACTGTTAACTGCATTATGTAATGCTACTCTATTCTAAGGTTACTGCCAAATGGTGAACATTATTGTACTAATTATAGAAAATTTCACATGAAAAAGACACCCCACTCGAACACAAATTGATTTAAATCAATGCAATTACTAACTCATTCTCATTAAAAAGAAATTATTATTGGAAAAGTTCAACCATTTCAGCGGCGGTTTTAAAATCACTTTATCTGTTCATTTTATTTTATTGCAAAAGCAGAAGAGCTTAACGCACTGTTGTAAAAAAAATTGAAAGGCATGTTTTTGTCATCTTTAATATCTAAGTAATTAATTAAAAATTTATGCAACAATTGCAAAATATAATTAGTTTACATCAAAATTGAATTTAAACATTTTATGAAATTTAATCTGAACCTAAATGATGTAGAACGTTTTAAATTTCTTTTATACTATCTACGTTTTCTTAAAATTGTTTACTTTCCAAATTCAGATCGACCTTCTTGTCATATGCCGCAGCTGCTGAAAAATATTTGCATGCTCGTGAAAACATGGTAATATCTTACAGTGGTTGAAGTTATGAATTTTCCAAACCTGCATATAAATATTGATTTTCCTCTAGTCTTTCCGTTACATGTTTACATGCAGGAAATTTCGTTTATGTGTCTCAAAAAGTATTGGCCCTGATGTAGAACCTTGCGGTACCCCTTAAGCTAAAACACAAGTATCTACTGACTATCTGCGTGTGATAGTAAACGCTTTACATAATAATGCTGTGTAACAAAATTGAGTTTTATAAGCATAAAATATAGGCCCTGACGTAGAACCTTGTGGTACCCACAAGTAGAGAATTGTTTGTAACTGTTCATTATCTGCACCTCACACTAAATACTTTACATAACAATCTGATGTCACAAAATTGAGGTCACTGTTGTTTTTCATCCTACTGTCTAATTTTTAGAGCGTCTTTAGAACCATAATTAGTCTGTGCGTCGTAAGACACTCGGGTAAACCTGCTCGCGAATTATCTCTGCTATTTAAAGGTTGTACAAATATTAATTCTGTTAGCTAAAATATAAAAAAGATAGGGAATAATGTTTCGGAAGACGAGGAAGAACGTTACTTAATTCAACATAAAGATTTCTTTGATATAGCCATAATTTTCGCTTTCTTCTGATGAGAACACATGATTACTGAAACTGAATGTTCTCTTTCCTGCATTCATTGCTTGCTCACTTCACTTTCTCCCTGTATAAACGCCACATGTTAATATGGTTCGATCAACCATGTTATGCAACAGAATTGCAAGTCATAATTTGCATAACATTATTTTGTTTATGTTGTGTTGGCAGAGAATTGTGGGACAATTTACGATATAATTTAAAATGAGGCGTTCGTTATTGTAACTGTTGGGAAAATCAAGCCATTAAAATATTGGAAATGGGAGGAACTTAACAGAAACATGTACATAAAAAGAAAAAGTTATTAAAGGTCTAACGAGTACAAGAAACTTTTTTTGAATGATCTTAATTAGTAAGGTTCGAGCTTAAATTTTTTTTTTGTTTTTTTTAGGAGAATTAGAACAGGTTTTTTCATCGGTCCTAAACATGTTTTTTAAATAACCATAACACTTTTATTGTTTGAATGTATTTTTTTAAACAAAATTTATATTTAAATTACAACATCAAACTCGGAACAGACAATGATTACATGAACAAAAATCACTTCAATAAAAAATTATTTCAAAGAACAAAGATAAGGCTCCGACTGGAGATTCAGAAAGATGTGGTTCGCTTAGAGACCGGACCGGGGGCTTGCATGTCATGGTAGTGTACTCAGTGATGTGTTTTCCGAAAATTTTTAAAACTGAAAATTTACCGGAATATGGTCTGGAAAATGTTTGGCATTAAAAAAGATAACAAGTTAATAAAAAAAAATATACGAGTATGTGGTTATTTAACAACAAACGTTAATTCCAATCGTAATCACCGCATGTATATTATTTGACCGTTGTATTTTTAACAGTAAATTATATAAGCCCTGCAACACAAATTGGCAGTAGTAACACTGCTTGAGATTATTGACACATTTCTCTCTGCTCTCTCACAACTTGATTAGCGAATCCGTTTTTTGTTTATGTTGGCTACTTTCGTCAACAAAACAGGCTAAGCTAAAGCCCTTTGTTACCTACATATACAGGGTATTTCCATATCCATAGAGGAGGACATTTTATTATCAGAAAAGTGGGGACAATTTTCTTGTAATTTTCCCAATTCAGAAAATTTTCCCCAGAACATTTTCCACCTCACATTACTGGTGTTGGTCCTTGCGGAGCAGTGCGAAGAGGGGCGGGGTGCTGGAGGGGCTTTGCCGAAACTTGGCGAAGCCACCGCTTTGCTCTTGAGGGTGCTCGCAGTGTCGCATGCGTTTCGGACTGTAAGATTGCGCTCGATACGGAAGGAGCCTGACAGTATGGTTTGATTTTTGGATCGAAAGCTTTAGCTCAATTCTGAAAAGCAACTTATTTTTCAGTTAAAACACGTTGTTTATATATGATGTTTTTGCTGTCGATAAATTGCATAGCAACGTCTACACATTACAAACGAAAGGTTCCTGTAGTTTTGTTAACAAAAAAGCGAAGCTTCAATTCTTCTATTAAATGAATTCAAGAATTAGTAATTTCCTTTTCACCGCATTGTGTGGTAGAAGTCATGGTAATCAACGAAACATAATTCACTGTTGTAAAAGACCACGCCCCTCAGCGCTGATTGGCTGCCAGCTCAGTTTTGTTTAGACAACGCACAGTAAGTACCTGCGGCTGATCGGGGTCAAAAATTCGTTATGTCGAGTAATTTAGAGTTCAACGTATGATGATTGAGTTCGCCGCTGTTGTAGTTCATGTCATACGTTTTTTTGAATCTGGGTACTTTAAGGATTGCTGGCATATAATTTTTTTTATCAATTTGAGTATTCTTCTAATTCTAATTCCAATGTAATCATTACAGAACCGCACGGTTACTTCTATTTTTACTTTAACCATCACCGATTTTAAATCAGTTTGATTAAGTACTTTAAAATGTATTTATTTAGTAAGATTTTTTTTTCATCGGTCAGATTCCGGAATTTCGCGGCTCTATTTGGCTACTCCGGATGTTATGGCATACTTTCCGATCCTAGAGGTACTTCAGTGAAAGTCAAAAATTACAGTAAAACAGTAGTTTTAATTTCTTCAATTATACAGGGTGAGTCAATTAAGTGTCGCCTCCTACTTTTTTTAAACCGCTGAAAATATCTTTTTTTTTCTCAATCAAGTTTGTTCGGGGCCCACTAGGCTACTTTATGCCACACTCAAAAATTTGGCGCAGTAACGTCAACGATCATTTTCTTAAGCGTGTTTGTTTAGATCCATGGCCTACTTACTTGAATCAGTCTTTCACATTATTTTCAAATTTTGTGTAGTGTACGAGTATGAAAATTGTATATTATTGAAACAGGAAAAAAAATTGTATCTACGTAAAAAAACGTTTATACTGCCATTGGAGAAAATGATTGAAGACGGCACTGCTCAGTCACGTGGCAGTCCAGAAAATTTTAGAGTGCGGCATAAAGTGGCTCATTAGGCCCCAAACCAATTTTATTGGAAAAAAAATTGATATTCTCAATAGTTAAGGAAATAATAGGGAGATGACACTTCAGTGACTCACCCTTTATAGTATTTGCTATATAGGCCATTAAATTACTGTCAAAATCCACACAAACCATGCCACATCATGTATATTTAATAAGCGTTGCGTTTGAAGCTATTTTTTTCACTTTTTCCGGTACCTGTTTTGTTGATGCGGCCCGACTGAATGAGCAATGAGCAATTCTTGTTCTCGCGTGAAAGTGAAAATGAACCGTGATTAATTCAGGAGAATTTCAGCAGATTGGTTTTATGAGACGCGATTTCCTTTGCGTACCTTGAATTGTATAGTAAAATACCACAACACCTCTGCTGCTTTAACGGTTGGGGGAAATTTATGACGGTAAAGGACTGAAATGTTTTCTCAGATTGGGGTCGAATTAAATTTTGAAATTTCCAAAAACGTGTCAATTATTTGGACCGTTTAAGAAATATGCGTTAGTTAT
This sequence comes from Ctenicera cuprea, assembly GCA_958336395.1. NCBI lineage: Eukaryota > Metazoa > Arthropoda > Insecta > Coleoptera > Elateridae > Ctenicera > Ctenicera cuprea. Next base: position 10,307,692 of record OY284491.1, read on the forward strand.
ATTTTTGCTCTGGTTACTAGCAAAGTATAATTAATGATGTTATCTAATAAATGTTATTCCATGGAGTTTTTTTTATCAGTTAATCAAGTTTATTTGACAATGATAAGGTAATTTTGGTTCACGTTTCCGATTCCCAAGACTCATTAAATATAAATAGAATTAGATGTTATCAGTTAAAGTAAATTGCACTACTTGACGATAAATTAAAAGCACTCACTCCATGGAAAAACTAATTCAATTAAAAAATTTCCAGAAAAAGATTTTTTTGACCTAAATGTTCAGCACTCGTGTAAACTCGAAACAAGTAAAAACAATAATTTCTTTGCAAAATCGCCAAAAAGTGAAATAATCGTAGTTAACATTGGGTAAGCAGTTAGGGAAAGTTCTATTACTAATAACGTGCTTGGGCCAAGGTTAGCTTTAACATTCCCAATACGGTTTCGTTAAACATTACTTAATATTCCACGTGCAAAACCTTATCAATGTTTACACGCACGCTCTCATACAAACGAAGATAAAAATTATGTTTGTTTAACTTTTTATCATTTAATTATGTCTTGTAGTGTCTGTGATTTTTATCTATCTGTATTAATTTTCATTCCACAGATTGATAAAAGTCGCGCTTTCAATATTTTCTTCATTGATAACAGAAGCTAAATTTGCAGGTGGGGCCGGCGGTGGAGTAGTGATTAAGGTTTCTGGCTTTGTTTCTAACATGCGTTCAAAAAAAGTTCGATTCTCGGTTACTCCTTCCTGGGTATTTGTGACATTTTTGATAATTTAATGGCTAGGTGGGGGCGATCTGATCAAAACGTTTAAAAATATAAAATTATTGAAAGAGTAAATAAATATTAGCAGATTATTAGGTAATAAATTAAAAAAGGTGGACCATCTAGAGTCGATAAATTATTCAATCCTGTCACAGTTGCAGAACAATATTAATTGTGAATCGGAAGACGCACTGTTCAAGGTCTAGACTATAATAAGACCTGTCAGGCTGATTCATTAACATGAACATTGTTATCTAATTCAGCCCAGACGTAATTACAGATGAATGCATTCGCGTAAAGCGGTAGCTGCTCAATTTAATTAAACCATAAAGATAGGATACATGTAACTTGTCGCAACGAAAATTTAATTAATTCTAGGTATGTTCGTAACCTGCCAACCTAATTGACAAAATACGTTCAAATTTTAACAGAAAAAAAACTCGATGCAAAAATTAGTAAATTTGGCCACCCCAGAGGCCACGGCGTACTTTTTTTATTGAATTGGATCCTCTATAGAATCATGACTTGGGCCGGCGGGTGGTCTAGTGGTTAAAGTCCCAGGCTTTGAAACTAGACTCCCAATGGCAGTTGGTTCGAGTCCACTGCTCGTCGGTAATTTTTCTGAACAAGTTAAATCCGACGGGTCCATGGATGGTGTATGTAGGTGTGTATGTTGGGTCTTCAGGGGTGGGGTGCATGTTAGACCGGTGTATAGCACTGAGTGTGCTGAGCCCGGGTAAGGGGGTGGGATGGGAATCATGGGGTCGTGCTCACGCACGGCTTCATGATTCTTTTAAAAAAAAAAGAATCATGACTTAAAAAGAAATTACTTAAAGGAAACTCGACAAAAAATGACGTTAAATAAATCGAAATTTTGTACAGCAAACAGTGAATTTGGTCATTCTAGAAGTCCGTGGCACACTTTCGTTATTGAATTTGAACCCTTTAAGAACTTTACATTTTATTATGATACAAATTTAGCTACTCCGGAGGTTATGGCATAGTTTTTTTTAACCTGAATGTGGTTTTTTTTTTGTTATACACAGTTAATTTGGCCAATTCGTTTGATGGTACATATATGTACCACTTGCAGGTCACCTAATCCGTTAAATTAGCGTTAAATCTCCTTATGACATCCGCATTCTAGTAACGCTGCATGGTACATATTTGGCGCCATTTGAAGGAGAAACTGTAGGAAGGCAACAAAATGTGGTACATATTTGTACCAGTATGCGTTCTCCTAGTTAACTCGAAGAAAATGCGACGATTTTACAATTTGTGTCTTATTTCGTGTTAAACAATAGACTTAAAGGTATGTGCAACAAAGTGTTTTGACTTTCTTCTGCCATATCATACAGTTTTTCGTTGTAAATGCCTCGTTTCTACAAAATTTAACAAAATTGTTGTAATAAGTTAGAATTCCTCTAGTGTAGTATAGGCAGCAGATATGTAATAATTCTGTATAATTTATTACATTATCCTTATGTTTGCGAGCTTACATAATTTTTGTATAAAAAAGAAAGCGGTACATATAGGTACCGGAGAGCATGCACACCACATTTCGCTAAATCTAACGGTTTTTGAAAATTATTTGTTTGTCAAAAATCAAGTTGCCATGAAGGTCTGAGTGTTTCTTCACGATGGTAAAACAGTTCGTACTAACATTGATTTAAGTTCTACACGTTAAAGTAATAAAATAATTCTTATGAACATCGGTCCGGACATGCTTCCCTACGGTGTAAGATTCTCCGAAATAGGCAACTGTCAGAGTTGTTAAAACTGCCCCACTTCCGGAGGCTGTAACTCCATACCAAGCCTTTTCGGACCCATGCGTATAGGAACTTTTGCATTGTTTTGATGTGTAGAACTTGCCCTCGGAGTTTGCGGAAAGTATCTGGGCATTTTGAGGTAACACTCGGACCTTCATGGTAACTTGATTTTTCACAAAAATTTAATTATCTCGAAAACTGTTGGATTTAGCGACGTTTAACAAGTGTGCCGTTTTTGTGTATTTTTGTATGGAGAATAAGATTTTCTAACCGAAAATTCCAAGCGTGCGAAGATCTAAAATATTTTGAAGAAAATATTAGGTGAACTCCCATATGAGACACCTCTGGTGTATTTATTCAATTAAAATTTGCAGAAGTATTAAGCTAAATGAGCAATGCTTGCATAAAGTTTAAAAAGTTCAAAAAAATAGTTTCATCTTTAGGCGGTAACTGTTCTGTAACTGTTTTAACACTGTTTTACGCAAGGGTGGGAGAATTTTAACAAACAGAACGCAAAATAAAAATTAATAAATACAAAATATTATTCATCCCGCCCACCAAAAGCCAGTTATTTTTTGGCGCCATCTATGTTTATACACATATTAAAAAAATATTTTATGTAGTACCGAACTATTAGGCTACATATTATGTATATAAAATATTTTAGAGACATAATAAGTAATTATTTTTAAGCTATGGGGAATTGCGGGTGAAGTGCCCCCATTTTTCTTTATTATATTGACCATTCTTGTTAAAATTAAAATATGGCAAACAAATTCGCCATTTCAGAACTTCATGGCATTTTTCTCTTAATTTGCCCACTCCGGATGTAATTTGAATTTTTTGTTGAATGTGTAAGTTTGGCGAGTTTTTTTAATCCAGAGACATTTCATTCCAGAACATAATGGCATACTTCCTTATTCAATTTGTCTTCTCTGGCAGAAGTTAAGGCTGTGATCGTTATGTTGACGCTCCAGTAGTTGATGGGGATTTGTTTACCAAATGTGGTCACTTTAAGTGCTAATGACATACCTTTTTGTCCTAATAAGTATTTAATATTAGCGAAGACTGGACTTTTAGTCGTAGAATAGCAAAAAATTTCGTGAAAATTCAATAAGTAAACAATAACCATGGGCATACCCAAATCCATTCAGTTATACGTGAAACATATTGGACAAGAGAACTAATTTTTCGGATTAGAATTTAGAAAAAGTTGTTGTTGTGTACTGCAATTCTTAAGTTTTTTTTTATTTAACGGTGGTATTCCGTCCCTTATGAATGTTGATCGTCCAAACTTTTCCTTCGTAGAACTTTCTCGTTGTACTATTGAATTTACACGTTCTATTTTCAGTAATTCGTGGGTGCTATTTTACATTTCAATTACAAAATATATTTTTGCAGGTTCTAAAAATCTCTGTTTCGTGAAGTACTTTTGAAACTCATGACCTTTTGGTATTCTACGCTTATAAACCTTATTTTATTTTACTTTACTATTACACAACCATCAATTCCAGCTGACCAATTAAATAATAACTATCTATACAAGCTAGCATCAGGTTAAACATATGGATGTGTTACTATTCTAAGTTTGTAGATAGTTCCTTTACAATTTTACATATGCGCCAACCATATATTTAAAGAAATTATGCCAGGAATTATTATTAATTGATTGCCTCATAATTTAAATACTGACTAAATACTAGACTAGAAATCCGGCCACTAAATATTAAGTTTTTAAAACGAAAATTAATAAATAAATTCAAGTTACATTATCTTAGCGAATTTAAAAGTAGTATTTGAATCGAATGAATTTTATCTGCATAATCTGAAACACTTTTTATCAGCAACATTGGCAAGGATCGTGCATAACAGCTGTTGGTATTTTATCGTGTGGTCTATGTCCAACTGCCAGGTCAACGTGCATACTATTCGCGTGACTTACGCAAATAACTGTTAAATAGTTTTATACCAAAAAGAAAATAGTATTATAAATTTGATTTTATTTTTGTTGAAATTGAATAGCACAGACTACCTTTCGATCTGCAAGCGAAAGTGAAGCCTTGACCGAATGACGATAACAAAGTGGAGCGAATCTAAACCAGACGACGAGCCGGTTTGATTTGCTAGTAGCAAAATGGTTAAAATATGTTTATCTGTTCGGTTTAAGTTGATGCATTTTATTTGGATTCGAAAATTTCATGTAAATCGTATCAGCGGTAATAAACATGTAAAGAAATGACACCACAAATATCGATTTTTTTGAGACTTTCAAGACGTATTAAATTATGCGCGAGGTGGAAATATGCGAAAGTGAAAATTAATTGTCTTGTCTGTTAGATTGCGCACATAATTTCGCATCTCTGTATTTGGTTCCTGACATTTTGCAGAATCATCTTTTCTAAAATCTGGCAGGCACAGCGAATTGCGCATATTTTCTAATTGCAGGATGTTTTAAACTTCTCTGGCATTTTGGTTAAGTTGGTTTTTGCGTAAGATATTAATGCAACAACTTTGCTTGTACATATTTACTTACAAAAGTCAAACTAAAATTTGCATATAATTTCAAATTTTGATGTATACGAAGTACGCAATGCTAATGACTGATGATGGGATTGGTTTGGAATCTTGGAGAATTTTCGAGCTCGTGTTTACATGCAAAACAGAAGGAAAATAAACAGTTTTTTTGCAATTTTCTTATAATAATTAGTACAAAGTTGCGTCTCTGGAATTGCGTCCAAAATAACTTTTTTTTTGTTTCGAAAAAAACGTGTGGTGGGGGTTTTATAAGAAGATGCCCTCGCAGGGGGTTTTCCCAAGTTCATTTCATTTGTATATTATGGACGAGCTTTAATTATCATTAGCTCTGAGTAATTCGTGTGCATTTTCTCAATGATATCGGTTTTCCCCAAGGTAATTACAATCCAGGTTTTTTAAAATAGAAATCATGCTTGCCTCAAAATTAATTAAAGGTTTAAAATTGGGAAAATTGGGAAACACCTCGGAAGTCTCACAGATACAGCCTTGACTGGACGATGACAACAAGTATGAAAATTAAAATATGGACGTGACGAATAACTAGACTAGTGTAACTTTTTTGGTTAAAAAGAAAATGACTTTATACGCGTTTTTTGGTCGTTTGGTTATAGAACAACAACTAAACGCAGTTGAATATGAAATAATTGACCTACACAAACTAACAAGAATTTCGTGTTTTGATTATCGAACGCAAATGTAGCTACACGCTGGGGAAATATCTTTACTGATATGCTTAGTCCGGATTTCTAGTCTAGTATTTAGTCAGTATTTAAATTATGGGACAACCAATCAATAATAAATCCTGGCATAATTCTTATAAATATATAGTTTGCGCATTTATGCAATTTTAATTGAATTATTTGTGGGCTTAAAATACCAACGAACCCACATGTTTGACCTTAAGGAACTTATTTAGTTACGTATTATACATTTGGTCAGCTGGTTTATTAGCTCCAGCTATTTGATAACGGAGTTGATAAGCATAGAATATGCATGGTTAGGGGTTTTAAAAGTAATACACGAAACAATTTTATGAAAATTTGCAAGAATGTTTTTGAGTGCAGAACCTCTGGATTCGACCCCTCTGGATTCAACTCCTTAACCTTCATCCCCTCAACCTTCATCCCCTCAATTCCTCAACCGTCAACCCCTTAACCTTCAACTTTCAACCCCTCAACCTTCAACCTTCAACCCCTCAACCTTCAACCTTCAACCCCTCAAACTTCAACCTTCTGGATTAGCTCAACAATAAAATAACACTGAACCAAATGATGCATCTCAAATATTGCAGTTGTACTTGTACACCTGGCAAAATCGTGCAACATGTTTCGCATGGATTTGAGTACGCCCATTCTCTTTGTTTACTTATTAAACTTTAACTTAATTTTGTGCTGTTCTGGGACTAAAAGTGATCTTTACATGCCTTTTTAACCGTATGCAGATTTCAGCTGTGGTGTTTTTTAAATAACATTTTAGGATATATCAAAAGCCTTGTCAGCAGAAATATACCGACGTTAAATTGATGCTACCTGAACCCGTGGTATTCGCTCTTGCGTTTTTTTTTTTTGATAACTTGTAACTGCCGCGTTGCCCTACGTGAAAGTTAGTTAACATTCCATAAAAATAATAGACATCGCGTAAAGTTGAGACAGTTCCGGATTTACTATAAATATATTAATTATAATTTCCATTTCATTAAAAAAATCCAGTTAAATAGTGTGATTTTTAGGTCTACAAAATGGAAGTAAAATTAATTTTGGGCGATTTGTAAAATATATTAGAAAATATTGGCTCGACCTTCATATATCACGTTATAAGCTACTGAACACCCAAAAACAAATCTTTTTGATGAAAGAGAAATGTTATATCTGAATTACATGTGTTACTGTCTGTTACTGTATCAGGTTTGACATATTTTACGATATTAAACTTGCTAATGTCTTACGTAACTTTCTTTTACTTTCTTATAGTTCTAGTATTATTGCGATCATAAAAAAGTCGATTTTGAATTTTTGACGGAAATACACGTTTAGGACTTCTGTATATATAAACCACATCCAAATGCCAAGAATTGTTGAACCGATTTTAATGAAAATTATAATTTGATAAGTTTTCGAATGAAGTGTCAAAGTTTCTACGAAACCCCGTACTTGTCCCGCGCATTATTTAGTAAATAAAACTACATGGAGAAACAGATATTAGAGCAACTTCCTAGAAGAACTAGGTTGTAAGACCGGCCTGGGATAGTAACCCGGCAGTGTTGGTTACTAACTGCCTTGTTAAGGCTACGACAGTCGGAAAGTGTGCACTTTGCTGCATCTACGGTGCGGCGCTGCCATTATTGCTAAGGGAGCACAAACAGTAGCATTCCACCATGTACACAATAAAAAATAATTACTAATGAATTTTAAAAATAAACAAAATTTTGATCTCTGCCTGGGTTCGATGTTACGGCTACCCACGCCTATATGCATTTTCTGACTTCGCTACCGGGCTGCTTACGACAACCGCTGCAACATAGAACATTAACAGGCGACTTGCGTAGCTTGAACGAAGAGACCGTTGCTAGTATTCCGATTATCAGAGTAGTATCTAGTTTCTATTAGACCAGACTATATTTTACGTTAATAATGTTTTTAATAGAGTGGTGGTAAGTCAGAGGTTAGGCGCTTAGCCTATTACGCTAAAGGTCCAGAGTTCGATTCCCCGCCGAAGCCATGCAGCAATAAATATCTATGCCGCAACCCGCCACTCACATTCTCCAATCCGGTGTAGGCAGCCGTGGGGTATTAATGCCTGAAACCTTCTCTGGAATTTAGTCGTTCGGATTCGACGTTAAACTGTAGGTCCCCCGTACTCCACCTTAGCGCTAAGGAGAGTACGTGGCAGAGAAGAGTGCCGGTGCCCAGCAGTGGGACGTAAAGGCTGATTGCGAATGTTTTTAAGAATTTCATACATTGACGAAGTCGGATATAACCTCCGAGGCTCTGAACAGTATGTAAATGTCGGGTGTTAAAAAAAGAGTTAAGTTGGCTTTGAACGCCACTGTTTTGCCATACCCAGATAGCATAAGCACCCACCGCATATGCTGTAGTGGGTAGGCATCCAATGCTCTCTTTTCTGTTTTTTTTGAACACACGCTATATTACCGAGGAAAGCGTCGGTCACTTGAAACATCGTTTGATAAAATAAACCGAGCGGTTCAGTGAAAATGAATTTTCGGGTTAAAACCATTCGGTAGTTGCAACTTTAAATATTGCATATTTCAATATTGAAGTAGGTCAAGAAATATTTACACCGCGAGTCATGAATACAAAACAGCTGTAATGAAGTCGATTATAGTTTTCCAGTTTGTTGCTTCGTTAAAATGTAAAATTGCTCGGGTACGGCCATGAAGTATTATTTAAACAAATTGTAAATTTGCTCGACATAACTTTTGTTACGCCACAAAGGTATTGTTTTCAAGCACAATGCAATATTATTGTTTTACTACCGCATTCTTAATTCTGTGTTTATGTAAGAATGTGATGATCTTAATAACACCTTACATGACGCAAACACTAACAGGTTGCTTTTTATTATTATTAATTTTCGTTTGTATAATTTATAGATAAATCAGTATTAGCAATAATCTGTTTAATTACTGGTGTAGTGAAGTAAACGTTTGTGAAAATGCTGTGCCTGTCCGCACGGTAGCGTGTGAATAACATACCTACCACTATTCTCACATGTGCCGACCCTGAGCACATAGTTGCGCGTTGACAGCTCGCGCTCTTACAGGCGCGGCCATTCCATTAAACGCATTGCAGAGAGCACAAGCAGTAGCATCTTTCCATGCATACAAAAAATAGACAATTTAACTAACGTAGTTTAAAAAACATAACGTCAATGCTGAGTATCGAACTGCAGCCCGGTCCCACGCTAAGCGAGACTTGATATACAAATACGTTTGAAATCGGCATGTATGTGAATATACGAATTGACGCCATAACGTACGAATACTAATATATTATTCAAACGCTAGTGTGCGAACAGATACAACGTCGTGAAAATTCAAGCATGTTTAATTTTATTAATAACCTCCTTAAATGTGTTCAGTATTTTTAATAGATTTGCTTATATACGCCCTCTTTAATCGCGCAAAACAACAACGTAAAAAAAATGTTGGTTAGTTGGAAAAATCGTATGATAATCCGATGAAAAGCTTTGGCGAGTTAAGGTATTAAAACTATTTTCCGATAAATGTTAATTATTTGGAAAAGAAAAACGAAATCGATTACTCAAGTAATTTTACCTCAATTCATTTAACTTGCCCACAGCCCCGCGGGCTGCTAATTACTATTAAGGAATGATTTGTTGGTACAGAATGGTAATGAGTTAATGACATACTTAGCATTCTTTTTTTTAGTGTGATGCTTGAAGCTACCAACGCAACTATTGCCTAAAACCATCTTATCTGCTTGCTATGTGTGGGTACAAAGGTTAATTATGAAGAAGGACAATGTTTTTCAATAAGTGAAATTAACGTAATTAACAGGTGTTCCTGTTATGACTTAATGTTAGGTCACTTCAAGGAATTTTCGTTAGCGAAATAATTATTTATTCCTTGCGAATGCGGATATACTTTTAGCAATTTTCCATTTTGTTTTTAATTTTTTTTGTAAATGGTAATCAAACCACTAACGTATTGTAATTTCTAAATTAACAATTAATAGACAAAGTTATGTAAATCAAATCACAAATATATACAGCGTGGCATAAAAGTATGAAGCAAATTCGATGGATAATAAATAATATTTTTTTTGTGGCAAACGATTGGACGGGTTTAGCGATTTAAATTTTGGAAATATTTTGAGATATTTTAAAAATTTTTGCGAACGTTATTTTGTAACATATCGTGTATAGTTTCCGGTGTAGTCTCCTCAAATTCGTGACGTTTTATCTAATAACTTAAAATTAATGGTTTGAGATCTGGAGACCGTGTCGGCCACTCTAATTTACTTTGTTTCCAATTCACCTGTTTGCCAACACTTGGTCCAGATATTGAAGCTACAGTGCATAATGCGGAGCCGTCTTATCGTGTAATTGGTACCAGATATTGGAGTTAGGAATATCCGGCTCTTCTTCATTCGGGAACAACAGTGCTGATGCAGGAGTGAGTTCGTTGTGAAAAAATTTTAAAAAATGAAATGGAAAAGTCACTAATAATTTTAGCCAATTTTTATGTTTCAATTTTAATTTTAAAATTAATGCACTGACATGAGATCTGGAGACCTAGTCGGCCACTCTAATGCATCTTGTCTGCTATTTTATTTGTTTGGGATTGCTTGGTTTAGATACTGACGCACGGTACCTGCATAATGTAATGTACCTGACACTAGGATTAAAATTAGGAATATCCGCGCCGTTTTGTTTCGGAAACAACACTGGTGATGGAGGAATCAAAAAAATCATCCTTAAACAGTTATTGTGCCAGTTGTACGTTGTAAGCGTGCAATTTTTAATTTTTTAAAGTTAACTCCGAAAACTGTTGTACGGCTCATATCTTAATCTGGCGACTTGAGGTATGAAGATTCTCTTGTACTATCAAGAACACGCAAATCTGTGTTTATGCTGCCATTGCACGACGCTCACTTTGGGGAGGATTTTTTATTTGGCCCGATTCTTGAAATTCTTCAATTTTCTTAATTAGAGGGGGGTCTTGAGATACAGTGGAAACTGGACACAACGCTCACTTGGTTTGGTGGACACAATAGCCACCCTGAACACTACAACCACACCTTTAGATGGACACAACGGCCACTTTGGACACAATGGTCACGTTGGTCTAGTGGACACAACGACCACCGACATAATTGCGTCGTTACCCTTTGTGTTCAAGGTGGCCGTTGTATCCAAGGTGGTCGTTGTATTCGCCTGAAGGAGTTGCCGCTGTGTCTGTCTACTAGGTTAATGTGGTCGTTGTGTCCACTAGACTAATGTGGCCGTTGTGTCCACGGTGGTCGCTGTTTGCCTGGAGGAGTTGCCGTCGTGTCCAAGGTGGTCCTAGTATTTCTAGTATAGTGGCCGTTGTGTCCAGTCTACCGTTGTGTCCCACATCCACTGTGGGACTTGTAATCGGTGGACAGTCTGGGTTCGTTAATTAAATAAGTGACATCTTTCTTGCGTTTTTTTCCGCCATATCCAATTACCATTAGCATCAAAATAATATTAATATGTGTTTATGTAAGATGAGCAATTGCTGCTTACTGTTTGTATTGTCACAATACGTGAGACTTCTTATAGAACGGCCTACTAAGAGGCAAACGTTTTTTTTTATTTTCTCAAAAATTGACCTATGTAAGGATAAAAAATTTCAAGCGTAAGAAAAAATAAGTCATATTAATGCGAAAAATAATTACATATTTTTCAATTTAAGAATTTGCCAGTAATGACGCCTCAAAAAAAACCGTCGAAAAGATCATCGAAAGATGTTTACATGCCAATATCAAAGGTTATATTGGAAAGTAAACAGTTAGTGTTGTTATAGCAGTAGAACTAGGTGACTTAATCTCGGTAATCGACTGCAGATGACTTGATTTCTTATTCCAAAATGTCTAATATAGGTGAATTTAAGAGATCAATTTGCTCGTTCATTAACAGTACATACTTAAAAATAACTGTTCGAAAAAATATTATTTTCAGAGATACAAAGTTTGTTTCGCACTTTTGTTCCCTAATGTATAACAAACCAATATATTTTATTAATTTATTTATTTCCATATTATTGTATCGATTTACATAAACAACTTTTGTTTTTGGTTACGCGCTGTCAGATTCAACTGGTATTCCAAAATTGTCGAACTGATTATGTCATCGGCTAGACAACAAAAAACTTCCTGTGGAAGGTCACATTTTCGCAACAGAAACATACATGACTTTACGTTTTAATTGAAATGTAAAGAATTGGAATAAATTGGAATTGTGTTTTGCGTCGTTAGCTGCAAATTACGTCAGAAATATGTAGGTGAGCTAGACTACTGGCAAGTTTTACTTGCAAAGCTCTAATTATTGACTTAATTTTCTAATTAACCTAGAATTTATGGTTTATTTGCGACGATAATACTACAAATATCACATATATTTCCATTTGGAGTTGTAATCGCTTGATCTAAACCGACAGACAAAGTTATGTATTTTTATTTTTTACAACATAAATTTTGGTGGCAGCGCTGGAATTACTATTGTGTTTTAGGGGTATTCCAGATGTGCGGCCGCACATGGCGCAAAAAAATAGAGGGCGCCTTAGTAACACTAATTTTGTATTATATTATTATTTTCACGCTACCGGCAATGTAAGTAGGCCTTACATCCATAGCTACAGGGATCGTAAATGGCTGATAACATTCGTGTACTAGTTACCCTTGACGACGGAACTTAGTAGTGTCACTTACGTCCCTAGGAAAATAATGTTGATTTTAACTGTTCGTTGATATGGTAACAAGCACAGACAACTTAGAATAATGGGGCTTTTAAAAAATAATTCCGATGACAGCTGTCAAAACGAACTTTTAAAAATATGATTAAATTTCTACCTGTAGGCCTACTTACATTGCCGGTAGCGTGAAAAATTTAATAAGTAACACGAAATGTATCGACTAATAACATCCACGGCAGGCGACAAGCTTCGGCTCCGCCTCAGCTCGTATTCGCCTACCTCGGATGTTATTACGTCCTTACATTCCTTGATACTTAAATAACTATTACCTAACGCCGGCCCTGCCATTACATAAAAGTTTACAGAATAATTTTTATGCAAAAACAAAAATATTTACAGGACAAAATTAATTTTTCTCATTTGTTTATTTTTTCTGCCACGCTTCATTTTTTCCTTCCTCATGCTGAAATGATTACTGAATGAAGTGATTTAATTTCCTAATTAAAATGAAAACCAACTTTACTTTAAATTTGTGTTGCGTTTTGTGAGCCTCAATTACTAAATGTGGTAACGTCGTCCGAATCAATACTGTAATGTGAATGAGTAGGTCTTCATGTTGCATGACATCTTAATATTCACGGCATATACCAATACGAATTACTTTTGCATGCGAAACTACTTGTAGAAACAAAAGTTTGTGCGTGTCATTGGGATTTTTTAAATTTTATGCTTAATAAGAATATTGTTATTTTTCTTTCCAAGGCTTTACTTGACAGTTTATTCTAAGCAGTTTGTTATAATTTATCATCAGGAAATCTTCTTTGTTTATAAAGGAGTAGTTAAGGTTATTATAAAGGAGTAGTTAAGGTTAGATATTCTTCTGCAGTTTTAATTTCGCTTTTCATAAACCTTCAGTTCAGGGAAGTATTGATTTTGTGATGATGTTCGATTTAAAAATTTTGACGGAAATACATGTTCTGGGCTACGAAAAAAGTATTTTTTGAAACAGTGTTTGTCTTTGGGTTGGTGGGTACATTTGTTTTCTCTTATTTCTGGAATGGGTGGTCCGACTATTAAAAATTCATCGACATAATAAGCTTTTATAAAAAATCCGAAGCCGGAAACTGAAGCTAGACATGTTTGTTTGGTAGTTTTGTTTAGGAGATATTAAATCAGCAACGCCAATCCTCTTACTGCGCATGTGACTGATTTAACTGTGCTTGATTTGAGCAGGTTAGTTTTATAACCATAACCTTGCGTAGACCGCCTAGACCGACAACATTGTTTAGAAAAGCATTATAAATTTAAAACGAAAATTAAGCACCATCGGGATTCGACCCCACAACCACCTATACAGCAAAAAGTTAATCACATATCTGCGCTACCGAGAACCTTGCAGGAAAACGCTAAAACATATGAAAATGTGTTTTCCCATTATTTCATAAACGGGGAACTATAAGACATTTCTGTTGATGCTAAGCTACGCATGCGTGATAGTAGAACATAATTCTAAATCTGTTTTTTAGATAATTTAATTTAAAAAAATTGTCTTAGAAAGATTTCTGTTTGTATAACGACAGTGTTCTCATGTGCGTGCGTACATACAAAAAGCACCAATAAAGCCAACCAGGTGACTACCCGTCTCACATGCGATATAGCTAGAGCACCTTCCACTAGGTACCGCTCTCATAGTTATTTTGTTGTAACTTCAAACTAGAGGAATTAAAAGTTAGACATGTTTCCTCTTATTGCCAGCATAGGATAATACTTACTATTGGTCATAGCGTCGCGAACAATTAAATGTTAACAACATTCTGATTTGTTGGAATTACGTTTTCTGTTTTTCGAAAAGGTTAATGCAAAATGTTTGAATTTGTTTTCTTATTTCATTAGATGTGAAAATAACTTAGGAATGGATTTTTTGCCCAAACTCTTTATTTTGGCGTCAAAATAATGGCTCTAAATTTTCGACATTGGCCGAGTCCTGCAACCCTTTTAGATTTTAAGAAATAGGTGCAAAAATCAGTTTTTCTCAAAATAGATGGCTTCCCGTGCACCCAATCTCAATAGAGATAAATAAAAGTATATAAAATTCCGTACAAAACTAAAAAAACATACATTTCTAGTTAAAATACTTTCCCAGATATAAGCCTCTTGAAATGTACCTTTTTTCTCTCAAAAAAACTAAACTAGGTTTTTTGGTCAAAAAAATACAAAAAGGTCAAACATCGACAGGCCATATCTCGGTAACTATTTGAGTTAGGACATTCTTTTTTTCACAGTTTTGTAAGAAATGTTATATACTTTCTTTCCAGTGGTAAATAAAATTTACGTGAGATGCTCTGAAATGTGGTATTTAGAAAAAACTTCATGTATGTTAAAAAGGCATCAAAATAGTAAACTTTGGGATTGTCAATATTACAATTTACTTTCGGCTTAGACCGCGTCGTCATTTGGGAACTACACCGAGCATAATCAGGTAAGGACCGACCTGTAGCTTGTCTGCCTTTACAAGCATTTGCTCTAAAAGTTTGAGCAATATTTGTTCGTAGGCCCTGCTTGCCTAAACAGGGCCGTGTGCTTAGTTTATTTAAACCTTGGGGCGGACAAGGATTTAGGCAGGCAGGGCCTACGAACAAATATTGCTCAGACTTCTAGAGCAAATGCGTGTAAAGGCAGACAAGCTACAGGTGGGTCCTTACCTGATTATGCTGGGTATAGTTCCCAAATGATGACGCGGTCTAAGCCGAAAGTAAATTGCAATATTGACAGTTCGAGAAACCGCGAAAGTCTCAAAGAATAAACTTTGGGATGTCATAAATTCGGACCTACTAAGAAAGAAGGTTAGAGGAATGTTCTTGTTTTAGATTTACAGATAATTGAGCCGACTTTCACTCACTTTTAGACCACTTTTTCCTAGGATAATCAGGAAATAAACAATTTTATAAAATCGGAAAAGTACGTTTTGTTTTGGTAAAAAACGCGAAAAAGGGTCACTTTTGAGAAATCTCGGAAACAGTTTGAGCTAGGACTAGAGCTTTTAGTTTTGTAGGTAATTTTATATACCTTTATTTGTCTAACAACTGCCATTGAGATTGAGTGCACTGGAAACGAACCATTTTGAAAAAATGCACCTATTTCTTAAAATCTAGAAAGATTGCAGGGCTCGGCCGAAGTCGAAAACTTAGGGCCTTTATTTTCATGCCAAAATAAAAGGTTTAAACAAAAAAATGTATTCCCAAGTTATTTCCACATCTTTTTACTTGATGACTGGACTATAGCGTGTAACTGACTGTCAGACGGATCAACAGACAAACCGACAGGCAAACCAATAGAGATGGACAGACTGACATACAGAAACCTGTATTATGTTATGATATGCAAAATAATTACAACTGCGTATGAAAAATTAAAAAGAAATAATTAGGTATTCTGATTAAAAATAATGAATGCAAAACGTGTAATTACTGAATAAATTAAATATGTATAATTATTAAATGAGAAAGGAAAAAAGAACAATTTACTGGTTATAGACGTCAAATCTAGGGCTTGAAATCTAATTAAATAATAACTTCAACTATTTAATACAAAGTACAAAAATAACGTTTTGAAACAATAATTTTTATAAATATTTATATTCAGTTTTTAATTTATTTATTTTCGTCAATAACATCAAGGAAATTTGCCTCAGTTTCAGGTTTGCAAATGGCTTTAATAGCACTTAAAATTAATTAAAACGTTAATCATAGATACGTACTTTACATGTCAAGTTCAAAGGTATTTTACAATTTGAAAAAAATTTGACCTTATTGATTAATAAGTAATTAAGCATAACGTTCATGGTTACTATGAGGCTAAATTTTAGAGCAGGAAGTTACCTTGCCACAGAGAAATATCAGTTAAATCAATTACTTCCTTCCGAGTACTTCGAATTACACACATTTATTTATTTTAATAGGCTCTGAAGTAGAACATATCTTCTTCTGATTATTTTTTTGATACATTCTTGTAATTTTACTTTCGCCCAAAAAAGTTAATTGAAAAGTTATAAGATGGCACCACCCTTGTTTTAAATTACTGAAAAAAACGATAAGAAAATTACTTACAAATATCCAATATATAATACCATTTTAAAAGAATTATTGTTGCTGATGAATGTGATATCAACAGGTGGTAATCGTCTTTTAACGTTACATCACGATTTCGCAATTCTTTGCGAATTTTAAAAGACTCATTGCAACACGACGGAATAACAATGATTTTTAAAAATTTTAAATCATTATCTGAGGTTATGTAATAATAATTTTAAATGTTACACAAATTCACGTTGCAATCATAAGCAATTTAATCTCGCTTTTAAGCTGGCTTTTAAGAGGATCGTCTTTTTACGACCTGCTAAAAGAGCATTTCACCGTTTATTTGTAGTACCCTTGAAAATTATTTTTAATGATGGCTGGCAACAAGCTGACAGAGTGCAAACTAATAAAAAATTTCACTTTTAGAGAAAGTTGATAAATTCGACAGTAAAAAAAATAAAAAAATTTACATGCACTTGCGTCATATTATTAAAAAATATTCGTCAGAATAAATGTGTAGGCGGAGTCTTCATTTTTATGTAATTGTGCGTGTATAATGGGTTTTATTTGTGACAAGGAAGTGTGAATTAATGTTTAGGAAATGAAAATTGAATAAATTTAAAAATAAATGCGGTGTTTCCTTCTTCCCCCTATAATTATGATCGATGTAATAATATTTATAATAAAAAATGTGTCATAAATAAAGAACGGATTTATATGCACTAAAAAAACTGAAATATGATGACTAAATATGGTCTTAATATGCACAATAGGCAGAAAATGTTAATATAATATATAAAGGGTGATTCAAAATTATGGTGTACTCGTGTAAAATACTAATGAAAATGAAGCGATCTGTGTGGCTCAATTTGTAAGGTAATTACGTGCTCCCAAATGGGGCCCATTAAAAGTCGTTTATTAATGATAAATCTAAAACCGTTGGTCCGAGTTTCCACAAATTTAGTACAGACGCTCATAAATTAATTTAAATATTGTCGTTAAGGCACTTTTCCATTGGTGTCTAAAGGGCGCTCGTGATAGCACTTTCTTTCTCAATTTTTCTCGTAAACTTTTTTGTCGTGAAGTTTTTGTAATTTCTAATATTAGATTTAGATGCAGAATTTAATTTTACGCAATAAAGGTGTAACTGTTTTTTTGGCGTAGAATGCGCCGTTTTCGAGAAAATTGCGCTGAAGTATCTACCGCCGTTAAGAAAAAATCAAAGACGTGTTAATTTAAACAAATGAATTAATGCAACACTAAATGACGTTTAAATCGTTTGTGTTTTTTTAATTTTTTTTAAAGGATTAATGAAACCGTGTGTGAGCACTACCCCATGATTCCCCACCCCCTTACCCGGGCTCAGCACACTAAGTGCTCTTCACCGATCTAACATGCCACACCCCTGAAAGACATGCAACCCAACATACACACCTACATACACCATCCATGGATTTAACTTATTCAGAAAAATTACCGACGGGAAGTGGACTCGAACCTACTGCTATTGGGAGTCTAGTTTCAAAGCCTGGGACTTTAACCACTAGACCACACGCCGGCCCTAAATCGTTTGTGTAATTTTCGAGTTTAAGTTATTTTTTGGTTTATTTTTTTAAACATTGCGGTTATTTAACATAGAAGGGACTATTACATTTACAAGCACATTATATGCGCTGTGTTTATTAAAAAAGCTTAAAACTCGGAACAAGACACTTAAAGCTGTAAATTAAATTTCATTTGTTTTCACAATTTCTATTTTGATTATTTTTATCCAATCGATTTTAGTGGGCCCCATTTGGAAGC
The DNA here is from genome assembly GCA_958336395.1 of Ctenicera cuprea. Classification (NCBI taxonomy): domain Eukaryota; kingdom Metazoa; phylum Arthropoda; class Insecta; order Coleoptera; family Elateridae; genus Ctenicera; species Ctenicera cuprea. Next base: position 10,326,062 of record OY284491.1, read on the forward strand.
CCGAAGCTTTTTTATGAATTGACATAGAGCAAAATGAAAAAATAGGTTTGCTTTAGTTTTAGTGATCTACACACAGGTAAAATGTTGCACCATAAATTTGAATTATCCTGTATATGTCGGTAGTATATGTAATTTGATTACTAATAAAGTTGCAAACAAGATATTTTTCTGAGTTACGTAATGTGAAATTTTGCCTTCTGTCTATAAGATTGTGTTTGTCGTTGAAGAAACGTCATTCAACGTTACAGGATGCTACTGTCTCATACTTATACTTTGGAAACTCTTCTACGCTTATTTTACAGTCGGTTCATTCAAAGTCGCATAAAACGTTGGCTTTTTCAAATATTATTATAGAAAAACCAAATGCATATAAATTCGATCTTTATTTATAACTAAGAAAAATGCAGACGCACTTTAAGAAAAAAAGTACTAAAAATTTGTACCTCTTTCACAAGTTTGCTTAAATTAAGAACCACAAAACCTCGTTATGTAGGCTGCTTCTAAAAATTTATATTTTGATGTTTTGAGCAACAAGTTTTAAATAGATTATAAATTTTAATTGAGTTTCTGTTCAACTTTTGAAATCGAAACTTGCAATAATATTAACATAAACACATTAATTTGAAAGCTTTTAGCAATATAACGAAAATTGGTCGGTGAATTTACTCAATAATCTTACAAATAACTTCATATCGGTATTGCTTTCCCTGAACTTCCTTATACTTTATAATTTTATTGGCAGAATACTTTCGTGTGAACTTCCACATACTTTACAATTTTTTACTTGTGATGTTTAGCCTCAACAGTTACTTTAAAATCGATGTACTCATACCATGCGTGCAATTTAGTAAGAAAATCGTAAAAACTCTTCGCAGCAGTCACTTAGACTCGGAACGCCTATCACAAAAAAAACTTTTTTTGCAACTCTGTCAAAAAAGAGACCGGATTACAAAATTTGTCCCTAAAATTAGGAAGGGGGCTCTACTCGCCTTTATATTTATATTATTGCATGTAAAACGTAACTTTTGAATCCTATCCTACTGCTGCTGATAAGTAATTCAACGAATTTTTTATTATCCTTTGTTTATAGAATAAAAACATTAATAATAATTTTCAAAGTTCAGAAATTCACAGAGGGCGGTATCACTGGAAAATTGGGACCTTGACGTCATAATAAAATCATAGCCTGTTCCAAGTTTCATCGGCAAACAAAACTAAAAAAAAATCGTGTATTTGGTAAAATATTTGAAGAAAGTTTACTTTCTTAGGGTTGTTGTTACCATGCCAAATTATATAACAATCTTGTGAGTCGTCTTCGGATAAAAAGGCAGATTTTCAAAAATTATTGCAACTGCAATATTAAAGCAAAAGAGTTAGGAAAAATGCATTAAATTATCTTAAAGCTTTTTATTTATAAAAAAATTCAATAAAAAAATAATTCACAAAATTCAAGTCATTTTGTCAAAATTTCAGAACCGTTTTTTTCACATTCACCGTACATTCCCATTGTGGAAAGTAAATATTCAAGAACTCTTAAAATTCAGCAAATTCATAAAATACTCGCATAATTTAAAGTTTGCATAATATGTGGAAGTTGACGCTTGTAAACTGACCTTCCGGATTCGTCTTAAGCATGGGATTGTCATCTGAGGTGGTACATAACATTAACAATATGAAAGTGAGAAACGTCATAAGAACTAACTTCCTGACAAAGCGTGAAATTTTTAAACCAAAACGCTTCCGTTGCAGTTTTGTCTAAAAAAAAACGAATCTTTTAATCTCCTGTAATGACACACCATAGTTCATTCAGAAAACCCATCCTTAATCAGTGGACTGTCACAGGATGACATAAACTATTACAGTAATTGTTACTAATAGTAGATTTGCGTGTTTGTAGCAATTTTTTAACATGAAAAAAAGGGGTATGAAAAGGACGGAAAAAACTGCATTTTTCTTAAAAAAAAATTCAATTTTGTTCGTTTTAAACAGCAGTTACGTGTTATTAGCTTCTTAATTATGTTAGTTCAAAAGGTTAAATATTTGAAACACCTTGACCTTGTAATTTGGTGGCTTATTCATGATTTTTAGAAGGTCGTTCGTATCGTTAACCTTAGAAAAAAAAGATTTTAATATATAAGGAAATTTTTAAATTGTGGGCTGCGTTCAACGTCAGCACTCTGTTATAGTTTCTGACGTTATCGGGCACGCAACTTATTGACATATGCAATTCATTGCAAATGAAATCAGGGTCAAGTACGCACCACTTGAGCTCTCTGAATATTTATATTTATTTGCACGAACGACGTTGTTACAGCAATTATTGCTCCACCTATAGATATGACTTTATTGTATTTGGTATTGTAGGTCGCATTATATACAGTATCACCGTTGAGTGAAGGTAACAACTCTTTTCACTGAACAGTATTACACGATACCAAAAAAGTCCCATGTAACGAATCGAAGATTTGTTGGCCAGTGCGAGCAGTGGCACCATCTTGCTAAGTATCCATGCTGCAGTTCATCTTGTACAGTTGTTTTACGAAAATTGTTCCGATACCTTTCGGTAAACAGGTTTTTCAAAAAATAATTAGGCCTAAGAATAATTCCGCTTCCTGCGAAACCTTTCTAAAGTATTTTTTTTGGATCGTCGTCCAAATGTTGTCTTACCTTATTGGCAGCTTATTCGCTGCGAATTTCAAATTGATGACGTGTCACGTGCTATGCTTTCTGTATCTCTGAACAAGTTTTCTATTGATTGCAAGTGTGTGAATTAAGCTACGACGCTGACTCGTATGTAAAAATTTGTTGATCGTACTGTATAAGCTAATAATTTTGTTTTGCACGAGTTGAATTATTTTGCGACATTCCTATTCAAGTTTAATTCAGTTCTGGTTGTAAATGAGGGAAATTAAGTTCCATTGAATACACAACAATATAAATATTCATGCCCATTATTACATTTTTCTCGCATTTGCCGTATCATTTTGTTCCCCACGCCTTTGGAATTGTCGAAAAAGTTCTTAAAAGAAATTACAACATTTCGGCGCTAATTTGTGAAGGGATCCTTTCTAAAAATGCACACGAGTTTGCGAAATGTTTCTAACAACGTTAGTTTCAAAATTAATTGTTTTTACGGGTATTGCAATGTAACATGAATTTTGCAATCATGACATCTGTTGCTCTAATACCAATATTTTTCTCTGCTTGCGACTAATTACTAACCGATGTTTTTTAAAATTTATTGTGTACCAAATAATCACCTGCACGCAATAAAAAGAAGTAGCATGTAAACCAGCATGATCATTAAGTGTCGGGAAAAAAGTTATTACCTGCGTAATATAAGCAGTTGGAATTAATTTTAAGCTCAGTTTTGTCTGGTTCTCGTTAGTTTTACTTGCAGTTGTAGTTGTTTTAGTGCAAATATTGTTATATTAAAGCTGTACAGTGTAACTCGGTTATAACGTACACTAATGTAGTACGCATTCGGCTATAACGAACGCAACCTACCTAACGTCTGTTATTTTCGTGTAAATATTGTTATATTGAAGTTGTACAGTGTAACTCGGTTATAACGTACACATAACATAGTACGCATTTGGCTATAACGAACGCAACCTACCTAACTTTTTTGCTATATTAATAATTTGTACATAATGTACGGTTATAGTCCTTCACTCAACGGTTATAGTGAACTTAATTTGAAAGTCCGAAAAATTGCGTTATAACCGGGTTTTACTGTAGTAAGGTTTACTTAGGGAAGGTGTGATTTTTTTTGGCAATTGGGAATGAAATTAGTATTTTTTTAACGCGAGGAGAGAAATTTTCAAAAAATTATTTTTCTAAAAACTAACCCCAGGGTGTTTTTAAAATTTTGCCAGCTGATAAAGATAGAAATAAGCTATGATTTAACTTCTTAATCAAAGCTCAATTTTCGCTGTGACGTCCCCTATGCATTTTTGAATAATACCGGTTTTTGCACAAAACGGGGACCGAATTAAAGTCTGCAGGTTAGGGCTAGGGTGCAGTAATAATTAGGGGGAAGGGGGTTGTCTCCAAATCCAAAACTACCTTTCTGCACGAATCAAAATATTGATTTTTCATTTATTTCGCATAAATAAAAAAATTTTATAATGTTAACTTACAATTATTGGTTTTAATTAAAGCTGCCAAAAAGGGCACTATTTTGAACTTAAAGTAACTATTGAGGCTAGAACGTTATGGATAAAATATTTATGAGCATATAAATAGAAACCATGTTTGAAATACGGAAAAGTGCTTTATTCATTTTTGGAAATCGAATTAAAAATTACCAAACAACATATAAGAGAAAGTATATGACCTTCTGACCTTTAATTCGCGGTTTAAAATTAATTGATTTATTGAAATTGATCCACGAGTTTATTTAAGAATTATTAACGTATGTAAAATGGGAAGTTATTACAAAATAAGTTTCTTCATTGGTTTTTTGACCTTTTGACGCCTTGGTACAAATTTGCATAATAATTTGAAAAATTACATTTTGTAGCCCATCTCAATCAACGTATTTGACATTTTCAGTAATTTTGTTATGGTATTTAGAAATTATTGAGTCATAGTTTTTGTTCCTCGTAGTCTTTTTTCTCAAGAATTGTACCCGCTGCTAATAGAATACTTGATGTAACAGTTTATTGTTAATAAATATTCAGAAGAAAAGATGATTGTGACAAGAATAGCTTCTGTTGTGTTCTGATTGAATTTATTTCGTTTTTGAAGCACTATTTTTTTGTTTCAGATTTATTACAATGGCGTTAGTGTTAAAATACGTAGATGATTTTCATACGCTCATGAATAAAAATGGGGGTAAGTTTATTATTATTTTTTATTATTTATTATTTTTTAATTAATTTTAAAAGTTTGATTTTTTATTTTAAAATTGTCTAATTTGTAAGTTTTTTTGTTTGTTAATTGTGGTGTCTTTTAATCAATTTTTTTTGCAGATCCTAGAACTGCCAACTGGCTGTTAATGTCAAGTCCATTTTATACGTTAGGAATATGCCTTAGTTATGTATTTATAGTAAAGGTAAAAATTAATGCAAAAAACATCAAATCCAAAAGGTTGTTTTGTGCTTTGATTGCACTAACGCTTTATTTTTTTTAGGTTTTGGGACCAAAACTAATGGAAAATAGAAAACCTTTTCAACTTAAGAATACCCTTATAGCTTATAATTTATTTCAAGTCATCTTTAGTGCATGGATATTTTACGAGGTAAAAAATGTACATTTTAATTTTTTTTTTAATTCTGAGGATGTTTGTTTTAATTTGTGAGTATGTCGTAATTATGCGAACTGTGGTTCACTTAATTACTTAATCATTAGCAATTGTAATAATTTAATGATATTATTAGTGCCTCATGGGAGGCTGGTGGGGTGAATACAGCTATAGGTGTCAACCAGTCGACTACAGTGACAGCCCTAGTGCCATTCGTGTAAGATTTTATACTTTTATGGTGGCATATGGTGTACGTAGTTTTATAGGCATTTGGTATCAAATTCCTGTCTCTCTGTAATGGGGACTTTCAGAATTTCACAGCACAAACAAAAAAAATATTCAATGAAACAAGAAATTGACCGATTTGGTACTTTCCCATACTTCCAGTACGAAAATATATTATTGTAATTGTAAAAAGAATTTGATTGTGAGTTTTTGGCGGAAATTCATGTTTTAAACCTTTAGAAACAAAAAATGGTTTAAGAAACTGTCTGTATATGTGTGTATTTGTGTGTGACGCTCAATAATTCGTGAAGTACTGGACCGTTTTTACATTTATATGGTTTTGGTAAAATGTTTGTTTTTCAAAAAGAATTTGAACCAGAAATAAACGCCGTTGACTTTAGATTAAACATTTTCTGACAATTTAGAATTATATAATAAAATGCTGTTATTTACCGGTAATAAATTATTTTTAGACGGCAATAAATGATAATTTAACGTCAAAATTTATAAACTTCAAAAAACTAATTTTGGCAGCTTGCTTTATATTTCAGTACTATGGTTCTAGTGCACACTACTGCTGTAACTATTCCGTTAGGCGGCAGCATTTTTTGATGTCAAAAACTAGCTTATTGACGTCAAAAATTTATTGACGCCAAAAAAACATTTTTGAGGTCAAAAACTTATTGCCGCAAAAAAATTTTTGACGACAAAACTATTTATTGACGTTTGAAAATATAATTGTAATGTAGTTTACGAATAATTCCAGCATTCCTTTATTATTTTGTTGTAAATTTCATGAACAATTTTTAACATCAAGAAATGATTTTTTGGCGTCATAAAATGGATGTTTGATCAATAAATAAATGTCTGATGTCAAAAATTTGAATGGATAATTTAATGGACAAACATTTTTGTTAGAAATTCGATGATTTTTAGACGTCAGAAAAACAAATTCTCGTCTAAAATTTAATTTTTGACGTCACAATTTGTTTAGAGAATTATGGAAAATTTAATTTTGTTTTGCAACGGCTTTCCATATTTTCACGTTATTACAAATTCATTACTCAATATATCTCCCCCTGGCAGTGACAGGATTTCTGTTTGTTTAGATGATCCTCGTTTTTGCCAACTATAATAGGTATGCATTGTTTTGCTTAAATAATGACTAATACCTTGCTAATACCATCACTAATATAGACCGTGAGCAATTATTTAATTTATGTTCCCTCCACTTTTTGATTGGCGATTTATTTTTAGTCTCTTGCGTTTTTTAATCTCAAGCAATCAAAAAATCGAATTTTTGCAGGAAATTTGTTTACAGTTTTATTCTTATAGTCAATCTCAGCGGTATGCAAACGGGCGGCTGCTGTGCATTGTATTTTTAGGAGTATCATGATCGTTGGGATCAAACCGATGGCACAAAAATACTTATGGATATAAAAAAAGTAAAAAACTTGGAAGTATGGGAAAATCCAGGCGAAATACCTCTCCTATGTTTTAATTAATCATAATCTGAAAGACCTTAGTTAAAGTTACCTTTTAAGTCTTATTTGGGCTCATGTAGTAATTGGTTACAGGGATTCACGTGTAAATTTATCATTTAGTTAGATGGTTTCATTATGTTTTGGGAGTGGCAGCCTGAAACTTTAATAAAGTGGGGTGATTGTGGGTATTAAAGTGATTACAATGGGCATATGTAATGTTTTGATTAAAATAGTTATCAATTCATTAAAGTGATTTCATCTTTACCAGAGACTTTAGTACTTACTAGAAATACTAATAATTTGTGTCAATTTTTTTGATACACTAAAAATATGTTATTGTTATTGTAATTTTGGATTGAATAAGTGTTTGTAATAAATTACTGTTGTTGATTTTTCAAACCATAAAAGGGGGTATAGGTTTGTGGTTTTTATGGTTCATAAACTTCTGTAATAATAATGTCTATGTATATATTATCCATAACTACATTTTCACGATGCAATAGCTCTCATTTTCTAGATTTTTGTGGAAAATTTTTTCCTAATTGGTTTCGTATGAGGAAATTTATTTTCTCTGCCAGTTTCGTGCCCTAAGGGTGGTAATCAAAGTGGTGATATGATTGGTAACGGAAATCGCTTATTACTTACAGATTGGCATGTCTGGGTGGCTGACGGGTCGCTACAATTTCAGATGTCAACCTGTGGATTACTCAAATCACCCCAATTCCATAAGAGTGAGTTAAAACGGTTAGAATACCCGCTAGGCATTTTATTCACTTTGCACTAATCAATCATTCCTTTTACTAATCTATTTTCCAAGTAACAGCTTATTGGTAGTTTACTGATATGCTTTCTACAAGTTTAGTCAAATAAAGATGTTTCAAAACTGTGAAATGCAAGTGGAAGTTTTGAAATACCTTTTAGAAAAATGATATTGATCAAATGTTTTACTTAAAATGTATTTTAGATGACCCATGCAGCTTGGTGGTATTATTTCTCAAAGTTTACCGAATTTATGGATACGGTGAGTGTAGAGTTATTATTACCGAGAAGGGAATTAGGATTAACATTTATTATTTTTTTTCAGATATTCTTCATATTAAGGAAGAAATTTAGCCATGTGACAACTCTTCACGTTATCCATCATGGTATTATGCCTATGTCCGTCTGGTTTGGTGTTAAATTTACTCCAGGTATTATATTAATCAAAAACCTATGCAGCTAGTATTGGAGCTAAAAGGTTAAATGTAGCAACTTTACAACTTATGATTTAATATGTTACTCATCATGTTTCAAAAACCAAATTATGTTATTAATCAAACCACTATTATAGTAAAGCTCCAATGTTGTTGGACATCACGAGAATGGTTTTTAATTTTCTAAAAATTTTTTTAACAATTACTTTTATTTTTTGGTGTTCGCTTCGCGCTTTATATTTCACTTTCAATAGTGATCTGTGAGTAAGGTGCGGCGAGACGGCCAAGGACCCTCGCTTGGTGAGAGGCCTGTACATAGGCACATTTCACAGGGTCGTAGTTGTAACGGTCACTCCGGTGATTTCAACTTGGTAGGGCCGGCCGCTAGTGACTATAATAGTGGTTTAAAGATTGCAAAAATTGTAACCATTGCTTATTCTCCACTTGTAAATAAATAATTTACACTAATGTAGAATTAATTTGATGACTTTGCAGAAAAACAAGGATATGTATCTAAAAATATGCAACTGCCCATTAAATGTTGATGCTGCACATCACAGATTTTTAAGTGCATATACCTAATATACTTTTGTTATTTCTAGGTGGTCACAGTACCTTCTTCGGTTTCATAAACACTTTTGTCCATATAGTCATGTATTTCTACTACTTACTTGCCGCATTTGGACCTCAAATGCACAGGTATTTGTGGTGGAAAAAATATTTGACTACTCTCCAAATGGTAAGCAATTTAAATTCATTTTGTTTTTCCTCGAATTGATGTACAAGTTTTTAATAAATCTTTTCTCCGTTTTAAGGTGCAATTTGTTGCGATTATGGTCCACGCCTTCCAGCTTCTTTTCGTTGATTGCAATTACCCACGTGCTTTTGTATGGTTCATTGGAATGCATGCAGTGATGTTCTTCTTCTTGTTCAAAGATTTCTACAATCAAGCGTACAGCATACGGGAGAGGAGGAAGAACGCTCTAAAACAAAATGGCCACTCGAATGGTCATATCACCCACAGTGAGGAGCAAAATGGTTATGCAAAACAGAATGGACATATACCTAAACAAAACGGAGTTAGAGATGCTGCTGATTATTACACGAATGCTCAGTTTTCGGATTTACATCAAAGAACGAAAGTTCAGTGACGTAAACATCAGTGAAATTAAATGCAATTTAAGTTATACTTAAACAAAAAACTTTCTGTACATAATTGTATTGTTGTTGTTATACATGATTGTTATGAAGTTGCTCAATTTTTAGCAAATTTTACATTACGTTTAAGCTGAGAGTGATTCAAACTAGCAATGTGGCTTTTTAATAGGTGCTACTTTACACAGTATGATCATGTGCAGTGCAACTGGCAGCATTTGTATATTTCCTAGGTTGTTATTGTGAAAATAAAATGGGGACGTTGTACAAACGGGAAATAAATTATTAGTTGTAATTTTTCGGATTGTTATGCTAAAGTAATATTTTGTACTATATAAGGTCATAGTATTAATTTATTAATTATAGGTACTTTTATACCTTACAGAAGTAAATTTTGTATATAATAATAATTATTATTTAAAACTCAACAGTTTGATTTTGCTCTTTTTAAAACAATGTTAACAAGAACAAATGTGATTTTCATTTCTTTAACAAATTTTGCAGGTATTTTATTTTCTATATACCACCACCTATCTCTTAGTGAACCTTTTCCCACAATGTTTCCACTCAACATGTTACAAACAGTAGCAAATGTTTTCAGTTATGGGTCCCTCTGTGATATGAGGTGAACTTTGGATTATTATAATAAAGTTAATTAAAGTGACTTTTGTGGTACAAAAATATTTTTCTAAAAAATTTAGCACATCAAATGTTTCTGTTGAGAAACGATAGAAAAAACAAACTTTAAAATCTAACAAACCCTGAAAGTATTTAATTTTTTCTAAGAACTGTACGAGTTCTTTAGACATTTGATTCCTCTCCTGGCATCTTATAAATGCGCCACTGGCGGTAAAAATGTCTATAAAGCTGCATTAAGTAATTACTTAATAAAATGCTTCTTTCCTATGTAAAAATACAACAGTTTATTTTGACAATGCGGAGGTGGACAGGTTCGTTGTTTGGATTATTTTAACTATACAAAAACAAATCAGATTTGTCGCCCTACGCTGTATTAAATCGAAAATTGGCCATTCATATTTTGAATCAATAAAATTGCAGCATTTTAGGCTCCTGAATCAATCAAAAACCGTTTCTACTAACAAATGCTCTAGTAGAGTGATTGCCAGTGTAATCAGCCCTAGTAAGTAAATGCAAAAAAGGTAATTAAAACATATTAACTACTACTGGGTACCAATGCTACTAACATAGTAACCATAGTTAACTACTAGGTACTCATCTTGTCAAATACGAAAATTGATTTTTATAATACATTGTGTTTGTTCAATTGTCTGGCCGAATACGACTTGCAACTGATTTGCCTTTGACAATCTTTGCTTAACCACAATCGGCGTGTTGTTTTAAGAAAATCGCTACACATTTACAATATCACATTCTGTAACAAATGCCATATTCTGCATCAGTGGAAAGTTTGTCACCCGAACCGAAAGGCAAGGGGGACGGTCTACGAGTGCGGAATAGCCATTCCACACGTGTTACAGACTATACTTTTTCTAAGACTTGTAAAAATTTTAAGTTTCTTATCTAAAACACGCTGCTTGTAACTGTAAAAAAAAAACGAAAAACAGTTGATAGACGAGAGACACAACCTTTATTACTCGGAACAGTGTTAGAATGAAATATTCTATAACAACTGTAAGAATGTAGTTATTCTGTAATTAAAAATTGTATCGGAACGCTTATATTCTAAAATAGTCGTAGAAAATAGTTATGTTACAAGTGGTATAAAGGCGTTATTATAACACGAGTTTGAAAGTTGCACGACGAGGTCGTAGACCAATTCCTGTAATCAAACTAGTGCCATAATAATGCATTATCCCACGTGTGACATACAAAATTTTATTTACGATTGCTCAAAATTTGCTAAAAAACGAATTGTTTGCTTGAAATGGTATTTGACATTTCACATTAATTTATTTGCAAATGTCAGGTCACTTTTAAAATAGTACTGTTTTAAAAACAAAGGAAGAGATAGATTCAATTAGTTCAATGCTATGGCAACCAGCCAGTTTTTTTTATAAACAAAGCTTCAGTTTTGTTTGTGTAAATAAAATGAGTTAGGTAATAAATCCATTATCTCAGTAGTGAGAGAATGAGCTTCATTACCTACCGCAAATGAATGACATAATAAGTCCTTATCCATGCAGTCTTAGTTAAATAACTATTATTAACTCAAAAAAAAATTATTGTAATTTCGCAAAATATTCTAAACAATATCGGGAGTAATTAATGTAGCACTTTTTCTTCCTTATTTACTTTTCAAATTTCCTATACCTTCGGTATAGTATTGATTTCATGAAAATTTTCGTAATCGAGATTTTAACGGAAATACACGTTTTTGGTCTCAAGGAACCCAAAAAAGTGGGTTTAAAAAAATGTCTGTCTGTGGGTAGGTGGGTGTCCCTGGGTGTGTGACGCCTCTAAAGGCGAAAGTACTGGACCGATTTTGATGAAATTTTAAATCGTGAGATATATCAGAAACTTTTTTAATATCTCGACTTTAACGCCCATTTACTCATAAAGTAGTTTTCTGATTGGGATCAGCTAAAACTTGTTTGAGAGCGGGTGGTACACGATGAAACAAAATTAATTTCGAAAACCCGAAAACAATCGCAATGGCGCCTCTTTAAAATTTTGAAAATTAAAATTGAAATTATTCAAAAACTGCCCAAATGTTTTTTTAAACTTTGTAGGCTGTTAGAACAGAAGATTGGCATAAGATTACACTTTTACAAATACGGCTCATATTAATATTTACTATAAGAAAGTCCACTTAAAGTTAACACTTCAGCTTTTATCATGTACAGCATGTGCCACCTAACCTTGCAAATTTTAGTGGGCTTTGATTCGACTACTTACGCTTTGTTTCGTCGGTAGTCGTCACTTAAACTAGCTCTAATTGGCTGTGGGACAGTGTGGTACACTCTACTAAAAAGTGAAGGTAAATTTATTTATGGTTTACGAAAAATTGTGGATTTTTTGACAAATTAAAAGGCCGTGCGCCATAAGATTAGAAACAGTTTGCTTTGAGGAGGGATTAACGATAATTTAGGTTACGTATAAAAAATACAGCAAAGAAACTAGAAATGTAATAAAAAACCTTTGCTTTTGCTTGAGAGTGTAACGGCTTCTCGCCTTTTAAACTTATCGTCATTTTTTTTGCAAGGTTAAATGGCACTTGCTGTAATAGCTATTTATGCACCAAGGGCGTTACTACGATGATTACGCCCGGAGAACGATGAAATCCAGCTCGAGGGCTTTAGCCCGAGAGATGGATATCGTTCGATGGGCGTAATCATTCGGTGACGCCGTGGTGCATACAAGATTTTATTGTTCACTTTGTTCTTTAAAAAGAAAACAAAGAATTGGCATCTTTGTGTACGCTTTACCTACATAAATACAATATCTGGTAGCCTATGAAACAAAAACAGATTGCTTACTTATAATTGTCAAATTTGTTTTTGAATTGCAATTATGAATACGCTACCAAAATGTGTACAAGAAAATTTGCAAACTGTAATTTTTATTTTGGCAAATCAGCTTAATTCTCTGTATTACAAGTTGTACTAGTTGTTTTTACCAAAATAAATATTTTGAGGGCGTAATGAATTCATTACGTCCTCTCATTACGCCCCGGTTGTTATGGACATGTTTACATACTTCGTATCCTAGGAGTTATCATTCAATTACAGTAAAGTGAACAATAAAATCATAAAAATGTTTAGATGCATAGGAGGAAGGAAAACGCCATTCCATTTCAATGGAATTTTTGACATAACTCTTACATAATAAACGTTATTATGAAACGCAGTTGGATTTTTACAAAGGTACTTCAAGGATGTTTACTTTTTGTATTTTTAATTAATATATCATTATAATACTTATTCCTACCTAAAATTAAGTCACTCACAACATTGTGGCAAGTAGTGTGTCATCAACTTATTGTATACTAAAACCCAAAACAAAAATGTTCTTTCCATCTTACAAAATAAAAGACAAGTTAACCAATTCAACAAAATAAATCTCGTCTCAATTTCCTTAAAAGTTCAACAGAATTTAATAGTAATTGTTGTGATAAATTTAAACATTTTTAGCAAATTTTAAATAGTAATTTTTAAGTTTTAAGGTTGTATTTTGTAGACTTCGTGTTTTTACAATAAACATTACAAGAAGTAATCAAGAGGGTTAAATCTGGTGAACAAGATGGCCATTCAATTTTAATCTATTAAAAAATATGATACTGCCCCATCTTCGTTTATTTCCATACCTCTCTATCAGCAAAATTCGTTTGCTGTCGTTACTAATTCTATAGTAAATCCGTAACTGTCTCACCATAACACCCCGACGGACTCTTGCATCTCGACAAAATTTATCACTATAACACGACAGCGACCCCTTGCATTGAGGCTCGATTTATTGATTGTTTTTGGCGAATGTTCATGTTGCTGCTACTACTGTTGCTGCAATTTGCTTATTTATACCCTACTGTACTGATCGTATTTATCGTACATTCCACACTTCATTTTGATTTAAAAAAAACATACTGCGTCTACACTAGTCAACTGGTAGCTGCCGTTCTAGAAGAACTAGCTGAATCCGTGCGCTTTTGTACGTTCCCATACTTCAAGTATTGCGACCGCAAAATTTTTCTAATATGAGATTTTGACGGAAATACATGTTTTGTACCTTCAGCAACCCAAAACAGTGTTTTCAAAAATGTCGGTCTGTGTGTGTTGTGTAAAGCGCGAAACATCAGGAACTACTGGACAAAATTTGGAACCGGAAATGAAAGCTAAACATGTTCTTGGTAGCCTTGTATCACAAACGGAATTTCATAACTGTTAGAACAGAAGATGATGGAGGGCGTTAAGACAAATCGAAAGTTTTTTTTCCTGCAGTCTAGCTTAAAATTGTTTTCGCCTTTAGCGTCTGTTCACTCAAAAACGAATCGAAAAATCGGGATTACATTTGGTATTACAATAGCCCTAGACAACACAATGTTACTATGTAAAAGAATTTTGGTACAAATAAAAACTGCGAAGTTAAAATGTTTTCAAAGTCAAAAATGTATTGTTTTAAAACTGGCGCAAGACTTTTTTATAGTTTATAAGCTTCTAGGGATGTGCTATAATTTGTTTCGTGTTTCATCTCACTAATGTCTCTGTGACGCCTTCTATGTATTTTTGAAAAACGTAAATTCATGCTCTCCTCTTTAATAAACGGAGGATGATAAAAAATTTCTGTTTATGCTATCTTAACGTATTTTGAGCCCCATCTACACCTACGGCTGTGTTGAATGGATTTTAACAAAAAGAAGCGAACATGCAAATCATCAGTATTGAAATATTCACACAAAATATAAATCAAATATCTCAATTTTTCATGAAGATTTTAATTAAAGCGAGATTAGACATTCGTGAGGCCGTAACTCCGTAAGGAAGTGTTTCCGAACCCGTGTTTATTAAACATTTTCTACTTAAAATGATATCAAGAATGTGCTGCTTAAGCTTGTACAAAAACTCATGCATCACTTTTATGTTAAAACAATAACAAAACATAAATTTTATAATTTTATTGACTAAAATATCTATAATCAAAAATACATTGAGCAATACATAATTTCATTTAATAAAAATATCTTCTAGCTAACACCTAATAATTCTACACGATCTACTTTTTCTAGACAAAAACTGTAAGCTCTTGGGCTTTTATCTATACAATATACGTATAAAATATCAATAAATTGAACTGTTCGTTATGACTAGGTTACATTAAACCTAAACTAAAATTAAAAATACGTATTTTGTATTATAGAGTTATTATACTACTTCTTAAAAGTCTTTATAATATGATATTAACATTACAAGTAGAAAATTGCACTTGTTTGAGGTAAAGATAAGTTTTTAAATAGCATAAATAGACACCCTCAAAATGGACGATAATATCATATAGTCATTCACACTCAAATACTCACAGGTAGTTTTATTTATGGGAAATAAATAGAATGGTGATATAATACATTTAACAAAGAAACAGTTGAACTATTCGCTTTTGATTGCTTTCTTCTGTGGCTTATTGTAATATGCTTGCCAGTAAAAATGACCAAAGAGCACGAAGAAGATTGTTGAATGTACAATAAGGAGAAGCCCAATGAATGTTGGATAACCGCAGTCGATCCATATTAATTGAGCGGAATGGAAGAACACTAGCGTAAATTGTAGCTGAAAAATATAACATATATATATAAATTAATTAAAAAATAATAAAATATTTTTAAATAAAACTTACAAGCTGAATATGAGTAAGATGTTTCTTCCACCATAAATACTTATGGTATTCAGGTCCCATTGCTGCTACCATGTAGTAGAAATACATAATTACATGTATAAGATTATTTACCAAATTAGAAAAGGTACCGTGCCCCCCTGAAACAAAAAAAAATGGTTTTGTGAAATATTCATAAAAAAATTAATTTATGAAAAAAGTTTGTTGTAATCAATGGTCTAATATTTCTCAACGTGTGGGGTCGTGAACTATCGGTTTTTAGGTGACGAGTGAAAAGGTCAACAGAAATTTCAAAATTAGATTGGCAATCAAAAATAATGTGTGACATTTATTTTTTTGAAATGCTTACTTTGAAAGGAGTGCTTCAACTTTTCAATTTTTGTGGGTGTGAGGGAGCGTCAACTCTCGCAATATATTTTTCAACGCGAATTAGCGTTTTGTGTTTATTGTTTTTAAGATAAACTAAAATCGTTATACCTTCAAAAGAACACGAAAAATGATGAAAATCTCGAAACTTTTTTAACCTTAAAAAAATTGATACTACCATAAAGTAAATGGCATAAGGTACTTTTAAAAACCTTGATGGCTTCACTACTTCAAAAAAGGAAGGGACATGTTTTTTTTGAAGGACACAAAAAAATCCGCAAAAGTAAATACTTTTTGACGTGTCCAAGGTCTTTTTTAGAATAATTTAAGCAACTTAAAAAGAAAAAGTGTATCTTCAAAATGGTATTCTACATGCTACAGTATACAAAAAGGTACTTTTGTTCAAAGTTTTGTCTAGTGGGTTTCGAGATAATTATATTTTCTAAAAAAAAATGAGTTGCAATGAAGGTCTGACTGTACCCTTAAAAAAGCGGAAATAGTTTGAATAATCTTTATCGATAAGTTCTACACATCAAAACAATAAAAAGGGTCATACACATTGACCCTGAAAGGCCAAAATTACAGACTCTGGAAAAGGGAACGGTTCGGAATGTTGCAACTGTTTGCTCTTCTGGAGGCTGTAACTCCGTCAGAAAGTGTTACAGGGCCATTTTTATTTCAATATTTTTTATTACTTGGATTTGTGGAACGTTTCTCTTATTGCTATTATTATTACTAATTCTGTATTTTGAGAACAGCAACCCGTTTTTCACAAAAATTAAATTTATATTACATTTTAAAAACTGTTGGACTTTTTTATAGAAAATGAAAATTTTAAATCAAATCAAAATCTTAAGTGTGTAAGAATAACTTTATGAAATACGTCGAGCATCCTACACATGTACGCCAATGGTGGATTTGAATGTCAAACAAGTCAAACATTGTAAATTGTTAATATTATAATTTAATTTCGGCTTAGGCCGCGTCGTCATTTGGGGATTACACCCAGCATTTTCAGGTAAGGACCGACCTGTAGCCTGTCTGCCTTTACAAGCATTGCTCTAAAAGTTTGAGCGATAGTTGTTCGTTTGGCCTGCCTGCCTGCCTAAACAGGACCGTGCGCTTAGATTGTTAAAACTTTGAAGCTTTTAGAGCAAATGCTTGTAAAGGTAGACAAGCTACAAATCGGTGCTTACCTAATTATGCTTTAGCACAATTAGGTAGTTTATTTTTTTTTGCAATTTTTCACATTAATACTCTGTGCAAAAGTATTTAAAAAAATAGTAAAAATTAATTTTCCGAGTGCATATTTTGTATTAGCTACGGATATATTTTTTATAAACTTTCGTACGGGGAGGTTAACCCTCTGAAAAAACTATAAATGTTTTTTTACGAGTTACCAACCCCAATATTAACAGTTGATGTAATTTTACCAAATACTTTAAAATTTGGCACAATTAGGTAGTTTATTTTTTTGCAATTTTTCATTTTAATGGTCTGTGCAAAAGTATTTAAAAAAATAGTAAAAATTAATTTTTCGAGTGCATATTTTGTATTAGCTACGGAAATATTTTTTATATACTTTCGTATGGGGAGGTTAACCCCCTGAAAAAACTATAAATGTTTCTTAATTTTTTTATTGGTTTTTGCTATTAACTGTTTTACTTTATCGTACTAGAAGACTACGATATTAAGGGAAATACGGAACTCGAAGATTTGTTTCACATAGAATTGATTAAAAATTAGAGTACAAAATAGCTTGGAGACAAATTTAACGTTTTTTCGAAAATTCAGGCTTTGGAGTAGTAACCTCGGCATTGAATATTTTATGTTGTTTGTTTAGTTTCGTTAACAGATGGCGCTGCTCTCGAGGTTAAGTATTAAATTTGTTTCAGGTAATCGGTGCTTTGAATCATGTATCTGAAACAATCTTAGGTTGAATGTTTCTAAAATCCAGTTTAAATTCAAATGTTAACAAAATCAATATTAAAATTCGATTTCAGGGCCATCTGCTGCCGAAACTAGGTAAAAACATAAAGTACCCAGCATCGATTGTAGCGCCACCAACAGGCAACCCTCCGATTCTGATTTAAAAGTTGAAGTTAAGAAATGATGCTACAAAATATTTGCGAAAACAAAAAGAATTACTAATGCTTAAAGAATGGAAAAGGCCATAAAAATAACTTTGTCCATTTTTGCTCACTGAAATTTACTTATGCATTTTTTGTGTACTTATTTGTAAATACACACCACAAAGAAGGACATCTGGCACCTGTATATAAGTGCCTGTTTTATTTAGATTCAAGTGCTTTTTATTCTGTTAGGATTTCGTAGGTTGTGCTTGATGAAAGTAGAATATTCAGAATAATGTTTTTTTTTAGCAATACAAACATTACATAAAAACTCAACCTGTTCTAAATTACATCAGACGAATAATACAGACGGCTATGATGTAATTTTATTCTAAAAATTTGCTATTATAATCATCTTTTTGTTAAATTTTATTGGTGTCGAATAGAACCACACCTTACAAATTTGTGTTTTTAACAATCTATTATTTAATTAAATGTTTTCTATTCAAAAACATCTCTTAATTATTCTTCTGAATAGAGAAGTATCGGGTTTATTCCGTAAATTCCAAAAGCGCAATATTTAATAATCATTGGCAAGAGTGGCCAGTTTTATGTTTTTGAGTAGAGGTGGCACGTAATTTCACTTTCTAACCAGTTTCATGCGAATCGAGTTTTTTCCAACCCAAATGGCAACATGCGCGAGACATTGGGCAACGAATGCAATTGACTAAGGTGGAGTTAACATTTAAACTCGCTTATTATATTGTTTCACAGACGACTTTGAGCAATTTATTTTTTTAAACATTCCAATAGCTAATTTACGCTGGTGATTTCAACTATAGATCAGAACGGAAACCTTAACGTAATTTACGTAAAAAGCTTTCTTCTTACCCGCAATGAATTTGACTAAGATCCACGTCTCAATGGGCGTAAGACTGTGATGGTACAGATGCAAGAGCGAAACTTGGCTATCCTTCTTCCTCATCACAAAGAAGATTGTGTCCGCAAACTCACTTAATTTGGATATGTAATACCACCAACATAAGTTGGCCATCTGCAAAAAGTGTTACATAAAATGTATGCAGAGAAAGGATGTCAGATGTATAACAAAATAATTAACTATGGCTATTCCAAACAATAATTAAATTACATAAAGCAGTGGAGCAATTTTGGAATTTATAATGTTATGATTTTGTAACTTTTATCTTACCCTTAAAGCTTTCTGGTTATGAGAATAATCAACCGGCTGGCACTTGAAACTGTAGTCAAAAAACCATCCACTCATTAGGTGCTGAAATAGTAAAAAAAAAACGAATTATAACCTCGTCAGAAGTCACGACCTAACACAACAAAAACTTTCTGTTCTTATAAATGTCCTTGGAAACACCAAGGCCTTGGAAAAGACAACGAACGTCCTTGAAGAGAAAGTTTGCCGGAAGAAATGGTACTCGCTTTTATACACGAACGACACTTGCTACACATCTATTATGTAAAAGTCGATAGTTTCTAGTTATTTGTGATGTAAGTGACCTTACGGTCTCTAGATCAAGGTGAGAAAGATAATTGATGTATTAAACACTAAGGTCAGATTGGATTGAATCGCTTGATAGCATTCCCATCTGATCTAGTTTTGGAATAATTGAGATTCTTACCTCGTACAACATGAAGAGACTAAATAAAACTTGAAATCCGTTGTAGGCTATAAGAACTTCTTTCAGCTTAAAGGGCTTTCTGTCCCGCATTATTCTTGGACCAAGGATGATGACTGTGTAAAGGTATCCCAACACCATTACGAGCGTTGGGACGGGACTTTGCATGAGCGGCCAGTCGGTTGTCCTGGGATCTGAAATTTTGCCATAGATTTGTTTAAAAATTAGAACATTAAAATTTGAGAAACTTGATACTTTCAGCGGTAGGCAAAAGTATTGAGTTCAATAATAAAAAATCATTTTTAAATTTTCAAAATTAAAAAAATACGGTTGTGGCTTCGGCACCTTAAACAATATTTTAAAAAATATCTGTGGGTAATGTGTTCATGTTCTTACGTTGACTAAACCAGTGTTTCGCAAACTGGGGTACCTACGCGAATAAAATTTAGGGGTACGACAAATTTCAATTGGTACAATCACAGATAAGGTTAACACTACAGATATACGACCCCTTATACAATATGTCCGCTCATATTTGGAGGCGAAATTAGCGTTAGTTTGGCGGCAACGCACCAGACCTATTTTAGGGCGCTGCTATCGCCATTCGTTTATTACTGTTGAAATGTGTTGGAAACTGTTTTATCGGGGATTTGAGTGCATCTGTCACAGATAACGTTAAAAACGTCATTCAAGCTCATTCTAATGTTTTTATCTTTAACACTGCATTCTGCTAGGTTAGGGTTACCTTATTAGTTATTACAGACTGCAGTTTAAGTGCCAGAGCTGAAGACCATAGGTAAAGGTTTTTAAAGCTTCGCCACATGAGGGTGACTTCAAAGTGATTCTATACCTAGATATTTACCTTATAAATTATATTGATTATATTTTAAAACTGTAATATGTAATGGTTCCAGAGGTATAACATAAAATAAATTGTAATTTAAATATATTTTGAGGTTACAACTCTACTGATTTTATTATTATTACACTAGAATCCAGAACTGTATCATACGTCTTTGTAGTCTTATTTACTTGGAGTCTGTCACATCATGAATATAATTTAAGTAGAATTGGCTTCAATATTAATTATTTACGAAAAATTGCGATTTGACAATTAAACATCTCAAATGAAATCGTTAAACATGGCAGATGGCTGTCTAACTTTTGGTTTGAATATGTGCTAAGCTAAGTAATCTGCTCAATTACAGTCATCTGTGACTTAATTATTTGTGAGAGTACAAATTGTCATTGTAGCGCCATCTTTTTGCAGATTATTAATCCTATTTACCGTATATCTGTAGTGTTAACCTTATCTGTGGTACAATGTACATTTTTGACATTTTTGTCGGTATAATAAAATTATGACAAATCCCTTTACACTTACTCAATGAAAATGTAAAAACACAGCAATTCGAAATTTTCTGCAATACTGCCTGTAATTTACATAGGAACTGAGTTTTACAAATATTTTGAGAACAAATGTAACGCTATCTCACGGAATAACAATCTACTGAAAATTAAACAGCCTTATTA
Organism: Ctenicera cuprea; assembly: GCA_958336395.1. Lineage (NCBI taxonomy): Eukaryota > Metazoa > Arthropoda > Insecta > Coleoptera > Elateridae > Ctenicera > Ctenicera cuprea. Next base: position 10,347,290 of record OY284491.1, read on the forward strand.
CGCTTTAATTAATAAGTACTTCAAAATTTGAAAAAAATTGGACTTTGAAACAATTAAAAAATTACAGTCATGCTATCTATAAGTTTGATGCCAATCGAAATAGTAAAACACTTTTAAAGTCGACCGGAAGAGTTCAGATGGATCTTTTTATAAAGGAATTTCGAAAAATCGTAAAAACTTTAGAATAACCAAAACCGTGTGTCTATGGAAAACATCCTAAAATTTTACCTCGTTTTCTGTTAATGGCGAAAAAGGTTATGATAAGATATGGCATTGTCGAGATGCCTCCACCCTCCCCCGACCGGAATCAATTTTTTAAAGCTTCTGCAATGTGATCGATTGTACCAAAATGGGTATTTTTGGGAAAGATATTCAATAGATGTCAATCTATACATACATCCAGTGGATATGCACTCTGCAAGTTTGATGCCAGTCGGGGAATGGTAGAAGTATTGTTCAAGTCTACCGGAAGAGATCAGTGCTACGAGTTTTGGGGCTCAAAAAACCCAAAAAAGTGGGCTGTAAAAAGTCTGCCTGTGGGTGGGTGCGTTCGTTTCCCCACGTCTCCGGAACTGTTTCCTTATTTTTTTATATTTGTGTAAAAGTTTTTTAGTTGCAGGTAGTTCTTTGAAAGGTCGTTAACGGAAATTAGACCTGTTTGTTTGGTATAAATTTTTTTCTGAAAATTATTTTAAAATTTTGAATATAGATCGTTGTAGTGCATCTAAAGACAAATCAAATGTTTTTTTTTCCAAATGTTGTATCTTTAAATTGAAGGCCGCTACGAAGTTTTGAATAGGTTAAATTTAATGCCCGATTACTCAAAAACAAAATATCCTAATCAATACAAATTGTAATATTATTTGGTAGTCTTTAATAAATATAATCAAGAGATCTAAAAATATTTTTGGAAATATAAATATTCTAAATTTACTGGCGGCTCAAAGTTTTCCACATTTTCAAAAAATGATTCCTCAAAAACTGCCCACAACATTTTTTTAAAACTAACTGAGCCGATAGAGCTTGCAATGAACTACAAACTTGTTTTTTAGTTATCTCTCAAATTTTACTCTGACGCCCTGCAGGAATTTTTGATATTTTCAAATTGTTTAAATGTTTATTCCAAAACGCAAACCTAAATTGTTATAAACTTAAACACTTTGACAGCTTATTTGAAGTAGTTTATTAGGATTAGCCAGAATTTTCAACTATGTTATAAGGTCTAGAAACGATACGTTTTAATTTCAACAACGCTTTTTCGGGAAGTTACTTGAGTTTAACTACGGTGAACAATAAGCTCCAATTAAAAAAATAAATTTTTCATTTTTGCATATTTTTGATCTCTTAAAATAAAGCTTTTACAGCGATTTTAGTCCGAAGTTCAAAGCGCATCTAATTAGTTGTAAGTCGCGGTCGGTTACCGTGCTCCTATCCTATGGGGCTAGCGGAAGTTAACATAGCACTATTCTTATACGGTACAGGATATCGTATTACACAGTCTGTTGCAAGTTCAAAGCAACAACGCTGCGCTGGGGTGTTACCATTAAAACTTTTTTTTTCATGTTTTAATGTTTGTAAAAACAATGTTATTTGCTTAGTTAACGGCGCACGAACATTTAAAACGTAAAAAGTATGGAAAAGTACCACCGACCTGTTTAGCCCATTTTTTTTTTATTTAATATGACGTAATCTGGGATATTTTTTAAATAATTCTTATACAGAGATTTACATAACCGGAATTTAAATGCAAATTGGGTTCCGTTTAATAAACATACCAAACTGTTATCGAGTACATGGGTAATATAAAAAACCGAGACGTAAATTCACTATACGTCAACGATATTAAAAACATATTTTGTACATTAAAGTAGCATTAATAGTAATTACAGGGTATGAAATCAACACCACATTTTATACAATTTTTTTACCAATGTGTTTTTTGATTCACAAACAAAATTATTTTGCAATAAACAAACATAATAATATTATCGTTCCAAAACAAGGTGAAATCAACATCTAAACAAATACTGACGTTTCTTTAGAGTTGCGATGGTATTTTTAATAACACATAATTGAGTAAGGCTACAGCCTTTTACTTCCTTAAATGTTACCCTACTGTATTTTCCATAAATGAATGAACGAACCTTGATAATATTGCCTTGGAGTGATAAAACGCCTTAGGTTAGTATGTTGTGGAAGCTCCATGTTTAATATTGTCCTATTTTCCAAAGGTGGCACGTAATTTTTAGCTGGTAAATTAAAATATAAACTTGAAAGTGTACCACTTTTACTTCCCATGTTCACCCAGTTTCATTTGGAAGTTTGAATGTAAAAGCAATTTTAATTTAAAATTTAAACGGTGGTAGCACAATTTTAATATAGTTTTATAATTTTTACTATCCGTAGTATTATTAATTTCTGGCATAAGTTATTATCACTTATGTAAGACAACCAGGGGGGGGGGGGGCGTCACGATACATTGCTAGTTCCTTTTTTTAACTTTACAATGTTTGAAATAGTAACTAATTTATTATTTTGTTTACCACATAAAAATAGATTAAAAAAGTACCCCTACGTCAAGTCGCTAGCCCTAATGTTTTTCGCAATTTCCACTTTTACGATTTAGTCACGTTATTTAAAAAAGAAAAGAAACTTTCAGAGCTACCAAAAAAAAATTGTAATACTTGGACATTTTTCAAAAAATATTGAATTATTGATGTTCGAAAATGTATGCCTTTTAATTTAATAAACGGGGGACGATAAAAATTTCTAATCAACTTAAATTGCTTCTCAATAATAATAGACTAAGAAAACTTTTTAGGTTTAAGGTGCAACAAATATAAGGGGACTTATTCCCCCCCCCCCCCCCAAATTTTGACGGAAATATTTATTGCTTTTATTTTTTTTAATACCAAGGAATGTTTTTCCAAAAAATCAAAAATCGATTTTGTTTTTCTTTTACAAAACGCAAGAGTTACCAGTTGTTAGCACCGCTCGCGCTTATGATGTCCCTCTGGGGTTGTACATATGTGCGAAGATATTTTATTTACATTTTCAAATACTGTTTCATGTATTTTTTGAATATAAAAAAAGGAATTAAAAAAAAACTAATTACTTAGATGTGAAAACGTGCGCTATAAGTAGGATTCTACATAAAAAATAGAAAATAATTTATTAATCGCTAAAGTGATGCTGCAATGCTTTAAGAACATGCAAATATCATTAATATTGTTTTGATTTGTTATGTTAAATAGGTCCCATTTATGAATAAAGTCCTTAAGCACTGAAGTGTATTCTTTACAGGGAGACTTGGCACACTTTACCTGGAAAGGCTTAATAAATTATCTGTCTATAGGGCCATAGTTACCAGATTAAACATGTCAAGTTGCTAAATTCTTCACTAACACTGGTACAGGGCCGTACCGAGAGTTGAAAAAAACGCCAACAGGACATTTTATTGAAATACAAAATTTATAATAATTTACAGTAAATCCGTAACTGTCTCACCATAACAAAACGACTGAATTTTACATCTCGTAAAAATTTATCACTATAACACGTCTGCGTTTTTTTTTAAATGTTCCATGCACTACTGTTGCTATAATTTTGTTATTTATGGCTTCATCTAATTCTTTTGGATCGAAAAAAATAAACACTCTTATTATTAAAAAACTGTCTGGCACCTTTCACGGGAATGGTCTTTGCTCATTTATTTTAAAGTAAACAAATAAATACGCCCGAAGTTCGATACCAAACGCACACATTAACGTTATGAATGATCACACGGTTGCTTATTCGTAAATCACAATACGGCGGCAAAATAAATTGATAACATGTTTAACAACCTACTATCCACTTCATTCTTTTTATTAAAACGCCACTTTTGACTTTGATTTTTTGTATTGTCATTTTAAATACGCAAAATCAGAAGTTTGTTGTGTTAAAAATTTTACAAACGATGAGCGCGAAGAATTGCAACAAAATGGTGAGACGACCATCCATCATAAATACGTTGAAAATGTATCTAAATTTTATGAATACACGTTAGAATCATCAAATAAATTAGGGCTAAATATAAAAAAAAAACTCTCAAGAACAAAAATTATAATTAAAACTCCGCAGATGCAACTGGCTTTAATCGTTAGATCAGTACTCAACAACTAATAAAAAATGTTGTATATATTTCTGCATTTGTTTATCCGGACTTTAAGCTGACAAAAGCGATGACTTCATTAAAGGAACTTATGCGTTCGGACGCTGGAATTATGTGATTTTTCTTCCAGACGCCATATGAACAAATAATTTTAAACAATATATTAAACATTGTTGAACTTTGTTTGTTTTCCGTCTTGTTGTTCAATTTTCGATGGTACTTTTTTACTTCAATTAACCCTTTTCCAATTTGTCTTTTATTTTCCGCATTAAAATATGGTCACCGTAAGTATGATGGACTACTGAGTAATTAGTTTAATACATTATTCAATTAAGTACACGATGTTCTTTTTTCTTTACAATTCGTACATTATGCGTCTACATAAAAGAAGAAAAACGGCGGAATATATGCGTGTTTATTATTTCAGGAAACAAACGAATTTAGGGACGGCATGAAAACACAGCTTATAAAACACTTGCTTGTGTCTGCCAAAAAGTAACCCTGACCTGACCTGTAACTGATTTCTTTCTCGATGATCCGGGTTTCCTCCCAACGATATTGTAGTAGCTACGCATGTTCAGTTTTGCAATTCTTTTATAATTGCCGATTTCTTGCATAAATGATAGTGTACAATACTGCTAGGTGCCTTAAGAACACGTCTAACATCTCGCCACAACATATTTGACTATTATTATATTTTCTTTTAAATTACAAAATCCTGGAGCGTAGTCCACGGGTTTTGCTAGTACATTTTGTTACGTGACAGGCTTGTTATGCACGAAACAGCACTCATAGGTATCAATTACTTTTCTTGAATTCAAATCCTCTTACTCACAGCACCTGATTTTACAGGCAAAGTGTGACAATTCTCGCCTGCTCTCATTATTCGGAACGAAATGTCCACACAGCTGAATGGTCTTTAGTATCGGTTTAGGATTAAGAGTTATTATGCAGACAAAACGTTCAATGTGCTGAGATTTTATTATAGTCAGTGGTGGCGCGTACGCCGTTAATACTTAAATACTTTTGAAAACATGATAAGTAACAATTTGTAAAGTATAGGAAAGTCTAGCCGAAGTGCTTTGTCATTTTTGTTTCTATTTTCGCTAATAAAAGCAAAGAGAGACCGACAGTTTTTAAAATGAAAAAAGTTAAGAAAATAAATTGTAGAAAGAACAACTGAATTAAAAAGAATTGGTTTTCGATTTTGCTATATTTTTGTATTTTTACTAATAAATTTTAAACTCAAATTGGGAGGTTTTATATAAAATCTTTGCTTTGTTTAAAAAAAATACACTTACCACTTATTCTATCGACTATATCTACGTAGCTATCTAGAGCCAACCTAACCAAGCTGGCCATTTCCTGAAATCAAAACACCTTCAGTTAGTACAGCACCACCAAAAACAAGTTATAAAAATTAAAAATTAACAAAAACAAGAAAATACGAAAGCTTCTTCATCGCTTTCTAATTAACTTAAAAACGAACTGTTTTTTCCTTGCAACAAACAAACTAAATGCACTTTTAATTGCACCAACCAATAATGAATTCAATTTTTTATGGCAATCAAGGCTTTTCCTCATCTTTGTTGCATTGATCGATACAAATAAGTTTGCAAGCCATTTGTTGTAATTTCTTCCTAGATAATGATATTGTTTATGAGTGTAATTTTTAGTTTATTTTAAGCGAAAGTATGGTACCGTACAATTTGACCAGGATATGTGTGAAGGTTCTTATGAGAAAAACCCATAAGGACAAGTTTATTGACGAATTGGAGAGCTGAGATCATTTTGCAATCACTTATCGTAAAATAAAGGTTGAATCCCAACCTGAAATGTATAAAAAGCTACGGCAGTAAAATAATGTATTAAAATTTATGCATTGTCTACTGCGTTTTAAAATTCTGCATCGAGTTTTTCCCAAAAAAACTGCGAGTTTTATTGGTTCTAGTTTGGCAACATCGTATGGTTATATAAGATATTGTGCAAACTCATATTTTTTCCAAATTAGTATAATTTGATCATCATAGGTGAAGGTTCTTCTTCAATGTTGTAATTTTTTCATATTTATAACACCTCATAAAGGTTCAAACTACAAAGATTGTTTTCAGAAATACGTTATGTCGCAAGATAAATCATCAATCAATAAAATTTTTAAAAGCGTTCCTTTATGGCCGTAATTTGTAATTTGAAATCAAACACACGTCTACGGTTAATTACCTTATATTGCCAAGGCAATGTTTGTAACCGTCAGTGTCAATTGCGAGGTAAACTGGTCAATAATTAGTATATGTTTTATTCTGGGTGAATTTGAACATTGAAATGCAAGAAGTGGGTTGTTTAGAAGTACTAATTGAGGGCATAATGTCGTAACCTTGTTTTTGAGGTATTATAACGTTAATTTGCTACTAAATGATGTTAAACTCAAAATTACGAAATTAGAGAGAAGGTTGTTGTTGTTGGTATCTACAAGGTGTAATTACTTTCTCATACTTCTAGAACGGGAATTTAATTATGAAATAAATAATAATAGATAAGTGTTTTTTTTTATTTAAAAGTGAGAGCTTTCCTTCGTTGAAGTTCATTTTAATTTATTGTAAATAAAACAATTTTTAACTTCAACAGGTTTTGTATTTTAGCTTTATACGTATTTCAACGTGTTTACACGTCATTATCAAAAGCAAGATTAAAAGTAAACAGTTGGTGTTGCTATAGGAACAATAAATCTTCATAACTTGATCTTGGTTATCTATATCTGCGTCCAGATGACGTGATTTCTCATTCCAAAACTTGTAATAACGGTGAATTTCAGAGATCAATTTGTTTATTCATTAAGGGTACAGATTTTAAATGTTTATGAATTTCAAATGCTTCCAGTATATCTAATTTACGTTTGTCATCACAAAAGTGTAAACATTTTATAGTGTTATTAGATGTCATTGAATGATTGTGTGCTAATAAATGTTTAGCGTAATTGGATTTATGGAGGAGTGTATACTTGTAACAACGTACGTGTTCCTTGTACCTAATAACAAAATTTCTAATTGTTTGTCCTATATAAACCGAAGTACAGTGCGAGCAATTTAATTTGTAGATGCCTGATTTCAGTAAATTGTCTGTTTTTTCTTTAGCAATAAACAAAGCGTTTAAAATGTTTTTTGTTGTTTCAAAAGTTATTTTACATTTATTTGTTTTGTTTATTATTTTGGCAATTTTTTCTGATTGATTGCAAAAATATGGAATTGAGGCGTATTTCATTTTATCTGATGGAGTAGTTGGATACATTTTCTGAATAGCTAATTTATAATTTTTCTCTTTAATTAGTGTATCAATAAGTTGAGTATTATAACCATTATTGTATGCAATTTGTTTAATAATCGAAATTTCTTTATTACAACTAATTTCACCTAAATGAACCGTTAAAGCGCTATGTATCATGGACCTGTATGCTGCTAATTTATGTGTTTTTTGATGACAAGAATCGTGTGGTATTGTAATGTCTGTTTGTATAAGTTTTTTGCATAATCTCTGTCTATGTATGAACAGGGTGAAAATCTGTGAAACTATCATATAGGCACAATTGTAGTTAAATTTGGAATACCGAGGTCTAACAAAACCGAATAAAGGGCGTAGAAATAAATCCTATGTTATTCACAGTTTTGGCTTATATATTTTTTAAAATTCTGATTTGGGCACCTGCTTACTCTAATAACTTTTTAATGCTAATTAAAGATGGTATCGTCATAGTCATAACAGGGTAAAATATTTTTCGAAACCGTCAAAACTGTCAAGTTTATTAATTTTCAATTTTTTTTGAAGTTTTGATTAATATACCTAAATATTTTCTTAAAACTGGCAACGTGATATTCTTCAAATTTGTTACTACTGGCTACGACATGGTTTGCTTCTTAAGGTCTTAATTTCTTTGTGACGTATTATTTTCTATAAAAACAGGCCACGCGATATTTTTCAAATTTTTTCAGCTAATAGAGCTAGGGACTTAAGTTTTGTATACCCAGGTATAACGAAAATTGATAAATGACGTAGAAACAAATTGAATTCTTTTTTGTTCAAATTTTCTAGCTTCGTTCATAGCTTTGGCTGCTAATATTTTGAAAATTTAGATTTGGGCGTCGGTGTACTTTAAAATGACATAGTAATGGTCACAAAATTTGGTATCGTTATAATCATATTTACTTTACATAATTACTTTTCGAAAACTGGCAATGTGATATTCTTCAAATTGTGTCACGTGATAGACGTAGCGGCCAGCTATGATATTATTTGCTTTGAAACGTTCTACTTCTTCTGTGACGTCCTCTGTGAATTTTTGAAAGTAATTAAAAGAAGTTATTTGTCAAAAAAAAACGGACAGTGCGATATGTTTTAAATTTTGTAGCTGAAAGATCTGGAGACGGTGTGGTTTGATTTGTTTTGCAAGGTCCTAATTTCCTCTATAAAGTTTTGAGATAATCTTAAAATTATTCTCCAAAAAACAAGTAATTTAATATTTTTTTTAAATTTTGGCAGACGATAGAGCTAGGAAGTCGCTATGGTTTGATTTTGTTTCGTAAGGTCCTAATTTTCCTGTGACGCCCTCTATGATTTTTGGAAATTTTTTAAAAAGTTATTTGTCCGAAAAACGGACGTTGCGATATGTTTTAAATTTTGTCAGCTGATAGAGCTAAAGACTGGTTATGTTCTCTTTGTTCCGCAAGGTCGTAATTTTTCTGTGACGTTCTCTATGATTTTTTTAAATTTCTATTTTCCAAACAAACAGGCAATGCGATATTTTTAAAAATTTTGTCAGTTGATAGAGCTAGATAGTGGGTATGATTTGATTTGCTTCTAAGGTCTTAATTTTTTGCGACGTTTTGTATGAATTTTTGAGAGTATTCGAAAAGTTGTTTGTCAAAATAGTTTTTATTTCTCTGTGACGTTTGCTACGAATTTTTGAGAATTTAAAAAAAGTTGTATACCAAAAAACAATGCGATGTTTTCTAAATTTTGTCAGCTGATAGGGTTAGGGGCTGGCTATGATTTTATTTGTTTTCAGCGTCCTAGTTTCTCTGTGGCGTCTTCTATAAAATTTGGAGCGTATTAAAAAAAATATTTTTTTCTGTGACGGGAAAAAAGTTTAACATTTTGTCTCTCTTGACAGGTACTAAAGTATCACTTTTTATGAAATTACTTTTTTCCTTTTACACGGGGAAAAAAGTAATTACTTTTTTCCCGCTACAACAGCTTACTAGTTTAAAAATTCAAATTCCACGTTGACCAATTTTCCGACTTTATTATATATGTTTTTCAATATATCACATTTTTTCCCGTCACAGAAAAAATAGTGTATTATACACAGGAAAAAAGTAAGATTTTAGCTCTCGGTGTGAGTGTCTCCCTCCGCTTCCCGTCGGGAGACAAACAGACACCTCTATTACTTTTTTCCCTTGTATAATAAATATCTAATTTTCAAAAAACAGACAGTGTGATATTTAATAAATTTTGACAACTGATAAAGCTGGGATTGGCTATAATAGTATTGGAAATGTATGCGACGACTTGATCTAGCAGGCTAGCCTATTCAGGAACTTTGATCTTAATTTTTTTGTAACTTTTTCTGTGAATTTTTGAGACTATTCAAACAATTATTTTCCAAAAACAGACAGTGTTATGTTTTTTAAAGATTGATTAGCAGGTAGAGGCTGGAATAGCTATGGTTTTTAATTTATTTTGTTCTCGAAAATTTTAACTTTTCTGTGACGCTCTCTATGAATTTTTGAAAGATTTAAAAAAAGCAGGAAATGTCATGTTTTTTAAAATTTGGTTTGCTGATACAAGAGGCAAAGTGACGTTTTTTTAAATTTTGTCAGCTGGTAAAGCTAGAGACTGGCTGTAATTTAATTTGTTCCGCAAGGTTGTAATTATTTTGTGACGGCCTCCCTGAATTTTTGAGATTTTAGAATTAATACCCATGTTTTAAACAAACGGTGGCCTATACAGAATTTGCTGTCGAACTGAAATGTTTTATCATCTACAGTAGAACAAGATTTCGAACTTCTGTTTTATAAGAAGCCATAATTAGGGGGCTTTGCTCTTTGCCCTTCTTGTTTTGTTGACAAAATTTGTTATAATGAGTTCTGGTGTTTTTTAGTCCAAGAAAAGCTTTTTTTTGAGAAATTGATTATTTTTTTTTAATTAATTGGATTTTGTCTACACTTGTATTTAATGAGCGTTCCGAGTTTTAGTGAGTGTTGCAAAGAATCACGAGCTGCCTAATACTCAGTCTCAGTCGAGCATGTTAGGAGTATTCTAAACTAACCATTGAGGGTAGAATGGTATTAAATACTTTGGAAATGTAAAATCTTCTTTCTTGTATTTATAAGACGTAGTTTTCTATTAGTTTGAGAAAAAATTAGTTCCAGTTAAAGCGAAGCAGTCATGTTTTAACAAATGGTCGGAATAATAAATACTGTGCAAAAGTCAAAATCATTATTTTGAAAACATTGTGTAAGCCAGAACAAAGTAAACGTAAAAATACAATTTCTTAACAGTTTCTCTGTAATTATTAATTTAGTTAAAACAAAAGTATTGGTGTTAATTTAACTACGCAGCGCAAGCCACTTGTTTACATTAAAAGGCAAAAGGTGTGTGCTTTTCCTTTCTGTGTTATTATGTATGTCTAAATTTTATAATTTCCCCAGTAGGTCGAATGCAAGAGTTCGACATACTTTCAGAATTGTGCAACGACGCTCATCGGTTTCTGGCCTGTGCCTTTAAACTTACTAGATTTCACTGATTGCGATTCATATGACTATTATTGCTACGGTTTAATATGCAATTGTTAATTTTATTGCAAAATTAGAAGTTAATTAGTCTGAATGCTCCGAGAAGAAAATTAATTATTTCTTAATGAAATTTTATTATAGTTTTAATGTTATAAGGCTTCATTTTTTTAAAAGTCAAGCTACACTTGATTGGTCACAAAGAGTTATTTAACCGCCAATGGAAGTATTTGGTACAAGAAATGATTGGTTGTCTCAACACAACGTGCCTTGCGTAGAAACTAGAAATTAGTTGACGTTGTTGAATTTTTAGTAGTTTTTTAATGGTTGGAAGAAAAATCGCCATGTTTAGATTTTCTCGGCATGATAGCCAGTGTTATTAATTTATGTTTTAATATTTTTGACTGGTTTGATTTTAAAACGAATAGTTTCCTCAATTTTGTTTTTAAAACAACTTTAACAGTGTTCAATATTTGGCGACTAAGTATTCTATTTTAAGTTTAAGCTTTACTTTGCTGAAGTTTATATTAATATAAATAAAATTATAATTAATATCTGTTGAAGTTATTAATTTTTTTTTATTATATATATCTATTTAATATTACCTAAAAATTTATAAGCTGTTTTGAAAAATTGTAATCATTTTTAAAAGGCAACGGATTACTTGATAAGACAATTCCTTATAATTTTAATAGATTTAAAACCCTCTTCAATTTTAGGAATTGAGGATTTTTGGAAATTTCAGCAACAGATGTTTAAAAATTAGAGGAAAACTTGGAAATTCGCATCAGAAATATCAGAACAGTTAAGAAGTTTTCATCGAAAAACGACTCAAACCTACCTGAATTTAAGAAATTGTGAAATTTTGAAAAATATTAGTAACAGATTTTTAAAAAATGTGGGAAAACTCGAAACGTTTCTTCAAAAATTTTAGAACAATTTAATTGAAAAAAGACCCAACCCCTTTCAGTATTTGAAAAATTGGTAAATGTTCAAGGTTTCATAACAGATATTTAAAAATTGAAAGAAAGTTTGGGAATTTTCTTCAGAAATGTTTACAAATTTTGTTCTAGATAAGACTCAAAATTTTTCTGAATTTCAGTAATTGCGAAATTTTGGAAGCTTTAGTAACAAAGTTTCAAAAATTGGGAATTTTCTTCAGAAATGTCAAAACAGTTTAAAAGCTTCAGAATTTCAGAAATTAGAAAATGTTTTAGGTTTTATAATAGATATTTAAAAATTGAAAGAAAGTTACGGAATTTTCTTCAGAAATGTTTACAAATTTTGTTCTAGATAAGACTCAAAATTTTTCTGAATTTCAGTAATTGCGAAATTTTGGAAGCTTTAGTAACAAAGTTTCAAAAATTGGGAATTTTCTTCAGAAATGTCAAAACAGTTTAAAAGCTTCAGAATTTCAGAAATTAGAAAATGTTTTAGGTTTTATAATAGATATTTAAAAATTGAAAGAAAGTTACGGAATTTTCTTCAGAAATGTTTACAAATTTTGTTCTAGATAAGACTCAAAATCTTTCTGAATTTCAGAAATTGCGAAATTTGGGAAGTTTTAGTGACAAAGTTTTAAAAATTGAAGGAAAAATTGGGAATTTTCTTCAGAAATGTCAAAACAGTTTAAAAGCTTCAGAATTTCAGAAATTAGAAAATTTTTTAGGTTTTATAATAGATATTTAAAAATTGAAAGAAAGTTACGGAATTTTCTTCAGAAATGTTTACAAATTTTGTTCTAGATAAGACTCAAAATCTTTCTGAATTTCAGAAATTGCGAAATTTGGGAAGTTTTAGTGACAAAGTTTTAAAAATTGAAGGAAAAATTGGGAATTTTCTTCAGAAATGTCAAAACAGTTTAAAAGCTTCAGAATTTCAGAAATTAGAACATTTTTTAGGTTTTATAATAGATATTTAAAAATTGAAAGAAAGTTACGGAATTTTCTTCAGAAATGTTTACAAATTTTGTTCTAGATAAGACTCAAAATTTTTCTGAATTTCAGAAATTGCGAAATTTTGGAAGCTTTAGTAACAAAGTTTCAAAAATTGGGAATTTTCTTCAGAAATGTCAAAACAGTTTAAAAGCTTCAGAATTTCAGAAATTAGAAAATTTTTTAGGTTTTATAATAGATATTTAAAAATTAAAAGAAAGTTACGGAATTTTCTTCAGAAATGTTTACAAATTTTGTTCTAGATAAGACTCAAAATCTTTCTGAATTTCAGAAATTGCGAAATTTGGGAAGTTTTAGTGATAAAGTTTTAAAAATTGAAGGAAAAATTGGGAATTTTCTTCAGAAATGTCAAAACAGTTTAAAAATTGAAAGAAAGTTTGGGAATTTTCTTCAGAAATGTTCACAAATTATATTCTAGATAAGACTCAAATTTTTCTGAATTTCAGAAATTGCGAAATTTTGGAAGCTTTAGTAACAAAGTTTTAAAAATTGATGGAAAAATTGGGAATTTTCTTCAGAAATGTCAAAACAGTTTAAAAACTTTCTTCGAGAATAATTCAAAACCTTTGAGAATTTCAGAAATTAGGAAATTTTTTAGGTTTTTTAATAGATATTTAAAAATTGAAGGAATTTTCTTCAGAAAGTTTAGAACAGTTTACAAGTTTACAAATTTTAATCCAGAGAAAACCCAAAACCGTTCTGAATTTCAAGAATTGCTAAATTTTGGAAGCTTTAGAAACAGATGTGGGAGCTTTCTTCGGAAATTTTAGAACAGTTTTAAACATTTTTATTGAGAGAAGACTTAAAACATTTCCGAATTTTAGAAATTGGAAAATTTTAGAGGTTTTAGTAACATATACTTATTTGAAAATTATAGTAAGAATTGGGAATTTTCCTGAGAAGTATCAGAACAGTTAAAAAGTTTTAATCGAGAAACGACTCATAATTTTCCTGAATTTCAGGAATTGTGAATATTTGGAAGATTTTTAAAGATTGGAGGAAAACTATAAATTTTTTTCAACAGTTTCAGAAAAGCTTAAAAACTTTGATCGAGAGAAGACTGAAAACTTCCTGAAATTCAGATATTGGGAACTATTTTAAAGGCTTTAGTAATAGATTCTTAACAATTTTTGGAATTTTTTTCAGAAATTTTAATTGAGAGAACAGTTAGAACCGTTCTGAATTTCAGAAATCTGGAAATTTTGAAAGTTTCAGTAAGACATATTTAAAAGTTGAAGTGAAATTTGAGAATTTTTTCCAGAAATTTGACAAAAAATCTTTCCAAGCTCTAGTTTTGTAGTGTTTAGTTTGGAAATTTAAGAACCTCTTTCACAATACAGTTCTAAAATTATTGCTGCTGCTTCAAACCTTTAAAATTTGAAAATTTTTAGTAGCAGTGAAAACCTGCTTTAGAGTTTTCAGTTTGTTTTGAATTTCACCCAAGCTGTGGATTGGAAGGGAAAAAATAACCCCCCTCTGCTGCTCGTTTGCTGTTTATTAATTAAAAGGAGACAAATTTTCGATTTTCAAAAATGCATAGAAGGCGTCTCAGAGAAATTATCAGACCGGGACTAAACCCAATTGTAGCTTATTCTAAGCTGTATGAGATTAAAAAATTAAAAAAAAACTTTGATCAATATCTATTTTTTTGAAAATTTAAGGAATATATATCTGATTTCACAGTTTTTTTGCTTAAAATTCTTGTACATTTATGTAACATTGTGTACATCTAGAACAATTATAATAATTAAATTTTTTGCTTATTTGCAACTCGGTTTTGAGTAAAAAGGCGTTAAAATGAAAACTTTCAATTATTGTAGCGGCTGCTATTTTTAAGCTGAAACGTTTGGGGAAAATGCATTGAATTTGCCCTAAGATGTTCCATCAGGTACAGAAAAAACTTGTCTGTATTCCAATGGGAGTTATGAGGCGCACATACACTGATAGGCAATTTAAAACCTTTTTGTTTTGATTTTTTGTAGGTTCAAAATCATGTATTTCCGTAGTAATTTTGAAATTAAAAATTTTACGGAAAAAATACGTTTTTCGTGAGGTTAGATGCAAATTCTGACAATTATGAAAAACAATCCTCAAATTTGTAAATTTTTATAAATTCTAAAATTGTAATATATTGAGTGTTTTATTGACTTTTAACATATTACAAATTGTTTTTCTTGTTTTTAGACGCGACAAGCGCTTGACCGGTTTTGTAAGTTCCAGGTAGATATTTTGGTCTCAATTCGATATTATGAATCCGACTCTCCCCATTTTTTAACTGAGACTCGGTTATAATTAATTAATCCAAAGAGCTAACATTAAAAAAATGTAATACATAACCGATAATAATTATTGGTGTTAGTTAAGAGAGAGATTTACGTTCACCTAAATTTCTCTACCAAACGAAAGTAAAACTAAATATTAAACCTTTGGTTCACTTGCACTTCTAAACAAAACTTAAAAGAGAACCGAACTACGCCGTAAGGTACAGTTTGGAATGTGAAATTTCCTACCACCATAACAAATTATTCAAATTGCTAACTGATAGTAATTCTGAAGCGACATTCTCTTTGGCAAAATGTCACAAAGTGATTAACATCGAATTTTGAAAGAAATTGGAATAACCCTAATTTAGCAGTAATATAAAAGAATTTCACCTAATGTATTATAATGTTGGGTTGTTACACAAATTTGTGAGTCAATAATACGGTAGTTGCTAAACACTATTTAATGAATTAACCAATATAGCTTTGGGTGAGTGAGAATAGCTGGTGTACTGTAATGGTTTGAAAAACTCTCCAGAAATGTGGGTCATTCTCTGTTATATAATCGAGAGATAGGCTTCAAATAAGGCGCTTTCGATATTGCCTTACTTTTATAATTGATCAAATATTTATAACGCGAATAATTTAATATTTAAAGTTTCTGATATAATAATTTTCGTAGATCAACGTAGGAATATTTTAAGACCTTGATCAACACGTGGTGAAAAAATTCGGATTTCACCATACACAGACGATACTAATTATCGTTAAGGTTGCATGGTTACTTGTTAATATTAACGTCATATTTTAATAACAAAATTATTATACGTAATAATACAGTTTTTGCTGCATTGTACTTAAAAAAATGTATTAATTAAGGTACAATTTTCAAGGTTCGTTTTTACCGCTTGTACTGTACCTAACTGTTTAAATTTTGCCTTAAGGCTAAAAAACATGACTAGCATATTTACGTATTGCTTTCAAAACTAATCTTAAGATAGTGATAAAGATAATAGACAATTTTTACTCATCGTTTTACCAAAAACCGGATTTAAAACATGGCTGTGATTATTTGGTTGATTATTTGGAGAATTCCAAAAGGTGAAAGTTCAAGAAGTCACTGTTTTGTGTTATAAATTTACAGTTGAACTTTGTCTTCTTCGCTTCTGATGTTAATTGGCACATTTTGCGCAACCTAAGGCCGACTTTTAAGGTTACTTTATGTTTACTCTCGATTTCCATCTCCTTGACCTTGAAAATCGACGTTTGAGTTTTATTCGCGTGTTTGCACAAATCTTTGCGTGTAAATGTATTAAATTTGTTGTTTCGAAATAGTACACGAATAATACACTTTACTTTACGAATTTTGCCTTAAGTACTAAAAGTAATTTTTCACTGTTAAATCTAATTTGATCAGCGTCAATTTTTTTGACCATTTTTTCCACACTTACAACCAGGTCATATCCCTCTCTTCCCCCGCGCCAAAATGTAAAAATATTTCTAAACACGCAAAATCACCGTGCTCCGGAATCGAACCAGAGCACGTTTTGGTAGAGCCAAAGCAAGCGGCGATAATAGCTGCGCCAAAAATAGATTTAAAACAACAGTAATTGTATGATTTTTTGTGCCTACATAAAAAATAGCGAAAGGTGAAAGTTCAAAAAGTGACTGTGCTGGTTATAAATTCACAGATGAACTTTGTTAATGTGTCATGTTTTGCGCAACCCAAAGGCCGATTTTTAAGGTCACATTATGCTTGCTGTCGATTTCCATCCTCTTAACCTTGAAATTCGAATTTCGAAATTTATTCGCGTGGTTACACAAATGTCTGCACGTAAATATGCATCTTAAAAGAATTTATTTGGGTCGAAATGCAAGGAGAAACTGCAAAGTTATCATTTTGGGTTACAAATGTCTAGATGAACTTTGTCGTCTGCGCTTGTAATGTTAATGTGACACAGTTGGTGCAACTTAAAAGCCGATTGTAAAGGTTACGTCATGTTTACTCTCGATTTCCATTTTCGTGACCTTGAAAATCGATATTTGAGTTTTATTCGAGTCCTTACAAAAATGTCTGCGTGTAAATGCGTTCTAAATTATTTTATTTAGGCTGTGGTTATAGTGCATGCGTGTTCTGACGAGCATCTCATCTGAATACGTGCGAAGAAGTCAGCGGTTATGCTGCGCACGTAACGTTCGTCAGATACCGCACTGCCTTGTCCGAACGCGTTGATCGTTTAAATGAGTTTGAAATATTTTCATCAGAACTATAGCGATTCTGAATGCATATTTAAAATAATATAATATGGATAGTGAGACGTTAATTTCATATGTCACAGAATATCCATACGTTGTACATTTTTAGTGCATTTTCTGTCCGTTTGTCTATGGGCATGCTAAAGATGGGTGTTGGAATTGTAATGGACATCCACCTATTGATATTGAATTATTGAATCTTTAATATCTATTGTATAGTAACGTTTTCAACCGTAAGTTTCCGGCTTCTCATCACTGGGACGACTGGAACCTTGACGGCTACATGCCGTTCAGGAGCGTTCGGTGGCGTAGGCAAGCGTTGTGTGGTTTTGTTTTGGTTCAACGGTAAAGCTGTTGGTTTGGTCGTGTTTTGTGTGTTTTATTTTTGGGGTACATTTAATAGTCAATGGTTATATGTTGTGAGTTTTGACGTAGTTAAACATAACCTAGAAATGCTATGATTTGCATACAGATTTTTATATACATCGAAATCAAGAAAAAAAAAAATTATAAAGGGGTAGGGAGCGGTGAAAAAATAATCTTGGTTTTGATTGACTCTTAAACACCAGTATTCTGAAATTAATGACCAATAACGCAAATTGTGTATTAATCTGAGACATGCGGTTTAGTTTTCACCGCCCTCCTTGATAAAGTTATTTTCTAATCGCGGTTTAGAAATCTGAATTATTTAAGATGTAATTTTGAAATATATTTTTATACTACAGATTTCGCTAAAATAACAAATTGTGAAGCAACGCAAAAAAATATTCGAGGAGTTGTCAAGAAATGATTTCGTAGAGAGAAGGACCGCAGCGATAATAAAAAGAAATATTTAGGGATTTGCCTCTACGCTATCGAGGTTTTTTATCATATTTTGTGCTTTACCATGACAAATAAACTTGTTTAACAGTTTGCAATTGTTTTTTAATTAATTGGTAAAATAAAAAGCTGAACTTGCTGAAACCAAATTATGAATTTTTGGTTTAACGTTAATTACAGTGTCTTTATGTAACATACGTACATGATTATCAAAATTTTCAAAATTTCTTTAGCATGAATTTGGAAAAAACGAATCGCCATGATTTTAAAATATAAGATATCCATGTAATGTCTATAAACTGTTCACAGGACATGTTATGGACAACATATGGATGTCTATAGTTATTGCAAACGGACATCCAGCGGATGTCCAGTGGACTTCTATTGTATTGATTTTGAACGCCCGATGAACCTCTAAAACGTCCACTGGACGTGCTATGGATGTTATTGTGCTATATGCAATAGGTTTTTCTTTAATTCCGGTTAGAATGTATAAAAATGTTTCAAGAACCATTCTAAGATACGTTCATTTTGACTGTATTAAAACTAATTCTGTGATTTTTGTAATTTGTTTCTTTGTTGTTGTGGTTTCAGTTTTTTCTGTCTACAAATAGTAAAAGAATAAAGATTTTTATTTGAATAGGTTGAGTTCATGATTGGTAGTAGAATAAGATTTAGATATTTTAATTTTAATTTAATTTTCTTCCTATCTCCACAGTTTTAGCAGACGAATTGTGCTTTCGTTTTTGGTTGTCTTTAATCTCTGGTATTTTTTTTTTCCAAATTCTAAGATCAATTTTTCTCTTTAAAAACACAATAAGATGGCAACCATTAAACTGACGGCGGTTATCAGTCAGGTGGTAGTTACAGCTTAGCTCGTTTTGACTGCACGTCATATTTCGTTGCACGACTGGTAGGATTTTCCGTTATCTGTACGACGCAACGTGTTGGTTTTGCACTTTGCGGAGTAATATCAATGTGCGTTTATTTTCTACTGAGACTGTTGTGGGGCTACCATGGTGTGCCTAAAACTTTTGGACGTGGGAAAAGTGAAACTTTTTCAAGTATAGGAGGCAAAATGCTTCGCTCATTTTTAAATTTATACAAGGAAAACATGCTTTAGAATTATTGCCTAACCTTTCATGTACATCCTGTTTTGAGCAACCACTCTTAAATCAAAATTTATTAAAGCTATTTTGTAACGTTTGCATCTAAACGCGACCAAGTTAATTTAGTTAGTTCGGAATGGTCTAGAACTCGATTTCCATCTCTTTGACCTTGAAAATTGAAGCCTTGTGCAATTATCTTCTGTTAAAATCCACCTAAGTGGGTTTGCTTTAGTATATTATGAGCTGTATTTAATAGAAACATTAAAATTGCGACAAATTTAGAAAACAATCCTAAAAGCTGACTTTCGAATTATCCAAAAATTACGTTGTTCGAATGTTATTGTACTATTTGGTAATTCCCCGCATAGAAATGCAAAACAATTTAAAAATAAAACCGAGACATCCTTCAGAGGTTAAGTCGTCATTTATACCTGTTTACCTAACAATTTCCAGTGCTAATGCTACAAATCGTTTGGTGAAACACTTATAAAGTGCAGAATTATTTTATTTCTATTACGATTTAAATTATACTACTTAAAATCTAACAGGGCCAGCGGGTGGTCTAGTGGTTAAAGTCCCAGGCTTTGAAACTAGACTCTCAACGGCAGTAGGTTCGAGTCCACTGCTCTTCGGAAATTTTTCTGAATAAGTTAAATCCGGCGTGTCCATGAATGTTGTGTGTGGTGTGTATGTTGGGTTGCATGTCTTTCAGGGGTGGGGCATGTTAGACCGGTGAATAGCACTTAGTGTGCTGAGCTCGGGTAAGGGGGTGGGATGGGAATCATGGAGTCGTGCTCACGCAAGGCCTGTTGATTCTTAAAAAAAAACAAAACAACAAACTAAAAGCCTTCTGTGTTCTGTAAGTTTTCACACATACGAAACAAATATTATATAAAGAAGTAACCACCAGAAAAATGGTGTAATTACCGGCGCACGTGAGAAATACAGTCAAATATTAGAGATCTCTAATCTTGTAATTTGGCTCGCTTACGTAATTACTTTTTCTGTGAAATTCGTAATGGACGTAAGCTGTAATAAAAATTACTACGAAAAACTGTAGACGAATAATGAATATCCTAATTTTGTTTTGCAAAAACCTTAAAAATGGTATTGCTTAATTAACAAGTTTTTTAACTTCTTTTTGTTTTTTTTTGTTATTAAATAATAAAATTTTCCGCAATAACGATAAAAGCTTTATGGTGATTGTATTAGACAAAAAACGCTAATTATTTTGTGATGATGATCATAGGAAAATATTAAGCAATTAAAATTGTAAAATTGTGTTAAATTTAAAATTTTGACTAAATTCGTATTCTTAAATAACATAGCATAGTAAAAGTGGTACTGAAACCAGTCAAGGGCTAAATAAATCGGTTAGCGATATACTCGAACGGTTTAATAAATCGCTTTTAGACTGCACAACATATCTTCACATTAACTTGTTAATTCAATTAATGTAAATTGCGTATGTTTCGCATGAATTCATTAATTTGCAGTTCATTACTCTTTAAAATCTCCTTTTCTTGACGTAATTTGTCTGTGGTATTTAACCTTCAGAAACGAAATGTTAATGCTAAAAACGTTAGGTTTTTATTCCATGTGAAGGGAATTTAACTATTATCGATATTTACTACATTTCTTATATCGTTATAGGCTTCCCGAATGACGAATGAGTGCACTAAGGATGACTCACTACTTGTCAATGCGTTGTGAGTGGTGGTTTTAAATTAGGAGAATTGTTAAAATAAAAAAAAACTGAAAGAATTTCGAATAATATGTTTACGGTATTCAACCTTGAGCGTCATTGAAACACAAATTTTGAACACTCATTTAATTTTCTTTTATTGTTTATTCACTCTGATCCTTGTCTAAAGAGTTCTGCAGGCAGATCTGGTTTAAAACTTGATTTCGTCTTGCAGAGCTCTAAATGCAGCTCTGGAATCGACTCTCTTTCTAACACAAAGTTATGCGATCAGCATAGATCATGGCATGCTAACTTAAATATCTCGTGGTTTGTAGATAAAAAATCGTTACTACACTATTACGTAAAATTAAACATCTGTTTGATAATTTTCTTGGGTAATTTTGTAACACTTTCGATTTGCGTTCGTTCACAGAGCTGCCGAAGTGAAAAAAGCACGCATTATTATTATTAACATTAACCGCGCCTGAATTTTTCAAAACTAGGTTAACATACGGACCGGAATTTCGCGTAATTAAATAAAGTAATTAGCAGCTAAGAAATCTGTTTAACTTTGCTTGTTATTTACTAGAAGGTCGATTTTACATTGCGAAATTGTGTAGATGATTTTGCCATTTGCCTGTTGCAATAATGCAAGTTGCAGCAGAATACTGTATGCAATTTCACATTTGTTGAGATTTCTAAACTTGATTGTTGTAAGTTAAATTGTAAAAAATTTTAATTAATTTGCTTTGTTTACCAGAAAAATTGTTTGCATTTTGTTTATTTGCCAAAAACAAATATAATCAAAATAATTAATACGGATTTTATACAAATTAAAACAGAGTCATCAGAAATTTTAATAATTAAATTTTTTGTATTAAAATTAAAAAAATGTTGATTTCACTACAGTTATGTAATACAAAAATTTATATTTCCTATAAATATTTAATTCAAGCAAAAATTATATTTAAAGTAACAATCTTAATAATTAACTTACCGTGTTATTCATTTTTGTTTGAAGAAATACGAACAACTAAAAAAAATCAGTCCAAATTTCTAATTTCCTATCACCTAATCAACACTTCATCGAATCCCATTTTTTTTAAACACAAACACAGTATTTATTATCACAGAAGTCTATACTAACAAAATTCAAAAGTAATTTCCTTAACAGAAATACTCAAATTTTTTTAAAAACACTTAATAAAAATTAAACCGCAATTACAGGCGTTTCTTCCAAAGATAAAATTAAACTGACAGGAATTTTATCAACCGAATCTCTTATAGTAGTAGCGAACTTTTGCAAATTGTGCAGGTCTATGATACCCTACAATGTTGTTCAAATTCTTTTTATCCCCTCCAGTTATAATTTGCGTAAATTCAAAAAAGAAAAGCACTGGTCAGTGGCTCAGAGAGGGGGATACGAGATTAGGCTGACTTTACCTGAGTTATATCGAGAATTTCGAAGCAACCTGCAATCTAATTGTTGTTGTGAAGAGGGGATCATTTCGCGATACGCGGAAAGAAGTCTCGAGGATAGCTTGTTTCTTTAATTTTTTATACGTTAACGTCATTCAAGAGCTTTAACTCAGTTTTCAACGTAATAGGGTACAAAAAAAGTATTTGCGAGAAATTGTTACGATTTCATTATATTAAATGCGAATAATTATTTTATAAAATTCCAGCTTCACGTATATGCATTTTCTAAAGAAACTTGTTTTTTTCTTAATTTGCGAATAATTTTAAAAAGTATTACGTGTAGTTTACGTAGCTAAGGAAAAAAAATTGGTATAATTTTAGTTTTCGCGTCATTTATCGGGTTTGTGTCATGACCTTTCATTGAAGTCTCCAACATAATACGCATCTTTGTAGACAATTATTATGCAGAATATAATTTTAGTGTAAGAAATTGCGATGATTTCATGATTAGGGACTTCTTAATGTTTCTCGTGTGCATTTTTGTTTTATTTATTTTTTAGAGTCATGGAAATGTTGTTTCTTTCTTCAATTTGCAGAATAGATTTTTCTTTAAAACTTTAGGTGAAATTAGATTTTAAATTAAGCGTTCAAAATTTATGGTTCAAAACCAATTTGTAGGTCATCCTAAGCATTTCTTAAATTTAACTATTAAATTACGTACCTATTGTTTACAAGAAAATATGTACAGATGTTAAATTTTTAAAATTCGTAATATTAGATTTTTGAGCAAATGGACTAAAGCATTTTGTAGGCCATGTTAAAGCCATCTCGTGTTACAGTAGTGCAAGACATACAATTAAAGTGAAAGTAGCAGAACACGTGGGCTATGCCCCACGCTTTTATAATAAATCAAAAATAATTAAGACTGCTAAGAATCACGTACAGAATAGTGGTGTTAAAGATTAGCAAATTGGCAAACTTAAATATGTTTCGATAGTACATACATATTTTAGTGGTGGCTATTCCATCGAAGCTGCGGCGCTGCAGAACCGCTCCTTTGTTTGGTAATTTAAAAAAACAAATATTGTTTTCTATTAATTTTAACACAAAGCGAGAATTTTTATAAGGTACTTGAAAAAAAAATAAATTTACCTAATATCAACGCGCGAAACGCTTTGAGTCTGGTATACCACCTTAGGGAAAAAGAAAATACCGTCTGTCTATATAAAGTAACCTCTCTTTTAAACGACTTGATATTTTACCACATTTGGTGTGCTTTAATGGGAAATGAAATACTATTTTTTAGCCAAAAATTAAATTTTGCGACTGGCTCCATTTTGAATTTTTTTTTAAATAGAAAGGGGGGTCGACTGACAACTCATTTGAAAGGTTTTTTAGCTCTGCGTCTGATCCTAGAGTTTCAAAGAAAAATATTCAGTCTGACTTTCTCAACGTACATTTTCTTGGAAGATGGATTGGTAGGCGGGGCCTGTAGAATAGCCGGCTCGCTCCCCAGGTTTAACTTTCTTAGATTTTTTCTATGGGGATATCTGAAATCGAAAGTGTTCAGAACCCGTCCAGAAACAATTGAAGAACTAGAGCAACGCATTACGAAGTTTGCAGAAATATCACTCCAGAAGCTTATGAAAATGTAAGGCAGGAAGTTCATAACCGACTTTTTATGTCCCAAGAAGTGAATGGTGAACATTTCGAACACTTAATTTATTCCCTTTTTGCTTTAATTCTTAGTTTTTTTAAATAGACTTCTTTATCTTCAAACATTTGTCATTGTGTTATGGCTGAATATTTTTCTTTGAAACTCTAGGATCAGGCGCAGAACTAAAAGACCTTTCTAATGAGGTGTCACTCGACCTCCTTTATATTAAAAAAAATTTTTAAAATGGCGCCCAGTCGCCATTTTGAATGATATAAAATTTAAATATGGGCTAAAAAATAGTATTTCATTTTCCCATTACAGCACACTAAATTTTGTGGTAAAATATCAAGGGAAGAAGGAGGAAGTAGCATGAAAGTACAGGAAAAACATGCAAAAAATCTCGAAGAATGGAAGCAGCCAGAAGAAAGTACTAAGAAAAAATCGCATCAAATAAGAAGAACAATAAAAGAGACTACAGGAAGGACCCTAACAAGATATAGAAGTTAGCAAAGAAAGAAATGAATGGATGATACATGCAGTGAAGAAATAAGGAAGATAAAAGAACTGAGGGGAAAATTCTTACAACCAGGAAGCGACCAATACAAAAAAAAGTATCAAGACGAAAAAAAGAAAGCACAAAATATCTGCATGAACAGGAAAAGCAAAAGCAAGTAAAATGAAGTGAAGCAAATCGAAGAGAGCTATAAAAAAAAGGAGACCGGAAACTTCTACAAGGATGTAAAGGAAATAAAGAAAGGGTTCCAACCAAGAAGAACGTACACTAAGGACAAAAAGGAAACGTAATACGAGAAAAAGAAGAAGTATTCGAACGATAGAAACAATATTTTGAAGGGTTACTGAATGAAGGGACACAGAAAGAACAACCGGAGGAATGGGAAAGAAAAGACACAAGAAACAAGCCAATTACTAGTGAGACCAAACCAACTTCGCCTGTGGTATCAGCTGGGTAGATTGAGTAACTCAGTAATTATCACTGCCGGTCCCAAGCCCGGATAAAAGAGGAGGGTTCCTGGGTAACGCCAGCTACCTGCCTGGGGTAAAAACCAATAAAGGCTCCTAGAAATACAGTTATGCCTCGGAATTATGGATTGGATCACAAGATGACGACAAACGCGAGAAAAAGGACATTAAAAAAGGAAAATATATTACGAGTAGGCACATGGAACATAGGATCATGGCACTCCAAAGAACAGGAAATAATAATAGAACTAGAAAGTCACGACATCCCAATATGCACACTCAGTGAAGTAAAAATTAAAGGAATGGTTATAAGAGGAAACTACACGCTAATATACAGTGGAGTGGATAAACAACAACGTGCTCATGCAGGCGTGGGGATGCTTATAAATCAAAAATACATCAACAATACAACAGATGTGCAATATATTAGTGAACGGATCCTGCTAGTCTCAATGATTATAGAAAAAGCAAAAACGCATATGATAGCCGTGTATGCACCTGACACAGGACGAGGCAGAGAAGAAAGGGAAACATTTTATGACGAACTCCAAATGACGCTCAACGCAATATCGAAACAAGAAAATATAATAATATTAGGAGATTTCAATGGACGTATCGGAAATTCTGCTGTAAATGGCATCATGCAAAGATTTAATGAAGAGACGATTAATGAAAGTGGCGAAGATCTTATAGAGTTTTGTGCTCTAAACGAACCTAGAATATATAATACATTCTATGAACACCCCATACAACACAAGATCACATGGTCTAACAGCAGAGGACACCAGACCTATCCATGCGGGTGTGCCACAGGGATCCATACTGGGACCACTTTTATTCAACATATATGTTCATGATATTCCTCAATTAGGCAATACAGCAATTGCTATGTACGCCGATGACACGGCATTACTCACTCAGAGCAATGACTTACTATAAGCCGCAAACGAATTACAAAACAGCGTAACTACAATCTCAAACTGGATGGACAAATGGCACATAGCCTTTAACCCATCAAAATGTCAAGCTAAAGTGTTTACTCTTCGCCGCCTTGCAGATCCAGCTAATATTGTTATAAACAATGAAGAAATATCATGGAACACACGGGATAGTGCGATTAAATACCTTGGCATTTACCTAGACCGACAATTAACTTGGGGATTTCATATAAATCGTAAATTATTCGAAAGCTATGCTAGACTTGCTCTGCGAATAGAATTGGAAGAAAACGACCTAAATCCCAATTACAATGTAGAGCAAGTATGGAATAAAATAAAAGCAAATATAATAGACGCCGCTACAGAAGCGATAGGAAAAAGAAAAGTAAACAGGAATAGATTAAAAGTAGTGACACCATGGTTTGACGAAGAAATCAGAGAACTGGCAGCAAAGAAAAAGAAAGCATTCTTAAAGTATTTAACAACAAGAACACAAGATGAAAGATCAACATATGTACGAAGAACAAGAAATGAGACAAACCAAAGTATAAAACAAATAAAACAAAACTATTGGGAACGATATTCTAAACAAATGGAACAGGACCTGTATGGCGCACAGAAACAGATATGGAGGATGATACGAAGTCAGAAAAAAGAAGTAAGTGAAACAGTTACTATTAACAACATACAAAAAAGCGAATGGTGGACACATTTTCCCAACGTATATGATAATCAAGAAGATGAAGTAATGGAAGAAGAAGAAGAAGCTAATAACAACAACAATAACGAACAAGTACACATACATATACAAGAAATTAAACAAGCTATCATCAAAATGAAAAATAGAAAATCTCCAGGCCCTGATGAAATTAGCAATGAGCTGATTAATTATGGAGGTAGTATATTAACTGAGTGGTTACACAAACTGTTTACCAAAATAATAGAAGAAAAGTGTATACCAAAGGAGTAGAAAGAAAGCTATACAGTAACGATATATAAGAAGGGAAATAGGAAAGACCCCCAAAACTATCGTGGAATAACCTTATTGAACTCCATATTGAAACTTTTTACTGCCGTGTTACATGAAAAATTACAACCAGCAATACATAGCGTGGAAGAACAACAGGGATTCCGGAAAAACGGGAGCACAATAGACGCTATATTCATACTACGTCAACTGGTCTAAAAAGCGATTGAGTTCAATAAACCTCTATGTCTGTGCTATGTTGATTTAAAAGGGGCATTCGACAGAGCAAGGAAAGGCGATGTACTGAACATACTACATAAGCATAAAATTCCAAAAACAATAGTAGAAATAGTTGATGATCTTAACACAGAAGGAAAAATCCGCATAGTAACTTATACAGGTTATACAATCAATATCAATAAACAAAGGAATACGGCAAGGGGACTCCTTAAGCCCCTTTCTGTTCAATCTAGTTATGAACCAGACCAACTTAAAAACTTACGTGGGTACACAATTGGAACTAACAATATCAACATACTGTATTACGCTGACGATGTAGTACTGATGGCAAGTGATGAAGACGACCTTCAAAGATTGTTGCATAGATTTAACACAACAGCAAAGCAATATAATATGCAAATCTCTATACCAAAAACAAAAACGATGGTTATAGCAAAAGAACCAGAACTAGATGCAAATTGGAAATAGAGGGAAAAGTAATCGAACAGGTACTGAATTACACCTACCTTGGGGTAGACATAACAAGCGACAGAAATTTAAAATTGGAAACAAAGAGCCAAGTCACAAGAGCGATACAGATTGCGGGATGCCTAAATAACACCATATGGCAAAATAAGTATATGTCACGAGAAAGCAAAGTAAGAATATACAAAGCGGTAATAAGACCTATTATGACATATGCTAATGAAACGAAAGCCGAAACACAAATCACTAAACGAAAATTAAGAACAACAGAGATGAAAATCCTAAGAAAAATAACAGGGGTGACACTGAGAGACAGGCATAGAAGTGCTGAAATACGAGAATGGTGCGGAGTGCAAGACATAGTTAAATGGACAAAAAAACGTAAAAAAGAGTGGGAAGAGCACGTTGAAAGAATGGATGGTAACAGAATGGCCAAACAGTGCACAAATGATATACCCGCAGGAAAAAGACCTCCCGGAAGACCACCTAAAAGATGGAAGCAAAGCTGGTTTTCGTTGTCAGCAGAGTAGAACGAGGCAAGACAAACAGGACGTAGTCCTAGTCGAAAGATGAAGAAGAAGAAGAAGACCAAACCAACTAAGGAAAAAGTAGAAGCCATAATTAATAAACTGAAAAATAATGGAAGCTCAGGCCAGAATGGAATTACAGCGGAACAACAAATATGGAGGAAAAAGATTAAGAGATCAAATATTGGAACTGGTAGAAGAAATATGGACATCGGAAAAGAGCCAAACGAATGGAAGAAGGCAGTCATCGTAACCACTCACCAGAAAGGTGATTTATCGGTTTGCAGCAACTATAGAGGTATAGGCCGTTGTGACCAGAGCTTCTGATGTGACTTTTAGGCATAGGGGGGGGGGGCTGTAGCCCGGGTGGCAAAAGTGACCAAGGTAGTTGTAGACCAGGAAAGGTAAGTGGTCGTATGTCCAGAGTGGACGTTGCGACCAGGACAGGCGGAAGTTTGTTGTGACTAAGGTGACCGTTGAGAACAGCGTTGTTGGCCATTATAATCAAATTAAATAAAAATTAAAAGTTGCAACCAGAGTCGTTGTGTTTTATTGAGACTGGTGGCTTGGATGACCGCTGTGACCAAGGTGGTCTTTGTGACCATAGTTTATGGGTGGCCGTTGTGATCATGAAAGGTGAGTGGCCGTTGTGTTTAGAGTGGCCGTTGTGACTAGGAGAGGCATGTCCGGAGATAGGAGACGTACACAACTACACTCATTTAGTTCCTGGAGGTCCAAAACACGTATTGCCTCAAAATCTCGGAAAGTCGGAAATTTTATGAATTCAATTTTTTTCTATACTGAGAGTATACGGAAGTAAAAGCCACTTTATAGGTCAATTCGAAAATTTTAAATATTTTGAAAATTTTGTAGGTACGCTCTATTAAAAACGCAAGATTGAAAAATAGTCATTTGAGCAGTGACGTTTTAGATCGTCACATTCAAACCAAATCAATCGCTTAAACACTATTTTGTAAATGCAGTTTTAAGTATTTTGAGCGGGCTTTAAATTGCCAAAAAGTTATAGAAGCACTTAAATAAAAGCCATTCTGTAATTTCCAGTTACAAGTTGCGAAAAGTAATTTGTCGTTAGTTTTAAAATTTTCCATGCCAATTTTCCACACTTTTTTTGGAAATTATTCATGAACCGACATTTTTTTCAATTTTAAATTAAGGTCAGAACGTCACATTAACTGTGTCTCCACATTTTATTATTATATAATTTGTGGAAATTCCCAGACCGTCTTTTTTGTTTGTTTGTTTATTGTTTGTACGACATTGAGTACTAACTGAGTCGCATTTTAGTTTCAAAATAAACTTAGTAGTCTTTTAGTACTGTAGGACATTTTAATTGCCCCTGCAAATTCTGTAGTGCGCAATATATTTCTTAATCGTTAACAAAATTTTGGTCGCTGTTTATTCTTTTTACTTTCCTATATTTCTAGTAAAATAATATACAGGCTGAGTCAAGCTATACGCCTTTTTTTTTTAGTGAGTTTATTATAAGGAATATATTAAAAATTTTTGGTATGCATATGTTTCGAAGGGTGCTCTACAACCTGTCACAGTCAGTTTTTTGATTAGACGTCAAATGTCAAAATAGCGATTTTCAACTGTTTATTTTTAAATGGAACGGTATGACTTTTTTTGGCGTAGACGATGCTGTATGATGTTTACAATATGATCCTTACTGAATTTTTTCCCAATTTTCACGATTCAGTCGTAAAATATGCATTTATTATGTTAGTCTAGTAGGCCGAGGCCTACGGAACGTACTTTGATGTATTTGCACAAAACGATTTAATGGTTGTCAGTATGCATAGTGAAATCATTATTTTAATAAACTTAAAAAAACAGAAACTCAGGCATTTAGATTACATTAAATAATAGTTACTTCAATATTAGGATAACATGGAATGAAAACTATAAGATTATAATATAAACAAAATTTAAATAAGAAACTAATTAGTTTTTATCCAACGGGAAACACGAAGAAGTGGAAATGTTTACTTGTTTCATCAAAAGTTTACTTATTTTACGCAAAAACATGGTGACGCCTGCGTACGTACCGGCCTACTAGATTAACATAATGAATGCTTATTTTACAGCCGAATCGTAAAAATTATGAAAAATGCAGTAAGGATCATATTGTAAACATCATACAGCATCGTTTAAGCCAAAAAAAGTCGTACCATTCCATTTAAAAATAAACAGTTGAAAATCGCTATTTCGACATTTGACGTCCAATCAAAAAACTGACTGCGCCAAGTTGTAGAGCAACATTCGAAACATATGCATACCAAAAATTTTTAATAAATTCGTAATAATAAACTCACTAAAAAAAAAGGCGTATAGCTTGACTCAGCCTGTATACTTTGTAATAAATTTTGGAGTATTATAACAAAACTGCACTTTGGGACTCAAAGAACGCAAATAATTTTTAATCTAGTAGGCTATTTTTTCATTTGTTTGCTGGCATTAAGAAGCTAGTATTAATTCAGGTAGTTGGAAAGACTTTTGAAAACGTTATGTTTCAACAGGACGGGGCACCGCTTCATTTTCGCCTGTTACTGACTTCCCAATGGTAGGAGGGGTCCCGTGCAATGGCCGACACGTTCGCCGGATTTAACCCTTTTAGATTTTTTCCTTTGGGAATATCTGAAATCTTTAGTGTACCGAATCCCCCCAGAAACAATTGAAGACCTGAAGCAGCGCATAACACAAGTTTGCAGAAGTATCACTTCAGAAACTTATGGAAAAGTGAGGGAGCAATTTTATAACAGACTGTTCATGTGCCGAGAAGTCAATGGTAAACATTTCGGACACTTTTTATTTTGATTTTTTAAATTTTAAGTCTTTTTGTTTTGAAACATTAGAATCAGAAGCAGAATGAACAGAATTTTTATATGAGGTGTCACTCGAACCCCCTTGCTGCTTACTTTTTTTAAAAGGCGCTCAGCCGCCATTGTGTAAGATACAAAATTTAGATGTATGCTAAAAAGTAGTAGTATTTAACCTCCCACTAAAGCACACCAAATTTTGAGCTTAAATATAAAGTCGTTCAAAAGTTAGCCAGGAGCGACGGGAGAGGGGGTACTTTATAGACACACTGTATATAAAGACCGGCACGACGCATGCTTAAAGGATCTGATCATCATATCTAGTGGCTAATTTTTAAGCTGCGTCGTCTAAGTATAGTTATATGATAAATATGATAAAACATTTTCAGAAAATAATCGTTATTATTTTTGAAGTATGGGAAAATCCAGGCAAGTGCTTTACCAATTTTTTATTGGCGATTAACAGGTTTTGGAAATATCTTAAAAAATCCTAAATGAATATTGATTTGCAGGTGTTAGTTCTAAACCAGATTTACTGGAAATCACCTAATTACTGGTCTAACATTTATGTTTGTTAATAATCACGATGTTAATACCTATCTTTTATGTCGACTCAATCTGACTAAGGAAATACTTATGAAGGACGTAATATGTTACAGGTTCACCTTTTAGGATTCCACTGGAAATCCATGAATCTTGTTTGTTTTGCACATAGAAAAGATCTTTTCTTTTCCAGAGAGGGCATCGGGTAGTTATCGTTTTTTTTTGTAACCGCAACAATTAAGATTAATTTGTCAGTTCTTTAATTGTTGATTATTACATTGTTTTGATATAACTGCGTTTTTTAGATAAAAGAAGGCGTTAGTTTTAATTAGTTTTTAATTTGTTGATGTTTGATAAATGTTTTATTTATGCTAAACCATTTTAATTGTAATTGCACTGTAAGGTCTTGAGCAAATCTCTACTTTTTTATGCTTTTAGTATAGGAAAATGTTGATTTTATGAAAATTTTCGATTTCGAAATTTTGACGGAAATACACGTTTTGGGCCTACAAAGATTAAAATATGTATTTTTTAAAAATATGTCTACCTGTGGACGTGTTGGTGGTTAGGTTCGTTCTCTTATATCTCCCGAATGAATAATCTGATCTTTCAGCTATGGAATATGGACAAAATAAGCTTTGAAATAATTCAAACCCGGAAACGGAAACAATACATGCTATTTTTTATTAACACTTTGTTCATAGGTTCAGACATTTAATCTGAAAACATTTACTGATAACAGGCCAACCAGACAAATTTTTTCCGAAATGTTTTCTAGTTTTATTTAAACGACAGCTACAATTTTTAAAAAATGGTTATAAAAACTTTATTTATAGAGTTATCAAAAATATGCAAAGCATGAAAAATATTTTTTTATTAGAGCTAATTGATAGGCGTAGTTAAAATCACTTAGCTTCCGGAAAACGCGTCATTTTCAACATTTTTAAAAATTCCTGGAGGGCGTCAAAGTAAAATTTGGGAAATTAGTAAAAAATATATTTATAGTTCATTGCAAGCTCTATTGGCTCAGACAGTTTTAAAAGAATCGTGTGAGCAGTTTTTGATGAATAATTTTTTGAAATTGTCCAAAAGTTTAAGCAGCCATTATATTAAAATTTTCATATTTTTAAAAATATTTTTACATCACTTGATTACACTTTTTAAAGGTTGTTAAATAATATGACAATTTGTATTGATAGGACATTTTGTTTTTGAGTAATCGGGCATTAAAAATTAAACCTTTTTAAAATTCGCAGCTTTCATTTCGAAGAAACAGCATTTGATTTGTCTTTAGATGCACTACAACGCAATTTATTCAAAAGAGTGTTTAGAAAATAATCTATTCCAAAAAAACAGGTCTAATTTCCGTTTTCGGTTCCGGTTTCGATTAACAACCTTACGAAGAACTTCCTGCAACTAAAAAACTTCTACACCATATCTTATAAAGGAGACAAAAACGATTAACCACCCTAGTGCCGCACCTAAAGATTAAGTTTCGAATTTTGTTCTACTATCACTTATGAGCAGTTTGGCTAAAACAGAACAGCTTTATTTTACCCTGTTTATTTAATAAATTGACATAAAGATTCGATTATAGAAGACGTTGCAGAGAAATTAGCAAGTTATAGACCTTTCCCAGCTCTACGAACCTGGAAGATAAAAAAATGTATGGCCAGTTTTTAAACATTATGTTTTTAAAAATTTACCAAAATTTTAAAAACTTTTGCTTCACAGCTTTCATGCTTTCAATAATTATCGATCAATGGGTGCTATTACAATTATTTATTGCGTAATACGGTGTTAAAGTAAACAATTTTTTACAAAATTTTACCTAAAAGTTAAAAATTAAAAAAAAAATTGGTGTTAAATTTGTCTTTAAGCTCAGGTTCGTATGTAAAAGTTTAAAAATTCGTTTCAAGTTTCATTAACAACGGCGCATGTGTTATTCCTGAAAGTAGCGTGTTATCTACAAAAAATACACTAGAGCAGGCCTTGACCAGTGCCTTAGATTACGATTGACTTTAGCATTTGTAATTTTTTTTAAATTTAGCTAAGACGTGACGCACGTCGGTCAAGGCCTGCTTCAACGTAGCTTTTTTTGGATCGCTCGGTAGGTATTGGATATAATTTTGACCTGATTTGCGTAATTATTGTCTCGATATTAGTTCTGACCTTCGCTTTACAAAAATACAGGCCGAAGACGCAAGAAAACTAAGCGTATAAGTATAATGAATTTTTTTTTCTGAAATTCCCAATTTTACCGAGCCAACAACATCGATTTCGATGCGCATTTGCGTGGATACAAAAACAAATAGGTGTTTTCTTTTTGCTCCGTTTTTTAATAGGGTGTAGAAAAACTTGTCTTATTTGTTCAAAATCCAATGTTTCTTATCTCATCGTTAATACAAGATTTTTACATAATAAAGTAGTAACTTTTTTTTTTTAAAACGACGTTTTTAATTCTACAATGTCAAGGTTGTTGCAACGAGATAAATAATTTAAGAGTAAATTTTCATATTTTGTTGGCCAACTGGAATTTTTATAATAATGTTCTTTTAGCACTTGCACAAATTACTAAAACTTGGGACAAAAATTCCCTAGCGTAGTTGTTGGGATTGGGATACATTTTATTCATTACCTTTGTGTGTAAGTATTACCTGAGCCAATAAAAAAGTCTAAAGACCAGTTTATCAAAGCATTAAATAAATATGATATAATTAACTACCCCCTCTCATGTTTTCATCTGGTCAATTTCAAGGTCTGAAAGAAGGTCAGTCACCTTTTTCGCATCGCAAGATCTGCTGGGAATCCCAGCGAACAGGTCGATATTAAAGTTACACGTGCAGTCAACTTTATAATTTTAAACGAAGATCAACAATATTCAATTTTTATTTAAATTTTAATTATTTTAAAAGTTACTTTATACCCGAATTAGAAATTACATTTC
Source organism: Ctenicera cuprea (assembly GCA_958336395.1). NCBI lineage: Eukaryota > Metazoa > Arthropoda > Insecta > Coleoptera > Elateridae > Ctenicera > Ctenicera cuprea. The sequence continues at coordinate 10,381,833 of OY284491.1, forward strand.
TAGTTTTAGGGTTATTATTGTCAGTTGGTAAGAAAAATCAGAATAGTCAGAGTACCGTAGAAATCAAGTCTTCAATGATTTCATTTTTATGGTATTAGGAAACCATTTTGAAAACTCATAGCAACTCTAATTTAACTATATCTTCTATTAGTCGTAATCCGGATCTCTTCCACTTGTCTCACCTTTCTGCAAAGACAAGCTTCCTACGCATAGCCAGAGCTTTACAAGTCTAATAAATAAGGCGCATATACGTATGTACTGATATAGTATCAGCCCAGTAAAGTTTTCAATGCAAATAAAAAAAATTGGGGTTTTGTGTTATTGGAACATATTCTGCTGCTGGCTGTCATTACAACACGAAAATGTTAAATAAAAATAGGAACAATTTTCCATTATAAAAGCACTTCGCAGGGGTTTCCTTTTGGTCGTTTACCTGAACAGTTTAATTGGGTAAACGCCAAAACAAAGACTATAAGCAAATAATGAAATCAATTTTAGATTTTGTCCAATAAATATTGTTTACAATTAACAAATACCAAAAACAAATAAATTTTAATAAACTCAAATTTTTTTTAATTTTGAAAATTTTCAAATTTTCCCACAGTTTTATTACATTTAAAAATTTTCAAAATTATCAAAATTGCAGAAAATTATCATGATTTTCAAATATTTGTTAAAAGTTTTAATCATTTTCAAATATTTTTAAATTTTCATTATTTTAAGAAATTATTAAAATAAAAATGAAACTTTAACAAAAAATTTTTAACATTTAGAAATCATGCACATTTCCCAAAATTCACACAATTCATTATTGTTTTTAAAGGTTTAAAACTTTTCAAAATTTACATAACTTAAAAAAATTTTTAATATTCCTAAAAATTATTCAAAATTTTCAAAAAGTTGGAACTTTTCAATACCTTTTACAATTTCTAAGTTTTTAAAATTTTACTCAATTTTCAAAATTGGCGAAAATTTTCTTATTTTCAGATTTTTCCAATATATCTAAAAAATTTCAAAATTTTCAAAAATGTTCAAAACAATATTTTACGTTTTCAAAAATTAACAATTTCTAATACTCTTATTGGAACGTGATTCATTTGCTTCATCTCGGGGTCATTTTGCAAGTACTAGTCGCAGTATCCAATTAAATACGAGGTTCTGGGTGATTTCCATTCTATGACAGCATCTGCTTAAAAAATGGGCGAAACCGATCGCTGGTACTTTCCTAAATGACTGACTAACATTGTTTTAACAAAAATTAAATAAAAAAAAGGAACAAGAACAGAAGGTAACGCGGGGATTTGAACTTGCGACAGCCTGTGCAATACGATATTCTGTACCGTATAAAAATAGTGCTATGATATACTTCGGCTAGCCGCATAGGATAGGAGTACGGTAACTGCACTGCGCCTTACAGCTGATGAAATGCGCTTCGGACTTCGTACCAAAATCGCTATAAAAGCGCACAGGGCTGTGTGCTTAGATAAGGCACACGGCCCTGCTTAGGCAGTCAGGGCATACAAACAAATATTGCTCAAACTTTTAGAGCAGATGCTTGTAAAGGCAGACAAGCTACAGGTCCGTCCTTACCCGAAAGTTAATTGTAATACTGACAATAAAAAACGTGCTAGGAATTGTTTATAAACATTTATTTATAACTGTTATGTATTTAAGCTTTGGTCAAAACTTATTGAGTAGAGTGGTGTGAAAATCAGTTCTATACTAAAATTAATATTGCTGCCAAATTACAATACGAAAATTTTTTATGCCATAAAGATTTGGTTCTTTTCTTCTTAAAAATTATCAAGTAGTTCATTGTTTTTTGAGAATTTTAAACACATATTCCGCTCTGAAGTGATACTTTAATAACATCCGGAGCAACTTACGAGGCATGGTTTGGAGGCCACATTTTCGTATGACATTTCCAAATTACATAGCTGTAGTAAATGTTTTGATTCAGCTTTGTTTCTATTACTAGTACTATTTATATTATTACCCAAAAGTAACTAAAAATGTCAAAGAAAAGGAAACTTTTTGAGATGGACAAATTCGGCAAATTCGTGCAGTTGAATTTCACAATTTTCAATGTAAATTTTAGGCTCACCTTTGAACTCGATAAATAATTACACAAGCACGTTTCGATAGTAATTTTCAAAATACCTTCGATTGTTTTATTACACTTAAGTTTTTTGTTAGAATTACACCAAAAATATCCTTGACACTAAACGCGCCGTATAAAGTCCAAATTGCTTAAGGTAATTTTATATCTGCGAAGTTCGATTTTTTTCAAGCAATTTATTGACGTTAATGATGGAAATGATGGTTGTTTTGTTTACTATTAGTCTATTAGCAAAAACGTAGTTATTTAAATTACTTCTTACGGCTGGGTTTTTCTTGTTTTGTAAAACTGTAATCTTGATCTGTTATGTATCAAGTTTAATCTCGTTAAGATGTTGAAACCTGCACAGACTTATTCAACTTTCAGTATTTCAAAACCTGGAATAAATTTCTAAATTTCTTCTACTGCTTCCAGTATTGTTAAAATTGCACAAATCTGGTAATTCGCCTTAATAACGCCAATCAACACCTGAGCACTGATTAAACAATAAATTTTTATATAATTACATAATATTCGTCCTATGATCCACCTTTTACGATTTTACTAACGTAACATCTTGAATATTACCAAACAACAATTAAAAATGCAGAAACATTAAAGTGCAACAAAGAATTGAAAATGAATTACAAAATAGTAGTTTAAATTAATTTATTTCATGCGCTAATTCTTCAGCTAACTGCAGAGACACAAAAGCATGACCAATTTCTATAGAAGCAGGCTTGTTATGTTATATTATTATATAAGAGCAGGTATATATCAAGTCAAGTAACACATAACATAATCGGCGCAAATTAAGTCAAGGTCGTTTTATCCAAAAGTTCTTTCACTTATGACAGTGAATTTCTCTTTCATGCTTACATCTTGTTTTAACGTCCTATAGCTATGTACTGAGCTACTTAATTACCTGCACATTTGCGACTATTGAAAACAAAATACATATTAATAATAATAAAGTGCATCTTCAAGACGTCAAGGCAACTTCATTCCTTGTTTATTTAATTATCTGTTACGTACTTCCTTCTTTGTTACTGCAATTTTTTGTTTAATTACATTTCAACTAAATGGTACCGATCATTTGTATTTGCAACGGTTGTTGCTGCAAAAGCCAGTGGTTAATTAACAAGAATCGACAGGTACATCGATACCAAAAGACTGATGGTCAGTTCTGATTGTATGTCCCATACGATTCGTCTGTAGGTCTTGTCGACAGAATAGCCCTTTTGTATAACGTACCTACCACTAGTTTGTGTGGAAACATTATCTTAACGATCCGTTTCAGACAACTTTGCAGTGTTGCAACAGAGCACGTGGATTTTATGATTCGCTAACAAAATTTGTTAAAATTCATGAGATTATGTGTAACAACAGGGACTACAATGTTCTTATCAACACTGAAATTTTAATTACAGTGGTCGTATTTGGGAATCTTCGGAAGAAAGTTACAAAAATAGGGACCTGAAATATAAGACATACGAATAAATGGCTGCCATAGACATTGACATGATCCATAAATTCTGCTTTTGAACATCTGTAACCCGCATTCTTCCATATCCAAATAAAAATTAGTTAATACAAAAGTGACAGCAAACATGCAGGTCTGTCTGCTTTGTACGTCACTAAGCAACAGCCGACTTTCGTTTTGATAAGTATTAATATCACTCCGTCTGTAAAATTTTGTTTCTAATGACATGTAAAGAAACTAAACAACAGACAACTTCCGTTTCCTGCTACGATTGCTACGTCTGCAAATGTTTGTTTATTTTGCTATGCGACGACGGTCAGTGTTTGATTATTTTGCTATGCGACGACGGTCAAAGAAGTATAAAGGCGCTGCATTTTGGACTAAGAGGCAATATTTTTTTATCTATGGGAAGAACGAAAAGTCGGTTCGTTTTCAGCATCGAAACAGAGCTAACTTTCAAATATTATAGAACAACTAAAACTAGTAAAAACATGTGCTTCTGGAGCGCAAGCTAACGATTTTACACAGACAAAGTCCTACTGCACTCAGTTTCTTCTAGAAGTGCGAAATAAATAAACCCCGTTTCTTCTCCGAACTCTGCAACACCCCCAGCGCTTTTCAGAGCACCGCAACCCTAGATAGAAGCCGTAAGACCTGCCCGAAGTCTGCTATACATACGATCTATAAATCCGCTGCTGCCCAGCGAATTATGCAGTGTACGTGCGTTGATCCCTTAGAGGACGCGTGTTTCGTTTGTGTGAATTAGCTTTGTGATTTCATTACTGTACTTAATAATTATTGCGATATAATAAATCATCCATTCGTTCAATATATTGTTTGTTAAATGTTGATCTACTTGTTCATGTCTTGATATAAACTTCGACTGTATCCCCAAAACATATTAAATTTTTTTCATGGCAACAGGTTGTACCCACATAGATCTTTTTGTCTGTTGTATTCTGCAGTTTAGTAATCTAATCATATATAATCTATTAAGTGCTGGTTTTGATTTTCGGAAATTTTCGTCTGGACTGACTTGTTTTTTTTTGTACGATAATTCTTGTAACAAAAAACAACGAAACATTCTAGAAGGTAATTTTTTTTAGGAAATCCAAAAGCAACACGAAACAGATTCAGCTAGAAAACCGTATTTTATGTTTACAATTTAAATTGAAATTTGACATTTATTTATGTGCTTTGTGTGTAACTAAGGAAACAGGTGCTGCAGGGCTCTTGGAGAAGCTTGCTGTGGTAGTTTACCCCGGACCGAAAACTTACTCATATTATGAAAATAAAATTTATTTTCTAGTCTAAAGGCGCGGTTTATATAAGACTTTTAGTCAGCTGTTGCATAACACAAATATTAATGCACAAGTTTTTATTTATCATGTTGGGCAAAGTTATTATTCTTCTCCTATGGGTGTCAATGAAATCATTAGACAGTTCTAGGGCTTTTGAGATATGGAAACGAAATTTAGATAATGTGTACCTAAAATAAAAAGATACATATTTGACACATTGTTTGACTTCCGCTTTCACCGGAAATAACTGCAACTTTTAAATTTCAAATGGGACACCCTGTGTGTTTTGAGATTTTGAGAATACTGAGACAATTCTGAATACACCTGCACTAGAACTGCGATCCGCGGTCCGCTACACTAGCAACTTCAGTAGTTAGTATATTATTTTATAACTAAAGCGTGAGGCCAAGCCCGCGGCTTTCGCTAGTTTTTATTAAACGCTTATTTTGTCGATGAAATGAAATATTTAATACGCCCCTATATTTTAAAGCTCATCAAGACCGCACCATTCCTTCAAGAAATTTGATGAACCTCGCACAGCAAAAACATTCTTTATTCTTTTTCATTAAAATGTTAATTAAGGCAGGTAACCATTTCTTTTGATTTATTGCCAAAAAATCAATTAGAGGGACAAGAATATAAATATGTCTAAAATGTTACTTCTGACGCAGTCAAAATTAATTAGTAAACTACGCATCAATGGGTGTTTTGACTTTAATACACAGTCTTGTAGCAGTAGGATTTGACGTTGTGTTGTTTACATTTTCATCTCTTCCGTTGGCACGTATTTTCATTCTTTATTTTTCTCCCAACGGCGCGGCGCCCGATATGTTGAGGTGGGACAAGAGGGGAAGTTGCCTCCTCTTGGTACTTGAGCTGAACAAAAAATTGGAGGGGCACTTCTCGGACTTACAGACATACCAGCGACTCCGTATACGGCCTTGTGTGTATTTATTTGTTGGTAATTGGTAATTGCTTTAATAAAGGTTTAGTGCGAGTGCGATGTTGAGTTGTCCAACCCCAATTCGCACTTAAATTTAAATGCTATAAGAATAGTCCTTATATAGATCAGCAAAAACATTTCTGTTTCACTGCCTTAGATGCGGTAGAGGGAGCGATTCATCCGATTATAGAAAATAAATTTTTATAAATTGAGCCCCCATTTTGTAACGGTGAGACATATCAAAAAAGTTTAAACACAAAAATTGTTCAGTTACTAAATCCTTTAAAATTAGGTATTACTTGACCCCTCGTGCTATTCAAAATTTTTGAAATAATATCTATTGAATGTTCTCGCTATTTTGAGGAGGAAAGGGGGTACTAACATTTATTTTTTGTCCTCGTGTGGTACATCGCTGGAAATCTATATTAATGGACTTTAATGATTAGTACCAATTTTCCTGGTACAATAGTTCATGTGCGGTTAGGAAAAAGTTCATGTATTGGCCGCCATTTTGAAACGGTTTAAGCTATCGACGTTTTCGTTTTTTTCAAATTGTTAGGTTAAAAATGACCTTTCATATGAGGAACAAACTGAACCACCTTTGTATTAGAAAATCTCGAGAAACTTTATTAATACTTTACTCCCCACCTTCCTTTTTTTCATATCAGTTAAAACTTCTTCACGTGCAGCTTAAATACAAAAATCGTAAAATACGGTAAAATTATGAGTAGGGGAAGGTAGGTATGTTTGGGACATTTTTAACATTTTTTTTTTTTTTCGAATAAGCAACATGGAATTCCTAATTTTAACCTTCCATACTACTTCTTGTATTATTGGTAACTAATGAGAACAGTAACATGCTTATTTATAAGCAATTGTGGTCAGTATGGACGATTTCTAATCCATAGACAATATGCCCCAAACATACCTACAGGTGGTATGTTCGGGACGGCAAGTAGGTATGTTAGAGACAGCAGAGTATTTGGTCTTTGGTAATGTATTTATTTGAAAAAAAGTGAAATACAGAGATGCAAATCTTAATCTTAACCTACTTATCTTAAGTTAGGTACACTAAGGTTTTTTATGTTAAATTTAAGACAGTTTCGTTTTTCTGAAACCACAAAAACACGTTTTACGATGTCATTTTCATTAACATTTTGAATATCATCAATGACCGGATAAAAAATAGTGTCGGAAATTCCACGACTTCTGCAAAATTTAATCGAGAAACCTGCATTGTTGCGATTTCCATCTTTCAAAATTTGGCCTATGTAGTTAACATAGGAACAATTATGCTCTATCAAAAATCTTACAATAACGTAATCGTTTATTTTAAAATCTCGAAATTGTTCGGCTTTATCGTCGGAAGATTTGCTTGACACTTCTTCTTCATATGGGGATTGATCACTTTCTTCATACAAAACTTCCAGATCCTCATCCGAAGCTTATGGCTTTTCGTGGGTTTCGTTTTAATGCTGTGCCTGACTTTTTTTTGTAAATGCTGGGGCATTTCCTTTTTCTGAAAAATAAAACCAACAATTAATTTAGTTCTCAATAAAAAAATCGTTGAAAACTCTTTAATTTTCTTTCTAATTTCGGAAACTTTTCAGTGATTTTCAGCAAACTTTCATCGGTTTTCAGTAAACTCTAATTATCTAAATATTGCATGGAAGTCTGTATAAAGTCGAGAGTCTCGTCGAGACTCTCGGTCTCGACTTATTCAGTCTCGTCTCGGTCTCGAAATTCTATTCGTAATCTCGTCTCGAAAGTCGAGACAATAGCCCTAGTTTGGGACGTCTCAAACATACCTACCACCTTGTGTCCCGAACATACCTACCTAGCAATTAATATTTCAAAGCTAGTTTCCAAAATATGGGTTAAGTTTATGAAACAACTATGTAGACATAATCGTCTGCAATTTGATAATAATTATAGGATTCACTTACCTAAATTGTTCAAGCAGCTCAGTTTTTTACAAAAAGAACAAATCCTGGTAACTGGAATTTTACTTTAACCTCGCGTACAGTTAAAATTTCCACCCACTAAACAGAACACAGATCACAAATGTGAAACTTCGTTTGACAACTGAGTTCTATAGTTGGTAACAATGCGGAAAAAGACCAGGGCGCCAAATTCAAAAGTTTTCATAATAATTAGGGTGTCTCACACATACCTACGTCCCAAACATACCTACCTTCCCCTAGGTACTTAATTCCACTTCCATCCTGTCAATGACATATTGAAGATTCAGCACTTCTCCGTTGAAATTATTAACCGTCGGTTGTATGTCGTTCTTTTAGTTTTATTAGTTTTAATATCCACCTTATATCCGTTCCAAAGGTATGAACGTTGAACTTTGTTGACGTCAGTTTACGTCAGCACATTCTTGTTATTTTCAGATCAACGCGAGAATCAGCTTGAACACCTTGTAAAAAATATTCACAGCTTTAATGGTCTACAGAAAACTTTAAAATGCAGGAATAACCGGTAAAATAATCTGTATATCGTGATAAATTGAGTTGGTTAATATAAATCGATTTATTAATTTGAATTATTACATTTTATTAATGCAAACGGAAAATGATGGCAATAACCTTAAGTTTTATACAAAATAACGGTTCTGAAATATGCAGTTTTAATTTTGGAAGTTTTTTAAATTTCAAAACGTTTACAACTAATACTGCAATGAGTGACTAAGTTTTTGGCACGGTTTGATAGTACAACCAAATCTTTTTTTATTTTGTATAAAAGTGGAAGCTTTGAATAAAAAGTTTATGAAAATAAACTTGAGATAGTAAAAACACGCTTAAAATTAAAGCGTTTATTTATTTATACAGAGCGAGTCAAAAGTATGGACGCATCTATTTTCTGCCGGCTTTGCCGGTAATATTCATTAAAACATGTTTCAACTCAAAGTTAAATCGTTATTTATAAGCTTATTGTGTCAAACTTTGTACTACAAGTATGGATCTGTGGGTGCTGTATGTAAGCGCTATAATCGTATAATACATTCCACCAGATAATTTTTTCCTACAAATAAGAAGCAGAAATCCCTTTCTGTGGGCTCGCTTTCTTATGATATAACAATGTCGATCATGTTTACAAGTATCCGCAAGGTAGAAAACCATAAACACTTATTGGCTCAGATATTCTGAAATGCAGATTGCAAGATTTATAGCAATCGCTAATTAGTTTATAATTTTTTATTACAAGTAACTTCTTACTGCAGCTGAAGTTATTGTTAAGATGATATTTCTTTGTTAAGCGCGTCTTCAACTTTACAATAAAATAGCAGACTACAATAGTGGACTACGCTACACGCATTTCTTTACAAGCAATTGCTAACTGCAGCTGAATTTTGCTAATATGATATTTCTCTGTTAAGCGCGTTTTAAACGTTACAATAAAATAGCAGAACACGCGGACTACGCCACACATTTTTCTTTACAAAAAATTGCCAACTGTGGCTAATTTTATTGCTAATATGATATTTCTTCGTTAAACGCGTCTTTAACTTTACAATAAATAAACAAACACGTGGACTACGCTACACGCATTTCTTTACAAGCAATTGCTAACTGCGGCTGATTTTTGCTAATATGATATTTCTTTGTTAAGCGCGTCTTAAACGTTACAATAAAATAGCAGAACACGCGGACTACGCCACACGTTTTTCTTTACAAACAATTGCCAACTGTGGCTGGTTTTATTGCTAATATGGTATTTCTTCGTTAAACGCGTCTTCAAGTTTACAATAAATTAACAAACACATGGACTACGCTACACGCATTTCTTTACAAGCAATTGCTAACTGCGGCTGATTTTTGCTAATATGATATTTCTTTGTTAAGCGCGTCTTAAACGTTACAATAAAATAGCAGAACACGCGGACTACGCCACACGTTTTTCTTTACAAACAATTGCCAACTGTGGCTGGTTTTATTGCTAATATGGTATTTCTTCGTTAAACGCGTCTTCAAGTTTACAATAAATTAACAAACACATGGACTACGCTACACGCATTTCTTTACAAGCAATTGCTAACTGCGGCTGATTTTTGCTAATATGATATTTCTTTGTTAAGCGCGTCTTAAACGTTACAATAAAATAGCAGAACACGCGGACTACGCCACACGTTTTTCTTTACAAACAATTGCCAACTGTGGCTGGTTTTATTGCTAATATGATATTTCTTCGTTAAACGCGTATTCAAGTTTACAATAAATTAACAAACGCATGGACTACGCTACACGAATTTCTTTACAAGCAATTGCTAACTGCGGCTGATTTTTGCTAATATGATATTTCTTTGTTAAGCGCGTCTTAAACGTTACAATAAAATAGCAGAACACGCGGACTACGCCACACGTTTTTTTCTTACAAACAATTGCCAACTGTGGCTGGTTTTATTGCTAATATGATATTTCTTCGTTAAACGCGTCTTCAAGTTTACAATAAATTAACAAACACATGGACTACGCTACACGCATTTCTTTACAAGCAATTGCTAACTGCGGCTGATTTTTGCTAATATGATATTTCTTTGTTAAGCGCGTCTTAAACGTTACAATAAAATAGCAGAACACGCGGATTGCGCCACACGTTTTTCTTTACAAACAATTGCCAACTGTGGCTGGTTTTATTGCTAATATGATATTTCTTTGTTAAACGCGTCTTCAACTGTACAATAAAATATCAGATCCACACGCTTTTCTTTACAAACAATTGCTAACTGCGCCTGATTTTATTAATAATATAATATTTTTTTTATATTTGAAAAATAAAGTTTTAAATTTTATAAATTTGGGAAATTTTTTAAAATTAGGAAATTTTTAAAATGTTTGTAGATTTGAAACTTTTTGAAAATTTTGAAAATTAGTGTAAATGTATCGTTTCCTGTCGCAAGACAGTGGCAAACCAGCGAGGTATTCTGCCAAGAAAAAATGTCGCTGTAGAAGTGTTTCCACTTCTTGCGGTTCGGAGCTCGCGTTAAACAGTAGGTCCCCTATGTCTGTGTGATACACTAAACATGCTCAGCATAGGCATAAGAGAGAAAGTCACCACGCTCCTACGAGAGCAAGAGACTTTGAAATTTTGAAAATATGGACTTTTTTCTACAAGTGTTGAATTATTAAAAGCTTTGAAAATTTATTGAAATTATAAGGTTTGAAATTTTTTACGTCTTAGACAATTTTATGAAAATTCGTTTTGTCTTAAGTTTTGCTAGAGCTAAAAGTCGCTGGGGTTCAAGTCCGGAAAATAAGCGGGTGCGTTATTAACTCAAACTCGCCATCAAAAATGGTAGTCATTTTATTGTGGCTTTTGTAAACAATTTGTCAGAATGAACATGGACGCTTAAAATAAGTATTGACCAAATCTTGATGATTTTCTTTAAAAACCGCGTTTTTACAACATTTTGCAAAAAAATCAATAATATACACTCACATTGAAACAAGCAATGTTTTTGTAAACTATTGCAAATAAGCAAATAATAATAATAGTGCGATTTTAGTCAGTCAAAACCAATTAAGTTAGGAATGAGTTACACTTGCCTATTTACCTTAGCAATAATTTTGCGATTAGAAAGTACCTATCGGATCATCGTATTACAATTTAATAGCCCTTTGATGTGACCTTTATTTATATCTACTTTTACGTTTTTACTTGAAAGACTATAATTACGAGTAGTTTAAAGGTAATGCTAAATAAGGGTGATATTACAGCAATCGTACTACACTTCTTGTTGTTTATAAAATATGTAAATTTAGAAAATAGAAATTTGTTTAATTATTGATTTGATTCTATAGAAGCGTCAAGTAAAAGAATCAATTAAGAAAAGTAACACAGTTTTTGCCTTAATTCACGTTTGTTACTCAATAACAAATAAATGTAAAAAACAAAAACATAATCCAATTGAGAAAAACAAAGTGATAACAATCAATCACTCACAATCAGTAAACTGGTGAAAATTCAAAATGCCTGCAGCAAAAATGGATAATGGGATTTTACTGTTTTTTCTTTCAGGTTTTAACGTCATTAAAAGTATACTAGTCTGGAATTTCCTATATTTAAGAAAAACTTGCTTTTGCTCTGTTTACAAGTGTTCTTCACAAAATTGTAGCCCCACAATAGTGGCAGTAAAAAATAAACGCACATATTACTTCCCAAAACGCAAATAGTCCACTGTAGTAATGACGGTTGCAATGCTTTAAACAGAAACAAATTTAAGTGCAACAAAATAAACTCAAATTATTGTTTACCAGCTTCTAAACTATATGAACAACATTTGTGGTAAAAATTGTGACAGAAAAATTATTTAGTTAATTAATATTGGTAAAAAAAAACGATTCTAAATTGTGGCTGGAGCTATCGAAACCTTTTTGTTCTGCTCTTTCTGCCAGTGCCGAAAGACTAAATAGGCAGAGTAGGCACCGGCCTATGGGCCCCACGCCTTTTAGGGGCCCCGCGGTCCGCGGCGGCGGATCAAATTCACATTAATTTAATCTCGAAAGAAAATTACAAATTATATACTGACTGAAACAAAAAAATTATTTATTGTTTAATAATTCTTGTTTAATAACATAATATATTAATTTGTTTAATAACATTAATAATTTTTAACGTTTGTTTTTGTGTAATAAAATTAGTTTATTACAATTTTTGGTTGGTAAAATTAAAAACCTATTAGGAGATGATTTGCGAGATTTCTACTGCCTAGGGGTCTCCACAGGGTTTAATCCGGCACTGATTTTTACAGAGCGAAAAACTTACTATCAAGTATACTTCTAAATTTAATAGTTTAGGCTGTAGAAATTTATCAAAAGTGTCTTCAGAACGCTCTGTTCGCCGTGACTACAGATCAGCTCCTGCGCACCGGTTAAGAAATGATTAGGTACAAATAATTAAGTATTGTTTAAAAATTCTAAAACATGAAAGGGTTGAATGTTTTTGTTACCTTGAAAACGTCTGTGCATACTGAATGTATAGGAAAGGAAAGTGCTAAAGTTTTAGGTCCCCTATATCTAGATTAATACTGTTAACGTGCTAAGCAGAAGTATACGACAAACCTTGCTAAAAAAAACATAGAATGCATTTTTTTGTATTTTAATAAAAGTCAATAGTTTTGAGAAGCAATGGTTTCAAGTATAATATGTAGTTATGTTGTTGCCAGTCTAAAACGGATAACTAAACTTTTAAAGATAGGCAACACGTTAAGCTCTGTAGCGTTGAATAACAAATTAGACTATAATTGTCTACAATATTATTAACAAATAATTAGAACGCCAGGGTATCCCATTTTTATTTTATTTTTAGTTGACTCGATCACTTACTACATTGCATAAATTTAATTATTACGTTCAGACTGCCCAGCTTAGAACTAAGGAACAAAATTTAAATTATTTAAATAAATAAAGTATTTAGAATATTAAGTCAATTATTATTAGTATAAATAATAGTCGTAACAGGTGGAGAGTATCTTTATGCCTGTACTTACATAATAATTTTTTTGTCATTGTAAAATTTATTTTGAAGCGCCGTTTAGACCGTTTTTGCAATAAGTATTTTATTTTTGTTTGCATAAGTAACATTTTTCTCAGAATTTATTTATTCAAAAAAATATATTACAAAAAACATTTTTTGACGCACAAAACATTTATTTTTAATAGATAAATTTTTGGTGCAAACAAATTTATTTTTAATGCGTGAAAGCTCAAAAAAATAATTTTGTAACTTGAAAACATATTTTTTAGTTTACCAATAATTTATTAGTTTAGAAATCATATTTTCGAATAGTCTGAAAAATAATATTTGTGAATATAAAAGCGTCCACTCGTATACGCGAAGTGGTGCAGTCGCGTTAGCATTTTACTCGAATAAATTTGCCACGAGCAAGGGATGCGAGACAAATATATTAGATCATAGATATTTTATATTAAATAACTGAAACAACTATAGCCAACGATTAGTCCGAAGGGTATTTCTACTTTAATTTGGATAACTGAGAATTTATAATATTATTTATGCGCACAAATTTGAAAAATTTATAAAATCTACCAATAGAAAGACCTTTTGGAATTTCTACATGCCAAACATTTTTATTCTAAATTCGTAAGTAAGTAAACGAGGAACTTAGCTGTGCCATTTTAGCAGTTTCTAAGTTAACTAAAAGCAGTCATTTATTGATTTTGTTAAATATAAAATGAAAATGTTTTTTTGTCTTCCTTTTTCTTTCCAGATTTGATATGTCTTATTTTATAGCATTCGTATTTTTAGAAGACAATTTATTTCATAAGTTTTCGTACAAAAAGTGATAACTGATATATAAGCGATCTGAATTGTAATCAGTTAATCACTAATTAACGTAAAAATATCATTATTAGAAATCGTGATTGTTGTAGAAATAAAGATAACCATGTTTGGCGTATAGGCAACACAATTAGCGTAGATTAACTACTATACTTCTAGACACTGCAATGGTATAACATCACATCTTTGTAGCAATGCCGGATTTAGGGTTTCGGAGGCCTTGGAGTACCTCTCTATTGGGACCCTCTTTGTAAAAAGTAATAACAATTAAGATATTTATTACAGGCTTGCTTTTAGGTAGCGGGCAGATACTTCTCTGTGATCCCGACAGAGAACAGATCTACTTCAGGGATAGCGACCCTGCCTACGCGAGCTTTTGAGTTCCCCTACCTCCTACTCAAGGGGAAGCATGACCTAACCTTAAGTCCATCCAACCTCATATTTTATCCTCGCCATATCCTACCCCTTATCTTCCCTTTAATCCCCCTCTCCAACACGTCTGGCCAGCGAGGTGAGTAAAGCCAAAAACCTCCTAACCAACATGAAAGTATCGAATTTGAAAACACAAGTACCCCAGGTGAGTAGAGATTACATCTCAGAATCTCACATTGAAAATTCAATCTGCCTCGAGGATTCTGGGTGAGGCAAAAATTCGAGAAATACAACGGATAAAGAAATGATCCAAACAAATAAATTAAAACGAAGAAAACAGCAAACCCGAAATACTCTGTACGTATCCACATTCAATGTCAGAACTTTGGCGACAGATGATAGACTGACAGAGCTAGAAACAGAATTACAAAAGATAAAATGGACGGTAGTAGGAATGTCAGAAGTGCGAAGAACCGGCGAGGCTTGCGTAACCCTAAAAAGTGGACATACACTATTCTACAAAGGAAATGAGGATAGGAAAATAGGAGGAGTCGCGCTACTAATTAACAAAACAATAGCATCAAACATAACACAATACAAAAGTATATCTGAAAGGGTAATAATGATAGACATAAAAGTTAACAAGCGCTATCAGCTCAAAATAATACAAATATATGCCCCAACCACAGACTACGACGACGAGGAGGTTGAAAAATATTACGAAGATATAAACACTGCATTAAAGACAAACTGGACAAAATATGTCCTAGTTATAGGAGATTTTAATGCGAAAGTTGGAAGACGCGAAGAAGAAGACGAAGCCAACGAAATTGGTCTAGGACCGTTCGGCTCAGGAGTTAGAAGCAATAGAGGAAACATGCTGGTAAACTTCATAGGAGAAATCAATCTGTATTTGATGAACACATACTTTAAAAAACCGGAAAAAAGACGATGGACCTGGCAAGGCCCGAATGGAACAGTTAGAAACGAAATTGATTACATAATAAGTAATAACAAGAACATGGTACTTGATACAAACGTATTAAATTCTATAAATACCGGAAGTGACCACCGTATGCTGAGAGCTAAGATTTATATCAACACAAAGTTAGAAAGAAAGAAACTAATGCAAACGAAGAAACCTCAAATTGATGTAGAGAAACTGAAGTTAAGAAAATCTCAATACCAAGAAGGAATGCAAAAACATATAAACACGATAAAATATGATAGGTAACTCATTAAATAAAATGTCAAATGGACGAACATCTGGAGAGGATGGGATTGTCGTTGAAATGGTCAAAAGTGGTGGGATACCAGCTTTAAAAATTTTAGAGAAACTATACAACAAATGCTTACACGAATGCAGCATCCCTCAAGACTGGAATAATGCCTTGGTAATCTTACTGTTCAAAAAACGAGACAAAAACAAACTAAAAAAATTATCGACCTATCAGTCTTTTATCTGTATTATACAAACTGTTCACTAAAATAATAACAGAACGGCTAATTAATAAATTGGATAACTATCAACCACGTGAACAAGTCGGGTTTAGAAAAGGGTTCAATACATTAGATCATCTTCAAGTAGTTAGAACTCTGATCGAAAAAGCTAATGAATATAATATCACTCTACGGTTAGCTTTCGTAGACTACCAAAAAGCGTTCGATTCCATAGAGATCTGGGCGGTTTTGAATGCATTAAGCAACAGCCGAGTGGACCACAGATACACAACACTAATCGACAACATTTACAAAAACGCTACCTTCCAAGTTCTGATGAAAGAAAAAACGAATAAAATCACAATGAACAGAGGACTGAGACAGGGCGACGCCATTTCACCAAAGTTGTTTACACTAGCCTTAGAAGACATGTTTCAAGAATTTGACTGGAACGACAAAGGTATTACGATCGATGGAGAGAATTTAAATAACCTGCGCTTCGCAGACGATATCGTCCTGATATCAGAAAGTGGGGAAAAACTACAAGATATGTTAACGGAACTGAATCAAAAGTCAAGTCAAATAGGACTGAAAATAAATACCACCAAAACAATGTATATGACCAATGAAGAAACAAAAAACGAAGACCAACGAAACCTACGAATAGGCGACAAAAGGATAGAAAAAGTGGAATCATATATATACCTCTGCCAGAAAGTCAAAATAACAAAGAACAACTTAAACGCAGACCTCACACGACGAACATCACTAGCGTGGGCAACCTTTGGGAAATTGCATAACATCTTTACATCCCAGATACCAAATACAATTAAATCTAACACATTCGATCAATGCCTATTACCAGTGTTAACATACGGGAAGGAAACATGGGCGCTAAATAAATCCATAATAAATAAACTACAAGTTGTCCAACGGGCCATGGAAAGACGAATGCTGGGCATCACACTCCGAGATCATGTAACTAACACCGAGATCCGAAATAAATCGAAGGTAACAGATGTAATATGTCGACTCTGTAAACAACGATGGAATTGGGCATGCCATATTGCTAGAACGCAGGATAACCGGTGGACTGACCGTATAATAGAGTGGAGACGAAGAGCTCATAAAAGAAGTATAGGACGGCCACAAACAATGTGGACGGACGATATTAAGAAGTATGTGGGACACGACTGGATGAGGAGAGCAACAAACAGACAGGAATGGAAAATGTTAGGGGAGGCTTACATCCGACGATGGATGGCATAGCTGACGATGACGATTACAGGCTTAAAAACGTTCTTAAACCTACATTATTCGGGAACAGATTCTAGTTAATTTTTACTCTTCCATATACTTTCTACTGAAATATTGAAATTTGTTTTCATGCGAATTTTCGAATTTCAAATTTTAATGGAAATACACATTTTGAGATTCAAGGAACCCAAAAATGTTGGGTTTTAATAAACGTTCTCTGTGCGGGGGTGGGTGGGTGGGTAGTTGCGTTCGTTCCTTTATGTCTTCAGAATACCTTGACCGGTTTTTATCAAATTTGATATGTAGAAGTTGTTTAGTAACAGGTGGTTCTTTGTAAGAATTTTAACCGAAACCGGAACCAAAAACGCAAACGGAAATTAGGCCGGTTTTTTATCCAATTCTGTAAGGCCGCTAGGAATTTTTGAAAATGTAGACTTTAATGCCTGATTACTCAAAAACAAAATCTCCAATACAATTCAGTTATTAAATAGCCCGTAATAAGTATAATCTGATGCAAAAACATTTTTGGAAACATGCCAATCATAAAAATGTCCTAAAAAAAGTAGTGAAAATAATTGTTTGTAAATAATTATGAAAAGAATGAAACGTAGTGCATAAAAGAAATTCCAAATGAAAAAAAAAGGTCAGGACTAGTACAATTTCTATTTCTGGGAAAACTAGAACAGCTGTAATGGGGTAATAAGTACATTTGCAATATTTGACCAATTACAAATACTGTATGTACAGATTTAATTACAGGAGACATGCAAGGCTGGGATATCGAAAGCTTCGGGACGCAAATAAGCCTCTTGAACCTCCAGAGTAGATATTATTTTATTAAGTTATTTAGGTTAGCTAGAAACGTTGCAAATTATTTATTTTATATACGTGTTTAAGATTTTTTGGCCCCATAAAGAAGTACTCAATATGCATGTGAACGTTTATTATTTATTTCTTAGTTACCTACATTATTAACCAGCGTGATCGACTTCAAATATTCTTTAAAATAAATGTATCCCAATTTTCCTTTATTAGTGCTTTAAATTTTGATTTTCACGTTTGAAACTTTTCTGACTACAGACATGGATGTCTGTTTTTGATTGCTAGGTTCGGTTAGGTAAGGTCAGTTATCTAAAATTTTGTGTTTTTAAGCTGCAAATGATAATCCAGTACACGAGGATGATAAAATAAAATTGTAAGTATTAAAACAGCATTTCCAGATATCAGCCCTCTTAAAATCTCTGCTGCAATGCAAAACTGATTTGAGTTAAATATGATTACCGCCTCCCGCGAAATATCTTCACCTTGATAAAAGCACATTTTGGCGGGTTTTAACGCTTGCGTGCGTTGGGAATCTTTGGAGCTACGACGGCGGTAGCGTAGCTACCGGTAGGACCACTCTGGTCGGACAGGTCCAAGGTGAAAAGCCAAAGTAACTGTAATACAGACTTTTCCAAGAATGGGGGTTTATTCATAAAGCTAGCAACCTCGTACTAAAAAATCTTAAACCGCTTTAAAAAGCAGTAATATGCCTCGGACGCAGGACGGATTTAATAAACTACGAAAACAGCGACGAAAATGGACATTGAATTTAGCAAGACAGAACATACGTGAGATGCGGAACAAGCAAACAAGAGATCTTGGCCGACCAAGTAGAACAAAAAATACACTTGGTGATCTCAGATACCAAGAAAAAAGGAAACGGATATGAAAACCTTAAGGACTATATGGGAAAGAAAGAGCAAGGACCGAAGTATTTATATTTCAAAGATATTTGGAAAAACCTAATAGAACAGATACCAAACTCTCAGGAAATCGTAGAAATAGTAGAGTCGGTAAACAAAGAAATAGTGCGGTGTTAGGATTACACGGAGAAGATGCTGTAAACGATAATGGCCACATACTAATAGGCATTTGTGAACAATACGATATAAAAATAGAGACATACATAAATATACACGGCACCAGCACTTCGGTATGGGGCAGGGGGGGGGGGGTTAAGACCATCATAGATCACTTTATGTCAACCCCAAAAATCGGGTATTAAAGTCCACGATATCAGGGTAAATAGAGGAGCCGACTGTGTATTAGATGGCAGTTCATCCGGTGCGGCGGGACGGCAAAGGACGCTCACTTAGATGAGAAAGGTGAACAAACCACATTACGCGGGGTCGGCGTTGTAATGGTCACTCTAGTGATTTTAACTTGGTATGCCCACCTCTCCTCGGAGTGGTTCAAGGTTTACCTTAATTGGGACCATGGAGAATTGGGTTAGTGATTTTATTAGGTAAAGTGTTACTAGCCCTCAGTATGGGTACCTAATACCTGAATGGCAGCGCATTCTCTGTAACGACATCTCTGCTGCTTGTCCGGGTCTATAAATATGCCTGCGTCCCAATAACTATCTCTGGATGACCCTACTTGACCCCTGCTCAAAATCATAAATGAACTGTCTCTAGATGTGAGAACCCGTCGTCGTGTTATGGTGAGACAGTTACGGATTTAATATATCGAGCTTGCATGGATATTTTACTAGTAATGAAATACATTGACAGTTTTTTCGTTTAAATTTATAAATCCGGGTTGTGATTAACTATCTCTTTAACATATTTTAACACACTCACGATTTTTTTTTTACTTTTAACCTAAACATTATTATCCATGCAAAATTCGCAAAAGGCGCACTTGTTAAAAGTCGCTAAATTTGACGGTTGTCGAGATAAATACTAATCCGCACTTACGTCGCTTGAAACCATAGCCAAGAATTGATAACTCGAAATAGGGATATATAAAATATTTTAAAGACATCGCTAAAATCCACGACTTCTTTGCGAAATTTTACAGGCTAGGGAAAACCCTAAAACATTGGGGGGCCCTTAGGTACACCTTGACTCCCCTCTTTCGAGACAAGTGAAATACAGTATTTATTATTGAACAGGATCTGGTCCTTTGCTGAAGCGACCAACCCGTTCAATGAAATCTAGTTTGTTTAAGGGGCACAATGGGCACTAGTAGCCTAAGTGCGGGGGGCGCTTTTCTTCCGACCCATTGCTAATCGTCATCATCATCATGACGTCAACAGACAGTTTTCTATTAGTGTTTCTATATATTGTTTACAAAATGGTATGCTGTAGGGTATGCTCTCTGAGATGCGTTTAATGGAATGGCCGTGCATGGAGCAAGCGAAAAGTGCGTGCGCAATTATGTGAACATGTAGGGGAACTTTTTCAAAATTTATTTCTACAGCTCTATTCTAATTTTAAGTGCTCTAGGTCTAGACTTTGCTTCCTCCTACCCATTAGTATCCAGTTTTCCGGAAATTTCTCCAAAATGTTTTTTAAATATTTTTTTTTAATTTGCAGGGTTGAATATGCTTATCTTCTTAAACTAATATTGTAAAATTTTTGGTTTGATTAACAAAACAAACGTTGCTGACGGTTTCATATGCACAAATTTGTTTTAACAGAATTATTACGAAAAACTATAAGTAAAACTTGTTTATTGATTATTACACTGCCATTGCAATTCTGAAACTAGCCGATGTTTTTAACAATTTTGTAAAGCTGAGGTTAGATTTATTCAGTTCATGATAAGTACGAAGTCGTGATAATTGATTGAACAAATATTACGTTATGATTTATATGAGAATACACAAAGTAGATGTAAAAGTTCAACTTGTACTAGAAATTACAGAAAATGAATACCTTCGGTATAGCGGTTTCGTTAAATAGGAGGATGCAGATGCTTTGGTTTTTTTAACCCAGAAATAAGATGGTTTGTACTGTAAGCGGCCGTTTCATAAATGTGCATGCTGAGTAAACGAATATCTAGTTTTACTTTCCCATACTTTCAATATAGACAAGTATTGTTTCTATTAAATCGCAATAATTATTGGACGAAAAACATTAATAGAGCGATATATGCATTGTAGTTAACCGTTAATCTCAGCTTAGAAAAACTGCGATGGGTTTTTGATATGCTTTCGTATGCAGTTTTCTGAAATTTTTATGTTTAGTATGAAATATAATTAAAATATGACATTAGACACAATATTATGAAAATTTTAAGACGCACCTGGTTCGAAAACGTCACAGTCGATGATAATTACATTTTAAACAAAATTAGGCAACAGAAAACTTTTAATGTAGTGGGGGAAACGCCACGGGTCTGTACTCGTATTTATAGAAATTTTTGAAAATTTTTATGATACTACAGGCTTCTGAGAATTTTAAGGAAATTCAGAAATCTTAAAAAAATTTCAAGTATATTTTATACTGGATGTTTAGGAAACCCTCAAAAATTTTGCTTTTTTTTAGAAATTTTTGGAAAATTTGAAATATTAGGGAATTTATGAAAATACTAAAATTTGAAATTTTTTGAAAATATTTGTTATAAGTGATAACAATATTTAAAAATTGTAGAAATTAAATAAATTCTCTATATTTTTGTAGTTTTTTCAGAATGTAGAAAAATTTGAAATTAAAAATTTTTAAAAATTTTAGAAATTATCAATACCGGGTGTCCCAGAAGTTACTGACCCATTTTAATTGCAAATATCTCCGAACTCAGAGGCGATAGAGAGATGCGGTTTTCACTGAACAATTTCTTTTTAAAAAAAGTTTTTTCGGTATAAATGTTTATTCAGTAAAGTCTTATATAGGGTGTTTTCAAAAAAAGGTCTTTTTCAATTGCAAATATCGTCGATTTTTTTAATGGAACACCCTGTATATTTTGATACTATCTGAAAGATGAACTCTTCCTCTTTCCGAAAATGTACAATTTGTTGCAGTTGAATTGAAAAATGAGTGAGTTATTTGGTTTTTAACGATAGGCTTACGGGTGTTAATGTTAAAAGCATGCTTTGGAATTTTTATAATGTCAGTGAATTGACACAACGAACTGTCAAAGTAATTAATTCTGATTTGAATAATTCTTAAACGGCTGTTGTTAATTTTTTTTCAATAATGGTCCGATTTACTTTAATTGAAAAATCAAAACCTGTGTTATTGTATGCTAAGTATGAATCGATTGTTGATACTAAAAGAAGATTTCGTGCGGTATTTAGGAAAAATCCACCTTCAAAAAACAGCATAAAAAAGTGGCACTGCATTTCTGCAAAGTGGCTCTCTGGAAAAGAAGAAATATCAAACACGTGATGCTGATGGTTTTTTAAATAGACTCCTGCGTATTCAGGAAACATTAGAAGAACACAATAATCGAATATCTATTCGCAAAATAACAAGTACAACTGGATTTTCTAAATCCGAAGTTCAGAGATGTATGAAGATATTAAAATTAACTCCTTATGAAATTCAATTGCACCAAAAAATGTATGAAAGAGATTTTCAAAAAATACTTGTTTTTTCGCAGATTTTACTAGATTTACTGCTAAATTCCAAAGCATGCTTTTAACATTAACACCCGTAAGCCTATCGTTAAAAACCAAATAACTCACTCATTTTTCAATTCAACTGCAACAAATTGTACATTTTCGGAAAGAGGAAGAGTTCACCTTACAGATAGTATCAAAATATACAGGGTGTTCCATTAAAAAAGTCCACGATATTTGCAATTGAAAAAGGCCGTTTTTTTAAAACACCCTATATAAGACTTTATTGAATAAACATTTATACCGAAAAAAACTTTTTTTTTAAAGAAATTGTTCAGTGAAAACCGCATATCTCTATCGCCTCTTAGTTCGGAGATATTTGCAGTTAAAATGGGTCAGTAACTTCTGGGACACCCGGTATTTAAAAATTTCTAATATCATGAATTTTATGAAACTCTACGTAATTAGCTCTGAAACGATTTAAAATTTTTGAAAATTGATTTAATTGATTTTGTAAATTTTTGAAAACACTAATTATTTTTAAAACCTCCAAAATTAAAAAAACTAAATTAAATTTGAAAATATTTAAAAAATTGAAAATTTTTGAAATTTTAAAAGGTTTTTAAAATTTTAAACATTATTGAATATTAAATACATTTTGAAAATGTTTAGAAGATTTAATGACGACCAAATTTTTAAAATTTTTAAAATTTTGAAAATTGGGAACGCTGGTCGGTAGAAAGATCGGGTTTGTGCAGATCGACTATGCAACATGTGTAGAATACTAAGCTAAACTTGTTTTTCGAGCAAGTGTATATTGAAGTAGAGCACCCTTCCCCCTCCACCGTACTTTTCGAAGCAGTTGCCCGGTTTTATGATATTTTGTGTTATTAGTTGCAACCAATCTTTATCGATTGAAATCTCAAAATGGATCTTTCACGTTCTCTACACCTGGGCGATAGCCGTTTTTGCTAACTACTCAATTAAACTGTTCAGGTAAACGACCAAAAGGAAATTTCTCAGTGGCATTTCCTCAGTGGAAAGTTGTTCCTATTGTCATTTAACATGCTCATACTCCCCATACTACTAATATCACTGCGAAATTAGAAATGTACTTGACAACAATTTTTAACTACACCGCGACATTTTTAATGTTTTCTATATCACAGTCATAATAAAAATTCGAACACACATTTGAAATAAAACATTTTCCATTTTACTGCGATATTGTTAACCTTCTACAATATCACTGTGAAATTATAAATATATATTGTAAATCAACAACTGACCATTTTAGTGTGATAGTTTGAATGTTTTTAACAACACAGCCATAATATAAATGCGTAAAACGTAATTTTTGTTATTGTTTAAATTTAAATTCATTCCAGATATCAGAAATGTATTTCTGATAACTGGAATGCATTTCTGATATCTGAAATGCATTTCTGATATCTAAAATGCGTTCCTGATATCTAAAATAAAAAGCACATGTTAAAAATGTTTTGTGATACCGATTTCACAACAATTATTAAAAATGAGCGAAACACTTCGCCTGGACTTTCCTATACTTATAAATTAACATTGTTTTATATTTTCCAACACTTTTGATGTAAACCTGTCTAGACCCGGCTACTAAAAGTAAACAGCGTTTATAAAAACTTCAAGCCTGAAGAGCGTAACTTAAACCTACCATTACCACGCTGGCTCCGCCTGCAACTGAGTACATGTAAAACAACCGAACTGAAATGCACCGGAGGCACGAGTAAGGAAGCGTGTTGATGTTTGAAAATGTATTAATAACTCGAGAAGTATTTTTTTTTGCAAGAAATTACCTTTATTAATTTGTGTTTAGAATTTAGAAACCTTTCTGATTTTAAAGCCAAAATGTCACGTTTCCATTAAAAAAAAGTTATTTTTTACCGTGGCGGCCATATTAAAATTGGAAACTCAATTTTTTTCTTAAATACAATCGAGAAGAATTTGCCCTACAACTTTGCTCTTGGGTTTGCGAGTCTATCTATTAAAATAAAAAGTTAGCCTACACTGAACATTAAACGACTAGTACAAGAATACAAATGCTGTAGAAAGTATGTGAACTTCTTCTAAGGACAAAAAGATTATTAAGGGGCAAAAAATTCGATTTTTTGATTTTTTGTAAAAAGATTCTCCTAGAGCAAACAAAAGAAGAAATCAATTTTTCAATTTTGTAGCGAAAATTTTGAGGGGGGGAGGGGGAACAGTAGCCCCCCTAAATATGAAATTATCACAAAATATTATGATATTCGGATTTTGCTAGCAATGATGAGCTTTAACAGAAATATTTTATTGCCCCCCGTTAAATAAATAAAAGGGTACCAATTTTCAATTTTCAAAAATTCACAGAGGGCGTCACAGTGAAATTATAGCAATGAGCAAAAAATAAAATTGTAGCAGATGCCTATCTCTATCAGCTTAAAAAGTTTAAACAAAAACGTGTGTGCAGTTTTTGAGATTTTTTTTTTGAAAATTTCAAAAATTTTGGAGTGGTGCCATTGAGATCGTTTTTCGATTTTCAAAATTAATGATATTTCATGGTTTAGTACCCTTAAGGGGCTACCAAACAAGATGTAGTTGATCCCAATCAAACAACTGGTTTTTGAGTAAATGGGCGTTAAAGTCGAAATTTTCAAAAATTCGTAGCGGCCGCCATGTTGAAGCTAGAGAGTTCGGTAAAAAAACGTTTGATTTGTTCTAAGGCCTTCTATAGTTTCCACTATTCCAATTTCCAAAATTCAGTTTCTGAAAAAAATGCTACCAAGAAAACATGTCTAACTTCCGCTTCCGGTTTCGGATTCTTTTTAAAAGCTTATTTTATCGATGAATTTTTGATATACCTCCTCATTCAAAAGCACATCGAAATCGGTCCAGCCGTTCCGGAGATATGAGCGTTACCCACACACCCACAGACAGACATTTTTTAAAAACCACTTTTTTAGGATCCTGGAAGCCCAAAACATGTATTTCCGTCAAAATCTCTTTTTTGAAAATTTGCATGAAATCAATACTTCCCTATACTGAAAGTATAGGAAAGTAAAAAGTAAAACAACTTGCTATAGATGTATAGCTTCGTGGAGACTTGAAACCTAAAATTGAAATTTTTTTTATGACAAATTATGGCAATTGCTTCAAAAATTCCGCATTGTTAGATGTAAGCTAATCATTTCTATGGGCAATAAAATGTCAGATGGGATGCTCCCGCTTTATAATCATCTTTTATCACTCATTGTTGCCTTAATCAACGGAAAGTTTTGTTTATTCTTACTGTTCTTAAAGATAGACGTTTAATTGTTTTTGGGCCAAAGCTCAGTTTGACTGTTTTTAAATTAAAGTTCACAATTATGGTAGTAATTTTTTTAATTAAAAATCAATTTCATTCCGTTTTTTAATGTTTAAATGTGAAAAGTTTGTTTGAAAAGTGATAACCTGGAAGGCTTATCAATTAGTAAGTATTCAGATTATTGATAGCTTTGGTAGGATACGATTTTGGCGCAATTTTTTCAAAAAATAGAATTGATGTAAAATTGTGTAAATTTGTACCAGCAATGTTTTAATTTTATCTTGGCAGAATAGCTTTCGTACATACAATGTTAATATTGAATGTTGGTTTAGCGTGTCGAACACATTTAAGAGAAACATTTTCTTTTCTACTGGGCCTATGTGTCCAACGAAATGTACAAGTCTTTGTCTCAAGTGCTCAATAATGTCACATTAGCTTCTAATTTAGAGCTTGACGTTTCTGTTTCGATTGTGTCATTGTCGGACGACCTTGTTTGTTTTTTAATACCATATCAGCATAAATTCAATAGTGATTCTCGGATTTAAAAAAAAAATACAGTCTTGTTATTGTCATACGGTGTAACCACTCTAGAAGTTTCTAATTCGCTATTAAAGTTATCAGTCAAAGCCAGGTTTATGTGAATTTACATATATTTGCCAACTAAGTTCTGCTTTTTTTGGATTTCTATGGAACGCCGCTAAAATTAAACTTTCCTCAAGTGGTTACATAATTTCTAATGTCAGAAATTGAATTTTAGACGTTATAAACTGAGTTTGAGACGTCGGAAATTGGATATTTGACGTGAGAAATTAATTAACAACTTAAAGAAAATTATAATTTTGTAAAGACAATGAACTTCATACAAAAATATTTATCTATTAAATTCTATGATCGAAGTTTTGACGTCAAAAATTTGTTTCTTCACTGTATAAATTCGTGCAGGCAATTTGCAATAAATTATTAAAACAGCGGAAAAATTATTCGTAGACTATAGATAAATTATGAATTAAAAAATGAATGTTTAACGTCAATAAATGGTTTCTTCCTGTATACCGTACGTCCATAAAGTAACCCCCCCCCCCCTACTAACTTTTGAATGACTTGATATTTTACCACAAAATTTGGTGTGCTGTAATGGGAAATTAAATACTATTTTTCAGCCCATATTAAAATTTGGTATCATACAAAATGGCGACTGGGCGCCATTTTGATTTTTTCTTTAATTAGGTCAAATGGCACCTCATTGGAAGGGTCTTTCAGTTCTGCGTCTGATCCCAGAGTTTCAAAGAAAAATATTCAGCCATAACAAAATGACAATGTTTGAAGGTGAAGAAGTCTGTTTAAAAAAACTAAGAATTAAAGCAAAAAATAACTAAATTAAGTGTTCGAAATGTTTACTATTCACTTCTTGGCACATAAAAAGTCGGTTATGAAGTTCCTGCCGTACATTTACATAAGTTTCTGGAGTGATATTTCTGCAAACTTCTGCTCCAGTTCTTCAATTGTTTCTGGACGGGTACTGTACACTTTCGATTTCAGATATTCCCATAGAAAAAAATCTAAGGAAATTAAATCTGGGAGCGAGCCGGTTATTCTGCAGGCCCCCAGCTACCAATCCATCTTCCAAGAAAATGTTCGTTGAGAAAGTCAGAAACAGGCCTATAATAATGAGGCGGCGCACCGTCTTGTTGGAACATAACGTTTTCAATATTATTTCCAGCCACCTGAGATATTCCTGGGAAAATTTTGTCTTGCAAATGAAAAAGTGTACTACTGGAAAAAGAATCAAAACATTTTTTGAATTGAGTGAGTTCATTTGTTTAAAATCCGCCATTTTGTTATGACTGAATATTTTTCTTTGAAACTCTAGGATTAGACGCAGAACTAAAAGACCTTTCAAATGAGATGTCACTTGACCTTCTTTCTATTTAAACAAACATTTCAAAATGGCGCCCAGTCGCCATTTTGAATTATACAAAATTTAATTTTTGGCTAAGAAATAGTATTTCATTTCCCATTAAAGCACACCAATGTTGTGGTAAAATATCAAGTCGTTCAAAAGTTAGTTAGGGGGGGGGGGGTTACTTTATGGAGAGACGGTATAAAAATTTTGACGTCGGAAAATACTGTTACCTAACGGGGTAGTTACGGTAGTGGTGTAGACTAGAATACTGATATATTGATTGATAAGGGAACTCCCTGATGAAAGAGGATGCACGTACATCCACCTCAGTTAGTTAAAGCACAGTGAACAAGAAATAATAGCAACGTGACTCTAGCAACTGGGCGGATGGACGATGCGTGAGCCATAGAATCACAACATAAAATAGTCTTTGGGATAGGCCATATTCACAATAGTATATACTTTGAATGAACTTAGCATACAGCGCACTCTTGTCGTAACTAAATCAAATACTGAGCGACCCATTAAGACTTCGCTACTACACCAGCTACTTCGTTAGATGGCTGCGTTTACAGAAGTAAATAAATAATTATTGTTTTTGACGTCGACAACTGATTTTTTGACGTCAGTCAATATTGTTTTGACGACAGAAATCGTTTATTGTAATCTGAAAATAATTATAATGCTTAAAGAATAGCGTTTATGTGAATTTATTATTTAATATTAATTGTCGAATTGTTTGTAGGCGTCAGCATAATATTTAAAACACCGAATAACCAATTTTCACGTTAATAAACTATTTATTGACGTAAAAATTGCGTTTTATTATTAATAATTATATTTTTTGAACGTTCGGATTTTAATAATTGACGTCACAAAATTACTTTTTGACTACAAAAACTAAATTTTGAACTTTCAAAAATATTTTTTTGACATCAGAAACCCGATTTTTAACGTCAAAAATTATTTCTTGGCATGAGAAAACAAATTTTTAACGTTAAAATACATTTTATGGCATCATTGAATGTTCTGACGTCTAAAGTTTATTTTATTTTATTTATTTATTATTTATAAACGCCAGAAAATAAATTTTTAAAGCCAAAATATGTTTTCATGACGTCAAAAGATTGTTTTATGACATTAAAAAAAACATGTTTTGGCGTCTAACACTTATTTTATTTTATTTATTTTTTATTAACGTCAAAAATTATTTGTTTTTCATTACAAAAAAAAAATTTGGTAAAAATACAGTATCTAACATCATTAAATGTTTTTTAAAGCATGTTTTGACGTCAAAAATTTATTTTATTTGATTTATTATGTCATTGATGGTAAACATTATTTTTGACATCGGAAAATAAATTTTTAACTCTAAAATATGTTTTCTGGCATTTTTAAATGTCTTTTTTACGCCAAAAATTATTTTATGACATTGGGAAAACATGTTTTGAGGCCAAACTGCACTAGCTGCGGTTACTAAAAAACTAGCGACAAACTGAACAGCGTTAAAAAAATAGCCTTGATTTTGTGGAATAAGCGAAATATCCAAAATTTATGTGGCCTTCTTATCAACTAACTGTAAAATAAGCGTAGAAGAGTTGCCAAGTATGCACGATGGTTCTTAAATCAGTAAAATAAATTTTTTTAGCAGATAATTGAGAACAAATGTCTCGTTTGCAACTTTATTTGCAATCAAATGCAAACATTAAAATACTACCTAAATAATCTAATTTATAGCAGCATAGTTATTTATGACTTAAAGCTAGTATAATTTATAGCGTATTACATTTGATAACATTTCTTTGAAAATAAATGAGTGTAGTTTTTCTGAATTTCGTGCTGGTTAAGTGCTTATTTTGACTTTTTAACTGCATATTTTGTCTATATGCCTCTGTTTGTGCATATAAATCCGGACTTTAGTTATCAGTAAAATCTGGATAATGTTTGCATAATTGTGGTGATGTAAGTCAAAGTAAATCTTTAAGCTCTAGAAAAAATTTCAGTCTAGTCTCCTAAGTATACACCACTTCCAAGAAGGGCCTAAGTATACATTTTTAAACGAACTACGTGGGGCTTATTATCAGCGGTTACTTCTAATCAACTTAAACATTTTGAGCGTAGATTTGCAGAAGAAAATAATATATTTCATACCTATCAATTATAGAGTGTACGTCGCATCTTGTATTCACTTGTGCTTGCAAAATCACCTTTACCAGAAATGAAAGAATATTACATCTTATTACCTTTCCCAACAAAATTATTTCCTGGTTAGTAACAATTTATTGAAAAGGACAATAGCTTAAAAATCCATATAACTATAAAAGCCTTTATCGCTTTAGTATAGTAAAATAATAAAGTTCATCTTTTATTATTATGTTTATATCTACAATTTATTGGTTGAGTAAACTCGATGATTATGAGTACCAGTAGATCTTTAAAGATCAAGCAAGACATATTTTTTTGGCATATTTGTTTCTTTATCTTTCTATTTTTATTTATAGTTTTTTTTTTCTGTTGTTTCCGTTATTTATCTCACACTTTCGTTATTTCTCTTTCGATCACTTACTCTCCAGATCTGCCTCCCTGAAACTCAGTAACTTTAGATTAATCTGTTCTTTCCTCTTTTTTTTTCTTGAAGAATTTCTAAATCTTTTTCCTATTTTCTTCTAGTCTCTCTTTTCATTATTTTATTTTTTTTCCTTAGTCGATCATCAAAATTGATCGTCATGAATCATTTAATCTATTATTTTATAAATGGGGGACGATAAAAATTTGTGTTAAAAAGTAAATTGGAAACTGCACATGAATAATGGTAGAAAGAGCTCAACAACTTAATTTTTGTGTGTAGCAAACATTAGGGGAGTTAACCTCCGCCCATCCCTACCCTAATTTTGGCATTTGTTTTTTGATTTTTGGTTTTCTTTAACCCCAAGCAAAACAATGATAAAATGTTCTTATTAAAAAAATTCCAAAATACTGTACTAGCAAACTAACAGACGTCACGCGGCAAGGTTTGACTCACAGATAAGCTTCCCGTTCAATAACGTCTTAAGTTAATTAATTAACGATTACAATAAATAAGTTTGGCTTACACCTCCGAAATTATGTTTTCTCGCTCGCGACATAACGACTGTACCGAAAGTGCAGCGGGTTCAAATCCCGCTCACCACTATTTGGTTTGATTATTATATTTTTAAATTTCTTGTTATTTGTTTTATTTTATAACGCTTAAAATTATTGTTATAAAGAATTTGTTAAATTATGCAAAATATTATATTTAATTAAATTTTCTTTGAATCATGTTTGCATAATAAAATATTTGAGAAATAAAAAAACTGAAAATGATAATTCAGTTATTTCACAACTATTTTATTATAAAATAAAACAGATAATTCGAAATTTAAAAAAAATCATAATGAAAAAGTAGCGGTGAGCGTGATTTGAACCGCTGCACTTTAGGTATCGTTGTTGTGTCGCGAGCGTGCAACACCCGCTTGCTAACAGCGCTACCGCAAGTTATAAGTTAAAATTGTGTATTGCAGTAAATAAATTCATTAAAGCCGCAATTAAATTGCTTAGGTTTTTCGTTTCCTAGTCGATCACCTAAAATCAAGCGTTTATGTTTTGTGTTATTACCTTTGGGAGAGCTAAATGTTTTATTCTCTTCCGTTTATTATTCTTATGCCTGCGTCTTCCTATCTAAATCACATCGTCTAATTGTCTTCTTTTTTTGTCTTTTTCTCTCCCCTCTCTGTTTTCCCTTTTTTTTGTGTCTCGATTACTTTCCGCCTTTGTCTGCGCTTCTCTGTTCCTCTCTATAACTATGACTTTGATGTTTTTCTTTTGGTATTATAGTTTTTCAAAACATAAATTGTTCCCTCCCTTTGTATTTTTTCCTGTTTTTCTATTTATTCTTTTTTCTCTGGGAATGCTTGGGTGTCTTTGTCACTTAATCACTATGAATGTGTGGTTTTTTGCTGTGTTTAATCGTCTGAAATTAATAATCTTTTTCCTCGTTCCTCTCTTTCTCTCCTACTTCTCTGTCTCTTTTTGTTGGTATCTTTATCTCGATGGCATTCTCTCTTTATCTTTGTCGTAGTTACTTTTCTCTTTCTCAATCACCAAACCTAAAGCATACTTTCCTGTACTTTTAGGATAGGGAAGTATTGATTTCATGAAAATTTTTGAGTATGAGATTCAGACGGAAAGACGTTTTTTAACCTCTGGAAACTTAAAAATGGTTGTGGGTTGCTATTTATATATGTGCGGCTCATATGTTCCAAACCGATGTATGGACCGATTTCGATGAGCTTCAGATTGTATACTATCACAAACTTAACTGTCAAATAAGCTTTTTAAAACATCTGAATTTGGAAAGGGTCGTTTTTACTCAAAAACGAGTACTCGGATCGGGATCGAATTTGATGTTGTATAGTAGCTCTATTAGAACACAATGTCACCGTGTACGGGAATTTGTAAAAGCACGAGAACTGTCAAGTAAACATATTTTCAAACTTTTGGTTATTTTCATAAAGCCAAAAGTTGGTCATACAATTTCTTTTTAAATTTTGTTGGGTTATACAGCTGTGATGCCCTTTATGAATTTTTGAAAACCGAAAATGTTTTTTTTTTAATTTACTATAAGGGAGAATATAAAACATTTCTGTTAAAGCTAGATAGTTCATGAGTGATAGTACAATAAGATTCACAAGTTAATTTTTAGATGCAGCCATATTTAGGCGGATACATTTCTCTCTCTTCTTACTCAATTTGGGGCTGAGAATTTTCATTTCTGGCCTCTGAGTTTCTTCAATCGCAAAAAAACCTGTAATCCTATTAAAAACTGAAAAATTAGGTTTCAAATTACAGTTCTAGCGCTAGGGCGCTTGCCATTAACCTTCTTAGATCATTATTAGACTATATACACATTATAGAACCCCCGCAAGAGGTGACTGTGTTCATGTTGCTTGTGACGCAGTTACAAAACGCTTCTCTAGGCGCCGCTACTAGAGATAAATCAAACTGCATTTAAATAGCTAGGAAAAAAATATTCTGTTATCGTATGTCAATTCCAGTCAACCGTGTGATCTTAATAGTACCGCTTTTGCGTACAAAGTTGATGCAAAATTACTTTTGTAAATTCTACAGTATGGAAAATTCCAAAGAAGTGCTTCGTTTATTTTTTGTGTGTGTTTTATCTTTTAAAGTAATATAGCTTTCTCTTTTCCATCCTTTCTTCTTTCCCCTTTTTCTTTCTTTCGCCATTTTCTTTGGTTTCTTCGCTGTTCTAAAGCCGAGAAAGCATCAAACTCAGTAAAAAGCCGTTTTAGTATGTCTTAGAGATATTTTAGGTATTTTGTTGTTCTCCTTAGAAATACCTCTTAACTTTTCCAACGTGCATAAACAATTTAATAATAATTAGCACTTGAGGTCTGGAATGTGTACTATATTTCGTGTGGAAAATTTCTTAAATTTGTCAAATTCATTGTAACGGTTTTTGTTTAATTTTTGTGTCTGATTTAAAAAAAATATTGCTTATTAAACTTCTGTTTTTTGTCGCTTATTAAATTTAAGCAACAAAAACATGCTTAGATAATTTTTCCAGCATGCTCAAGGCAAGTTGCGTAATTCCTTAAGTACATTACGGTTTATTGAAATGACAGTAGTGGCAACAACGTCTCTTCAAAGTCTCCTGCTTTCTCCTACCTTTCTTACTTTACATATTATTACCGAATGTGACAATAGTAATTACTGGAACAGACATTTCAGTCAAGTTTGTTGAACTGCACGGTTGAATTGAAAATCTTGTGGCACCCCGCTCCTGAAAGTTTCAAACCAATTTCTATTTTCAGTTAATTTTGAAAATTATTTTGGAAATTTGGGTTCACTGTAATGGCAAAATAACTTTAAAATTATTTCTCGGATTTATGAAAACTATTATGTAAGTATATTTTTTTAATGTTTTTACTTTTAATTGTTGCTTAATTAGAAGCTTAAAATTTGTTGTTGTGTTTGCCAATTGGAGCTAGAAAAACTATGAAATTTAAATACCCAAAATTACGCTACATTAAAATTACAATAGAACATTTGAAATTTCCATTAAGGTAGAGTTTGCAATTGAAATTTATGGTCATGTCATGTATGTATTTACGTCGATGAAGTGAAGAAATTCGCAAAACGCTGATTAGACGTAAACCAATTATAGTTGAAACGAGAACTATTGTTTCGTTAACATTAAATGTTGAAGTTGCAAAGTAATAGGTATGTAATTAACGTGATTCCTCGTACTTTACTTAGCTTGCTAATTATTTTAATTAATATGTTTTAATTTGTTTTAAAATTGCAAATTTTAACAGGTTATTTTCTATTGTATCCACAATTTGTTACATTTGTATAAATGCGAATGAATACAACTAATATTTGTTTTAATGTAATTAGGAACTTGTCGTGTACAAAAGAAAGTGAAATTACCTCAAACATGATGTTTACGACAAAATCCCGCAATTACTTTTATTGTTCTAGTTTATTCAACGAGTTATTTCCTAGTTTTTAGGAGAAATGTACGATTGTGTAACGGTAAAAATCCTCTTTTTTTTGTAATGTCTGAAAAAGTGTTAATGAATTCTTTTAATTATTGTTAAAAATTCTTAATGACGTGGTGTTTTTGGGTGACATTGGCTTATTAAAATGGTAAATCTACGCAAGTACGTATTTTTAATGCAAATTATGCATATTTTCAATGGTTTTTTAGCCACACAATTGGACTTTTAAATTTCCAAAAATAACTTCCGTTACAACCAAGGAAAAAAATTTAAATAAACGAATGTCATTTTTGTTGTTTTGAATTGTTAACTCCAATTCAAGTTTAATTTTGTATACATTAAACCCAATGCAGGAAGAATTTCGTTATTTACGCACAATTAAAAAAATTAACAGTGCATTTTTTTAAAGCATAATTGATTTTTAAATTTTTTTTATTAATTAGGAACCTACGAAAAAAAGTTTCTTCTTACAAAAACATTTAAAAAGATTAATTTTATCACAAATATGACTTATACAGAGTGAGCCAACAAGGTCGCGCAGTGGTTGACATTTCCGGTATTATTTAAATACAAAAAAAATTTTCGAATTAAAGTTGTATGGGACTAAGAGGACCATATTGTAAAATTATTTTAGTTTTACAGGGGGGTTTAATATAAAAGTGCCAGGCCAAACTTATTATTGTAATAAGTTGGGGTTTTTGCAACAGCAAGTCATTTTACTTCTAGCGAAAGTTTAAGTTTTTTATACCTCGCTAATAAAATTTGCACGAGCAGTATTTGCACAGATTAAACAGTTTTTTTTGTTAATTGTTAGTCGAGACAATATATTTTAAAGTTGAATTTGGTTTATTGCAACAGAGCAAAAAAATTTAAAAAAACTTTAACTATTCATAACTTGATTCTTCAATACGGAACACCCTATATATTTTAACATAATTAGATAATGCTTTTTGCCCTTTATAATGTTGTATCTTAAAACCGACGATTTTTGGAAAAATTGGAATCTAAAACGAACATGTACAACATTTATTTAAAATTAAACGGCAGAAACGTTACTTTGTAAGATATTCAATAAATCCACTATTTCTTTGTCTGTTAGATAAACTTTTTCTTTTGCATATTTCCACAAAAAATAAAATATTTGATTTTCTTAAGTCTGGAGACCTAGGAGGCCAATGAATTGGGCCACTTCTACCGACGCACTTATCTGGACATTAATTTTTTTTTATTTGCATCGTGCTAAAGCTATATTTCCAAACATATCCAGGTAACACTTTTTTGAAAAATGTTGATAAGTATCCCTATTTACCTTGCCATAAAAAAAAATTGGCACAATCACATATGCTCGTACAAGATGTAGGTGACCACGTCTTTTGTGATATCTGAATTTGTAAATATTACCCAATTTTTTTCTCAGAATATAATTTTTCTTATAATCATTACAGACCGCAGAATTCTCAATTCAACTAGAAACAAATTATACAGAGTGTTCTATTTAGAAAAAATTTGTTTATGACATATTAGATTAGAAAGCTTACACCGTTGTAACAAACACCCTGAATAAATAAGTATTTTTAACTTTGAATTATCTGGACGATAGTAAGTGGTTTAGACTAACATTTAACAGAAATAGTTTTATTAATCTGAGGTAATGCAGATTTTATAAGCGAGTTTGTCAAAAAAAAACTTATATAACGTGGCAACGCCGCAACGCAATTACAAAAACAGAACACATTCAGCAAGGCAATTTTAAGTCAAATACAAATAAGCAAAACAAGCAAACATGTACAGGGTGTTCTACTTGAAAAAACATAAGTTTGGTATGCCACTTTTATATGGAACCCTTTGTATAATTAAGAATAATTTTAAAATGTGATCTTCTTGATGCCCTACAACTTTTATTTAAAATTTGATTCTGAATTTTAAACAGTAAATGAAATAGGCCATATTGTTAACTCGCCCTGTACATAGTTAAAAATCGAAACAACAAATTTAATAATAAATAAATGGGAATTAGAAATTGGTAGATATAACTTCTCGAAATTTAAAAGTGTCACCATAATTACCTATGACAAATACTTAATTTTACAAGTGGATGAAATTTAAAACTTTCACCTACTTTCAGTGGATATTAAATACACCTCGCACATTGTACTTTGTGTTCTATTTGTAGACATCAAAAAGAATTTCTTTGCTTTCAGCTATTTTACTTGAATTACGCAATGGATGTGCTTGCAGTAATATTTTCGGTTACGTTATTAAATAAAGAAAGTGTACTTGAAATTTAGATGGTTTAAGTGAAATTTTATTATTTAATTAATGGCCCTCATCGGTATAAAACCGTATTTATACAATAAATAATTAAATAATCACTAAAATTATAAACAAAGACTAACTTACGTGATATGTCATATTCTCTGATGACTTCCTGAGTGTCATGAGGAAATTGCACCCTTTTTCCATGTTTATAAAAATTTTAAATTATTGTAAGATTAGTTTAGACCACACGCACTGTATAACGAACAGCAATAAAATGGCTAAGCATGTATAACAAAAAATTTAAATATTGACACCTATGTTGTCAACCTTGTGTGTATCATTTATTACATAAAAAATTACCTTTAAACTCGTTTTGTATTACGTTAAATTCGCAGATTGTAATTTTATGTAAATTACGAAATTACGTTTACTTTACGAGTAATGTTCTTGTACGAAACAAGTAAAAAATTTCCATTAACCTTGTGCAAAATTTAATTACGATTTAGAATCTTCGAAACGAAAATTTTTGGTGTGAAAGTGCTTTCAAATTTACAGTGGTCCTCAAACCAATAAAATAAAATTTTCCACTATAAATTTTTTAGATTGTTGTAATTCGATTGCAAACAAACTACTGAACCTAAATACTAACCAATAAATATAACCAGAAGTAATTTAGTTTATTAACGCTGGTTTTATTAACTGCACAACAAATTAATTGATTATTAATCAGTGTAATCGGTAGTGGGTTAGATGATGATGATGAGATTTACATAAGAGCAATTTTGATTTAATTGGGCTGTTTTATAACAGCTAATAAGTTGAGTTAGATGAAGCTTGGATTTCCTGGTTCTTGTCATTTTCTTTGTCCTTATTTATCGTGGAAGTGTTTCTGCTGACACAGCTAATCACCGACGCCATAGGATACGACTTTCCTATAGTTTCAGTTTAGAGAAGTATTGATTTCACGCAAATTTTTAAAACCTTAATGTTTACGAAATACATGTTTGGCCCTGCAGGAACTCAGAAATGCGGGTTTTAAAAACTGTCTGTCTGTAGTTGGGTGAGTGTGTGGGTGGGTATGTGCGCTTCCATACGGATGCTCTGAATTCCATGAGCTTCAAATCGGAATGAATAAGCTTTGAAAATCCAAAACCGGAAGCAAAAGTTAGACATCCACTTTCTTCAGAATTTGAGTCGGAAAATGGAATCTATAATAGAAGACCTCCAAACAAATTTAACACTTTTTTCCGAACTTTCTAGCTCCAAAATGGCGCCTTTTAGACAATTTTCACTATACCGCTTTAGCAATCAAAAAACAATGTGACAGATCGGGATCGAATTTGTTATTGTAATAGCCCTACAGAAAAAAAAAATATTACGGCGCACAAAAATTTTCAATAAGATAAAACCTATAAAGTGAAAAATAATTTGAATATTATGGAAACTGAACAAACAACTGACAACAATATTTTTTTTAATTATGTAAGCTCGTAGACCTGGAAATGAGTTAAATTTTGATTTGGCCTGCTAATTTCTCTGTGACGCCTTCTATGAATTTTTGACAATTTGTGTTTTAACGCCATTTTTACTCAAAAACGAGTTATGAGGTAGGAATGAAATTTGCTCTAGGAAATGCCTTAAAAGGTATACGATCTGTCTATAAAGTAACCCCCCCCCCCTCCTAACTAACTTTTGAACGACTTGATATTTTACCACAACATTTGGTGTGTTTTAATGGGAAATTAAATACTATTTTGTACCATTCAAAATGGCGACTGGGCGCCATTTTGAATTTTTTTTTTAAATAGAAAGGGGGGTCGAGTGACACCTCATTCGAAAGGTCTTTTAGTTATGCGTCTGATCCTAAAGTTTCAGAAAAGAATATTCAGTCATAACACAATGGCGGATTTTAAACAAATGGACTCACTCAATTCAAAATTGTTTTGATTTTTCTATCCACTAGTCCACTTTTTCATTCGCAGGACAAAATTTTCACAGAAATATCTCAGGTGGCTGGAAATAATATTGAAAACGTTATGTTTCAACAAGACGGTGCGCCGCCTCATTATTATAGGCCTGTTTCTGACTTTCTCAACGGACATTTTCTTGGAAGATGGATTGGTAGGCGGGGGCCTGTAGAATAGCCGGCTCCCTCCCCAGAATTAACTTCCTTAGATTTTTTTTCTATGAGAATATCTGAAATCGAAAGTGTACAGTACACGTCCAGAAACAATTGAAGGACTGGAGCAATGCATTACAGAAGTTTGCAGAAATATCACTCCAGAAACTTACGAAAATGCAACGCAGGAATTTCATAACCGACTTTTTATGTGCCAAGAAGTGAATAATGAACATTTCGAACACTTAATTTAATTAATTTAAGCTTTAATTCTTAGTTTTTTTTAAATAGACTTTTTTATCTTCAAACATTGTCATTTTGTTATGGCTGAATATTTTTCTTTTAAACTCTAACTAACAGAACTAAAAGACTTTTCCAATGAGGTGTCACTCAACCCCCTTTTTCATTTAAAAAAAAATTTAAAATGGCGCCCAGTCGACATTTTGAATGATACAAAATTTTAATATGGGCTGAAAAATAGTATCCCATTAAAGCACACCAAATTCTGTGCTAACATATTAAGTCGTTCAAAAGTTAGTTGGGGAGGGGGGGAGGTTTCTTTATAGACACAGTGTATACTTTCATTATGGGAAAGGGAAGTACCTATTAGTTTCATGAAAATTTTCGAAAACGGAATATTGACGGAAATACATGTTTTGGACCTCCAGGAACCCAAGAAAGTGTTTTTTAAAAATGTTTGTCAGTGGGTGGGTGGGTATATGTGCGTTACATACCTCCCAAACGTATGGTGCGATTTCAATGACCTACATAGTGTGGGGGTCTATCAAACATTTTTGAGAAAAACAAGCGGAAGTAAGACATGTTTTTTTGGTATCATGTTTTTCCGAAACCAAATTTTATAAATTTAAAAACTGAATTCGACAGAAGATTTTCGGGAAATCCAACGCCTAAAAATGGCGACCGCTACAATTTGTTGAAAATTTTCACTTTAGCGCTTTATTACTCGAAAATAAGTTGATAGATCGGGTTTAAATGTTTTTTCTACTCATAT
The DNA here is from genome assembly GCA_958336395.1 of Ctenicera cuprea. Taxonomy (NCBI): domain Eukaryota; kingdom Metazoa; phylum Arthropoda; class Insecta; order Coleoptera; family Elateridae; genus Ctenicera; species Ctenicera cuprea. The sequence goes on from OY284491.1 coordinate 10,421,514, forward strand.
ATGTGAAAATAGCAATTTTTTCACGGCTTACTCTACATGAAAGTGGTATTTTTTAACTCTAGAGATGAAAATATGAATGACAAATTTAATGGAAAGAATGCATTTATTGCTATTAGGGATGCAACGGATATTCGGGTTTTATCCGTTATCCGGCCTATCCGGTCATTTCACCGAATATTCGGTTTTGCCGGATAATATGAAATATCCGGCCTGAGATTTTTCTTTAAGTAAAAGAGATTATGAATGCAATTTTATTTGAAAGTATAGACTAAAACAATTAAACGTAAGAGTACAATACAGTATCGCGTACAATTACTAAATTTATGTTATTGAGATCAGCATTTATGTGAGTTAAAAATTTGAAATGATTAACATAAATAAGTATTATTTATTAAAACCACGAAGTTATATACCGTGTGGCCGCGAGAACAGGTAACAATAGGCCATTTTCAATTTTTAAATTATTCATTTCAAATTTTTTCTAGGTAACACATAAAAATGCATATTACGACATAAAACGGTGTTAATTTGGACTTCCGGTTTAACCGGAAGTGATAGCAGTTTTTTTATTTTTAATGGAACACCCTGTATATGTTTTCATATTTGTTATATGTTTAACGTAAAGAGGATGCATGAACCGCTTGTTGCTATGATATGCAGGTCTCAATTTTGCAGTACATGTGACATGTGACAGAGATCCAAGACAAGGAACATATAAAATGCACTTGATCGTCAATCGTCAGTATTTTATTTAAATATCGATAAAAACCAAATAATGTTAGGTTATGACAGTTGATTTCTTGATAGTGTTGGATTTATCAGTACAGAACATGTTTTGGTTTTAACAATTGTTAAAAATTATAAATTCTTGTAACAATCAAATTCCTTGACAGATTTCCAATATTAATTGTGAACAAAAAACAATATTAGAGCTAATTAGCACATCCTTGAAATAGTACATTTAGTAGTTTCCTTGTCTCGGTGCTGTCTCTCTAAAACACTACAGAATAAGGCCATAGGGTTCGTCCATACTCTTTAAGTTATGGTATGCAGGTAGTGACTCATCATCGCTTAGATTTATGATACTTTTAAGCAGGAGCGGTTTCCGATTTTGATAACGACGTGGAGGGAAGCTATACGAAATAGCGCCGCAACGAAAGTTTTCTCAAACTGGGCGCGATCAATTTAAATGCGTTTTAAGAACATCTGACAATGTTAGCGTCAAACAAAAAAATCTTAAAGTATTACAATTTCTGTTGTAAATAACAATCCGCACTCAACCGCACCGACAAGTAAAATCAATAACCAAGCACAATCGGCTTTTCACAGGAAACTGACAAAAATTAATAAAACTGCTATCCTCAACCGCATCGGTCTTATCTGTTATGAGCACGACCGCGACGTATTGAAAATTGGGAAAAAAGAAGCCGACAATTTAAGATGTTTTCGTTGTTGAGTTAGAATCTTATGAAATGTGACATGGAAAAACGTCACTATATTTCTAATTCAAGCAGAATTACAAGGTGTGTTAGCAGTTAGCTGAGTAGGATAACCCTTAAAGCTAAAACTGTGTCTATAAAAAATGTTTTCGAGAATCTACCTAACAAAAAAAACACATTTTTGTCTTGTCATTGTATAAGTCGAATTTCACGTCTTTTACCTAATGTATTTAAGGAAAATTAATAAATTTTTATATATGAGACGGCATTAATTTTTGGATAACAAAATTAAAATTTTTTAAATAAAAGTAGCAATTTTTCCCCTTCTTTCGACGGTTTATTTTTAAAAACTAAGTTACCTATTTTATTTTTAAAACTTGCGCTATTTAATATTATTCTTCCCTTCACTCAAGCTGAACACTTAATAAGGTGATAAGTGTTGTTTTGACATTAACCGTCTATTATTTAAAAATTTAGAAGCTAAAAAACTAGTTAGAAATATAACCCCTAAATCCACAGTTTACAAATTTGTCTCTTATTGATCTTAACCTTGACGTCTGCATTTATATAAAACCCTCTACAACACGTGGAAAGTTTCTACCTGAAAACCAACGAAATTTATTAGGTGTTAAGTGTTATTTTGACACTAATGATTGTAAAATTTCAAGTTGAGTGTATAAAAACTGCAACCGCAAAGAGGACGGTATCGGTCTGCTTATCGCCAAATGCAGGTACAAAGAAACGTTTAACTTTACGATCGTGTTATTAGCTAACCACTCGAGTTTTTGTACCTTTTTGCTTGTGGTGCATATGCAAGTTATATTTTGGTGGAGTTCATGGTTTAGAATTACCCTTTTAGTTACAGAAACTTACAACTAATTTTAACAAAAAAAATAGTGACGGGCGCTATTTCGCTTGGCAAAAAATTGACCTTTTAGTGACCTTGCTTAGGCCTACAAATTAATTGTACTGCATAATGTTCAGCATTGTAATCGAAGTAATAAACAAAAATCGGTACATCTTTTTAAGAAAATAAATTACATAAAAAACGTTTATTTACAAAGATTTTTTTTAGTTTTGCAAAGAAAATTTTATATAAAATGTATTTAAAAAAATGGAAAAATGCGAACACGATATAAACAACATTCGTATAAAAATATAAAAATACAATATTCACACGAAAGAACACAAGTAATACTGGATATTATAAAATTTACTAGATTAAAATATATCTTTTATTAAAAAAAAACTGAACAATAATTCAACTAAAAACAAATTTTCAGTAAGGAATCACAGACGTAATTATACGCAACTATAATAAAAAATATAACTTTACTAAAAACTAAAGTATTAAATTTATTTAGTAATTAATTGTTGGCCAGTTTTAATTTGGGAGTCATAATTACAAAATCATCTAAAATGCTTTTGTTTTTTTCGGAAGTTTGTTTTTTGTAGTTCCTCAACTACTACCTAGTTTTATCATTCTTCTGCTCCTTTGTTGTGTTTTTAAACTCTTAGACTCTAGCAATGCCTTTGCAACAACCACATCGGCATGGTTGGTTTTTAATGATAATATTTTTTTAGCATATACTAGTAAACTTCTTGTTACAGTATGGTCTACCTTTTTTGCTTTTATGTAATTCATTTAATCGGTTTTTAATTTCTAATACTTCTTGTTACTGTGCTTCACTATTTTTTGTTTTCGTTTCTTTCTTCGGTTTGTTCTTCTTATAGCTTTTTTTGCGTTATATTTCCGACATTGTTTACACGTTTTAAAATTTTTAATTGAGGATGGAAGGCTACAGCCATCTCAGCCACTTTTTAAACCCACGCCTGCTTTAAGAATACAAGTATGATATGCAATGTGCCATAAAATAAAACCAATAATAATTTTTCGACGTTTTTCAGAAAAAACAAAGCCATGAACTAGAAAATAAAATCTGTTAGCCAAAACATGTAAGGACTATAAGTACTAACCTCTTCCCCACTCCCCCCTAAAAATTATTACCGACAAAAACATGTTTACAATATTTGATTCTACTATTACAGATGAGCAATTGTACTCAAACATGAATTTTAGTCACTTAACCCCCCGTTACCATTAATTTCCAAGTTTCAAAAATTCGTAGAGGACTTCACAGTAAAATTAGAGTCTTGGCCCCTCAACCCTTGAATTTTCTAAAAGAATTTTTGGATATCGTCGTCTTAAAACCTAAATTTTACTGCATTTAAGCTGAAACAACTTCGAAAGTAAAAACTATGCCGGATAATCCGGCTATCCGGCTGAGCAACCGAATACCGAATATCCGTTATCCGGCATTTTGAAAAAGTACTGCTCGCTGCATCCCTAATTGCTATGGAAACGACTTTACAAACAGTAGTTTTAGTAATTTGCATTGTGACAGTTCGTTATGAATTAAATTGAGCTTGAAAGTTTTGAATTTGAAACTGCAATATCGTAGAAAAGATAGCATTTCCTACTCGAGATGAAATACGTTTTTTTTCGTTGGCGAACTTGCCCCGCTCGCCGCTAACGCGGATCGTGAACAACTGTCTGCTCACGAAAAAAACGATATTTTCATCTCTTGTTGCAAAATATACTATTATCGTAATAGCCCTATAGATTCACAATGTTATTGTGCACAAAGGTTTTAAAAAAGTTAAAAGCTATAATGTGAAAATGTTAGAAAAAATCAAAAAAATATTGCTCAAAAACTTTGTCCGTCATGTTATCCATCCGCTCTATTTTTTTTTATTATTAGTTAGTTATTATAGATTAGTTATCTGATTTTTCATGTTTTGTAATGCCAGGCCACAATTTCGGCACAAATAAAAAAAAATGAAGCTTTGTCCTAATTTAGGCATTTAGCTACACTTCTATTCTTATGTGAATTGCGAGTCTAAACAGGTATCTACGATTCACAGTTTTGTATAGTATTAACAGCAATAGCATGTAAGAAACGTCGGATTCGGACATTGGCGCGTGGCCGTTAGGGCGCGGGTCACTAGGGCGCAAGGACACTAGAACACGGGCTATTAGGGCGCAAAGACGATAGGGTGCTTGGACACAAGGGCGCCGGCTATTAGGGCGCGGGACACTACGGCGTGGGACACGATTCGATATTTGTGTGTGTAGAAGCTGGGGGGCGACATTTTGAACATTTACTATAATTTTGTTAATTTTTGAATTAGTTATTGTACATTTTTCAAATTGTTCATTTTTGCTTTGTAATTTTGGTTTTTTCTATTGCTTGGTTTTGAAACATTTTGTTAATTAATTTATTTTAAATTTAATTTGAACTTGAAAAGTGGAAAAGAGAGCTTTATTTATCCTGTATTAATATCCGTCGTTATGGAAACAAATAGTAGGTAATAAATTGAGTTGCCTACATTTAGGTGCATCTTAAAGAATCTTTAAGCTCTATCCCTGAAAGGAAACACTTTTGACCACACATTTATTAACAAAAGTTGTTTGCTTTGTTGTGTTTTGCAAGCCCTAGAAGTTTGTCCCTACAATTCATTAACACCCTGTATATACAAAGGGATTCAAATTTGAGGATAACCAAAGTAATCTCGCTTATTATAAGAAGGCAGCGCATTTTATTATTACTATTAATCAAACTGGTTTTGAAAAAAAATACAAACAAATGGTCTGATTTCTTAGTTTCTTAAGCCTTGGTGTTGAAGTGTTATGAGAAAAAGATTTGGGGACTCGCTATTTTCGATGCAAAAAGCGAGTGATGTGCACATTCCGCGCCATAACGCTCTAGACCGTAGAAACGTGGATGTAAAATACCAAAGGTATCATTTTTGGGAAAAATGCGTTATTTATTTTACTGACGGTAAAACAAATGCTGAATTTCTCCTTATTTCACCTTAAGCGCTATAATTACTTCGAATAGGTCGTTACATTACTTATTCACGATACATGAAGTCCCACAACCTCTAAGCCCTACATTTGTACATGAAAGTCTAATCCTTTTTTGAAATAATCACGATTTTTCGAATTAGGTCAGACGTCGGTAATTTATAATCTGTTTGTAATTTGCGAAAAGGCATCACTCGACCCACTTAGCACCCAATAATTGCAAAGATAAAGATATTTGCAGTCTCTTCTAAACCATTCAGCGACTAAGACCATCAATTCACTTACGTCTATTCCTTTGTTCACTGTGAAACAGTTTCGTTTAACATTTTTCATTTAATACCAGTTAATCATAACACTTATACTTATGATAGTATGGATATGATGCGGTTTAATTGTTTATAGTGAATTAATTAAAGTGGATTTTTCTAAGTAAAGCAAGGTGATATTTTAATTTTCAGGTTTTGTGCGTAATCAAGGAGGGAAATAAAAACAGAGAAGGAAAATGTCGGTTTACAACAACACGGTTAAAAAATACTATGAATTTCTATTTGTGGACCTTGCAGGTAAGTTATAATTTAGTTATAAATTATAATTTTACTATAGAATTAAAGAAATTTTGCTTTATTTTGTACATGTATAATTTTCAAACTTTAGTAGGTCTAAATCGTGACTTCTTGTTTCTGCTCTAGTAGTTTCACTTGTTGAATGTTCTTTGTAGAAACAACCCATATGATTAAGCGGAGAGATTTCAGTAGAGACATGTAACAGGTGTCATTTAGCATTAACAAGATATAAGCGTGTATAGCAACAGGAAATTGGTGTTTAGAATTTTTTTCTGTTTAAAGAAAAGTATAAGAACTGACCGACATTTTCTGTGTTCTAAAGGTATAATATAAATTATACAAATTACAATACATAAAGTAGGTGCAAAAACATCTTTGGCGTGCATGGTTTCTTGTTAGGATCGTATTTTCCATAGCCAATACGGCAACTGAATTCCTACTAACCTAATATTCTGATATAAATCCGTAACTGTACTTTAATTAATAAAATTATTTCCGGTAAGTTTAGAAACAATTTAGAAGTGATTTACTTATTTATTAAACTTCTTTGCTGTATGAATGTATTGCAAAATGTGTAATTAGTTAGCACAATTATTTAATGCAATTTTAAAAATTAATTAAATCGAAAATTTTGAATTCTAAATGTTTGTTATATTGAAAAATACGAAAAAATATTAAAATAATATTAAAGAAATTTACAATAGCACTAAAATTTTTTTACTTGTTACTACTCCACTTTATTAAATAAGTTTTATCTACGACTGTTTGGATAAGGACTTATTATGTCATTCATTTGCGTTAGGTAATGAAGTTTATTACTGCACTAATGTAAAATGAGTTATGTAATGAATTCATTACCCAACTCATTTTATTTACACAAACAAAACTAAAGGTTTGTTATAAGAAAACTGGCTCGTTGCCGTAGTGTTGAACAAATCGAATCTATCTCGTTCCTTTGCTTTTAAAACAAAAGTATTTTAAAAGTGACTTGATATTTGCAAATAAATTAATGCGAAATGTCAAATAATGCATTAAAAGCAAAACAAAAATCAATTTTTAACAAATTTTGAGCAGTCGTAAATAAAATGTTCTATGTCACACGTGGAATAATGCATTATTATGGCACTCGTTTGACTACACGACTCTGTCTACGACCTCGTGGTGCAACTTTCAAACTCTTGTTATAATAACGCCTTTATCCACCACTAGTTATCATTAGTAACATAAATAACAATTACAGAACAATTTTCAAAAATATTGAAATTTTGAAAATTGTGGGAAATTGTAAACATTTTTACAAATTTGAGTTTCAAATTCGTAAAGAATTTTTGAAATAAAAAATTTTGGAAATTTTGACCACTTTTGGAAAATTTAATAATTTTAGAATTTGGATATTTTTGTTTTTAGTATTTGCTAATTGTAATTGTAAACAATATTTATTCAAAGCTCTCCGCTAAAAACTGTTTAAATCTTTTATGGGTTCTCTACCATAGTGGGGAAAGCGGCCGTAACTCAATGGTAAGCGCGCGGGCTACCAATGCAGCGGATCCGGGTTCGACTCCCGGCCCGGTCCTCCTCGCAAGGAAACGAGAAACCAGTGAATTTTAACCAGGACAATTTTTCTGGAGAAAAAGTGAATGCACTTCCTGTGGTTCGGAGCCCACGTTAAATTGTAGGTCCCCTATGTCTGTCTGTGAAAAATAAATATCTCCGCGCACTAAAAACAGACGTAGGAGAGAGAGGTTGCCAATGAATGAATAGGGTATGGCACTTAAAAAGAAGACCATAGTGGAATTGAGAAAAATATAAAGGTCGCTGTTTTGGCTGGAGCTGTAGCTCTAAGAACTCCCGAAAGGGTGCAGAACCGGTCTTCGGAATATCTTTCAATCATCTTGGACTTCTCGTCAAACATCGTGACAGGCTAGACTTTTAATAAAGGATGTACGCTAAACCGAAGACAAATTAGAATAGTGACAAACCTACTGGCTCGCCATAGTCACCTTTGTACTATCGGTCTCTCAACAGACTACCGTCTTGAAGATGTGAAGTACAGCAGGAGGAAATCTCTGAACACATACTCTGTGACTGAAACCTAGTTTATCTACGGAGCATAATGGACCCAAGTGATCTTAGTGAAGACCGAGATAGACATTGTCACAGCTTCAACCATCTTGGACTTCTTGTCGAGCGTCAAGACAGACTGGACCCTCTATTAAGGGCTCTACGCTTTCGTCTGGACCAAACAGAAGACAAATCAGAATAATGACAAGCCTAGTGGTTGCTCACCGTCACTTTCACATTATCGGGTTGTCAATAGCAATAACGCCTAGTCGCTTGGGCCCACAGCCGATCCTACCTCACATGACTTGCGCACTTCCTCGGCATGCAGCTGGAATGTATGTAAACCACAAGTTCGTAGTGGCACAGATGGATATGCGGGTGTGTTTGGGTGTACTGCTTTTTTACTGCATAAGTAGTGGTGGGTTCGAATTTCGGTTGGTACCAACATTTTTTTTTATTTTATAGTGTTTTTTAAAACACTGTTGTTGCGTTTTGCTGTTTACTCGAGGTTATTTGTTAAGAGCAGTTATATTTTTAAAGAAAAAATACGAAGACAAATTTGCATTCTCTCACTGATTGACGGCATACTAACACGCAAGTCTGGTAATAAATTAAAAAAAAAGGATTTGTTGTTTTCTATTGAATGCAATTTATGCAATGAAAAAATCGGCTTTAGCAATGCAAATCTCGATGTAAATATCACACTCGCACATATGCGAGCCAATATTAGACGATATTGCGCAATTCAGGATCGAGCATATTTGTAATCAACGGTCAATTATTATTTAGACCCCTTTTCTTCTCAATAAAATGCTTTCTAGGTTATTGTTTTATTAATTTCTCCTTCTTTTTATGATTAGATTTGTGCCAAATCTGTAAATTTAATTTCATAATTTCTAGACCCCCGAACGAACAACTGGCCCCTGATAAGCGACCCAATGCCGGGGATGACAATAATTGGAGCCTATCTCTACTTCGTCTTAAATTGGGGCCCGAAGTTCATGAAAAATAGACCAGCTTACGAGTTAAAAAATACTTTAATAGTCTATAATTTTCTACAGGTATTAGTTAGCACTTGGCTTTTCGTTGAGGTAAGTTTAGAATGTCGGTTTGGAGATATGTACTAAATAAAGTCACTTTTAGGGCATGGAAGGCGCATGGCTTACCAAATACAGTTGGCGGTGCGAGCCAGTGGATTTTTCAAATACTCCGCATGCTTTGAGGGTAGGTTGGTAAAGTAATGGTTAACTTATGCAGAACTTTCGGAAGTGTTTCCAACAATTACATCCTCATAGAAAAATGTAACGGCCGAAGGATATTTACGTGACAAAATTAAATACTTAATGGCATCTTGGCTTCTCGGTGGTAGAAGCATCAACGGTATTGCTACTGCCGACGTTTCGTCTAAGGTTACACAGGAAATCGTCACGGGTGGATTCTGGCGCTGCTGGCACAGAACTTTTGTCCATGGTTATACGAACATTTTTAGTGTGTCTTGTGAGCCTTGCCGCTGCTGGAACAGAACAGCGGTAGAGTTCACAACCTGAAAATGATCCGTGTAACCGTGGACGAAACGCGGCTCTAACCGGAAAGCTGCAACTTACATTATATGCATAATCTGTTGTCTTATTTTTTTTAGAAAATAACTTGTTACTTTTTTTAGGTGGCCAGGGGTGTTTACGTATACTTCATAGCAAAAATTACAGAACTTCTAGACACAGTTTTCTTTGTGCTTAGGAAAAAAAATAACCAAATTAGCTTTCTGCACTTATATCACCATACGGTTATGCCTATGATAAGTTGGGGGGCTACAAAATATTTCCCAGGGGGCCATGGTACATTTATAGGTCTTATAAATTCGTTCGTACATATTATCATGTACTTTTATTACATGATGGCTGCCATGGGACCGCAATATCAAAAATATCTATGGTGGAAAAAATATATCACCACTTTACAGCTGGTAAGTCTCCCTTCAGTTAAATTTTATATTTATTCCCCAAGACTTCTCTGAAAATAGAAGCGCTACTGGCTGCAGTAGAGCTTTCGCTGGTTCGGAACTTACTTAAAGCTGTAGGTCGTCTCTATCTAGATACTACTGATACGCACAAACTTAATAGAAGCCAGAGAAGCCCCAAACAACTTCGGCTTTAGAAAATTGGTATATCCACACACAAATTTTAAATTAAATATTTTTCAGACACAATTTTGCATTGCCTTCTTGCATTCCATGCAACTTCTGTTCTATGACTGTGGATACCCTCGCTGGTCAATGTTTTTTACGCTACCAAATGCTATTTTCTTCTATTATTTGTTCTGGGATTTTTACAACAAGGCTTATAGCACAGGAGATGAAAAGAAAATGGTGCAGAATGAAAAAACGGACAAACCAACCGAAAATCAAAGTAACGGAAAAATTAAAGGAGAAAGTATTGAAAATCAAGCAGAAACATCAAGGGATAAACAAAATGGTTTTGCTAAGAAAGAATCGTAATTTTTATAATTGTTTAGTTTAGGATAATATTCATTCTGTTTAATTATTTGAACTTGTGTAAATACGCCTGCAAATTTTTAATATATGACGTGTTTCTCGTTCCTCCTAATTGTTGCAGTAATAATTAGTTGTAAACATTTTTTTAACTCTTACAATTTTTTATACAGAGTGGTTAGGAAAACCCCGGCCACTTTTCGTGCGGCGGTCAAGAGATGGCGCTTTAGTAAAGAAAAATTAAATTAAAATACTGGCAACAACGCAGAATTCAAGACGTTTTGGTTGTTTTGATTTAATATGACGTCTTGGATTCTGGGTTGTTGCCGGTATTTTAATTTAATTTTTCTTTACTAAAGCGCCATCTCTTGAACGGCGAAAGAAAAGTGGCCGGGGTTTTCCTAGCCGCTCTGTAGATAAACTGTAATTTTTGACATATTTTTTGAATGATTTCTATTTCCATTAATTTAATTATTCGGATTATTAGAGGCATATCGACAGCTAGGGGCTTGATGCTTAAATCTGCAGCAATAACAAAACGTAAAAATTTCAAGAAAAAAAGCTTTAGACATCTTCGTTAGACTGTCGAGCTCCTGGGAAAGAAATATAGAAAATCCCCGTTTTTCTGTTAAGTGTAGTCAATTTAAGAAACACATGTCAAATATAATTTTGATCTTCATTTTTTTATAGTTAAATATTAATCCTCAGGTTAATAATTAGTATAAAAATTTTTTTGTACTGATTGTAAACGAAACTAGCTGCACTTCCGTTTTTTCACATTTTTAAGTTTATGTTATTAAAATACAGCATTAATTAAACATCCCCGAAGCTTAATTTTAATAGCTTAAAACTTGTGAAGAAAAAAGGGAGGGTATCTAGTATCGCTTACACCTAATATAGCTGTTTATTATGATTACTTTAATTATACTCTCTTTATGTAAGTTTAGTTAAGTTCATATTGTTACTTTTACATATTTTTTATTATTTCCACGTTTTGTACAATATCTAATAATGTTCTGTTCTTTCTTGTTTTTAATAACTTAATTTATTGGAAGCAATTAAATCGACCAACTTTTTACAATTTTAATTTTTTTTTGATTTGTCTAATTTGCTAGCAATTGTTTGTAAAGAAATACATGGGGCGTAGTCTACGGATTCGGCTAGTTTTATAAATTAATTTGCAATTGCTTTAATTCTTGTAAAAATACTAGCTGGTTGGTGTGTAGGTGCTATACTATTACTCAGGTGAAGTAACATCCGATTTCTAAAAATCGACTTGCTCCGTTGGAAGGCAGTGGACAACCACCAACGTACTCTGGTGCGTGTTGTGTTGCCTATAGCCGTAGAAACCTTTTTGAGGATTAGCGGGTTTTAGCTTCACATCTCACATCTGAGATTGTTCTGATAAAATCTTCTTTGGGAATGAAGTGCATGCACTTCCATGGTTCGGAACCCACGTAAAGCTGTAGGTCCTCACTGTATTGTGTCACTTTAAGCACCACACAAGACAAGAGGTGAAAAGATATGCTACGCCTCGCAAAGAGTAGGCAACCATAAGAAGAATAAAACGAAATGCTAGCCATTATTATTGTTTGTAATATTTAAATTAGTTAAGTGTTGTTTCTGTTTAGGGATTAGCAGTCTCTGTATTTGTAAATCGCCGAAACTCTATAAACATGAACAAAATAATAAAGTAAACCCGAGTTGGCTGTATTTAAAAGATTGCCTAATTGTGCAAATTTGTTTGTCTAATTTTAGCTTTGACCTGTACGTTTTCCCGTATGTAATGTTAAGAAAGAATTAGTATTTAGTATGAGAAACTATAAGGAGTGGCGGTAGCTTAGAGGTTGAACTCTTAGTCTCTGGGTTTCGATTTTCCGCCGCAGCCACGCAGCAATAAAAATCTATACCGCAACCCGCCACTCACATTCCCCAATTCGGTGTAGGCAGCCGTGGCATCTTAATGCCCGAAACCTTCTCTGGTTTTAGTTGTTCGGATTCGACGTTAAACTGTAGGTTCCCCGTACTCCACCTTGGCGCTAAGGAGAGTACGTGGCAGAGACGTGTGGCTGGTGCTCAGCAGTGGAACGTAAAAAGTGATTTTGATGTAAAACTATAGAAAACTGTTTATTTTGAGCTAAATTGGTATGTTAAAAATTTACAGGTGACCACTACCGTTTCGAAAATATGTTTGATTAATCGTTTTCAAATTTCTTCGGGGCTCGATGTGATGTTCACAGAATTTGTTTCTGTAATAACGCTATTGTTTTAAACAGATTTTGTTAGAATAAGACAACGAAATAATCCATATCTTGCGAGCTTGTTTCTCTGTAATATTGCAGCGGTCAACTCTTCAAAGGAAAACCGTTTTTATGTACGTCCACATAAATATGTGAGTTAGCGTAGTGGGTTCCCTCACCACTAAAAGCTGAGACAGGTGGACGGTCTCCGGATTTAACATATAGAAGATAGATAAGTCATTCTAACTGAATACGTAGAATACCTCAAGATATACAGTCAGTGTCACTTAATTTTGTTCACAATTTGTTAGCAAATTTGCTTTGAAATATTTTCGGCGTACCATGTCAATCAAGTAACACAGTAATACAGCAATTATGCAAACCTAGACGCAATATTAATAAAAAATGCGAAACGGCCAGTACGGTACCCTGACTTGACTCTTCGTTTTCTTTTTTGCAGGGTCACCTAAGAGGAGAGGTATCATACGTAAATGAACCACCGAACATTTTAACTAACAAAAAATACCGCAAGAAAAATAGTGAGTGTCATTTAAATTGGTTAAAAATTTGTCAGCACATTTTGACAGAATTTGAACATTTGCTCTAGGATCTCTTCAACATATCATGTCAATGTTTTTGACAAGTATTTGAATAGATTTGCCGCACTTTGTATAGAATTACGCTTAAAATAATACGTAGTAAGAAGTGTAAACATTCCAAGATGACCCTTAAATTGAGATTTCCCTTGTTGACCCTCAGTCTTCTTGTATAATTATATAGACACCAAACTTCAAATTAAGTTAGAGATATAGAAATATTTGTCCCAAAGGTGTCGTAACAACAATGCGAAAAGGGTTGGCAATATTTTGTGTAGGACAAATGTTACTGCTTTAGGTTAAATAATTTATAATTAAATACGTTAATTATCAAAATTAATATTAATTTTTGTTTGTTTTACGTAGTGATAGTTTTTTGAATAGTGTAGATTTTTACCTTATTCATGTAAATATACAGGGTGTTAATGAATTTTAGGGACAAACTTCTAGGGATTGCAAAACACAACAAAGCAAACAACTTTTGTTAATAAATGTGTGGTCAAAAGTGTTTAGAAAATAGAGCCTCTTAAAGATTCTTTAAGAAGTACCTGACAATAGGCAACCCAAATTGCATTTTCAATTATTTTGCACAGGTCACACGGAATTTGGAAAATAAGAAACCATCTACACATACATGCATTCAAATAACGTCAATCTTGACACAATTCGATATTTATGTGATATTTTTTGACCTTTCTTGCATTCGTTTCTTTCTGCGCCTTTTGTAATTCGTTTTTGTTTCGTTCTGTGATTTTTTTGATAATTATTTTCTTCGTTATTTTCGTTCTGTGTTTCGTATTTTTGTGTTATGGCGAATTATACTTTTGTCGAACAGCATGACATGATGTTCATGTATGGAGTTGCTTGGGGTAACGCACGCGAAGCTGCTTGCCTGTACCAAGAACATTTTCCGAATAGGAATCATCCATCGCACAAGGCCTTTAGTGTAGTTTCAGGTCGGCTGCGGGAGGAAGGTACATTCGTTGTTAACAGACACAACTGTGGAGCTACCAGAACAAGGCGAACGGTGGATTTTGAGGAAGAAGTTTTTGATTTCTTTTTGTGGGGTCATGTTAAAACGTTAGTGTATGCTACCCCAGTTGAAACTGTAGAAGAACCCACGGCGCGTATTCTTGCTGCATGTGAAGAAGTTCAACAGACTCCTGGTATATTTGGAGCGGTGCGCAGGAGTTTACTTCGTAGATGTGCTTCGTGTGCAGAAGCTGGGGGGGGGGGACATTTACTATAATTTTGTTAATTTTTGAATTAGTTATTGTAAATTTTTCAAATAATTGATTATTGCTTTGTAATTTTTGTTTTTTCTATTGCTTAGTTTTGAAACATTTTGTTAATTAATTCATTTTGAATTTAATTTGAATTTGAAAAGTGTGAAAGAGGGCTTTATTTATCCTGTATTAATTTCCGTCGTTATGGAAACAAATAGTAGGTAGTAAATTGAGTTGCCTAGATTTAGGCGCTTCTTAAAGAATCTTTGAGAAGCTCTATCACTGAAAGGAAACACTTTTGACCACACATTTATTAACAAAAGTTGTTTGCTTTGTTGTGTTTTGCAAGCCCTAGAAGTTTGTCCCTACAATTCATTAACATCCTGTATAAAATGAAATTAATAAATTTGTTTTAAACAAAAATTATGGCTTGTACTATGCTTCAATTTTAACACGTTTTAGAACGGTTGTTTTGAGACGCAGTTCATTAGTAAAAAACCAAGAAATAACAAAACAAAAAATTTTAATATTCACAAAAATTCTTAAACAGACATCTAATTTTCTAGTTACTTATTGTACTTTATTTAATTTTTTAGTTCCTACAAAATCCATTTTCTTTTGCTTACTGTAAGCCTTCCTGTAGAAATCGGCGAAGAGGTAGAGAAAAACGACAACATTGGCAACGAAGAAAAACGTTAAGGCTTTTGGCATTTTGCAGTCCATCGCAATCACGTACATTAGGTATGCTAGCATCATACAGAATTGAGTCTAAAACAATAACAGTTAAATAATTGTATTATTTTTGACATTTTACACTTACCAATTGAATCCAAGTCATGTACTTTTTCCACCAGAGATATTTTTGGTATTTTGGCCCCAAGGCAGCAATTAGATAGTAGAAATACATCACAACATGTACTGCCGAATTCAAGAAACCTATCACAATACCTTGTTCACCTACAATATAAAAATGTGTAAATTTGGCTTACTTCAACAATAATGCAAATAACATACCGGGTAAAAATTTAAGGTACGCCCATGAGAAAAACATGGTACAAGAGTGATGATAAACATGAAGAAACGTTACTTGCGATTGCTTCTTTCTCAAAACAAAGAAAACTGTGTCGAGTAATTCCACGACTTTGGAAAAGAAATACCACCAAGCACCATTGGACAACTATAAAAAATCAAGTATTAATATTTATTTGAAAAAACAATAATTTAAAACTTACAAGGCTCATATGGTACTTGTTCGATAGCACATTATTACAATTTTTAAACATCAAAACAAAAACATTTTCTACTTGGAAAGCTTGGCAACACAACCATATGCTAAAGATTACTTGATAACCATTGTATGCTATCAGAAGTTTTTTGAGTTCGAACGGAGGCCTCTTTTCCATTATTTGAGGACCTAACTTCAGTACGAAGTATAAATACAGCACTAAAATTCCTAAGATCGGGACTGGAGAGTGCATAAAGAGCCAGGAGTCCACTAAAGGATCTGAAATAAAAATATTAGATCAGCATTTCATACTATCGTTGTTTTATTTTTTAATAGTTGGTCGGCTTTAAGAAAGGATTAATGTAAAGTAGCCGAGCCTGTGTACTACGCGCCACGCAACTCTAACCCAGCGAGTTGTACCTTGTTCATGGTCACTTTACGAATCACTCGACCCAAACGCATTTCTGCCGCAGTTCTAAGATCGGTTCCGCCCAAAAAGTTGAGACAGCGGGAACGGATACGGAATTAATATATAGACTTTTAATCAGCTTTGATTCAGAGGCTTTAAGCACTCTAGTAATTTAAACAAGTTTTCTAGGCTGGCAAACTATTACTACATAAACATTTTTTTTTGCTAGCACACGGGATTGTAAGGTTGCCTAAACAATGCGTCCATACAATGATTTAAATATATTTAAATTTGATTAATTCTAATCCAGCGACTTCAGAAGATTTTTAGCGTTAGAAATTTTTACAATTTTTAGATTAGTTCTGTGCCAAATATTATATGGTTAACCGATTTTAGGGATATATTTGTTGTAGTACATCACAACTACCTTCGACTATATTCGGAAACCGACAGTACCCGATTTATTGGTAGTTTGGCAATATTCCATCAGATGTTGTTGGTTACCGAATATTGCCGATCTACAAATAAATCGGATGCTGTCGGTTTTCGAATATACTCGAAGGTGGTAGTCGTGTGCTAGAATCAACATATCCCCACCTACAACTTTAGCTAAATTTCATTAGTTTTGTATCAACTGTAAGAGAAAATTGGCTATTTATTATTACATAAACAATGATTTTGTTTAAAGTTTAAGTTGTCGCCCAGCTATTGTAAAGCCAACCGAACGCAATTTTTCTAAATTTTAATAGTTCTAGTCCAGAGGCTCTTTAGAGTTAGAAATTCTTATAAGATTGGCTAACTATTATTACATAAACAATGATTTTATTTTAATTTTTGTAAATTTTGACCCAGCTATTTAAGCTTGCCCAGCAAACCTTATTTTGTCTAAATGTCATCTTCAAAAGAACCCTATCTATTATTGTAAGGCTGACCAGAAAACTTTTTTTATCTAAATTTTATTGGTTCTAATCCTGAGGTTTCAAGATATTTATCAGGCTAGAAATCTATACAAGATTGTCCAATTATTGTTACATAAACAATGATTTTGTTTAAAGTAATGATTATTTTTAACAAAATCACATGAATAGTTATATTTTCTCAAATATGTTAGTTCTGAGCCTGCTAGAAATTTTTAACTATTATTACGTAAACAATGATATTGTCAAATGTTTTAATTATTTTTAGCTCATATCTAGGAAGGTTAATCAATTGAAGCATAAAAATAATGATATGTTCAAAATTTTATTTTTTTTATCTTGCTAAAAACTTTTGAAGATTGGCCAACTATTTCTACATAAACAATGATTATTTGAACTAAAAACACCCAAACTGTGGAATAACAACACTTGAAAAATACAGCACCTCTTCAAACAAGTAACTTAATACCAGATACAGTGTCAGTTTACCACTGATGATGATAGCTTTGCTGTAGAAATACGTATGGTATTTAGTTACTTGCGTGGAATGATTATTTACCTATGTTGTCTTATTACTCTCTGCACTGATGTTTTAAGGTGAACCAACTAATGCACATAAAAAATAGATTTTGTTTATACAGAGCGATGCAAAAGTATAGAGACGCCAACTTGCTACCATTATTATTCATTTAAAAAAATGTTTTAAATAAAAGTTGTAGGGTACCAAACCCACCATATTTCAACATTATTTCTTATTATACAGGGGGTTCCATATAAGAGTGCCAAACTATACTTACGTTTTTCTTTAATATAACACAATGTATAGTTTTGTATATTCTCATTTTACTTATAATTGTATGTGTTTTGGTTTTGCAATTTTGTTGCGGCGTTGCCAAGTTATTCGACTTTTACGAACAATTGACATGTTTTTGCAGACTTGCTAAGATTAAACAAACATTTTTTTTTTTAAATGTTGGCTTGACCACTATGCACTATGTTTTAAATATTTTACAGTTAATTTTGCTTATATAGGGCGTTTCTTGCAACGGTACAAAAGTTTCTAACTAACAATTTGCTTTAACTTGATTTTTGAAATAGAACACTCTGAATATTTTTAGATCTGCATAGAGGTTTCTAAATTTTATTTAACTATGGTTATACCTAAAACGAAACGGTTTTTGAGAAAATTAGATTTTAGGGAAAAACTCGGTCAATTTCTGATTCCGATCTCGTAGGAGGCATTGACAACTATCGGTTTTTGTAGGATAGTTCGCAACTTCAAGATTCCTCTCTCCCTCTTTATTTCGGCTCTGCATAGGGGTCTAACAAGCCCCACTCCAAAAACCCAACTTAATTACCGAACTCGCACCCGCTGTTCTGAATTTATAAAAATCCGGCACAGCCAGGCCCGAACTTGGGTTCATCGAAGAAGCCTGCGAGCTCTTAACTCGCAAACCTACCGCGTTCGCTCTTTGGAGGATAGTGCATGGTCTTGACTAACATTTAACAGAAACAGTTTGGTTCTTGTAGGTGTTATCAAAGAAGCAAACATATTTTTTTAGAAAAAATCGAATAACTTGGCAACGCCGCAACGGAATGTCAAAAACAAAACAGATTTAGAGAGGCAATTAAAAGGCGGACAGGGATGATTTACAAAGAAGACCTAAGTTTGATAAGCCACTTTTATATGGGCTTCCCTGTATATTTGAAATAAGTTTAAAATGTGGTTCTGTTAGTCTCCTACAACTTTTATTTGAAACATTTTTTTTGAAACGAGTATTATGGGTGTCTCCGTATTTTTGACTCGTTCTGTATGTTGGTTTTTCCAAGCCAGTTTGAAACTATTCATTGATCCGTTATAGTACCGAACTTGAAACTTTGCCAATTATTAGTAAGTACCCAAACTCCAATTTCGTTTCTAAATTTATTTTAAGCTCTAGCTTAGGAACTGTGAGGTTGGCCAACTATTACTACCTAAACAATGGTACCATTTTTAACCATTTCTGTTTATCGGTATTTTTTTAATAGATACGTTCAAGCTAATAACCACAAATTTACATAATTAAAACGTTCAACTGAATCATAAAAACAAATATTAAATAATTACCTTTCTTTGCCTCTAGGACTTCATTATAGTTTTCCACAACCATATGCATTAAGGCAGCCATGGTTTTATTCTGAAACACATTGTTTTAATTAAATCAATTCTGTTTTACATCAAACACATACGTTTTTTATTTTTCTACCACCATAAAGCACCAAAAATTAAATTGTTTAAAGACGAATGCATGCGGATTCAATGAACTGAAGCAAAATACTAATTGTAACAAATTGCGTAGACATTTATAGGTCCCAAATTAGTTAGAATTTATATTCAGGATTGCAGTTATTGACCTAATTTAGCGCCCCACTTGTTTGTAATTTCATTTGCAATTTCCCATAGTAATTTTTTATTAATTTGAACACCAAGTCGTTTTCAGTTCACTGCTTGAATTCAATTTGGAAATAATTGTTGCAGTTTTATTCAACGATTATTTTAACAACATTAATGTTCAAGTGTATATTCTTAAACACAAATAGTGAGGAGGATATCAGTATAATGATGGAAAAAAACTATTCTACGTAAGTTTAATAATTCAGCAGGTTGTGTAATGTATTCAGTAAGCAAAGTGGGAAATCATGTTCAGGAATAGATTTTCAGTTTAACCTGTTTTCCAACCTAATATCTAAGTTGTAATTATTTAATGTGATAAGTTTAGTTCTAATGCATTATTGTAGCATATTTTGAGTTACCTGTGTTTGAATTTGTAAATTAGAGAAAATTAAAATATTTTTAATACAAGTTCAACCACAAAATCTTAATTTTAAAATAAAGTCAAATTTTTAAGAACTTTCCGAATTTGCATAAATGTTACAGTAACACATTTCAAAGCATTAATTATTTCAACACAAAGAACTTGACCGTATTTTGTAAAACAATGAACAATTATTCATTTGGACTAATTTCTATTAATTTGTGGGAGGGGTTTTATTACTTTCTGTTTGTTTTCTTTAAACAGATGAATTTATTATGAAATTTCTTAAGCAGGAACTACTTCAAGATTGTTTACTAAACGTTTAGAAAGCCTTCCGGCTTACTTATGTCAAAATTTTTACAACTCCTTCTGTCAGTTAATTTGTAATGGCAAATAAGAATTGAAAGGTTTTTATTTAATAATTTTATGTACAAGTATTTGGTTAACGTCAGCGTTGTGGAAGTGCAGTAGGGTCGTTGGACTTGTTGCTTATTTTGCTGTTATAGTGCACAATAGAGTGAACTATTTCGAACATGTTTGCGTAATTCGACCTATTTTTTTTATTATAAACTGATTTTGTCTAAGAAACAGCTTAATTTGATTCTTTTAACAAAAATTCCAATGCAAGTTTGGAAAAGTATAATTATACAAGGTGATTCCTAAAATATGGGATGTCCTTTCAGGTTACGTAGGTTAAGTATCTCAAAACAGCGAAAAAATTCCTGAAAGCATGAGAGAGTTCTTTACAGAGTTACAGCCTCCCGACTTAATTTTTTTGTCGATATTTTTCGCAGTAGTTGCACCAAAACTTTGAAAATCTGTATTTGAGTTTCACTCAATTGGCTTAGTATTTTAACTAATTTTTGTTTGAATAAGTGCAACAGAGTTCCTCATAAAGGGGGGGGGGGGAGTGACGTAATGTATTCTTCTAACTATTTTAGATTTTTTGATTTAAAAAATCTCAATCTCCATACAAATATACTCCAAAAATGTGCAGACGTTGCTAAATTCATTCAACAATATTCGAAATAATTCAACAATTTTATAAAATCGAGTTTTCACTGTCAAGTGTTTTCTCAAGATGCCCTAATAGTTTTCATAAACTTTGAGGGTAAGTTCTGCACCTTACAGCAATGAAAAAGGTTTCCATAGACATGGATCCGGAAATGCCTTTTTGCGGAGTTACAGCTTCCAAAGTGGGAACAGTTTCAACAATTTTTACTGACTCTTCCAGAGGCTGTAACTCCGTAAGGACGTGTTTCCAGACACGGGTTGATCGAAATCTTTTTATTGCATTGATGTGTAGAATTCATCTTAAAAGTTTGTACAAACCATTTTCGCAGGAAACACTCAGACATGACAACTTGAAATTCCAGAAAAATGCATTATCTCGAAAACTGTTAGATAAAGGGACTTTTTTTGTATATTTTCGTATGAAGAGTAAAATTTTCTAAACACAAATTTAAAAATTGTAGATCTAATCATAAAATACCCCCCCCCCTTGTATAAGGCATTTCTGTTGCGCTTAATCAAACAAAATTAGGAAAAATACTTAGTTAATCAAAAATATATAGAATTAGAAAATTATTCCACGATAGTTATCGACAAGAAAGTCGATCTTCAGGAGGCTGTAACTCGGTAAAAAAGCGTTTCCGGATTTATGTTTAAAGAAGGGTTTTTCACTGTTTTCAGATTGTGAATCCATCTTAAAAGAGCGTCTCACATGTTATGATTCCCCCTGTACATACAAAATTCATTTTGGACTCTAAAACTCACAAATGCATTTAAATTAATTTTTTAAACTTTACGCGTTAATTTTTCAAGTTTAGATTTCTAGATTTATAATTTCTTCATATTAAAAATGCGAAATCCTACAAAAATATATTAAATAAAGTTACAATTTTACGTTAATATCAAATTAACATGCAATTACGCTAAAATTGGTCAATTTTAAGTTTTTAAACGTAATACGTAATAAAACGTAATAATACAAATTAAATTAACATTAAAGACAAAAAAACAATTTTGTTTTAAGTGATTCTCAATGAAGAAACGTATCTTAAGCTAGAAAAAGTTTGTATTGTTCTTTGAAACCTTTATGGCAATTAATAAATTATTATTTTAGAACATGTCCAACATTAACTTAAAATATATTTTTTTTCAGAAATAATTCGCTTGATTTTTCTGAATTTTTTAGCATGGATTTTGAGCCACTCAATCTATTTAGTGAACATTCAAAATTTAACTTACGAAATGTAAGTAAAATTTGATAATTCCTTTTTTAGATCCACAATTTTTATCGTAATAAAATTATGATTTTTTACAGTTTCAGTTAATTTTGTTACAGTTTTTTTATTTATTTTATTTATTATTAATTAGTTTTTGTTTAGATGATGTACAGCAACAAACGAACTTTTGCAGTGAAAGGCAGTTTTCTTAACCTCCCCTTCCCTCGTAAAATATTTTTAAGTTTGCATTTTTCATAAGGGAGTAGGATGATTAACTCCAACTGCGATTTAAAAATAAATGAAAAAAAACTTATTTTTTAACGTAATTTCCTAATAACAAATTTTAATTATTTTTAAATTAAAAATAAACTTTTGCTTCCACATTTCGAATACATTTAATTGGATGTCTTTCACAAGCACAACCAGCAAAATTTGAATTCCACTTCCTCAACGCATTTTTAAAAATTGATCCATTTCCAAGCCAACTTTCTAAAATAAAATTACCACAAAACAACTTACCTCAAATTAAAAACTACCCTTGCACTTTTCACAAATACAGTAAATTAAATAAATAATTCCCCCAAAAACCAAACACCTACAACATTTACATCCACTTCTTGTGAGCACACCTAGCGTACGACTGCCCTAACAGTCTCACTCGATTTTCATATTGAACTCAGGTGCGTGACAATAGTTACTTATAATTGTATATCTTCTTCCTTT
This sequence comes from Ctenicera cuprea, assembly GCA_958336395.1. Lineage (NCBI taxonomy): Eukaryota > Metazoa > Arthropoda > Insecta > Coleoptera > Elateridae > Ctenicera > Ctenicera cuprea. The sequence continues at coordinate 10,444,292 of OY284491.1, forward strand.
CACTGCTCTCTCTCCTCTTCGATCAGAAAAGGAAAGATAACGCTGATGATCATGATGACCATGTTAACATAATGAGGAAAACTCCCCACTACAATTAAAAATTCTGCGTGATGGAACATTTTCTTAAGTTTCTTAGAAAGTCTATTAAGTGCTCTTAGACTAACTAGAAATTTGAGTTTCGTCATTGAATAACTATCAATACCAGAAGCACAGTGTTATTAGAGAGTTGTTGTTTTTTGGACCCAAAATCAAGCTATTTGGAAATGACGTTTAAGAAACCTAAATTTTGGAAAAACGAGATTTTTCGCGAAATAATAAACCTTAAGGAAAATAGTTTTAGGCTAAAATGTTTCGGGAAATTCTGACCTAACATTAGGATATTACGTTGCTCATTAACATCTTTGACGTAAGGTGTTATATACATTACGTATGTGTTAAAGTTCAAACATCCTTAAGGAAATTCCCTAAAAAATTGCTCTAATTGCGTACGTTAAAATTTAAAGAAAAACCATTAACAGTCAATTTACAAGATAATTAAAATACTAATACACATCTGAATTAAGATACAAATCTGACCCAAAATTGTGTCAAAATTGTTTGACCTGATTAAAAATAAAACTTTGATTTGTTCCAATTTGTATTAATATTGTGAGCAATTCAATTTGCTTTGTGTATACAAATAATAGTTACAAAAACAATTTAGTAGTACATTCGCCAGAGGCTGTAGGTGAAAGAGGTGTGTAGCATGTTACATTAGCACTGTAACCTGCTTTTAGCTGTCGTAGATGGTAACCGACATCCTATCGCACTTCCTTGTTGCTGCTGCAGACGGAAACCTTGAGCGAAATTTGCGATACTTTGTTCCCGTTCGGAATGTTTCTAGGAGAAATTCGAATTCATTTGAATAATTGAATTGAGAATGAAACAATGATTTGTTGAATGGTTTCTTGTACAAGTTTAGTAGAATTTTAGAAATAATTGTTAAGAAAATTTAAACAAAAGAAGGGCGAAATTATTACGTCGTGACACACGCACGTACGTAACCGCTTCTGCGCACACCTCCACATTTGTAGGTATAAAATTTTTTTTTTACGGTTAAAATGTGTGTTTCCGTCAAAATTCCTACTGGAAGTATGGGAAAGGAAATATGTTGATTTTTCTCCATTTTTATCAGATTTACTATAATGTCATTTCCAACCTGTCAAATAAATAATTACCGAAAATGCTAAAAATGATCTTAGAAAATTGTTGCTGGAAAACAGCAAATGCATTTTTTGCGTAAAAATAATGAAAAATTAATAACTACAATTGTTCTTTAAATCTAGTGCTGAATTCACACGTTTTATATCATAAAATGTTTTTTTCCCAATGAGCGGAATGTTTTTCCTAATCGCAGAGATTTCGTTGCACAACAAGAAGAGTGTTTCCATAATTAGTTAAAAGTTTTCTGTTACATCGCTAATGTTTAGCAGTTTTACTGATAATAATTTAGACTACGTGCAGCGCGAATTGTTATCCGATAAAATGTGGCCGAGTCAAGGGTGTCGTTAGAATATAAAACTCGGAGATGGGGGCTACTAGGCTAGATACATCTATTTCATATACAATTGTGTAATATTCTGCGTCTTTTTATAAAAAAAATTGGGGGTAGGGGGGCTCAAATTACAAATCGAGGTGCCTCCCCCCCCCAAGAACCCCCTACGACGCCCCTGGCTCGAGTGCAAAGCAAAGAGGCACTATTTTTAGAGCAACAAGCATGGGTGTTAAACATAGTCAAAATTATCTAGAAAACTGGGCGAAGCACTTCGCCTGAACTTTCCTATACTTGAGACACTTTTGCTTTTCCTATGTTCAAAAGCATTATTCTCAACGTTGTGCCCCCGCAACAGTAGCAGTAGAAAATATACACACATTGAAATAGACATAATATGATGTGCTGTCAAAACGGGCTAAGCTATAACTACCACCTGACTGATGACCGTCCGGCCTGCTGGTTGCCGTTATATTGTGCTCTTACAGAAAAAAAAAATGATTTTTGATATTTGGGAAAGAATTTCGTGGGCATAAAAAAAACAAAAAGGGACATATTCGTCCGCAAAAATTTGGTGAGAGGGAGAAAATAATCCCCATAAATATTGACGCAACTAAAAATTCTATTGTGAATCTTATTCTACTATCAATCATAAGCAAATTAGCTTTTTTAACGTCTCTCATTTAATTAATAAAGAGGAATACATTTTCAATTTTCAAAAATTCGTAGAGGGGGTCACAAAACAATTAGCGGACTAGGACACGAACAACATTGTAGCTCATCTTTAACTTTATGAGCATACAAAGTTATAAACATTTTTTGCCAGTTTTTGAGTAATATTTTTTTTTTAATATTAAAAGGTTGAAGTTTTTTACATCGCACTTTTAAAAGTTCCAAAAGGTCTCGCATCTTGCAACAGGCAATTTTAATATTGAACTTCATTTTATCTGATGTTTGAATAAATAGGCGTTAAAATCAAAATTTTCAAAAATTCATAGAAGGCGTTACAGAAAAATTAACGGGCCGGGATGCGCACCAAATTGTAGCTCATTTTCAGCTCCACTATAGATAACAAAATTTCAAAAACATCCTGTAACTAGTTATTGACCAATATTTCTTTTGATGATTTTAAAAAATTTTAAAAATTATAGTTTTTATTTTTGCAAACCTTTTCGTGCATAGTAACATTGCGTTCTCTTAGAGTTATTACAATAAAAAAATTAATCCCGCTCTGACAACTTGTTTTTGAGTAATAAGCCGTTAAATTTAAAATGTTCAAAAAACCGTAGCGGCCGCCATTTCATAGCTAGAAAGTTGAAAGAAAATCCTTGTTGTCACCTTAAAGTCTTCTATTAAATTCTGCTTTCAAATGTAAAACATTCGGTTTACGAGGAAAATGTTACCAAAGAAACAGGTCTAATTTCCGCTTCCGGTCACGGATTTATTTTAAAAGCTAATTTTTGTCAATCAAATTTTAACGTGTCTGCACATTCTAAAGCTCGGCAAAATTGGACCATCCGATCCGTTCGAAAGTTATGATGCACCACGCACATACCCATTCACCCACTCATCTATAAGACAGACATTTTTAAACACCACTTTTTGCGTTCCTGGACGCCCCAAAGACGTATTTCCCTTAAAAATCGAAAATTTTCATGCAATCAATGCTTTCCTATACTGAAAATATAGGAAAGTAAAAACTGCAAAGCAGGAGAGATAATTTATGGGTTCTTGTATCGAACTTCCTGGTATTTATGTTTTTTAAATTTAATTTTCATAGTTATAATATGTGACAGTTGCCTATTAGTGTAGTGTAGTGTATAATAAATAAAACAAAATAATTGAACAGTTTTCAGTGTGCTAATGCAGCAGTGTGGTGCATAAAAGTATAGAATGGATACCTACTGTGTTTTTATTGTTATTGATAATTAGCCACTATACTATCCAATTATCTTGTAATTTTAGGCTCATTGTTGATTATTTCAAAATAAAGAAATGTAATTGGTGGATTCCAGTTTTGACTATGTTCACTATAAATTTTTGTGATGAAAAGTTTTCATTAATACTGAATGTAGTCAAAAATATCTGTGAAAAGTTTAAACAACAGGACTATTTTCTGAATTATTACAATGAACATTTAGGCGTAAAGCATGTTATTTGAAAAATTATGGCAATAGCCATAAGCAATTGCTATAGTAATGTCATAAATAAAAAATGCACTAGTGCAGATTATCGCTGTAATTTTGATTTGATTGGTGGAAAGCTCTAAAGCCCGATGACATGTGAATATAATAATAACCATATACACCGTTTCCCAGAAAAGTAGAACTATATGCAAAATGCACGGGAAATTATACTTTTCTCAAATTCTGTTTTTACTGCCGTTTAGTCAAAAAATAGTAATTTTTACATTTAAAATTAAGCAAAAATTTAAATAAATATTAATAAATTCAAAACTTCTCCTCGAAGGATGCCGCCATCCAGACCCACCCTGTATATTTAAGAAGACATTTTACATGACTCAAAATTTTTCTGATGTGTAACCATGAAAGGGAGTTTTTTCACCCATTTTCTATATTTGTTCCAGAGGGTAGATTACATTTTTTGACAAATTTTCATCATCTATTTTCATGTTGTGGGTATTTTTGACGTTTGCTTTCTCTTACGGCATGTGAAAGTAGCCCTTAAGTCCATATTTGGTTGTAACCTCTCGATCTTGCACGTTTTTGCAACCATGTCCGTGGTGTAATTATTGCAAGCAATATTTGTTCTTAACTATACACACGCCCCAGGTGTACAGATATGCTAACCTCATTATTTAAAAAATAATGTTAAACAATACTATTAAATGAAAAGTTGTTAAATATACAAACTATGTAAACGCTTGAATTACCTTGAACTGATCCATTTCTAACAAGGCTCCATAAACAACTTAACACAAAGTATCTTATTATCTAAATTAAATATTAACAATTTACTAAGAACCGTTTTTAATACACACAAAAATCAATTTTGTAATTTCTTAAGCAGTACATGGTCTTTCCATATAGATTGTTTAAATCTAATGTGTTTTTTTGTTGCAGGTCACTGAAACCTTAATAGCTCATTTATTACATTTTTATAAAATCCCAGTTTTATTAGAATTTTAAACACGCAATAACAATAATTACTGATTAAAACAAAAACTTCTTTTAAAAGCTGAATTTTTGCACTGTGAGCAGTGACACAATTATTAATTAAACTCGTTTCAATTGTTGAAAATTTTCCAAATATAAGATAACACAAACACAGAACAATAAGCAACAAAATTGTTTAATAAGTAAGCCTGTTTGTTGCTTAAAGGTATAAAATTAATCATGAAACAAAAAAAATAAACCTTTAGATTTGTTTAATACTGCCAGGCAAATTGTAGCGATAAGTACATTAGCACGGAAGGAATTGATTGGCTCTTGGCTGAATATGTAGGTTTGTGTTACATCGAAGAAGCATCGTATAACATTTACCGTTTCTTAATTGCCTTCAACGAAAGCGTTAGAAAACATCTCTTCCCTTTCTTAAATGTACAGTAGCAAAGAGCTAATCTTATTTACATTGTTACCTTGTACAGTTATTTGCATTATTATTATTATTATTATTTTTGCTCCTGGCATTATTTATAAATAAATATTGTATTTCCAACTACTCTGCAGCTGATAAACGCAGCACTTTTGGGCTCTAGAGCTATTATATGAAGGGTGAGGGCAACTTTCAGCAGGTTTTAGATACTTTTTTCGAAAGAAAAATGTTGCCAACAATATAACGTAATTTTTTTATTTCACTTATTAAATCCCTAACTGTCTCACCATAACAACACGACTAAATCTAGGAAAGATTTATCATCATAAAGCATCCGCTGGCCCTTACAATTATCTCGATCGGCTCAGTTTATTGATATTTTTTAATAAAAGTTTACATTGCTGTCGCTTCTGGTAATTTAATTTGGTTATTTATGGCTACTTTAATTCGAGCTAGTCGGAAATGTGTATTTATCGCGCTGACAACAAACAAATGTATAGCAGAAGAATTCCATCATTCATCGGCTACAAATTGGGATCTGGATTAGGTTCCGCTTACTATTACAAAGTGTTTACTACAAAACTATTTACTAGAAATTCTAGATGCAGGTGTTTGAACTATACTTTTACTGGCAACGCATTCATTATTTTCACATCTCAAAGCAGCTTAAATATTTATTATGTTTGTTTATTATTTATATGAATAAGAGCGAATTTAATTTTAAGATTATATTGAAATGTCTAACAATATTTTTTAGTGCGTATTTATTAGTTCCAAAAACGTTTTTACCATCTCCGTTAGGCCACCTGAAAATAAGGACTAGTGATAAGTTTAACTAATTGTTTTCTCGCTTCTTTTTAAGGAATTTTCTAGGGCTTTGAGGGCTATTGGGTTTTAAGTCTGCTAATTGCCAATCCGGGATCTAAAATATGAAATTTAAAATGGCGAATTCAATATGGCGAAATTATTTCACAACGTTATCCGATGTGCATAAAAAATTTTAAATTAAAAGGTATGTAAGTTACTGGAAACAAGAAGTTTTTTTTTCAATATTTATTTTCTTATCAGATATCTTTGGGAGTTCCAAACTGCTAATGTTCTTTTAAATATTTTATATTTGTAAAGTAATTAGCAGGATTATTTTTTTATATGTAGATATAACACGTTAGCAATTAAAATAAATTAAAAATTACATTAAGGAATGGTTTTTTAATTGGGCTTTAAGGTCTGGTACAACTAAAACAACAAGTTTTACTTCAATTCCTTGTTGTTTCGGCTCTTCGTTTTCATCTTCAGATAATTTTTTCGGTGATTTATACAGAAACATAACCTTTTTACTTAAGAAAATCAATAACTTGTAATTAGTTTTGCTAAGTAAAAACGGTATGGTTTTGTAGATATCACTGAAATAAATGTCTGAATATGCCCAAAATTAAAGAGCCGAAACGTAACAAGAAATTAGTTAAAGACAATAAAGCCCTTATTTGAATTAACTTAACACAGCTATAAGAATTATTAAACCTGTAAAATTGATAAAACTGAAAAATTTTTCTCATTAAAAAAATATTTCTTGATGTTTTTACGAAAAACGAAAAATTATAATTTTCTAAATTATTTTCAATCTAATTATTCAGTTAAAACTTACACGTAATCTGGTGACAAATTCAAAGTGACGAATTATTGGACTCTTTAAGCTTATATAAAATATGAATCAAGAAGATTTCCAAAATATAAAAATATAAAATTTTTGTGCAAAAGCAATATCAGTACCACATGGTAGCACATTAGGACCGTCGCTATTTCTACTGCACTATTCCACATTAATAATTTAGGTACAACTATTAATTATCACAATGTTGCCGGACGACACGGTTGATTATTTAGGGAAGATGAGATTCAAATGGGGCTTAGATAACGCAGAAACCTGACTTAATAACTGGTTTAGATTAGCTGTTTGTGTGCAATTACAATCAAAATACCCAGACATTTACTCGTCGTTCAGGGTTACGATTGATTTTCAAAATCTTCAGAAACTACTGGATTCTAAAACCTGGCCCTCTGGCATTTACGTTTCACAGTTTTTTCCACGAAGGTCGCAAGCTACTGTGCAAACGTGACAAAAGGAAGTGAACACTTGCAATCAATAAAACTTATATGCATGTTAACGCGCAATCTGTGCGTAATAAATTGATTCAACTTGACGCTTTGGTCAACTTTTCTAATTATGACACGGACATTCTATGTATAGGTAAGTGAACATCATCTTATTCCAGTGAAATACCTAATTTCATTATAAATAATTTAAAATTAGTTTCCCATTTTACAAGAACTACTAGGATTAAAGGAGGTGTTCTAATAATGGGTAAGGAAACATTAAATTGCGTTCCGATAGATAAGATTAGCAATATGTCTGTGGAACTTCATTGTGAACTCGCTGCTGCTGATTTTCCCGAGCTGAACCTTGTATGTGTGGCTCTTTACAGGTCTCCAGATGGCGACATAATAGTTATTTGTGTAGCAAGGCCAAAAAGTGGATTTTTTTCGGCCGAGTCTGAGTTTAATGGCCGAGGCGTAGCCGAGGCAAGAAAGCAGACGAGGACGAAATAACACTTTTTGGCAGTGGTGCACACAAATGTTTTTAGGAGACCTTCATTATAAAATTTACAAGTTTGTTAGATTTTTATTTATGATTTATTGATATAATTATTTATAACAACTGAACAATTGTACATATTTGTGACTCCTTCAGAAACGTTTATATTTTATTACAAATTTGTTAGATTTTTATTTATGATTTATTGATATAATTATTTAGAACAACTGAATAATTGTACATAATTATTAGAAAATTCGACTACAACACGCATTTATTACCGTTTACAGCAAGATTGACAGCTTGTTTACTCTGTTTTATTCAGAGATATTATGACATTGTCGGTAATGTCGGTATCATGATGTAAGGTAGAAAATTATCGATAGATGGCGCCACCCATAAACGGATAATAATGAAAGCGGCCAAAAAACGGTTACTTTCAATTTTTTGTTAAGGTCGCCTAAAAATGTATTTTTAAGTATTTTTAGTGACCTATTATCTGACGTTTTTAAACTGAAACGCGACATCACAATAATGGGCGATTTTAATCTTAAGTTTCCCACTAAGGACAGTAATTTTATAATATTTAAAGATCTAATCTATTCGTACGGGTTCTCTATCACAATCAAAGAACCAACCCGATTACATAATTGCCTTGACAATCCATACATATATAAAAGCACAAAGGTTTTTTTTCTCCCCTTCCTCCAGCGGCTACCGCTTCACCAATTTGGACCATTTTTTTTTAAATGAAAGGTCTATATCCACAGATGGAACATGAAACATTTTTATATTTTTATTCTACGTCGATTTTTTAATAATAATTATTTTAATTTATAATATATATGACGGTCGGCTAGACGCGCGTCACTTGGGGCGCCCTCTACAGTAACGTCGCGTGTCATTTTTGGAACTAATGCATCACGTGACTTGACATTTCGCCGGTTCTATCAACGCTGTCTGTCAGTGCATTGTGTGCTGGGGTAACACTAGTATATTAATTAATTTTGATGATCGCAGAGAACACAGTAGCTGGACGTTCGAATCGGGTCTCGCCGATCATCGTGGGGTTGGTATTAAAATTAAAGACGTTAAAACCGATGCCAGTAAAGCTGCTTTTTTTAGACCTATTACGTGTAAAGGTAAAAATAAGTTCTTTCATTTAATAGAACAAGAGGACTGGAATTTTATAAAAAAGGATAACTCGACAATCAATGAAAAATTTACAAAGTTCGTTTCTTTATTGACGAAATCGGTACATTCGGCTTTTCCATTAGTAATGGAAATTCCACAAAAAAAATTCAAACAGAAGAAAACTTAAACTAAACTGGTTTACGCATAATTTACGCGATATAAGAAACCATCTAAACTCGTTAATTGAACTTAATAAAAATTATCCAGAGCTGGGTCTAAATGAAATAGTCAAATCTCTCCGGTCTAACTATAAAAACGAACTCTTAAATACAAAAAATCCAAATATTCAGAGTTTTTAAGTAAGGCCGGGAGAAACTCGAAGATATACTGGAATATTAACGAACTTAACGAATTCTTCGTTAATATACCTAATGGAATCTCTAAGAACATGCCTACTCCTGCTGGAAAAATTTCCCAATTTCTTAGACCAACTGGTGCTCTTCCGATCTTTACCATTCGACAAGTATCTTATAACGAAGTCAGAGATGCTGTATCAACCCTAAAGAGTAAACATTCTTGCGATCACTACGGATTAAATACTATTCTAATTAAAAGCATTGTTAATCTCATATTTGTTCCTTTAACAAACTTAATTAATAGTTGCGTATCCCATGGGGTATTGCCAGATGTTCTTAAAATATCCCGAGTGGTCGCAATATACAAATCAGGCGACAAGAGTGTTATGAACAATTATCGACCTATATCTTTAGTGCCCATTCTGTCCAAAGTTCTAGAAAATCTTATTAAAACTCAAATCGTTAATCATTTTAACAGAAATAAATTGTTTTTTCTAAACCAATTTGGTTTTAGAGCTAAAAAATCTACTACAGATGCGATAAATAACCTAATCAACTTCGTGATAAGCGGTACTGAAGATGGCGGATATGTTGGAGCAACATTCTTTGACCTTCAAAAAGCGTTTGATTGCGTACCTACTGATCTCTTGCTTGAAAAACTAAAATATTACAATTTCGACATTCAAAGCCTTAGCTTAATTGAATGTTTTCTTAAACAGAGAAAACAATATACCTTTGCGGATGGCGTATGTTCCAGTGAAAGAGATGTGGTCTGTGGAGTTCCTCAGGGCTCCGCCTCAGGACCACTCCTCTTTCTCATTTATGTAAATGATTTGCAACACGCCCTTCAGGATGATCACCTGTTGCTGTTCGCGGATGATACTACTCTTGCTCATAGCAACTTTGATGAAAAATGCCTTCATGCAGATATGAACGTCGGACAAGCTAAAGCTAGCGAGTGGTTTAACATTAACCGTCTTAGCTTAAATATAAATAAAACAGCCAAATTAATTTTCGCACGCCGAAATATTTGCCACTATGATAATCCTGAAGCGGTGAAGTTCCTAGGTGTAATGATGGACTCCACTCTTGCTTGGCGCCATCACATAGACTATTTATCTAACAAACTTGCTAAGACATTATTTATTCTTAGAAATTTAAGCACTATAGTTAACTTGGATGTAATTAAACAAGCATAGCATGCCTTATTTGTCTGTCATATGACGTATGCTGTTATATGCTGGGGGCATTCGTGTCATACAACCAGGATATTTAAACTTCAAAGGCTGTACGTATCTTGTCAGGCAAGGGCTTTAGGGATGATGTGCGATCGGATTTTACTAGACTAAAATTATTAACATTTCCATGCTTGTTTGTATATTATTCTCTGTTGCATGTAAAACACAATTTGCATGCTTACTATAAAAATAGTGATGCACTTGATCATGGGACTAGAAATACTCATCGATTACGACCCCTATATCTTAGACTACAATCTAGTCGTAACACTACTAATTATTACGGTCCTACGTTCCTAAATAAATTGCCTCTAGATATAGTGGAATTACCTGTAAATCGCTTTAAAATCCTGTTAACAAACTTTTTAATAAAACATGCTTTTTATAGCATAAACGAATTCTTAGATTTTCACATTAACGCTACCGACTTTGTTTAGCTTAGGTTTGTTAGCTTAAGTACCATTATTTTATTTTTATTGTTATATAATTATCCCCTGACATGTGTAAACATCATGTACGTATTAACACGAATAAAATATTGTATTGCATTGTATGTATTAAAAATTAATCACAACAAAGTGCTTATGCAGTTAGGTACAAGATAAAAACTTAAAGTAAACTTACGAATAAGAAATGAATTAACAGAACTGGAAAAATTTGAACGTTCGAGAATTATGTTAGACAACAGATTAAACATTAATTTTCACTAATTTGTGGAAAGTGGAAAGCACAAAAGTTAGGTGTCTGGAAAAAATTTCAAAATTTCTATTAACCTGAAATGAAAAATAGTTTTTTAGAATATTTCAAAAATTTCTCGTGTTTAATTGAGACAAACACTTTAATATTGTTTTTCAAAGGGTCTTTTCAAAGAACTAGAATGATGTAAAGTTTGCGACAAATATTTGAGTAGAAATTATTAGCAGCTTTTATCCAAGGATACTAAACCTCTCTAGTATCCTTGGCTTTTATCGGGGCCCATAATACTGCCAAATGGAATTACTGACCACAGAAGATGATTTTTCTTGCTACTTTGCTAAATTTATGGTTCGTGCAAAGGGAAGCACCGACGCATTTGGAATTAAAAAAAACGAAAATCATTGGGTTGGAAGCTTTTTGTATGGCCACCACGTTTGCCAGATTTTAGTCGTACACTATTTTGATGTAGACGTATTTAAGATTACTGTGAAATCATAAAACAAAGCTTCTAATTTTCTTAATTGAATTGAAAAAAGTTTAAAGGGAGGTTGAAGGCTATGAAGGTTATCGGCTCAGTTTGACTTGAAGAAACACCCTGTATAATACAAATAATTGTGTCACATTTTCATATAGAAAAACAATTTTTAAAAATTAAAAAGTATTTTTTAATTCAAGTACAACTTAAATTCGACCTGGCTGTAAAATAACCGCAATTTCCATTCTGTTTGAGCATACGTGAGTGGTGGGTTGCGTGGTTGGTACAACGATGTGATAAAACAGAAACGAATTATTAACTTTTAGATCTTTTCATTTGTGGGCGGGCTTTTCGTAATATATTATTAGTCAATTTTGTTTTTAATTACAGTGCAAATTATCAAGGAATTTTCTTGTTCGAACTGTCGTTTGATGTTTGTCTTTTGTGACGTTTCGTAGAACTTGGAAAAAATTCTTTGTTTTCTGTGACGGGAAAAAAGTTTAACATTTTGTCTCTCTTGGCAGGTACTAAAGTATCACTTTTTATGAAATTACTTCTTTCCTTTTACCCGGGGAAAAAAGTAATAACTTTTTCCCCGGGGAAAAAAGTAATTACTTTTTTCCCGCTACAACAGCTTACTAGTTTAAAAATTCAAATTCCACGTTGACCAATTTTCCGACTTTATTATATATGTTTTTCAATATATTACATTTTTTGCCGTCACAGAAAAAAATCTCTCGGTGTGAGTGTCTCCCTTCGCTTCGCGTCGGGAGGCAAACAGACACCTCGAGCTAAAATCTATTACTTTTTTCCCTTGTATAATAAATATCTATTTGAAAACGTTTTATTTAACCTTAAATTTTGCCATTTTTGCTTGAAATACTTTTACAATATTTTCTTATCGAATTTTCTTAGATACCTTGTGTAACTGTGGCTATTTACTATAGCGCTATACAGCCCGAGTCAAAAGGTACAGATTTTAATATATTTCTGCTATTTGCGACGATAGGTGAAAAAGTTGCTAATAAAAGTTGTGCGAACCGACAGGTACTATAAACTGACATACGAAAATCTTATACAGGGCGTCCCATAAAAAAAATATTTACAGAATAATACTTTTCGAGAAAAATTTTTTTTGTAATTATTGTCATACAAATCGCGCGCTCATGGTCCACGCGCCATGGAAAACAAATGGCGTTGACAGATGTATTGTTTTATTACAGAAATGTCATATTTTTACTTTATTCGTCCGCACATTGTTTTTGTGTTTTGTAAAATATTAACAGTAGTAGTTATCAAGGTCGCTTGATAGGTTAGGGTAGTTTAGAAGGTCATTCCATAGGACGCCATTTTGGTGCAAATTAATTTTGAACTTGTTCAAACCTCAAATTTGAATTTTGAAACTTACATAAATCTATTCGTAACTGACAACTAATGCGATGTAGCTTCTGTTAGTTTGAGAGATGGGGAACAAAAGAATAGATTAAGCAGTTTTGTTTAGCAGACAGTCTCCATTTTGGTGCTTTTTGGCTCAATGACAATTAACAACCCTAACCTGTCAAACGACCTTGGTAGTTAGATAATTCAAATGCCACACTAAAAATAAAATATGTATAATATGAGATATTACATTTATGTATTAAAACTGAATACCACATCCGTTAACGTCATTTGTTTTCTATTCGCCATGATTTCCTTATTTGAGTGCGCCTATCTATGTGTGCGCTAAGACAATTTCTATGACATTTTTTTTCTCAAAAACTACAAGATTTACAAAAAAAGTTATTGAGGTTTCTTGTTGGAAATTAAATGTACAGAGTGACCATAAAAGGTCAAGAACTACGTGACCACGTAACATAGGCAACCCATTGTACAGAAGTGGCTACCCTGCTTCAGGAAACTAAATCTGACAGTTGTAGCAATTACCATTGGCGTAGCACGTACAAATTAGGGCACAGAAAACATATTTTCATAAAAAAATGAATTTGGCACCTCATAAATTTAAAAAAACTCTGTAAAACCATTTAATAAAGAAAATGTAAATGATGGGATTTATTTAAGAATATTATTGTAGAAAAATATATTTGATTTATAAATTACGATAGCTGCTCAAAATGAGTGCACGAACGCCAATGAAACACAATGACATTGCAAAAGGAAATCAGCACGGCAAGCAACATTGGAAAGTAAAATTTACTACAGTTCAATTAGTCAATGGTCACGTAGTTCTTAACCTTTTATGCTTGCTCTGTACTTATCATTAAGATATCAAATATGAGGCATTTCCATTGAAAAAAGTATTATCTTATAAATATTCATTTTTGTGGGACGCCTTGTATAAGATTTTCATATGACAACTTACGGTATGTGTCGGGTTGCACAACTTTTATTAGTAGCTTCTTCGCAAATAGCGAAAATGTATTATAAGCTGTATCTTTTGACTCATGCTGTATATAATTTTTTGCTTTAATAGATTATTTTTTCATAAAGACAGAGTAAACTTATATTAAATATGATTTTGTGAACGAGTTAAATATGCCGCCTTTAAGCAACAACAAAGAAAAAAATCATAAGGAAGTACATACATGAAGGTGTATCTATTCAAAACAAACAATATTTTGATGTAGGTTTTTGTCTATTGTTATATAAAATTAAATTTTCATTTTCCTAGAAAATTGCAAATATTTTTTTGCTTAAATTCAAATTACCCATTTTTATTTTGCCTTTTTTGCGATCAAATTTGGTTTTGTAAGATGTATGTTTTCCCAAATTCAAGACTAATATTAGTTGAACGTAATAAAAATGAAGCAAGGTTTTATTTTTTCTTTGCTTTACTGGCTACAGTTCTATTCATAGCGTGGTAAACCTACACATATACAGAGTGAGACATTTAAGTGTCACCCTCTACTATTTCCTTCGCTATTGCGAACATTAAGATTTTTTCTTAATAAAAGTTGTTACGGGCCTTTAACCCATACTTCAAAACTGTCTGTACTGTCATGTGACTGAGTAGTGACGGCATTGATAATTTTCTTATACGACAATATTTTTTTCTCTCGTTTTAATGATATAAAACTTTCACACTCTCACAGCTCAAAAATTTTGAGAAAAATGTAAATACCGGATTCAAATAAGCAAGTCAATTCAAATAAAAAATATTTTCAATAGTAGAGGGGTGATACTTAAACGACTCACCCTGACGCTTTTCTTGTGTTTTTAAACAAGCGAGTTAAGCGGTGACGGCAATTGCAGTACAAATTTTCGGGAATACTTCGAGAAAACTCGGTAATCACAGCAATAACCCGGCAATCATCGGCACAGCACAGTATTTGTTTTTCTACCCATAAAACCCGTTTGAAACTTTTCATTTAATTTGCCAATCAAGGCGCTTTTAGCTGTCAACCTAGGTCACCTGACCTAACTCCTATTGATTTTAGGTTTGGAGGTTCTTAAAATATAATAAACAGCTGATGTTCTATTAACATGATTTGCACGTTTGTTTATTGTTTTTATCATTTTCTTGCTAACAGCCTTCCTAACATTACTTGATTTAGAACCATTACCAATGGTGACATACGTTGCTTTAAATTAAAATATCTCGCTTATTATTAGCTTTAGGCCTCCAGTTGTATTATAGTTTTTTAAACAGAGTTTATCCTGCAAGCTAATTAGCCTAAAAAATACAGAATATTCCATTTAAAAAAATAAAGATATAGTCGCTTCCGCTTAAACCGGAAGTCGGTCATCACGTTTCCAATCAAGATAATACGGAAATAGGTGTACAAAATTTTACGTAGTGAGACACCCTCCGAATATGACGCTCTAAAAGTGCAGAGCAAAAAAAATTATTCATTATGAGTAGAGTTGGGCAAATGCATATTTGCAACTTTTTTCCTATTGATCATAAAATGTTAATTTTTCGTATATACACGTTTCGTGATGTTTAGAGTCATAAAAAGTAAATTTTATTTTGCATATTTGACATATATTACAACTTTACGGCATACGGCATATATAAGTGCATATTTTAGCTTTTAATGGCATGAATATGCATTTTCTAGCAGAAAAAAATAAAATTTCAAATAAATTATCAAATAAAATATTCGTAGTTCTTAGAAGAAATTGCACAATTTCTTCTAGTGAAACCACATGAACCCTAGACTTGCACTTTCTAAATTTCCAAGTAGGGGTAGAGGAAATGAAGGATTAACTGACAAAGGTTGTATTATTTGGGTAGGTCTTATTCCTTAGGTACAAATTTCTTTGAAAATAATATTTGGAAATTTTTCTTATACTTATTCTTAGAAATAGTTATTTATAATTTGGTGCTTGACTAGTTCATTTGTTGCCTTGGCAGAGAGCTGTAAAGTGTAATTGTCCAGTCTATACCCTGAAAATGCCTAAAGTTGCTAGTTCAAAAAACGATTTAATTAAGAAGTGGTTGAAGCCGTATACATGTTTTAAATACGATGGAAGTGTTGTGTTGTGCGTCATCTGTGAAAAAGAGGTATTTATCCGTTTATTTTAATTTTGAATTAAAAAAAAAACTGTTTAAAGTTAAAAAACTTCAAACAAGCCAAAACAGCGAGTTAAAAATTTAATACTAATTTGTTATTTCATTTTGTAATTAAGCAAACAATTTAAGAATAAAATTAGAAAGTTTGTTTTGTGATATTGCAAAGGATATGGCACAGGGCACATTCAATTATTTTCCTTTGTGTAAGCTGTAGTAAATTGTACTTAAATATTGTTTTTACAGATAAACGTTAATAAAAAGTTTCAACTTGATCAGCACGTAACCACCGGTCCGCATCAAAAAAGAAAAAATAATACAAACGAGCCATAACAACAACTATTGCTGAACTGCTTAAATAAGAATGTCATCAATTTCAACGACGATTTGTGTAGAATGATGGATTAATGCAACATTCCATTAAATAACATGGACGTTCCCGAATTTAGAAATTTCTTAGAAAAATATACAAAATAATTACTAGATATCTTTACAGCATATTTGCCTAACTCTAATTATGAGTAAAACTGTTTTGAATAAAAAATATTGGTTTAAATAAACATCATTTTTTGAAATTATTAACCGCCAGTTTTGTTGAAATCGAGTGATAACTTTCGATAATAGTATGGGCGAAAAAGAATTACACGTTGGTAACAGTAGGCACTTTGATCAGAAAATAATATATTGTAGATAACAAGACAGTATTCACAAATCCTACAGTCACATTGTCTTCATTGCATGCCTTTAAAATTTGCAACACACACACACACACAAGTCAAAGTTTGTGTTTGTTCCGTACTATAAAGTTTCGAAGTCTATGCGATGGTACTAAACTTTTAATCACCATGTATGTTCTACTGGAACTATAATAATGAGATGAAGGTTGTTTCTAAAATTTTGTGCCTATTAAATTTTGTAGCTTTACCAAAAATTTACAAGAATTTGATTTACTTTAGATCGTTTTTCTTTGGTTACGTAGCTAAAACAGAAAAGAAAATGAAAACTTCGAACTTAAAATCTTGTTTCTTGGTTTATTTTATTTTATATCAAATTTTATATTTTAAGGTATTAAACGGGCCTATAAAGTGTACACATTTTGTTATTATAAACAAACAATAATAATTCGCATGTATACTTACAAACAAATATTTTTTGCAGAAACTTAACTCAACGCCCTATCTTGTATTAGTCTGAATTGAAACTGATACGAGCTATAAATTTTAATGTTATTCAAAATTTGTAAAAGTAACAAATTTATCTAATAAATCATGTAATCCAGTTTTTGACATCAGAAATTTATTCATTGACGTCGAAAATTCATTTTATGACGTCAAGATCATTGCTTAACGGCTGAATATCTTTCACATAATTTTAAATTTAATTCTATTCTATTCAATTCAGTTCATTTAATTAATGTTAGTTTACACATAAATGTGTTTACACAGGTTAATATAAAGTAATAAGGTTATAAAAGTATAAAAAAAACCGTTGGGTGTATAATAATTAGTGTCCGGATTTCTAGTCTAGTATTTAGTCAGTATTTAAACTGCGAGGCAATCAATTAATAATAATTCCTGGCATAATTATTTTAAATATATAGTTGGCGCATATATAGAATTGTAAACGAATTATCTACAAGCTTAGAATGGTAACACATCCATATGTTTGACCTTACGTTTGCTTGTGTAGATAGTTAGTATTTATTTGGTCAGCTGGAATTAATGATTGTGTAATAGTAAAATAAAATAAAACAGGGTTTATAAGCGTAGAATATGAATGGTCATAAGTTTATAAGTACTTCACGAAACAGCAATTTTATGAAACTGCAAAAATATTTCTTTTAATTGGATTGTAACAATAGCAACAACGAATTAATGAAAATAGAACGTGTAAATTCATTAGTACAACGAGAACGTTTTACGAAAGAAAAGTGTGGACGATCAACATTCATAAGGGACGGAAAAGCCCGTTGAATGAAAAACTTAAAAATTGCAGTGCACAACAACAGCTTCTACTAAATTTTCTGCCAAAGAATTAGTTTTATTGTCCGACAAAATACTTTTAAACATTGAAAATGATCTTTCAACGTCGCAACTCGTTAATAGAGCAAAACTATAAAAGATGGCCGGTGAACAACTGACTGGATTATACATCGATTTGAGTATATCTCCAATTTCTAATAATTGTGAGTAATCAGGTTGCCATGCATGATGCCAAATTATCAATAATTAAATGAAAGTAGTCAATTGATTCTAATAGCGACAAATTTTGGCCTTCCAATGATTTTATAACTTTCAGAATATTACCAAAACAATTTTTAATCAGAAAAAGTCCCATTTTCTATCATAACAAGCACATGCGTGTTAAAGTTTATAAAACCCCGGTTATTTATTTCTTTTGGAACGCTTGTTTCTCGCGAAACCAGGTACTTTACAACATTAACTTTTAGTAAATATCGCAGTTGTAGAAACCTTGCAAAACCGAGCAATATGTTTCACCTACAACTTAATGGATTTGAGCACGCCCATGGTTATTGTTTACTTATTGAATTTTAACGAAATTTTTTGATAATTCTATGACTAAAAGTCGGTTTGTGATAATAATAATAATAATAATAAAACAGTGTACTTGATTATAAAAATATGCAAATAACTAGCGTCTAGCCCCCTATATTCCTGCCAATCATACCTCACATGACTAACGCACCTCCTCTGCATGCAGCTGAAATATGTTTAAATCACAAGACCGTAGTGGCGCAGATGGATATGCGGGTATGTTCGGACGTGCTGTTTTTTTACTGCATAAATAGTTGCGGGGTCGAATCTCGGTTGGAACCAAAAAATTTTTTTTTTAATTTAAAGTTTTTTTTTAAAACACTGCAGTTGCGTCTTGATGTTAACGCGAGGTTATTTGTTAAGAGCAGTTATATTTTTAAAGAAAAATACGAAGACAAATTTGCATTCACTCACTGATTGACGGCATACTAACACTGGTAATAAATTAAAAAAAAGGATTTGTTGTTTTCTATTGAATGCAATTTATTAGCAATGAAAAAATCGGCTTTAACAATGCAAATCTCGATGTAAATATCACACTCGCACATACGCGAGCCAATATTACATGATATTGCGCAATTCATGATCGGCAGGAATATAGGGGGCTAGACGCTAGTATGCAAATATACATACTAATAGCCCTGGTTTGAATGCGTCTGAAAGAAATGTCTGCAATTATAAGAGCCTTTTAAAATTAAATGACACTTTATAGTATCTATGAATTAATTTGACTAGAGGCAGTAACTTTACGTACTTCATTTGAAAGATGACTGTAGAATACTATAGCTAAAAAAATTGAACCAGCTCCAGATCTGCTCAGTCTCCAGTAGTCCCCTATCAGTGGTAGTAATAGCAGTACCCTATTGGCAGGGCCGGCAATAGACATTAGCAAACCAAGTGCGAGCACATTTGCAAGGACGAAATTCCATTAATATACAAATAATATTAATTTATAATAAAGCAAACATAAAACGGAGTTATTTTAGATAATTTTACAAAACAAGAACATATTAATATTCCAAAAAATCAATTTGTGGTTGGTTTCCGATACATTTTAATGAAATATAGGTACTCAAAAACACTAGCGTCTAGTCGGCCAAATCAACAAACGTTCCTGCAAGGTCGCACTTGCGCAGTTATTATGCTGTCAATCTTAGTGAGTGAATGCAACTTTGTCTTCGTATTTTTTTTAAATATAACCGCTCTTAACCTGAACCTCGCGTAGGTAGTAGGTGGCAGTAGGTAGAAGGAGTAAGATACAAAAATAGTAACAAATTAAGAGTACGTGTATATTATTTGCTTACAACTATTAAAGAAAATGTACTTTAGTGTGAATAAACATACCTAATAAAGTTAATAATCTTCGGCGATAACCAATGCGTCTGGTATTTAAAAATGCGCGAGTGGTTATAAAATGTTTACTAATCGTGGATTTCTAGTCTAAATAAAATGTGATTGAAAGTAAAGGTTAGTGTTGAGACAGCTTTTGAATTATGTGTTTGTTATGAAAACAGAATGCCTTGGTATTCCGGTAATTACAAATAGACAAACAAAACGTGCTTACTCAAAATGGGATCTCTGCTTTTTATTTGCATGGAAAAACTAACTGACGTAATGTATTATACGATTATAGCACTTACATACAGCTTACAAAGATCAATTTTTCTAGGCTAAATGTTAGACACTCAACGCCTTTAATAAATAGATATTTGAAGAATAGCATTCATGTCGATTTGTTATTTAATTCTAAACTGTGACGTCAAAAAACAAATTTTAGAAGTATGAAAATATTGTTTTGGCGCCAGAAAACCCATTGTAGACGTAAACAAATGTTTTTTCGACGTCAATCAATCATTATTAGGCGTCTAAAGTAAATTTTAAAGCCCAGAAAATCAGTTTTTGACATCTAAAAGTTTAATAAAAGGTAAAACGGCGTTTCCTATTGTTCGCAATCAAATTATATTTCTGCTCTATTTTTTTTCTGTTCGTTTTCCGTAAATAAATATTTTTTTACCTGTCCTATTTTTCCAAAAAAAAAATTATTTGCGTTTAATCCGGCAGAAGACTTTCGGCTTCTACATTTCTATTCGTGTAGACGTTCCGAGTACAAGGGCGTTGCGAAGTTTTTCTGAAAGAAAAACGGCGAACTGTGAAGTATGAGAAAGTCCAGGCACAATGCTTTTCCCATGGTTTACAGGGGAAATTCCTGCATTAAAATTAACTTTTTTAATTTAAATTCTATAAGGTTGTAAAAAAAACACAACCGTAAAAATAATTTTATTTCAGATTTAAAATCTGAATATTTACTAAAGTTTTATTTCATTTTTTTAATTTTTACATATATGTATAAATTGTTCAAATGAGAAATTAAAAATTTTTACAAAGTTTTTCAAATACAGTGAACTGGCGCTGAAGTGACGTAGGCTTACTAATTTTATTTTTAAACTTATATTACAAATCTTGATATCTAATATTTTTACATTTATTTTTTTGTATTGTATTTGTATTTTTCTGTAGTTAATTACTAATAGGTAACACATGACGTCTTGAGGTTCCAATTTTTTTACTCATTTTTGGTTGTAACTTTTAATATTTTGGTGTGTTGGCTTCCGGGTTAAAACACATCATCGTATTATGACTCGTCTACGTTTCTTCTTCGGTTAAATGAAACTACATCAGCAGGTCATACCACAACCTTGGCGAAATTCCACATAGCTGAGGACGAAACCTCGAAGGGCCATACTTCAATGACGCTGTTCCTTCCTTGGATAAGACATAAATTGTATCTTCTTTGGACTTTTATTGTACATGTTGTTGCTTTAAACATACTTAAACTAAATAGTTATCCTTAAACATTTTCATGTTGGACTTATAAATTTAATACGTAATTTTGTAAAATTAACACAGCGTATGAATATGAATAAAAGGAACTTGTCCAAAATTATTCAGATTTGTTGACGTCATTTTTTAATAACCTTTTCTCCGTTGACGTGGTAGTTCCTATTTTGGATTTCACTTGTGGTTTGATATAAGTTTCAATGTAAAATTTGGAAAATAAGAACAGCATGAAAATGTTTTGAGGCACAAAAAACAATGCTGTCCATGTGGGGTAAGTACAGTTGGGTTGGAACAGAAGCTGAAGGAAATAAACCATAAGAATCAAGAATTGTATCTAAAAAATAAATTTTAAAATTGTTTTGGAATTACATTGAATATTTTTACAGAACATACGATTTGTAGTTGAGTTATGTGTTTTTTCCACCAAACATTTTTCTTATATTCCTTATCCCAAGCCGTCAAAAGATAATAAAAATACATAACGGTGTGAACTATACAATTCAAAAATCCTACGAACACTCCATGACCTCCTGCCACATATTTGGTACCAAACCATCCCAAAAAGCACATTCCTGTATGATGGTAAACGTGCAAAAATGACACCTGATTGTCTTTCTTCCGAAGGACAAAAAATACCTAGAAGCAAAACCAATCAATTTTTTTTTGCAAGAAAGCGTTTTGTAAACTTACCGTGTCCAATAAATCAGCAACTTTTAATATAAAATATATCCAAATATGCCTGGCAATTAAAACGGGTATTTCCGTATCCGAATAATCTATTGGTTCGCATATCAAACTATAAGTGAATATTGTATACCTCAGACACTAAAAAACACCTTTTAGTTAATTGCCTTGATTTCATAACAATTCAAACCTGTATGACTAAATAGACACAAGTCACAATTTGTATTAAGTTGTACACCACAAGGACCCTTTCGAGATCAAAAGGGGCCCGATTTTTCATCAATCGTGGTCCTAATTTCAAAACGAAATAAAGGTAAAACCCTACTATGGCAAATATGTTAACAGGTGAGCTCATTAGAAAAAAATCCTTCACTCTTGGATCTAAAAAAAATTTTTTTGAATACCACGGATAAAAACCGAAAGGTTTCCTTACCAGCCATATCCTCAAAAACATAATTATAACCATTGTACAATCTCTGCAAAATTAGCGCCATAATTTCTAAAAACTCTACGACACATTCACCTTCACGAAAATACTATACAATGTTGACTGGAGTGATTCCACTGTGTTACGTGAAATTTTTTTAAGTCATTCGTTTTCTATTGGTCGCTATTTGATGAAAAAACCTTGAATACAATGAACTAAATAAAACAAAAGTTTATTAGCAATTGAAATTTCTATTTTACTAAGTCATCGTAATGTGGATCACTTTAACCCCAGTCATGCATTTCTCAAAGGGTAACCCGCAAAAGGCCGTTGTCCACTAAATACACGTCGTTAGTGGCCGTTATTTAGGAAATAATTACCAATGGGAAAAATTCTTGTCTCGATGTACAATATC
Organism: Ctenicera cuprea; assembly: GCA_958336395.1. NCBI lineage: Eukaryota > Metazoa > Arthropoda > Insecta > Coleoptera > Elateridae > Ctenicera > Ctenicera cuprea. The sequence goes on from OY284491.1 coordinate 10,467,302, forward strand.
AAAGTCCAATGTATTGTAATGGGAATTGCTTTCCAACAGACTTTCTAATTTTAATAAGCAAATGGCCCAGTGCTCTCAAAACGTTTTCGGCTCAACGGACTTGATTCACCATATGCAATGCGAACATTATGCACAAGAGTAAAAGTCGTCAAAAGAACCATGTCATGAACATAATAATTACTGGTTTTAAGAGTTTCTTGCAAACGCAAATGAAGAGTAATCTTGATAATAAATTGCGCATCGGGTAGTACAGTTTGAAAATCATTGTGTTTTGGTATGCAGTTATTTTCTTTGTTAAGAAATTTTTAAATTGCAAAATTCATGACGCTATACATTTGAATATGTAGAACTATTTTGTTCAATTATCATTTTGCTTTTAATTTATCAAAGCGGGCGGAGTAGTTCACTCAGACTTCCTCATAGTTTGAAAATAATTAGTTCTTCCGTATTAGGAAATAAATATTCCTTGTTTGAATCTTTTCCATTGCTTCAAGAAGGACCGACCTAATTATAATAAAAAATCACTTAGCCAGAAAATATAGCATTTCAAAACTAGTAATTATTATTATTATTGAGTGGTGGTAGCTCAGAGGTTAGACGCTTAGCCTCTAACGCTAAAGGTCTGGGGTTCAATTCCCCGCCGCAGCCATGCAGCAGTAAAAATCTATGCCGCAACACGCCACTCACATTCCCCAATTCGGTGTAGGCAGCCGTGGGGTCTTAATGCCTAAAACCTTCTCTGGTATTTAGTCGTTCGGATTCGACGTTAAACTGTAGGTCCCCCGTACTCCACCTTAGCGCTAAGCAGAGTACGTGGCAGAGAAAAGTGCCGGTGCCCAGCAGTGGAACGTAAAGGCTGATTGCGAGCAAAAGTATCACTTAGACCGAAAATATTACATTTCAAAACTGTTAATTATTATTATTATTGAGAGGTGGTAGCTCCGAGGTTAGGCGCTTACCCTCTAACGCTAAAGGTCTAGGGTTCGATTCCCCGCCAAAACCATGCAGCACAAAAAATCTATGCCGCAACCCGCCACTCACATTCCCCAATCCGGTGTAGGCAGCCGTGGGGTCTTAATGCCTAAAACTTCTCTGGTATTAGTCGTTCGGATTCGACGTTAAACTGTAGGTCCCCCGTAGTCCACCTTAGCGCGAAGCAGAGTACGTGGCAGAGAAAAGTGCCGGTGCCCAGCAGTGGGACGTAAAGGCTGATTGCGAGCAAAAGTATCACTTAGACCGAAAATTTTACATTTCAGAGCTGTTAATTATTATTATTATTATTGACTGGAGGTAGCTCAGAGATTAGGTGCTTAGCCTCTAACGCTAAAGATCTAGATTTCGATTCCCGCCGAAACCATACAGCAATAAATATCTATGCCGCAACCCGCCACTCACATTCCCCAATGCGGTGTAGGCAGCAGTGGAGTCTTAATGCCTGAAACCTTATCTGGTATTTAGTCGTTCGGATTCGACGTTAAACTGTAGGTCCCCCGTACTCCACCTTAGCGCTAAGGAGAGTACGTGGGAGAGAAGAGTGCCGGTGCCCAACAGTGGGATGTAAAGGCTGATTGCGAATTATTATTATTTATTACATAAACAGGTATAAAAGAAAAGAAAAAGACACTTTTCAAAAAACCAAGATGAGTTATCCGAACAGTTTTGTGGAAAACTAAATTTTTTTATTTTTGACGTAACTTTTTTCCTTCATTCCAATTTTTTCATCACTTCTATTTTATTTAGAGCGGTCAGAATTCTAAAAATGTCTCATGTTTTCAGTCTATACATTTTTTTGTATATTTCTCATTTCTCTAAAAACACCGTTACTAATTTTTTTATTAATAGGTTCTAGCTTTAAATCGTATTTTATTCATACATTACTAAGTTTTTTGGCCATTTCTCATTTTCAAAAAAAAACGAATTTTATGAATTCTTTTTTCTTTTTCATATTTTCCCAGTAATATCGTTCAGTTTTTAATTAAAAAAACAAGTTTTTTTATTACTGAAAATTTTATATTTCTCCAACAAAATGGTGCATATTTCGAAAAATTGTATTCTACTGAAAATGATTCTTTTTTTAAAGTGCCTATTTGACCAAATTTAATTTTTAAGAATCTCGTTTTTTAGAATTTTTTTATCCAAAAATCCTGATTTTTTCTTTTTCTTATTGTTCTAAAAATTTCTTATGTTCGAAAACCTTAACTTTCTGAGAATTTCCCAACTTTTCCTAAAAATTTTCTGTTTTACCACTTAGTGTTGCTGAAAACCCCCATTTATCAAGTTTCACAGTTTTCTGCTAACTGTTTATTTGATTAAAATTTTCTGCTTTTCCGTAAAGAAATTGTTTGAAATTTTTTTAATTTGAGGTCGCTAAAAAAATGCTGCATATTTCGGAAAAGTTTCATTATTTTGAAAATTGTCGATGCTTTCCAAGAGTTCACATTTTTTATAAGTTCCAATACAATTTTTTACGTGAAGTTATATTTCTGACAAGTGCTATTTTCCAAAAGCTTACAGTTTCCTAAAAATTTCCAAGTATTTTGAAATGCTTATTTTCCAATTTATTTTTTCAAAAATTTCTGTTGTTTTTAATTTCTTGAAAATTTTCCATTATTTAAGAAGATTCTTCTGTCTGGAAAATTTTCTATTTCTTTATAAAGATTTTCCTAAACAATTGCGATTTTTTAAAAGTCCTATAGTTTCCTGAAAATTTTGCTTTATGTTAAGTTTTAATTTTTCTTAAAACTGCATATTTCTCTAAGAGTCCACATTTTTCTTTATTTTGTGTCCGAATCAGCATTAAAATTCCCTATTTCATAAAAACTCAACTTTTTAACCAAATTTTCATTTTCTTTGCACTTTCAGAAAGTTTTTATTGCTAGAAAGGTTATCGTTTTCTCCCTTTTCCTAAACGTTGTTAAAAAATTTCTTAGCTTCGTAAGCTTTAGTTTCTTTTATTATTGCGAATATTTTCAAGTTTCCCACTAAACCTTTAATTACTGAAAATTTTTCGCTTTTCCACATACAAATTATCTTAAAATTTTGCAATTTAAAAAAACCTCTATTTTCATGAAATTTTATATTTTTCCAAAAAATTATGAATATTTCAATTTTTCTGAAAATTGACGATTTTACCTAATTTTATTAAATATTTATTTAATATTTATTAATTTCTAAAACCCCTAAGAAGCTTGATACGTTACGTTACGTACAGTCTTATTAAGCATTTCCGTTATGGTGCGTGCGCCACGTTCACAAAATGATCGCATGTTGCACCCGCCGTCAAAGTAGTTTCAGTTTAAAAAATCTTCTTCAAAGCTCCAAGTTAGGTACGTGGCTTTCCGCCGCGGTGTGTTGTGCAAATAATTTCGAAATCAGTAACCAAATTCTGTACGAATTTAGCACGTATGATGGGTCTACTTAAAAGACGCTAATTGGCAAAACAGGTCGCTAATGCTTTCCCACTTACACTTACACTTACATACTTTTTACGGTTTTAATATATTTGCGCCAATAAGTCATCTAGACCCCTACAAGTACAAGCCGCCCGCTCCAAACCCAAGGCGTTGGCACGGCACGGCACGGCTATGTAAAGGAGCTAGCTATTTATTGCGCTCACGACTTTAAGTTTAAAACAGAAATGATTATAACAACTTTATTTAAAGAGTTGTCAAAAATATGCAAAGAATAAAAACATAGTTATTAATTGATAAGTGTAGTTAAAATCACGCAACTTTCTAAAAATGCGTTGTTGATGTGATAAATTATAGTTTTATTTCTTAATTCTTAAAATGGTTGTTAATCCTGATAAACTACTCTACATAATCTATTGAACTGTTTAATGTTTATTACGATAAAATTTGGGAGATTACTAAAAAATAAATTTGTTTCCGTACCGTAACTGTACGCATAGTAGCAGCGACTAAACTGCACGAAAGCAAGGTAAGAGCCGGATAATTACAAATTCCTCTTCGGATGTCAGATCAAAAATTGCTATAAATGTTTTAATTGAAGAGTTATTAAATATATTTTTTAATAGGTGCTCATTGATAGACGTAGTTAAAGCCACGTAACTTCCGAAATATGTGTTGTTGATATTAATAAGTACGGTTTTGTTTTTCTTAATTTTTTTAAATGTTTAAAATTATTTTTAATTACAATATGCTACTTGCAACAGTTTATTGAACTGTTTAAAGTTTATAACGATTGGCGCTTGCGTAGGAATAAATGAAAAAAATATTTCAATTAATTCAAAAACTCCTTGAGGGCGTTTGAGTAAAATTTTGGAGATTGATAAAAAACAGATTTGTAGTTTACTGCAAGCTCTATCGACTCACAAAGTTTAAAGAATATGGTGAAGACAGTTCCTGAGCAATCATTTAATTTCGAGTAGCTAGCAGTAGCAGTTGGTGTCACGTCAATTGGACGCAGTCAATTGGACGCGCGTCAATTGGACGCGATCAATTGGACGCGCGACAATTGGACGCGTGCGACAATTGAACGCGACGACTTTTGGACGTGCGTCTTTTGGACGCGCTGACAATTGGACGCGTCTGTAATTAACATTTATAAAAAAATGTATATAGAAAAATGCAATTTATTATAGTTCGTACAAAGATACAAAATAAACATTATAAAATAAGCAATTTGAAAAGGTTTAGAAAAAAAACATAAAGGTCTACAAAATTACAAAATAATCAACATTAAGTAAGTAAATAAAGTAGCCAATGGTATAATAAACACAAACGAATCATAAACGCATTCACAAATTATTCAACTCATACTTGCAGTTGGAAATTATGCGCAATCCCTCGCAAGTAATCCAATATTGGTCTATTGCCGTAATCAGCAACCACTCTTCGTATATTTTCGGCGGTATCCCTGCAAATTTTTCTTTGAGTTGGTGCTGGGTTTTGCAGCAATTAATTGCTCCATTCTCAATAGATTTAAACGTACTTCGTTTTTACATTTACAAATTTACATATGCTTGGATGTGCAGCATTAAGTATTGAAGAAAAGCTATTGTGCCACCCTTCAACAGAATTATTTGTACGTGGTATATCATCTTCGACGAAGCTAATCCCTTTTTAGAACATTTTAAATCTAATAAATTTCATTTTCAATATCTTATCATTTAAATGATAATGCTGTCAACAATTCAAGACCGTCATTAAGCTAATCCCTTTTTAGAAAACATTTTAAATCTAATGAATTTCATTTGCAATATCTTATTACAAATTTATAATCTAAATAATAGGGTATCTGAGCTTAGTCTAAAATTAAACGTAAATAACCTCACAAATTCTAATAAAACTTATATTAAGTTTATGAACGCGTCCAATTGTCTTGCGTCCAATTCTCTTGCGTCCAATTGACGCGCGCGTCCAATTGACGCACGCGTCCAATTGTCGCGCGTCCAATTGATCGCGTCCGATTGTCGCGCGTCCAATTTACCGCGTCCAATTGACGTAAAACCGTAGCAGTTTCTTTTTATATTAGACTTACCTGTTCTACTCCAATTAAATGCTTAAACACAATCTTATCTTGTATTTGGCATTTTTGTTTTAACAATGCCCATATTGTTATGAGTGTTATGACGCTAAAATAGATACGAAGTCATAAATAAGCGAATATCTTTGTCGTCCCACATAAGAATATTGTAATCATCGTGCATGATTAACAGTCGTAAAAGGAGCTCAAGTTATGTCTCTTCACTGACAATGGTAGGATACACTTGTTAAAAATTTGAATAGTCATTCGTCCTACAAACAGCACTCAAACTTTCTTTTGAATCCCCTGAACTAATTTAAACCATACCGTAAATCAATATGGTTATTAGATGCGTGCCAGTAGAAGTAATAATTGCGATTGTTTAAAAAAAATGTGTCAATAAATGCCTACGTGTGAATGAAATTGACGAAGCTTTGTTTATTAAGAAACAATAGTATTTTATTATTCTTTTGTCGAATTCGTTTATTATCTGTTTAATGTTTATAAATAACAATAACTAGTTAAAGTTGATAATAGGCGGTATATTTACAAAAAAGTATTAAAAAATCAAATTTTTTAAATGTGCTCGAAAAATTAAATAACTTAAATTAATAATGCCTTACAACAAACATGAAAATAATAAAATAACAGCCGAAAATTTGTTTTTTTCTAGGCTTTTATAAAAAATTTATCAGAAAATCTAAAATCGGAGATTGCGTCATTTTGCTTTTAACTTTCCATTTTGTACGTTGTTATTTTCACTAATAGCCTTTTTTGGTGGACTGGGATTACTATAGTAGGTTTTCTTGTAGAATGTTCCGAAGAGGTAGAAGAAGAACATTGCTTGAGTTCCCAGCAAAAACACTATGAATTTTGGGTAATCACATTGGCGGAATAGCACTTGGAAATTGTGTAAGAAAATTATGCAAAATTGTACCTGGAACAAATACAAATTATTTTTTTAATTTTTTGAGGTAAAAATGCTTGGAATTTCCTTTTGTATGGAAGTGACGTCTGTTGAAGTTCATGGTCTATGTTTTCCATTAATTAAAATCATGAATATTAAGCACCGTTTTAACGATTATTATCACCATAAGCCTGTTTTATTGCAGTTTTATTATTAATCAAAATTGCTTTATTCTCCCAGATAACTGTTAATTATTATTACGTAAATAGATATAAACGGAAAGGAAAACCCTTTAAATCAGTACAGTTTTATGGCAAACTAAAATATTTGGTTTTAATTGAAAATGTTTGTAAATTATTTCATTAGTACCGACTTTTCACAATTTCCATTCAAATTAGAGTAGCCCTAAAAATATCCCAAGTTTCCAGAAAACTTAATATTATTCTGCAGATTTTTTAATTTTCCGAAGAAAAACAAAACATTTTCACGTTTTTCTGAATGTTTCATACTTTCTCGGTCAGTGTTTAATTGCTGAAAATCTTTCACTGTAGGTACCCCAAAAAATGTTAATAAATTTTCTATTCTTATGCAAATTTCGAATTTTTCCGAAACATTAAGGGTATATCGACAAATTTTAATTTTTATGGAAATTACCCATTTTCCAAAACGTGCTCCTTTTATGAAAATTTAACTTTTCGCCAAAAAATTTGCATTTTCTTTATTACCATTTTCTGATTTTTGCTTTCTGAAAAGGTTTTCATTTTCCCATTTTTTTTAAAAGTATTTACTGATTCGAAAACTTTAATTTTTCTAAATATTTCTTATTGTTCAAATGTTGAAAATTTTCCGTTTACCAACTTTTCTGAAAATTTCGAAAACATTTGTGTTTCTCTGAAAATACTCATTTTTTATAATAAACCTGCATTTTAAGAAAATTTAATTATTTACCAAAAAATAACATTTTTCGTAAGAATCCATTTTCATAAAAATTTTGTTTCAAAGAAGTTCTCATTTTCTCATTTTTCCTAAAAACTTTCCATATTTTGAAAATTTTTGAGCTTCGAAAACTAGATTCTCTTAATTTTCCTAAAAAATTTCCAGTTTCCCACTAAGTGTGCAAGTGCTGAAAATTTCCGGTTTCACAAAAAAAACTGTAAATTTTACAGTTTACAAAAAAATCTTATTTTTATGTAAAGTATTTTACGGAAAATTTCGATTTCTTTGAAAATAACCCCGTTTTTTAAAACGGGCTCGTTTATACAAATATTAACCTTTTACAAAAAAATTATATTTTCTGAATATTTTTCTCTGTAAAAAATTTCTCATTTTTTCTAATCGTTGTTCTGAAAATGTATTGTTGCGAAAACTTTAGCTGTTAAAACAGCTTCCCTTTTATTTTAATATTTTCCGTTTTTCACCAAATGGTAAATTGCTCAAAATTACCAAAGAAAAATATTTTTCTATAATATTCCACTTTCACCTTTTTCCAAATTAGCAAACATTTTTCTAAAACAATTTTGTTTCTCTGAAAATAACCAATTTGTCGAATAAAGTCCCCATGTTGTAAATATTCAACGTTTTACCAAAAGTTTAATTTTTTCTGAAGAACCCACTTCTAGATCAAGTTTTTTTTCTAAAAAATTCTCATTTTTTTACTAAAAGTATTCGTTGTCTGAAAGTTGCTTAAGCTCGGAAACATTAATTTTTCCCATTTTTTCATAAATTTACCAGATTCCCACTAGTTTGCTGAAAACTTTCTGCTTTTCCTTCTAATCAATTTTTAGAAATTTTTTAAGTTTAAAAAGCCGCCCCTATTTCTATGAAACACTTTTTTTCCAAAAAACTGTACATAATTCTGGAAATTATCTAAAAATTACGTAGTTTTCAAAAAAGATGTTTAAAAAACCCACTTTCTGAATGTTTTCTAAAGTGGTTTTCATTATTTTGAAAACATTTTAATTTTCTGAAAATCTGTCATTTTTCCATAAATTTGTTTACTTTCCCACCAAATGTTCAGTTGCTGAAAATATTCTAATTTTTCACAAAAACAAGACGCCTTGTAGCTTAAAAAATCTCATATTCTTATAAAAATTTAAAAAATTGAATCATAAGATGTTTCAGTTTTCCGAAAAACGCCTGTTTTGTGAAAATTAAAATTTTCACTCAAAATTTACAATTGCCTTGCAAACCTACTTTGTGATTTTTTTGTGATTACTCAAAATTTTCAGCTTTTCCACAAAAAATTTTATAAAAATTTATAATTCTCTGAAAATGAGTCCCTTTTCTCCAAGGTGCCTAAGCCTTCTTCATGGAAATTTAACCTTTTATCAATAATTTACTGGTGGCTTGAAGTCCCATTAAAAAAAATTCTTTCGATAAATACTTTTCTATTTTCCCTAGTCTCTTAAACTTTAATTTTCTCAAAATCATCACTTTTTTCTAAAAATTTTCTCTTTCTGTTTTCGTTTTCAGTTTATCTACAAAAAATGTTCTAAAATTTTTCCAGTTTAAAGGATGACCGTTAATCCGCTACCAATTTTTTCAAAAATCTGCTGCAAGCCAATAAACTATGTTCCAACGTACAACGTTTACCTCAAACAATTAATAAATTCCACAGCTTGATAATAGTACATTATACACTAAGGGAGAGAAACGTCTTATTTTCCCTGAGGTGTAATTTGAAGCCCGAGGGCTACAAATACATCGAGGGAAAAATGGCGGTCTCTCCCGAGGTGTATATACTATTTTTTCCACGATCGGGAGTAGAAACACTTAACTTCATAAATAAAGAATTATAATAAATCGGAGCGAAATTACAATATTTAGAAGCCTTTCGGTTGTTTCCATGCAACGTACCATGACAACAGACATTTGTTTACAAAAATAAATATGAAATAAAATTAAAACTCCCCTAGGGAAATTGTTGTCTTATTTCGTCCCTAGGGAGTAAATGCTTTACTTGTGTAATTTTGATGCCATAGAAACCGACTTCTACTCCCGGTCGTGGAAAAATGTGTTTTTCAAATGACTTTGTTAAATTATTAATTTAAATAATTACCATTTGCATGCCAGTTAAATGCTTTTTCCACCACAAATATTTCTGATACTGAGGTCCAAGCGACGCCACTAAATAATAAGTGTACATAATAATGTGAATAAAAGAATTTATTAATCCTAGCAACGTCCCGTGACCGCCTGCAACAAAATTCCTTATTAAAAAAAACGTTTCATTTTTGCAGATTTAATTTTCATCACCTGGCAAAAATCTAGCACCAACCCAAGCGCAAACGGGCATCATTGAATGATGATACAAATGCAAAAATGAAACTTGATTTGTTTTCTTCCTCAAAACGAAGAACACCTAAAGGAATATGAAGTCAATTAAATTATAGGAAAATCCTTGAATATCTTGACTTACTGTATCTAGTAGTTCCGTGATTTTGCAGAAAAAGTACCACCATACTGCTCTTGCCATCTGAAAATTCAATTTTTTATAAATTCCGATCGAATTTGACATTTTTTAAAGAGAAATAGAAAGATTTTCTAAAGGTGCAGAATTTTTGAGAAGACAATTTTAAAATAAGTCCCGGATAAGTACCCCGACGGTTGAGGTACAGCCTTGTTAAAACCACGACAGTCGAAAAGTGTGCACTTTGCTGCGCCTACGACGATATCATTATTGCTAAAAACATCCCAAAGAGCATAAGCAGTAACATTCCACCATGTACACAATAAAACATAATTGCCAATTAGGTAATTGTTTTTAATATTACCCCTGTGGGGGTTTGATCTGGCAGCTAACGATGCCATTTTGACTAAGCAACCGGGTTGCTTGCTGCAAATGCAACACCATGAAACGTAAAAGGCTGTTAAGACCTTAACTATCGGGGTAGTATCTACGGTTTTCTAAATAACGAAAGATTTGCTTACCCGCATGGCTTTGGGATCATTTGACCAATCAACCGGTTGACATGTAAAACTATAACCATTCAACCAGCCACCTTGCAAGCCCTAAAAGTAATTATTGAAAATTATAACAGTATAGACATTTTTCGGTACAAAATATTGAGAGACAAAACCCAATTTTTGATTAATACCAAACGCCGTTATAAAGTTACCGCGGTTCCGGCTTTGAACCGTCCGAGGATGTCAATTTAGCAGCTATTGTTTCCGATTCTCATTAAATCTATGAGCTCTGACAATCTGTTAATATAAAATCAATGGTAGAATTTTAGCAAACAGTACCTAACTTTATCCGGGTTTTGAGCAATCATTGATTTCTGATGGTTAAACGCTGTCACTTGATATATGGCATCTGACACTCTATTTGATATAAAATCAATGGTTATGTAAGTTCAAGCTACTGATATTTTTTTACGCATTGATTTTCTGTGGTAAAATCTTCACAAAATTAAAAACACAAACTTGGAATATTGCAAACAAAATATTTTTAATGTTTTTTAACGGAATTATCGTTAACAAAGCAGGTTTTTTTCTTATAAAGTAAAAAAACTCATCTGGCGGTAGAAGTATTAATTGTAATACCACATTGTGTGCCGACGTCGACGTAAATAAAGCAATTCTCGTTCTGGATGTACTTGAAACATTTTTTACGAATTTTAATAAAAGTGTCCTCGTACCTCGTATACCAGGAATATACTAAGTCCGACTTGTATTGCATTATAAACTAGAATAGCATTTTTTAGTTCATAAGGTTTACGATCTTTCATATATCTAGGGCCTGCTGATATGCAGAAATAGAGGTAGGTTGCGATTATTGTGAGCAGGGCACCTGGCGAACTCATTAAAAGCCATTCCGATGTCCTAGGATCTGAAATTAAAAGGATTTACATGTTAAATACTTATATTATTGTATCATTATTATTGGATGTTTAAGTTTTTCTATATTTATTGATGCCATGACAGATTTAAAGTCAGGGCCGGGCTACCGTCCTAGAACGCCAAGTTAAAGAGGCGAAAATATCAAGAAAAAAATCAAATTTCTAAATAAGCAAAGTACTTCGCCTGAACTTTCCTATACTTTAGATATGGTTACTAACTGTATTTTCAAAAGTATTTTTGTATTAACGTTTGACGTCCCATAATCGATTGCACTAAAACCTCGCTATTATGTGTAGTGACAGCATAGCTGCATAATGGTCACATTATACAATAAACATTCTACATCATAATAAAATCTATTATACAGGGTGTTAATGAATTGCAGAGACAAACTTCAAGGGCTTGCAAAACACAACAAAGCAAACAACTTTTGTTAATAAATGTGTGGTCAAAAGTGTTTCCTTTAGAAAATAGAGCCTCTTAAAGATTCTTTAAGAAGTACCTGAAAATAGGCAACCCATATTGCATTTTCAATTATTTTGCACAGGTCACACCGAATTTTGAAAAAAAAGAAACGATGTAGACATAGATGCATTCAAATAACGTCAATTTTGACACAATTCGATATTTTTGTGATTATTTTGACTTTTCTTGCATTCGTTTCTTTCTGTGCCTTTTATAATTCGTATTTTTTTCGTTCGACATTTTGAACATTTACTATAATTTTGTTAATTTTTGAATTAGTTATTGTAAATTTTTCAAATAGTTGATTTTTGCTTTGTAATTTTGGTTTCTTCTATTGCTTAGTTTTGAAACATTTTGTTAATTAATTTATTTTAAATATAATTTAAATTTGAAAAGTGGGAAAGAAGGCTTTATTTATCCTGTATTCATTTCCGTCGTTATGGAAACAAATAGTAGGTAGTAAATTGAGTTGCCTACATTTAGGCGCTTCTTAAAGAATTTTTGAGAAGCTCTATCCCTGAAAAGAAACACTTTTGGCCACACATTTATTAACAAAAGTTGTTTGCTTTGTTGTGTTTTGCAAGCCCTAGAAGTTTGTTCTACAATTCATTAACACCCTGTATAGTTCGGTAAATCTTATCAAAATCACTAAAACTCCATACCGGCTGCACAGATTGCTTACCTGCCCCCACTACGCTTGTTTTACTAAAATATAAAATCTTATCGCTTAATTGCAATACTTCGGAAAGTTACTAAAAATATACACCCATGCACACGCGCGCAGTTGAAATTCGCACATCCGCACAGAAGCTTCGTCGGTACTTCCGCAATTAGACGCAGCTGTTGTTATTTAAGAAGCAAGCATTTACCTTTCTATGAAAATAATTAATTACTTTTTCGATTTCGATCGTGTGGTCAGATTTTAAGCAAGTCTTATTTTAAAAGTTTGAAAATTTTCCATTCTTATGGAAATACAGTTTTTCCCAAAAAAAATGTGATGAGATTGTGTTTCGAAAACTTTTATTGTTCTTATAATTACCCATTTTTCCAAAACGTGTTCCTTTATAAAAATTTAGTTTTTTACCAAACATTTACATTTTTCCCACGCATCCATTTACTGATTTTTTTTAAGGTATTAATTTTCCCATTTTTTCCGAAAGTGTTGTAAAAAAATTTAAGGGAAATTTGGAAAATTTAAAAATTTTTGAAAATTGTAAAAATATACAAATTTCCGAAATTTTAAAGTTAGAAAATTAATACATTTTTTACAATTTTGAAAAATTTCAAAATGGTAAAAAAAATTTACCCTTAAAAATTTTATTAAAATTTTGAAAATCTTAAAAATTTGAATATGTTTTGACAATTTTTAGAAATGGCGTTTTAGAAAATTATGAAAAATAAAAAGTCTTTAAGCCATTTTAAGATTTTGACGAAAACACATGTTGTGAACCTCCAGGAACCCAAAAAAAGGTTTTTAAAAAAAGGTTTGTCTGTCTGTGGGTAGATGTCTTGATTTTGATGGGTTTTGCAATGGGGGTACATCAATAATTTAGCTTTTACAAAATACATGAAACTGGAAGCGGAAGTTTGTTAACTTATTTTTTTGAGAGCATTTTTACTTTAGCTCTGTTACTCAAAAACGGTTTGACAGATCGGGATCACGTTTTCTGTCGTAATAGACCTATACACACACAATATAACCTTGCAGAAACATTTCCGAAAAGTTAAAAACTATGAAAAGTTTTTACAATATTTAGGAAAAATTAAAAAAAAACTTTTGATCAAAAACTGGCAATTCGATTTGGTTTTAGTTTTCTAAACTGATAGACCTAAAAATAAGCTACAATTTGGTTTGTGTCCTAGCCTGCTAATTATTCTGTGACGCCTCCTATGAATTGTTGAATATTTTGGATTTAACTCTCTCAAAAACGAGTTATCAAATTAGGATGAAATTTGATATGGGAAATGCCTAAGAGTACACAGTGTTGTGAAGTAAACGAAGTTTTAGAACTACTATAACCGTGAAGTGAAAGAAAGTAAATTGCTTATGAGTGATAGTCGACTAAGATGCGCAGCTTAGTTTTAAGGTACATCAAAAACTAGATGAGTTAATTCTTCATCCCATCTGTTTTCAAAAATCAAACATATGGGTTTCTCCTCATAAAAAATGCAAAAATGTAGGCTGGGTGTCTAACTACCTTTAAGTAAGCGAATCGAACTTTAGACATTACGCTGAAGCAGCCGCAAGCAGTGAGGTGGTGACTATAACGTTGTGACATATTATGTTGGTTTCGTTGCACAACCGGTATCTATACAACGTGTTGCCTTTTGCGGAGTAATATCATTGTAGGTTTGTTTTCTATCGCCACTGCTGTGGCGCTACAACATTGTGCGTAAATACTTTCAAACTTTGATAAAATTAACTTTCTCAGGTATAGGAAAGTCCAGGCAAAGTACTTCGCTCATATTTAAATCTGAAAACGAAATCTAATAAAGAGGCTTAGAGAAATCTAAATAATTTTTTCCAAAATTTCTAGCTTCACAGTTGGGGCCGCTACAATGTTTTGAAAAATTTGAATTTATCGCCTTATTAATCAAATACGGTGTAACAGATCGGAATCAAATGTGGTTTCGTACTACCCCCAATGGGACACAATGTTACTATAAACAATAATCCGGAAAGATGGAAACTGTGAAGCAAAAAATATATTCAACAGTTTTAAAAACTTTAAGGTAATATTCCCCAAAAGCTGGCCACGTGATGTTTCCAAAATGTTATACAATAGCTAAGGATGAACTACAATTTAATTGGTGTTTCAACTCGCTTATTTCTTTGTGACTTTGTGACGCTCTCTATGAATTTTTGAAAATCTATTGCTCCTTGCTTTAATAAACGGAAAACAATAAAAAATGTCTGTTTAAGCTAAATTGCTCATGAACGATAGTAGAATAAGATTCACGCGTTAATTTTTAAGGCAGCAATTTTTAGGGGATTAATCCCACCGGGGTTGGCTAACGAATTTCTTCCTTGGTCTCTGTTTTGCATTTATATCAAAAAATCTATAGATTGCTCGTTTTCACAAAAATTAGCTACAGTACGTTATAAACCTGGCCGTACCCCAACTGGGATATCCCCGATGTGCTGTTCACTTCCACTATAGTGATAGTAATCGTTAGATGTTAGATGCGGTTGTAGCGTAAAGTAAAGTGATTCGTTCATTTTTAAATGTAGTTTCAAAATTGATTTTGTTTTATATTTTAAAACTTGAATTATCTTAAAGAATATCGCAAACAAACCGTATAAAATCTACTATTGTTAGACTTTAAAGGACGCATTTCACATAAAAGCACTTAACTAAATATTTCGCAACGCGCATAATGTTGATCCAACATGATCAGGTAATGAAAGTGAAAATATCTAGCACATTAGGAAATAATCTGCATGTTACTATCTCGTTTACTATGTGCTCAAATAAATGTTAAATATCAACAATTGAAAGGGAAGACTTTAATAAACGTTAATTTTACTGTCCTTCAAGGCATGTCCTTTACTCTAATGACTCTAATTAGGTTCAAACTGTTAGGAATTAACGCTTAATGTAAACAGTGATTAAATAAATTGATTTATTTAAAAAATCAGTAAATTGTGGATTTTTGCAACCCAAAAATAATTTGTACTTACCACTTTTGGTTTCCATAAAGTACCTATAACAGTCCACTAGGTGAGCTAATCCAGCCATAGTTTTAGAAAACTCTAGCCTGAAAAAGAACAAAAGTGTAGTAAAATTAGCAAGCTCAAAATATTTGTTAGCAATGACCATGAGCCTCATTAATTGCTTTCACCTAAAGCATGTTCAAGCGTTAATGAATTGTGGTTACGTTTATGCTAATTATATTTAAATATTCCAGATATTTTGTTAATTTCAATACAATTAGGTTTTGTCCCTTAAATTAAGAAATAACTAAGAATTTTCTAGAAATACGTCACAGGATAAAATATTTTTAAAGTTATATTTAAATTATTGAATATTTATTTTCTTGTTAATAATTTTAATTAATTAATTAATTCACATTGTTGGTACAATTTATTTTAATTATTAATTAATTAGAATTGCACGTATCATTGGCCTTGCTTAATTTTTATTTATTTGGCATATGTTACAGAACGAACATTTTTCGACTAACAATAGATTTTGAAATTTCAGTTTTGATTTTTACCAAGTTTTCTGTATGAAATTTTAAATTTATTTGCGCTGAAGAATTTTGTAAGGTTAATTGTTTAAAACAATTGTTTAAATACAACTGCTTACTTGATATTTATTATATGAGAAACTAGAATTATGCAGAACAAGCCAATTTACAAGAAAATAACTGTCTGATTCGTATAAAAAATAAGCGAATAAATATAAATTACTCGAGCAATATTGCTCAAGAACTTGATAATTTATTACCAAGTATTTGCAACCATAATAGTGCAGAATTGTCCTGAACCGGAAATTGGAATTAATCCTTGAAGCGTTTAAAAGCACTTTATTGTAAGTACATAACCCGAAAACCCACTGCTTTAATTGTTTAATTTTAATCACGTAATAATTATAAGTTGGAAATTCAAAATAAATTCAATTATGCACCAGGACAATACGCAAAAATAGTTTGGAATAAAGCAAGCATTCTAAACTGGTTTGCAAACTAGCACAAATTAGTGAAGTACTCGTAGATACTTAAAATTCTTAAGAATCTTATTAATTTCTGCCTGTATTAAGCAAATGAAATTTGCTTTCAATTTTAATACAATAATTGTGGGTTTATAAATATTAAAATATTAAAAACCGGTGGTAATAAAAACAATAATTAATTATGAAATAATTGGAATAAATCGCATTATATTAAGAAACCAAATTGATTTTTCTAACATAAAAAAATATTTAAATACTTACCCAGATTTAAAAACAAACGGACACAAAAAGTAAACCAATAAATTCACACAAAAAAAACTAAAAGTAATTTAAAAGCACCATCACCTGAAACGGAAAGCAAATTTAAACGTTAACAAAGACAAGTCCAATGTTCACTGAAAGCGATGGTGAGTTTCAACGAAAGTCCGCCAGAGCTAGTGGCTGAAGTTAAACTGACATAGAACTTGACAATCTCAAGATAACTCAGGTCGGAGGATAATTTAGCATATCTCACTGCAGGTTTACTTTATTACAAATTGTGTGAGTGTGTGTGGTTAGTAATGGCGAGAGTAGAAAAAAGTATTGACAGTAACTTCCAATAGACTTTCTTCTCACCTAAAAAAAAGTAGCAAAACGGAACCTGCAATCAAGCGATCGAAACCTACTTAAATTCTATAACCGAAAGTTGTTTGGATTATTGTTTTATAAATATTGAACATTTTGTTTATCTCAAGCACCAGAACAACAATTCTTGAAAAATTTGTTAATTTTTTCATTTAAAAAATATTTTAAATTATTCAAAAACTCGACCTAAGAAACGTTTTTCTACTGTTAAAACTAGTTTCTCTGCAATAAACTATTCTTGAAACCAATACCCAAATATATATTTTGAAAATGAGCAATTCCACAAACTGCAATATTTTCAAGAATATATTTGTGTCACGGAATTGTCCTTTTGCGAAAGAGAAAATGAAACCAAAACATACAGCGAAGAAGCTTTTATCATCAACAATTTAACACCATTTAAGTAGACCAAATAATTTATTGCTGAGAAAGTACTGATTGAATTAGAAATTTTCACTTTGACTCTTTACAATAGAAAATTAAAGCTGAAAAAAAAGAAAAATAATTACGATATGCAAAGTATTGCAGCTGTAGAAAGCAAAATTAAAATTATTATGTGTAGAGAGTACATTTTTTGAGTTGTTTGTACCAGTAAAAAATTAAAAATCAAGAGGTTAAAATTACAATTTTTGTAAAAAAAAAAGTCTTCGAGATTTCCTGCTCATTCCTTACAATTTCCTAGACAATACAGGGTGAGACCTGCTTCGAAATGATCTTAAAAACCTAATGTAAAAGTCATGGGTCTTACATAACTGGGTTGGAATAGGGGTGTAATTTCTTAATAAACTACTCCAAAAAAAAAACCAATTTTATAACATTTAATTATAAAACAATTTCATAAATCAGAAAAATTTAAATTAGAAAATAAGTTAGTAATTTTCAACTCAACACTAAGAACAGTGCTATCAAAGTTAGTTAAACTTGTTTTAGCGGTTTAGTGTTTTTTTAATTTAAAATCGGTAGATGCAAGGAAAAAGAAGCGTTAAAATTATTAATATTATTGTTATTTTTAAGTACATTTTATCTATTAATTTTTTTTAACAAAAACCTCTGTAAATCTCCAAAAATTTAACAAGAAGTTCGTGAGAGCAGTCCCAAACCCCCTTCGGCACACCCCTGGTTTGGAATAATCTTAAAATAGGCCGGTCTGATGAGAACATACCATCTTAACTGCGCATGCGCCAGGACAAACGATTTCTACTAGCGAAACCACTGGGCTATGCCTCACGTTTTTTGGTTTATTTTTTTAATTAACGTATAAACTAATGAAGTAGGTAGTGTAACGGACCGCGCATCGTAATGTAGTTTTATTAAACATATAGCAATTGCTGCAATTCTACATATTAAATCCAGATTCCTTCGAGGTAAAGAATGCGGATGCAGGGTCTTTTATTTTTCAAGTTTACCAAATCAAACCGTTTGGCATAGCCCACGGGTATAGTATTTTTCCTAAATGCGAGTTGGTATTGTACACGATAAACAAAATCGAATCGGTTTATTCCATCTTATAGCAAAGATTGTTTGTAATGTAAATGTTCAATATGTGTTTCTCCAACTACTGTTTTTACTTGTACATATTTCCGAATTAAATATGTAGATAAGCTCAACTTAATACAATGCAACGTAATTTTGTAATGACTTTGTATTAGGGCCCACGGTTATAAGGAGCTTGAGTTCTCGCGGTTAACGGCCCTGATATGATAGTTTGTTTTCGTAATGCGCTATCGCTATCAGCAGATTATGTTACAATAATACCAACAAATAGTAAAATCCCAAATTTGCTTATGTATATCAAAAACTATAGCGGTTTGATGCTGTACAAAAGAATATTCGCCTTATATAGGGTGGTCTAACACTTACTCCGTTCCTATTTAGTTCTGAAACGGATCAATTTTGGTAATTTAATGAAAATTTAGAATACTTTTTAAATTTTCGAAAAAATTTGAAATGTCTTATATACATTTATTTATACATAGTTTTTTTAAATTTAACGAAATGCGTTTTTTTCAAAATTTTAGGAAAAGTTTAATTATGGAAAATTTCTACAAATTACAAAAATTTACACTTTTCCAATTTAAAAAAGAGATTTTAAGAAATTTAAAATATCTTTGAAAATGTAATATTAAGAGTCTCAAAAATGTTTGAAAATTTAGAAAATTGTTAGGTTTATTGATATTTTTTAGATATATTGAAAAAAGTTTAAAGTTTGTACATTTTATGTTATTTGGAAAATTTTAAACAGTTAAGAGTTGTAAAGATATTCAAACAAAATTAAATTTTTAAAAACATTTTAATAATGTTTCGGGGGTAGGTAGATCGGGCAGATCGGCTATGCCACATGTATATAATACAAAACTAAGGTTCTTTTCCGAGCACGTCTATTTTGAAGTGGAAAAATTTAAAAATTTTGAAAATTTAAAAATTTTGAAACTATTTAAAATTTAATTTGAAAAATTTATTATTGTTAAAAATCGCTAAATCTAACAATAAATATTTTGTAAAACATCAAGTTGCCATGAAAGTCTGAAGGTTTCCTGAAGATGCGAAAGTAGGTCCTATAAATTTAGAACCAGAAACGTTTCATACGTAGTGAAGAAGACACAACATTCGTTCTTCCGAAAGCTGTAACTCCGTAACAAAACGTTTTTGGGCGCATGTTGATTAGAGCGTTTTTCTTCGTTTTGATGTGTACAACTTACCGTCAAAGTTTGTGAAAATTATTGGGACATCTTGAGAAAACATTTAGACCTCGAAGTCAAGTCAAGTTCGCGAAAACCCTGAATTATCTCGAAAACTATTGGACTTAGCGACTTACAACAAGAGTACCTTTTCTGTGTATTTTTGTATGGAGAGTACGATTTCGCAACAAAAAATAAAACATTGGAAAGATCTAAAATATTAAGAGGATAATATTTTGTGACGCCCCCGCGCTCTGTATGAAGTTCCTCTGTGCAATTATTTAAAAAAAACTAGTGCAAATAAGTAATGCTGACAACTAAAATTTCATAATTTTTGAAACTATTATGAAAGTTATCCACAAATAAATGAATAGACTGGTCCATTTTTGAGAGGCTGTAACTCCGTAAGAGAAAGTTTTCACACCCATGTTTACAGGAACTTTTTTCGTTGTTTTCAAACTCTGAATTCATTCCGAAAGTGCGTTCCACATGTTATGAATTACCCTGTATAACACTCTCTACTGTTGACTAATTTTGCAATTTAAACTCGCAATAAATTGGACATATTAGGAAAAGACAAGACTCCCACATCCGCAGATCCGTGAGATGTAGGTACGCTTTCAGCTTCATAATTTCACTGGTTACTTTGAGAACCTTATTAGTAGAATTTAACCTGCTTAGCAAGTCTGTTGCGACTCTCTGCATCCGACCTTGCAAAAAAAGCCGTTGCATGGATTCAACTCCAGTTGGCCTTGTTATCAAAGAAAACCTATAAAATTCTGGAATACCTTTGAGCAATGCAGTCTACATAAACTGGTTCTATGAAAAGGATCTTTGTTTCTGATGTACAGCGTGGCTCTAATAAGTTTCCCAATTTAGTATATTTATAATTTATTTTGATACCTATTTATTTGATGAACCTTGCTCACAGCTGATAAATACAGTTTAAGTCAGGTGAATTAAGTGGCCATGGGCGTAATCAGCTTTCGTAAAGAAACACTTCTTAGATTTTCTAATAAAGTCAAATAATACAAAGAAAAAACTAGGTACCTATTTTTATGTACGAAAACGTATTAATTGTTTTTTTTAATTCAATATTTTAAAAATTAAAAATCATTTTCCATAACCTTTTAATACATTTTATTCCATTTATTCGGTGTTTCACAGTCTTACCATCAACAGCAACCCAACACCACTAGATTTGACCAAAGATGGGCAAAGCACTTCGCCTGGACTTTCCTATACTTGAGAAACTTTTACTTTTACTGTGTCCAAAAGTCTAATCCACAATGGTGTAGCCCCACAGCAGTGGGATGGAATACGTCGCGTTGTACAGATAAGATATCAATCGTGCAACGAAAAAGACGAGCAGTCAAAACGAGCTAAACTATAACTACCACCTGACTGATAACGGTTGGGCGGGCCTACCGGTTGTTGTCTGATTGTATTTCTATGCTACCAAATTGTTCTTTCTGTTTACCAAGAAATCATTTTCCAGAAAAAAACGTTTTCTCGCAAAAACAAACATTTTCGTTTCTAACTGTATAGATGCGCAATGCCGGGTAGCGTCTTAGCGCACAACTATTTTATTTTACAACTAACTCTAGCAGTATAATAGCGTATTACAAAAGTAATTAAACAGACCAAGTCACTATTAAAACGAGACTACTTCTGCTTCAGCACTTTTTCTGTTTATAGCCAGGAACTGAACCAAATAAAAAAGTCTCAAAAAACAGAGACTTTTATTATTATTACATGAAAGCTGTCTATAATATTTACGCTATTTTAGAATCATGTAGTATGTTCTGAAATATGACTAGAACTACTAGGCAGTTTAGTTCCCGGTACGGTGGTAGAAATGTTACAGTCACGGTTGGTGTGTACTAAAACGTTGATACAAAATACCAATAAAAATATGATATGACTTGATATTTTACCACAAAATTTGGTGTGCTTTAATGGGAAATTAAATACTATTTTTTAGCCCATATTAAAATTTTGTATCATTCAAAATGGCGACTGGGCACCATTTTGAATTTTTTTTAATAAAAGGGGGGTCCAGTGACACCTCATTGGAAAGGTCTTGTAGTTCTGCGCCTGATCCTAGAGTTTCAAAGAAAAATTATTCGGCCATAACAAAATGACAATGTTTGAAGATAAAGAAGCCTATTTAAAAATTAAAAAAAAAAAAGCGGCCGTAGCTCAGTGGTAAGAGCGCGGGCTACCAATGCAGCGGATCCGGGTTCGATCCCCGGCCCGGTCGTTCTCCCTCGCAAGGCAACGGGAAACCAGCGAGGTGGATTTTTCCCCAGGAAAACCTCTCTGGAGAAGAAGTGCATGCACTTCCTGTGGTTCGGATCCCACGTTAAACTGTAGGTCCCCTATGTCTGTCTGTGCAAAAATATCTATCGCCGCGCACCAAACACAGACATAGGAGAGAGGTGGCCAACGCCCTGAATAGGGTACGGCACTATAAGAAGAAGATTTAAAAAAACTGAGAATTAAAGTAAAAAATGAGCGAAACACTTCGCCTGGACTTTCCTATACTTATAAATTAACATTGTTTTATATTTTCCAACACTTTCGATATACACCTGTCTAGACACGACTAGTTAAAGTAAATAGTTCTTATAAGTTGTAACATCTTGAAGCGGTTGAAGAAAGCTGCGCTGCAAGCATAAGGTTGGGTAAAATATTCGGACTGAATCAACGGAAGCGCGGAAATTGATATTTGAAAATATATTAATAACTCGAGAAGTATTATTTTTAGCAAGAAATTACTCTTATTAATTTGTATTTAGAATTTCAAAACCTTTCTGATTTTAAAGCTACAATGCCACGTTTCCATTAAAAAAAAGTAATTTTTACCGTGGCCGCCATATTAAAATGGGAAACTCAAGTTTCTTTCTTAAATACAATCGAGAAGAATTTGCCCTACAACTTTGCTCTTGAGTTTGCGAGTCTATCTATTAAAATAAATAAGTTAGCCTACACTGAACATTAAACGACTAGTACAAGAATACAACTGCTGTAGAAAGTATGTGAAATTCTTCCAAGGACAAAAAGATTATTAAGGGGCAAAAAATTCGATTTTTTGTAAAAAGATTCTCCTAGAACAAACAAAATAGGAAACCAAATTTTTAATTTCTTATCAAAAAAATTTGGGGGGAGGGGGAACAGTAGCCCCCCTAAATATGAAATTATCGAAAAATTATTATTATATTCGGATTTTGCTATCAATGGTGAGCTATTTCACATTAACAGAAATATTTTATTGCCCCCCGTTAAATAAATAAAAGGGTACCAATTTTCAATTTTCAAAAATTCATAGAGGGCGTCACAGTGAAATTATAGCAATGCGCAAACAAACAAATTGTAGAAGATTTTTAGCTCTATTAGCTTAAAAAGTTTAAACAAAAACGTTTTCAAAATTAATTATATTTGATGGTATAGTACCCTTGAAGGGCTACCAAACAAGATGTAGTTGATTCCAATCAGATAACTGGTTTTTGAGTAAATGGGCGTTAAAGTCGAAATGTTCAAAAATTCGTAGCGGCCGCAATTTTAAAGCTAGAGAGTTCGGTAAAAAATTGTTTGATTTGTCTTAAGGCCTTCTTTAATGTCCACTATTAAAATTTCCAAAATTCAGTTTCTGAAAAAAATGCTAGTAAAAAAACATGTCTCACTTCCGCTACCGGTTTCGGTTTTTTTAAAGCTTAATTTGTCGGTGAATTTTTGATATACCCCCTCATTCCAAAGCACATCAAAATCGGTCCAGCCGTTCCGGAGTTATGGAGCGTAACACACCCACCCACCCACAGACATCTTTTTAAAATTACTTTTTTGGGGTCCATGGACCCCCCCCCCCCCCCCGACTATTTCCGTTAAAATGTCAACTTTGAAATTTTGCATGAAATCAATACTTCCCTATACTGAAAGTATAGGAAAGTAAAAATTAAATTAAGTGTTCGAAATGTTTACCATTCACTTCTTGGCACATAAAAAGTCGGTTATAAAATTCCTGCCTTACATTTTCATAAGTTTCTGGAGTGATATTTCTGCAAACTTCTGTAATGCGTTACTCCAGTTCTTCAATTGTTTCTGGACGGGTTCGTACACTTTGTATTTCAGATATTCCCATAGAAAAAAATCTAAGGAAGTTAAATCTGGGTGGGGGGGGGGGGGCGAGCCGGCTATTCTACAGTCCCCCGCCTACCAATTCATCTTCCAAGAAAATGTCCGTAGAGATAGTTAGAAACATGCCTATAATAATGAGGCGGCGCACCGTCTTGTTGGAACATAACGTTTTCATATTATATCCAGCCACCTGAGATATTTATGGGAAAATTTTGTCCTGCAAATGAAAAAGTGGATAAAATAATCAATACAATTTTGAATTGAGCCCGTCCATTTGTTTAAAATCCGCCATTTTGATATGGGTGAATATCTTTCTTCGAAATTCTAAGATCAGACGCAGAACTAAAAGATCTTTCAAATGAGGTGTCACTCGACTCCCCCTTTCTATTGAAAAAAAATTAAAATAGCGCCCAGTCGCCATTTTGAATGACACAGAATTTAATTTTTGGTTAAAAAATAGTATTTCATATCCCATTAAACCACACCAAATTTTGTGGTAAAACATCAAGTCGTTCAAAAGCTAGTTAGGGGAGGGGGTCGTTACTTTATAGACATACGGTATATGAAATTCCGGCAAAGTGCTCGGCACGCTTTTTAAACTCTAATTAAAATATTCGTTGCTGGGACATTATTAGCATGATTGAATTATTATAGGCGTTCTGAGTCTAAGCGAACCTGTGAAGTCACACGATCTCCCTATGCACTTAGCTGTATAGTATGGTAAGGTTCCGATGAAGGCGCCCACTAAAAAATTTAAAAATTGACAAGTATAAATACTTTCATATTGGAACTGTTAATTTTCACTATTTACACAAGCATTCTTGACATTTAGGCGTTGGACAAATTGAGCAACTATTAAGCATACATTTGTGAATTTAATTGCGTAATTTAATAATTTCGTATTGGGCTTTTATTTTTTTTCAATTGTAGTATTTAGAATAAGTTCTTTTTATTAGAATTACGCAATTTTGGACATTTTGAAATACTCCTAATTATATAAATCCCGAGTAACACCTGTCGTAAAAATTCCGAATTAATCAATCTTCAATAAACACCTTGGCGTGGCATTATTCCCTGTTCCGTACTACTTCTGCAAGTCATTGTTTTGTATTGAAATTAAATTATAATGCATCAGATACGATAACTCGGCAATGGTACATGTTACCCAATAATTAGCAATAAATTGTGAACCTAATTATCTCTGTTTTCCATTAGCAGTGTTCATCAATTTCTCATCTTGCACAATTTTCGGCAACAATTCTCGCGAATGTTTCGTTTAATGCAATAAATGAGTTTTTGACATTTTGTTTTTTAACAAGGAAATACCAACGCGATATTATAAATTTATCTGATTACTATTATGCGTTAAGAAAAAAAATCTTATCTTATCTTTCACGCATTATTAATGTATTAAAATTTTTATTTATTGTTTAAAGCAAAACTAATTTTTGGGAATAAAAATTAACTAGTGTTACCCCAGCACACAATGCACTGACAGACAACGTTGACAGAACCGGCGAAATGTCAAGTCACGTGATGCATTAGTTCCAATAATGACACGCGACGTTATTGTAGATGGCGCCCCAAGTGACGCGCGTCTAGCCGACCTTCATATATACTATAAATTAAAATAATTATTATTAAAAAATCGACGTAGAATAAAAATATAAAAATGTTTCATATTCCATCTGTGGATAGAGACCTTTCATTTAAAAAAAAAATGGTCCAAATTGGTGAAGCGGTAGCCGCTGGAGGAAACGGAGAAAAAAACCCTTTGTGCTTTTATATACAGTATGGATGGATCATCAATTTGCGATACCTAGTGATGTGGAATGCGAGGTGACTATAAATGCCCATTGTTTATTTTCGCGTTGAAAAATTATATTATGTACAGATTGATAGTAATTTTATTGTAACAATTTTTTTTAATTCATAATGACTTTCTTTTATACCTTCCTCGCTATACGAAGTATAGATACAGAGGAAGGTACTGTGATCGTCAGGTTAGATTTGGAGCAAATGCGTTCATTCAGCGAAGTTTTTTTCGCTTTGGGCTTACTGGTCGATATACGAGTTATGCTTAAAAAAAAGTACTTTTATGCCAAACATTTTTAACCTAAACCTTTTGACTAATAAGCAGGTTTTTGGGCCTTGGAAGACCGATCAAGCGGACGCCGCAGAGGTGTCTATGTGTGTCTGTCTGTCTGTATACACTTTACAGTCCAGACGCCTTAACGCAGAAAACCCAAATTTGGCTCAAAGATTGCTAATTGCAATAGAATGACACCGCAAGTAAATGAAGTTGGTCCGCCAAAAAAAGGGCGTGCTCTGTCAAAATAAACGCGATCGAGAAAGAACTTTAAATTCGGATTCTACGCATGTCGAATGGCTGATCTGCGCAGACGCCATTTTTCTATCAGCCCACACTGCTCCCCACCATCAATTTTTGTATTTTTCAAAAAGTTACGAATTTCAGCTTTAAACTCGGTGCGAGTAGGTTAAATGACAAATGGGAACAATCTCCCATTGAGAAAGCATCACTGGGAGGTTTCCTTTTGGTCGTTTACCTGAACAGTTTAATTGGTTAATTGCCAAAATAAAGACTATTATCAAATAATGAAATCGATTTTAGTTTTGAACGAATAATTATTGTATACAATTAACAAATACTAAAAACTACAAAAATCCAAATTTTTAAAAAATTTTCCGTATCTCGAATTTTTTTGTTTTCAATAAATCTTAAAGTTTCCCATAATTTCAAATTATTTTAAAACTTTTCAAAATTATCAACAATTTACAGAATTTTTCAAAACTTTTAAACCTAAAATTTATGCAATTTACAATAATTTTCGTTTCTTCAAAATTTTCAAAATTTGAGAATTTTTTTTAATTTCATAACTTAAAAAATATCTTTTTTTTTTAATTTTCAATAATCTTTAGCAATTTTTCTCACAAATTTTCAAATATTTAAAGACCTTCAAAATTATTAAATTTTTAAAAATTTCAATGACAATTTCAACTTAAATTTTTACAAACTGTTAACACTCCCAGCACTTTTTTACCTTTATTAAGTTTTTTAAAATTTCCGGCAATAGTAATTTTAAAATTTTTCAATATTTTAAAAAATTTCGATATTTTCAAAAATGTCATAATTTCAGAAAATTTCTAACAATTTTTAATATTTTCAATTTTATAATTTATAAAAATATTTCATAAAGTAATTAACATTTTTAAAAATTTTTGTTAAAGGCAGCAACATTTTTAATTCTTTAAAAATCATCCGGTATAACACACATTCAAAATTTTTTCGAAAATTTAAAAAATATTCTCAATTTCTATAAAATTGTAAAATTTTCGAAGTAACTTAAAATTTTCAATAAATGCGAGGGCGGTACCATGGCGGGTGCCCGACAGCGTTTTTTTATTGATAGCTGTAATTATCCTTTACTCCTCTAAGTGCCTGGAATATTTGGTCAATTTAAAAAAAGAATAATAATAAGTAATAACCAAATATAAACCACTTTAAAATTTCAAAATGTGGCCTTGAAGGGTTCAAGTGAAACTAAACCTTGTATGAAGTGTTGTTATTTACTTTTGTACTTACTTTAGTATGTCTTGCATCAGAACCTTAAGGCGATGCTGAAATGCGCCACAATTTTTAAATAATGAAACTGAACTGTTAAAATATAGGTACGTTAATAAAATATTAGAAAAAATTAAATAATTAATTCTGTTCAAAGTTAACGCCATCCATGACCTTGAATGAGAACTTTACCCTGTTTGAACATTAACTATTTAACTAGGTACATATTAGAAAAAAAAAGGTAAATAAATCGGTTAATTAAATTTTGTTTGCAATTCTTTTGCCAGAACTGTGGATGACGGTTTAAAAATTTTGTTTATTTTATGGTTAACAAAAATTATGTATTTATTAAACTAACATCATTAATTTTTTGGACTAATATTAGATAATAATATGATTGTACGTCAATTAAATATCATGTTCTCATGTAGAAGTAAGCAGTTTGTAGTTATATAATAACAAATAATGCAGGCTTGATAATTTATGAAACAACTTTGAAAAAATTATGAACCTGGAGGTTTTACGTGGTTTGCATACCTAGTGATGTTTATTTTACTACTTCCTCATAGTGTTCATACAACCGACGATCAGCTAAAATGCAATAAAGGCACAGTGACTAAAAAAATAATAAACAGTATAAATATAAGAATGTAATTTTTTAACGTCAAAATATGGGTTTTGAAGTCAAAAATTCAAAATAAAAATACTGTGTGCCGTTAACAAATAATTTTTGAGGTCTATAGTTGGCTTTTGACGCCCAAATAATTTAGAAGTCTGAAATTTATATTTTGAGGTTGAATTTAATTTTTTGGGCCAAAAACTAATTTTTAAACATTTAGAAATTGCTTTTGACATAGGAATAATAAAGAAACTAATTATAAATAAATTAATCAAATGTTATGACGCCAACACAGTTTTAATACTATCACGAATACCATAAAATCGACCAAGAAGTTTGAAATAAAATAAAATACCTAACGTAAAAACGACAAAAACTAATAAAATCTATAAATGATGTTTTTGACGTCAAATACCATAATTATTGACGTTAGAAAGCCATTAAAGCATATAAATTGGCGCCAGAAAACCGTTAAAATTGATAAATGACGTTTTTGACGTCAAAAACATTTTCGTTGATGTTAAATAAACATTAAAATCAACAAATAATGTTTTTGACTTCAAAAGCATATTTATTGACGTCGAAAACCCATTAAAAAAATTAAATAATTTTTCAACGGTAAAGACATTTATTTATGACGTCGAAACATCCTTAAAATTAAAAATAGTTATTGACGTCAAAAACTAAAAAAAGAGCATATAATGATGTTTTGGACGGCAAAAGGATCTTTAGTAACGTTAAAAAAAACCTTAAAATCAATAAATAATTTTTTGACTACAATAACATATTTATTGACGTCAAAAAAACATTAAAATCAATAAATGGCTTTTTTGACAGCCAAAACATTGACATCAAAAAATTATTTGTTGACGTTGAATAATAACTGCTTTATACTTTAATAATAATTTTTTCTTTAAGTGTTTTTTTATTGATTATTTCTATTTCTTTAATTTATTAACATTTTAATAGTCACTCAATTATTTATTAACACTTAATGCGAAATATAATTAGCATAATTAACAACTTTTCTGGCACTAAATTTTGTTTTAATTTCAATTAACAATATCTCACTGCCCTCTACTTTACATTGAACAATTTGTTTTTCAAACTGGGGAGTTTAACGATTTTAATATAAACATTGAATTTTCTCTAAAACAACCTACAATAGATTACGGTTGCGCCCAAACGGCTCGCGCCAAAACGTCCCTGCGCACAATTGTGCCTGCGCCCAAACGTTCCCGCGCCCAATTGTCCCTGCGCCTAACTGTCCGGTTCCGACGAAAATCTCGATTCACCAATCACAAAGATTTCTATTTTAAAAATTGAATTATAACGCATTGAGAGTAGAAAATTTTGCACTTTGCAATAAAAATTTAATATAACCAAATTCAACTTTAAGATATCTGAATAATGGTCTTGACTAATATTTAAACAAAATCCAAACAATTATATGCAAACAACACAGGGTGTTCTATTAAAAACATATAAGTTTTCTACAGTGCTCTTATACGGAACCCCCTGTATAATTTAAAATAGTTCATTTTGATTTTGGTGTCCCACAATATTTACTTAAAAACTATTTTCTGTATTGTAAATAGTAAAAGAGATGGCAATTAATGCGGCCTTGTTGACTCATTCAGTATATACGACACAATATCTAAGGTTATATCGTGCCTGTTCAAGAGTTCGAGCAATTTACCTCTTTGGAGCCGAAAGTTTTAGCAATTAGGTAACCATCTACAACAATATTACCCCAAAGATCAGCAACAAGTTTTAGGGGTTTTACAATCACAAGAAGGTAGATGGTTTGCTGTTCGCCTGTTTGTCTGTCTGTCGGTCTGTTTTCACTTTCTGACAAAAACGCTTCTATAGTAAATCGAAACTAGGATGAACACTAAGGTAGGTATAGTGTTCGCATGACTGTATTGAAAACGAGGTCGGTCCGTTCCAAAAAAGGGGAAGTTGGGAGCGGTGCTTACAGTAAATATTACACTATCATGGACACAACAAGGCAAATTTATAATAAATTCGACGAATTGTTTAAGCTAAAGTAATGCCAAATTGGCCTTGATAGGCGAGAAAGTATAATGGTAATCATTGTCAATTGCCGTGCTGTTATTGTTTACATGCTTGAAATAACCGCGATGATGCAAAAGCAACATTTTTCATATGTATGAACGTCAATGTAAACAACAATTTGCAAAGAAGACTGGAAATGTGGACAACGTCATTGAAGGAGAAAGAAATACTTAGCCTATTATTGGTTTACTTGTTAAACGGTAATTCATTGACTCATAACTTTTATTAACTAAGCCGTAAAAATATTAAAATTTGACGTGTTTTTAACTGTGAAATGTTTAAAGTAAAAAGTCAACAAAGAAATTAATATTTAAATGTATGAGCGACTATTTATATAGACTAGCGGTTTTTCAGAATGAATTTCAATTATTTTTTCAGCGCGAAATTGCTCTTCTAAGAAAAGATGTATGAAGTCATCTTCACATCGTCTGAGGTCATCCGTACGATAAAAATAAATTCGAAATTTGAATTACAAATTGGGATAAATAATTTGAAATTAAATCGAATCAAACATCTGGATTTGTATGTATATCCGATATCCAAAATCCAGATCGAACGATGAAATTCTTAATGAAGATTGGACAATGAAAACGGGCCGAAATATAAAATCAGGAGTTGAATTTCAGATTAGAATATGAAATTCGAAACCAATTAGAATCAAAATCTAGATTGAACAATCCAGTACCCTAATTCGCGTATAAAATCCAAAATCCAGACAAAACCGAAAATTCATAATCCAGATTGGACAATAAATAAATATAGAGTGTACATTAAATTCGGAAACTCAGATCGTACGATAAAATTTGAACTATGAAATGACAAGCTTGAATATCAGATTAGAATATCAAATTCTAAATCAAATCAAATCTTAAATCTCAATAAAATAATTTAATAACTGCATCGGAATATAAAATCCGATACCCAGGTCCTACGATAAACTTCTTAATCTACATTATAAAATAAATCCGAAAATCGGATCGTACAATGAAATTCGGAATTCGGATCGTACGATGAAAATATAATAAAATTCAAAAATGTGGAGAGGACGATTCAATATCCGAGTCGAAATACAAAATCTGAAAACCATCGTCATTAAATTGTTAATCCAGATCGGATAGAAAAAGAAATTCAGAACGTACGATGAAATTTTAAATCCGGATCAAAATATATTATTGTAAATTCGAATTTCAGGTTGGATTAAAAAACTCAAGTCGAATAAAACATCATATAACGATCCAACGTCCGCGTCGGAGTATAAAAACCGAAATCCAGGTCAAACAATAAAATTTTTAATCCAGATTGTACAATAATATCCGGACGATGAAAATACAAAATAAAAAGCTTGAATTTTAGATTATAATATCAAATTCGAAATCAAATCAACTCCTAAATCTCAATAGAATAATTTAATAACTGCATCGGAATATAAAATCCGATACCTAGGTCCTAAGATAAAATTCTTAATCTACATCATAAAATAAATCCGAAAATCGGATCGTACGATGAAAATATAATAAAATTCAAAAATATGGAGTGGACGATCCAACATCCGAATCGAAATACAAAATCTGAAAACTATATCGTATTATTATATTGTTAATCCAGATTGGATAGAAAACGAAATTCAGAACGTACGATGAAATTTCAAATCTGGATCAAAATATATTATTATAAATTTGAATTTCAGATTGGATTAAGAAATTCGAAGTCAAGTCGAATAAAACATCGTGATATAACGATCCAACGTCTGTGTCGGAGTATAAAAACCGAAATCCAGGTCAAACGATAAAATTTTTAATCCAGATTGTACAATAATATCCGGACGATGAAAATACAAAATAAAAAGCTTGAATTTTAGATTATAATATCAAATCCTAAATGTCAATAAAATAATTTAATAACTACACCGGAATATAAAATCCGATACCCAGGTCCTACGATAAAATTCTTAATCTACATTATAAAATAAATCCGAAAATAGGATCGTACGATGAAAATATAATAAAATTCAAGAATATGGAGTGGACGATCCAACATCCGAATCGAAATACAAAATCTGAAAACTATATCGTATTATTATATTGTTAATCCAGATTGGATAGAAAACGAAACTCAGAACGTACGATGAAATTTCAAATCCGGATCAAAATATATTATTATAAATTTGAATTTCAGATTGGATTAAGAAATTCGAAGTCAAGTCGAATAAAACATCGTGATATAACAAGCCAACGTCTGCGTCGGAGTATAAAAACCGAAATCCAGATCAAACGATAAAATTTTTAATCCAGATTGTACAATAATATCCGGACGATGAAAATACAAAACAAAGAGCTTGAATTTTAGATTTGAATATGAAATTCGAAATCAAATGGAATCAAAAATGGATTAGACGATTTAATATCCGAGTTTTAATATAAAACTTAGGATTAGAATATAAAAAACTCAAATCGGATCTAAAATTTGGATACAACAATCAAATTTCCGAGTCGAAATACGAAATTCCAAATCCAGATCCGGTGATAAAATTCAAAACTCGAATCGAAGCATAAACTTCGAAATCCGGATCAGAGCATAAAATCCAAAATTTTTACCGATTATTATTAAAAGATTCTTTGCGTATATTTTACGAATATCCTTGCATAGATCAACCATGTTTAAATCCGGATATAACGATGGCAAAGAAAATACGTCCTAAAATGGTTTAATAACAAATTCTAACTTGTATGAGGAAGTAACGCGTGCGTTTTTGATCAATTACTAAACCGTTTACCTACTTGCATTATGTATATGAAGTGAACTTTTATAGTAACCCATTTTTATGTTTTGAAGAGGTTTATGTGCATTGTGAATGCTGTAGTAATTTGAATTTTCCCCATTGTTAACTTCACTACGTTATCCAGATTAAATAATTAAAAAAAAAACGTTGCATTAAACATTAAAATAACACCTCGAATGATTTTTTTTAAATCGCGTGAATTTCAATTGGAATAGCAACTGAAATTCCAACTAGTGTCATTAATAAATTTCCATTTCTGATATTATTGCGTACCCTTTTGTATTGATTTGATAGATGGCTACATACATGTACTTGTTTGCCTTTAAATAAATGCGGAAACTGTAAAACTGTCTTTCATGTAAATGAATTTGCAATCTATTACAGATGCAACGGCCTTAAAAACAAGCAGTTATTATATAAAAGCATATTGCAATATTCTAAACAGAATGAGAATAATTGTCGTATTGGGTACAATTTTGCAATGGAATTGAATGACAAATTCAAGACTCTTCCTGTAATACTTTCGCAATTTGATACACTTTATATTATAGATATTCAATGCAGCTTAGCTACCGTTTTTAACCAGAGTCGAATTCAGGTCTATATTATATTTATACTGTTGAATGTTGGGTGGCCACTTAGCACGCCTGAGTGGTGGCTCTAACGCTAAAGGTTTAGGGTTCGATTCCCCGCCGAAGCCATGCAGCAATAAAAATCTATGCCGCAACCCGCCACTCACATTTCCCAATCCGGTGTAGGCAGCCGTGGGGTCTTAATGGCTGTAACCTTCTCTGGTATTTAGTCGTTCGGATTCGACGTTAAACTGTAGGTCCCCCGTACTCCACCACAGCGCTAAGGAGAGTACGTGGCAGAGAAGAATGCCGGTGCCCGGTAGTGGGGCGTAAAGACTGATTGCGATCTCAATATCGTAGGTAGCCACTTACATAGGCGTAGCCAGCAATTTTTCCAAGCTACATACAATAGACAAACATCAACGCTGGATTCACAGAAAAGATGTGGCAGCAGCGGACCTCCCCCCAACCCTTTATCAGTTAACTATTTTTTTGGGGCAGACAACGTTCCAAAATTACCACAAATAGTTAATTTTTCACATCAAAACTACAAATTTTTAAGTTATTTTTCTCCGTTTGTGTATTGTTTGTTAAATTTAAATTATGTTTCTCTTATTTTCTACGACGCGGTCACGGTAAATTATAGACAATTAACCGAAGTGTGCCAGTATTAACCAAAAATCGCTGTTACATAAGAACTGAATTCGTTTATAGGAATCGGGTGGGGTAATGTAATAGTAAGTTAGTTTTGTAATATTATATACCAGAGGACATCAGAGTCAAATGCGATAAGTTTCAAAATGTAAGTTTAACGATTGGCTGATTGCAGTGGGGCCAATGCATTATATCATTATATATAAATAAACCTAATTTTATTTTTCACTATGTTAAAATTTAACAAACATAACTATTCTTATAGTTTACATTATTTGTTACATATTTTGACAATAACGTTCAAAATAATATTGTGGTAAATATTATCTGCTGTTACATGATAAATAAAACCGTATCTGGCCCAGGTGACATCTAACGGATGATTATTAAAATAGCTTTAAAAACCTCCTATTATGCAGCAAGTTAAGACTAGTGTTGAGGGTTGCCAACCTAACCATTTTTATTGATTTCATGCAAGTTTTCGATTTTGCGAATTTGACGGAAATACGCGTTTTAGACCTCCAGAAACGCAAATAAGTTGTTTTTAACAAATGTCTGTCTGTTGGGGCGTGGTCTCCATAACTCCCAAACGAATAATCCGATTTCAATGAACTTTGGAATGTGGAAGTGTATTAAAAATGCATAAGAGATTTAAGCTTTTTGATAAAATCCGACACCGAAAGCGAATATTAGACATTTTTTTCGTAGCACTTTTCCCGCAACAGTATTTTCTAAATCTAATACTTATATTGTAGTTATTATCTGTACAAAAATACATAAAAAATGTAGTTTTGTGAAGTGTCGCTAAACCCAACCGTTTTCCAGATAAGTCGATAGTTTTGTAAAATTGAGTTGCCATGAAAGTCTAACAGTCTTCTTAAGATGCTCAAATAGTTACTACATACATTGAGAGTAAGTTCTACACATCAAAATAATTTATTTAACATGGATTCCAAAATGAGTCGTTACGGAGTTACAGCCCACGGAAGTGATTACACTGATAACGAAGCATTTTCGAGCCAAAGATTATAAGAACATTTTTTCTATTTTTTTCAATTCTGAATCTATCCTGAAAGTGCGTCCCATATGTTGTGAATCACCCTGTATTTCAAAATACGTTCTCAGTTGATTTTCGTTACATCTGGTTTTTTTTTTAATTTTGATAAAATCGAACCAGTAGTTTCTGAAGTTTCGATGCGCTACACACACATAATCATGTATTTAAAAAAAGCGCCTTTTGAACCCAAAACGTGTATTTCCTTTACATAATTGAATTAATTTTTTTTACAATTACAATGCACATTCCTGTAAACGTAAGTAATCACACAAACTAGTTGAAAATTTATTCATTTTCGACGTACACTCAGGTCAAGTGTTATGGTGCATTGTGTTTGATTACTTCCTTTTTTAGTGCAGTTGGGCATAAAATTAAATCGTAAAGCTTTAATGAATTATTGACCTTTCCCCAGCTTACCTTTAACATTTGTAGACGGGTAGAAAGAGTTTTAACGTACACATGGTGAAAATTTTGCAGTGTTGTAACTCTGAATTAGGAATAATTATTTTTCATTAAAATGCCAAGTGCTTACAATAGTTTATTCAAATTAAAGAAAAATAAAATCGGTTTATAGTGAACAGATTGTTTATGGTTTTATGGTGATTTTATAATTCATAATTAATACTTGTACTTAAAATAACGATTTTGTAACTTTAGTACTTGTAGAAAATATCACGATATATTCCAGAAGTAACTCAAAATTGTTTTATTCTACTTTTAGACTTTCTACTCAATAATTTTCATATTTTATGGCACAAATTTTTATAACTATGATTTCCGTTTATGCTTGCATTTTGTACCCAACTTGCGCTCAGGTTCAATCTTATAAAACATAAGAATCTTCTTTCGCATTGTTCTATAATAAACTGGGGTTTAAAAATCACAAGTAACTATTGATTTTGTATCGTTTTTAATACTAAAGGCATCAGATAATTAAATATTTATTTTACTGTCGTATATCTGTACATTTTTTTTTAATTTTACAGCACTTCAACTTTAATTGCTTTGTTACATGCTTAAGTTTTCTTGGTTTTAAAAAAATACAACCTTGAATTGGTAATAACATGCATAAAATTTTAAAGAAGATTTTTATTTAACGTCTTACTGACATTTTCAGCAGTGTTTCGTTAATGGCTTATAAGTTTGCAAATAGGAATTATTTTTACTCGTATTTCTCGCAATATAAATTAATGCAAAAACTACATGAATTATCGTAATTATATCAGTACAGTTGCAAGATGTTCAAAGACAATTCCTACTATTTTTGTAGCACATCATACTAATTGTTAGTATACTTAATTAATTAGTTTTTTTTCGCAATATTTTAATTATATGAAGTGCAGATCAATATGGAAGCTGTAAGAATAAAGCCAACATTTTTAAAAATTTGTAGGAAATAATTAATAATAAATGAGGCATGGCAAATTACACAGGAACAGTTCATTATTTTTATTTTGTTATAAGTGACGCAAAATTCCTACAATAAATATTGTTTTAACTTTATTTTGTAACACTTTATAAATAGGTAACTACTTTATTTACGCTTTTCAGTATTAGTAGGAATATATTCATTAAAACAACATATTGTATTATAAAGTACTGGAAATACAGGGTGAGTTTTTAATGTGATATTGTTGTCTAACTTCTTTATTAAAGCAATAAGAAAAAAATTGCTAAAAAAAATTGTTGGTGGTGTTACTGTGCGTAACATAAAATTATTACCACTTATATTTAGTTATGCTTGCACAGAACATCACTTTGTCGTTTAAAATAAAATACCTTGTATATTATTGTATTTTTAGAATTAACATTTAATTTTAAATACAGAGTGCCCATTTTAAAACTCCGAGCCTAAATTTTTTTAAATAGGCAACACACAATACAAGTCACTGCCGACTATTATTTTAAAACAAAATATTTCTATAATTAAGATCAGGGCAATCATGTTTGCATTAACTTAACAGTTTACCAATCAAATTCGTTAAGCCACATTACTTGAACGGTGCAAAACAAAGATTATCGATCACTAATCTTTGGTGCAAAATGTATTCCAACGCTGACAAGGTGGACATGCTTCTAATTCTGGGTGAATGTCGAAAAAAATGGTAGAAATGCATAGTGATCTGGGGGTTGCATTGTGTGTTGCCTATTTAAAAAAATTTAGGCTCGGAGTTTTAAAATGGGCACTCTGTATAAAAGTATTTAGGTACTGCGATCTTAAAATTAGTAGTTATTGAGATATTTGACTTTTTTCAAAAATTTTTACATGAATGCCTCCTAACAATAATAAAAAAAGCCCTTTTAGTGCTCGTAGGAACTTCTTGTAAGAACTAAAAGAACTTACTTTTCTTACAGTCGGCTACTTTTTCTAAATTTGCAAACGAATATTACAAAATTTATATTTTAGATGCCAGGAACGTTCAGCGCTCTAATAACTCACCCTGTATACGAATTTTTTGTTGCGTTGAGCTTAGGTGACAGATATATCTGCATTATATGACCAATTTTAGGCTCACTGATATTCTATTCGCTCTGATTCAGCACGGTCGTAAATCAGGTACGGCGTCTAAATCTGGTACGCCCATCAGTTCGGTGCTACTAGTAATTCCTGTTCCCGTACTACAACGGTTATAAATCCGACAATGCACGTTTCGCAAATCTATCGCATTACGAAGTACGAAACTGCGCAGATATTCAAATTGGTTTTTAGTTTGGTAAATCCTGGACGGCTCGTAAATTCGATTCGGTCCGTAAGTACTAAATAATAGCCTTAAGTTGAGCACGACTCGTAAATCCAACACGACGTGTCAATGTAGCACAAATCGTAAATTTAGCACGGTTTTGAAAAAATGGTACGTAAATGCGACACGGCTCCTAAATCAGCTTCGGCTTCTAAGTCTGGAACGACCCGTAAGTTCGATGCGACTTGTAATTTTTTTTGCCTCGTAACTCCGTCCAGGTTTTGTAAGTTAAGTATTGCTCGTAAATCCCGGACGACCTGTAAACCCAACACAACTCATTAATTCGGTTCTGCTTCCAAATCCGGTACTGCTCCTAAATCCAACAAATATGACTCATAAATGCGACACGACTTGTAAATCCAGTTCGTCTACTAAATCTGTTAGGTTTCGTAAGTTCGGTTTTGTTCCTAAATACAAGACGACCTGTAAAATCAACGCAACTCATAAATCCGGTTCTGCTCTCAAGTCCGGTACTGTTCCTAAATTAAACAGGACCTATACATCCAACACGGCTCGTAAACCGCGGACGACTTATAAATCCAACCCAAATTATAAATCCGGTTCTGCTCTCAAATCTGGTACTGCTCCTAAATCAAACAGAACCTATAAATCCAACATAGCTCATAAATTCGGTATGACTCATTAGTCCAACACGACATTGTGAATCCGATCTAAATCTGCCAGGTTCCGTAAGTTCGGTATATCTCGTAAATCCCAGACGACCTATAAATTTAACACAACTTATAAATCCATAAATATTCTGCTCCCAAATCCGGTACTGCTCCTAAATCGAACACGACCTGAAAATCCAACACAGCTCATAAATCTGATATGACTCATAAGTTCGACATGACTTGTAAATCCTGTTGGTTTCCTAAATCCGCTAGGCTTTGTAAGTTAGGTATTGCTTGTAAATCCCGGACGACCTGTAAATCCAACAAAACTCATAATTTTGGTTCTGCTTCCAAATCTGGTACTGCTCCTAAATCCAACACAGCTCATCAATCCGATAAGACTCATAAATGCGACTCGACTTGTAAATTCAGTTCGTCTGCTAAATCCGCCAGGTTTCGTAAGTGCGGCATTGCTCCTAAATTCAGAACGACCTGTAAATTCAACGCCAGTCATAAATTCGGTTCTGCTTCCAAATCCGGTACTGTTCCTAAATCCAACACAGCTCTGATCTGATAGGACTCATAAATGCAACACGACTTGTAAATTCAGTTCGTCTCCTAAATCCGTGAGGTTTCGTAAGTTCGATATTACTCCTAAATCCAGGACGACCTGTAAATTCAATGCAACTCATAAATCCGGTTCTGCTCTCAAATCCGGTACTGCTCCTAAATTAAACAGGATTTGTAAATTTAACACAGCTCGTAAATTCGGTATGACTCATTAGTCCAACACGACATTGTGAATCCGATTTGTCTCCTAAATGCGCCAGGTTCCGTAAGTTCGGTATTGCTCGTAAATCCCGGACGACTTATAAATCCAACACAACTTGTAAATACGCTTCTGCTCCCAAATCCGGTATTGCTCCTACATCCAACACAGCTCGTAACTCCGATATGACTCATATCGTGTCAAGTCCGACACGACTTGTGAATCCAGTTCGTCTCCTAAATCCGCCAGGTTTCGTAAGTTTGGCATTTCTCCTAAATTCAGGACGACCTGTAAATTCAACGCCAGTCATAAATTCGGTTCTACTTCCAAATCCGGTACTGTTCCTAAATTCAACACAGCTCTGATCTGATAGGACTCATAAATGCGACACGACTTGTAAATTCAGTTCGTCTCCTAAATCCGTGAGGTTTCGTAAGTTCGGTATTACTCCTAAATCCAGGACGACCTGTAAATTCAACGCAACTCATAAATCCGGTTCTGCTCTCAAATCCGGTACTGCTCCTAAATTAAACAGGATTTGTAAATTTAACACAGCTCGTAAATTCGGTATGACTCATTAGTCCAACACGACATTGTGAATCCGATTTGTCTCCTGAATCTGCCAGGTTCCGTAAGTTCGGTATTGCTCGTAAATCCCGGACGACCTATAAATCTAACACAACTTATAAATCCAATTCTGCTCGCAAATCTGGTTCTGCTCTCAAATCCGGTACTGCTCCTAAATCTAACACGACCTGTAAATCCAACACAGCTTGTAAATCTGATATGATTCATAAGTCCGGCACGACTTGTAAATCTAGTTCGTCTCTTAAATCCACCAGGTTTCGTAAGTTCGGTATTGCTCCTAAATCCAGAACGACCTATAAAATCAACGCAACTCATAAATCCGGTTAGCTCCCAAATTCGGCATTGCTCCTAAATCCAACACGACCTGTAAATCCAACACAGCTTGTAAATCTGATATGACTTATAGGTCCGACACGACTTGTAAATCCAGTTTGTCTCCTAAATCCGCCAAGTTCCGTAAATTCGGTATTACTCCTAAATCCAGGGCGAGCTGTCAATCCAATACAATTCATAAATCCGGTTCTGCTCCCAAAGCCGGTACTGCTCCTAAATCAAACAAGACCTGTTAATCCAACACAGCTCGTAAATTCTGTATGACTCATTAGTCCAACACGACATTGTGAATCCGATTTGTCTCCTAAATCCGCCAGGTTCCGTAAGTTCGGTATTGCTCGTAAATCCCGGACGACTTATAAATCCAACACAACTTGTAAATACGGTTCTGCTCCCAAATCCGGTATTGCTCCTAAATCCAACACGACCTGTGAATCCAACACAACTCGTAAATCTGATGTGACTCATAAGTCCGACACAACTTGTAAATCCAATTCGTCTCCTAAATCCGCCAGGTTTCGTAAGTTCGGTATTACTCCTAAACCCAGGGCGAGCTGTAAATACAACACGATTCAGAAATCCGGTTCTGCTCCCAAATCCGGTATTGATCCTAAATCAAACAGGACCTCATGACTCATTACTCCGATACAACTCGTGAATTCGATTTCTAAATCCGGTAAGTCCGGTACTGTCCGTAAATCTAGCGCATGAATTGTAAATCTAACATAGCCTGTATTATTATATAGGCTAACTTGATTTTTTTGGAAATTTCATTGAAATCGAATCATCACGTTCTGTCCAAATCCAAAGCTCGTTCTGGCTGCAAGCTGATCGTCGTCCATTTTGGAAGCACGTCTTACCATTTATAACATAAATATATACTGCAAAGATATTTACAGATACCTCCATACAGTGTTTTATTCTTCTATATTGCAAAATAGCTGCTTAAAGTACAATTAACTTCCAGCTCCAGGTTTGAGGAATTTACAAAGCCGTCAGAATATTCTTTGATTTTACCGTTAGCTTTTGATATGAAATTAGTTTTGGAAGCCACAATAGAAACTTTTTGCAACATCTACAAGTAATAAAGAAGTTAACCCAATAACGTCACATATATATTTAAATTTGTATTGTGTCTCGCTCTTTCTCTTCTTAAGTACTTTCTAATTATATAAATATCTATGAGCAAAGTTTATTGTTAAACCAAACACGTGCTGTGAAAATTGAGAAAAACCTAAAATTTCCTTATTATATCTACGATATAATTTTCTTACATTTATTTTTTTTATCATTATCACGAGTATAATAAAACAGAGCCAATAGTAAAATTTTCGTTTACTAATTATTTACGAGTAACACCAGAAATGCAGTGACGTCAATAATTTCAGGCAAATTAATAACATCAATAAATCACTTCATACTTCAATTTGCAACTGAAACATGTTGCTGGTCAATTTTTATTAAATTTCAATGTTTGATTATGCTTCATTTTTTAGATGAAAGTTTCCAAATAATTGTAGCCAAAAAATTATACAAAATTATTAAAATTATTTATGCTCAAAGTGGTCAAATACATATTTACTTAAATAACTTAATTTTTTTATTGATATTAATTAATAGAGACTCAATGTGTTTTTAAAAGTCAAATATTTCTTCGATTTGCTGCATTTTGTAATTGTGTAAGCTTTAAGCTTTCATATACTCATTTCGTTTTAATCTCTATACAAAACCTAAAAGTGTTACCTTTAAACTTTAGTAAAATTGCTTGTCTACTTAACACATAAAAAGCAATTAAACAAATTGTTAGTAGATTCAATACTGGCGTCAAAAATTGGGCGGTAATAATACCAAAATAAGTTTAAAGATTAACATTTCTCTGCTGCAACAGAAATTCTACTACGTTTTACACTAACCATTACTAACAATAAGTTTGGAAAAATCAAGATAATTAAATATACCTACAATTAAAGAACATATACTATCCATACACATTAATGAGACAAGATTGACATTCTTAAATAACTACAATTAACTAACTGCATGTTAAACATCAAAAAAGAAATAAGTACATACGTCATAATTATGTAGTACTGAACGTCATAAAATTAAAGGTTGTCCAATTATACTTTTTAAATAATAACTGGGGGTACCTTCAAGTTTAACATGTTTTAAGATTGTTGATGTATGAATACTTAAAAAAAATATTTATCATGATAATTACTGTTTACACGACAATATTGATGTTTCCACATAATTTATTTGTAAGAAATTTCAATGCTAATTCTTATGCTTCTGTAATGAATTTTAAAAGTAAGTTTTAGGTGTTTGCATAAACATTTTAACTATTTACAGTGTTAGAAATTACTTATTGCGTGAGCAGTGGTTCCCCAAAATTACAAATAATGTAAATAAAATTGACTAAAACCATTTAGAATACATATTCTTTTCTTGGTAACAGTTTCAGGTTTTTCCTCAAAACTGGTAATGAATAATGATCTTTAAATAGCATTTAACATGTAATTAAATAGCATTGTTGTGGTTTATATTAATTACTACTGGATTTTGTGTTAACTTAATTAATTCTAATGATTTTGTTCGGCTGATCTAAAATTTCAGTAATTCTAGTAAACTTGACTAATGTATAGGCAACCA
The DNA here is from genome assembly GCA_958336395.1 of Ctenicera cuprea. Lineage (NCBI taxonomy): Eukaryota > Metazoa > Arthropoda > Insecta > Coleoptera > Elateridae > Ctenicera > Ctenicera cuprea. The sequence goes on from OY284491.1 coordinate 10,510,158, forward strand.
AATATACACTTCAGCTTAGGGAAGCAATCCGGGATTGTATTGTTGAAAAGAGCCGCTAAAAAAGTTTTTTTTGCATTACTATTGTTAAAAAAGGCTTATTTATTTCTATAAATATGAAACAGTAGCTTTACTACTTGCTCTTAATTTACATACACTGGCATAAAAGAAATTTAAAAATATTTAGAATTTTCTTGTAATACTAGTATTTTTCATCCTACTACTCGTGTATTACCGTCAAAGGGGCCTCAAACAAGTTGTAGCTCATCTCGATCAGACAACAACTTTTTGAGTAAATGGGCGTTAAAGTCAAGATTTTCAAAAAGTTGGAGCTGCTGCCATTTTAAGCTAGAAAGTTCGGTAAAAATGTTTTCGTTTTGCCTTCCTTACCTTTGTTGTTCTTCTCTTAGATCCCGGGCTCAAATTTCCACAATTAAGTTTTGAAAAAAATACGCTAACAAAAAAACATGTCTAACTTTCGTTTTAAAAGCTTAACTAGAACTACAATTTTTGATTTACTTCTTGATTTAAAATTTCATCAAAATCGGTTTATTACCTTCGCCTGTAGAAGCGTCACGCACCCACAGACAGACATTTTTTGAAAACCAATTTTTGAGTTCCTTGAGCACCAAAAACTGTATTTTCGCTAAAATCTAGATTTCTAAAGTTTTCAAGTAATCAATACTTCCCAACAAATTCCTAGAAAACGTCACAATAACATTTAATTAAAAAACATCTTTTGCAGATGATCTGAAGCAGCGGCGGTTTCAGGATTTGATGATTTGAGGCTGTTAAGTAAACATGAAAGCATAAGAGAAACTTTTTAAAAGTGGGCGTGGTCTATCTCAATGCGTTTTAAAAGCATCTCATAATTTTAGGATTAAAAAAATCAAATTATTAAACATTATGGTGCAAATAAAGAATCACATTGACACGCATAAACACATACAGGAATCAAGCAGATTTGACAGAACAGGTGAAGGAGCAGAATTACTGCTATCCCTATTCTAATCGGCCTTCTTTGTTATGAGCATGACGTATTCGAAAAGTGGGAGGAGAGACCTGAGCGGCCTATAATTTTTAACGTTTTTTTTTTTGTAAATTAGGAGCGTCAAAAATGTGACATGAGAATATAGTCAGTGCATTCTGATTTAAAGCAAGATTCAAACATGGTTAGCAGTTGGCTATTTAGGGCAACCCTTAAACCTAACGATGTGTTTTTAGAAAGAGTGTTTCTAAGAATTTACCCCACATAACACCAGCACATTTTTGCTTGTGTCGCTGTAGTCTATAATGTGGGAATATTTTACAGTTCATATTTTTAGTCGATTTGGGGGGAGGGGGGTCTACAACTAATCACGGTTGGGCTAGAAAGTAGGGATTATTCAAGGGATAGATTTGATAGACAATTGCAAGCTTTATCAATTTATTACATTTTTTACAAAACAGCCAATTGTTCTTTGCATTTAAAATTTTATTTAAATCATTTACAAAGTTTCAAAATAGATAAACTAATTTAAGCCAGAAATGAACTGGCCGCATTAAATGGTAAAGAAAAACTATATATCTTTCTGAAAATGTTATTAATTTCTGCTTTTGAGCATGTTTGTACTGCGATTATTTACAACAACAAAAATTGTAAAAGCTTCTAATTAAAAATGTACGCAAAAGAACGGCGTGAATTTTAGTGTCAAAAGAATTTTTAACAAAGGGCAAACTATAAAATAACCCTTTTATGGTGGTAACATCTGCAGGTCTCATTAAATCCAAATAAAACACAACACCTTGCATTATTTAAATACCCAGTTATGTTATTTGAATATACAGTTACTCAGTATATAAAAATATCGTACTATCAACGTCAAAAAGGCAATTTTAGTGCTTACGTCGACCCTGCTGTGTCTCTTTTCGACTCCCTCGTTACAATCTCAATTCGAAAAGAGGCTGACATATTCGGGAATCTAAAACCGTAATCAGATAAGAAACGCACCCTCGTCAAAAGCGACAGGTAACCGGATATACCCCTATTAAAATGCAGTACCTCAACCACCCTGCGTCATATTCATAAAGATACACGCAACCCATTTTACTGACGCTTCTTAAAATAAAAATGCTTGTTTTTGTTGACGGGCTTCTTCACTGACACCAACACAAAACATTTTTGGCACTTGCCTATCAAATATTTCTCAAGGAAAAGTACGCTGAATAAACAACCAGAAAAAGATACGTTTTTTGGGGAATTCAGCTAAAGTGAGTCATGATTCTTTTAGCTCGCTGTTTTATTGATGTAGAAATTAGGAAATCATAATCAGGAACATTTACATAAACCCTGCTAAAAATGTAAAGGGACACTCTTGACTTCTGACAGTCTTTTTAAGGGTGAATTGTTCAAGAAGGGAAACGTTTTATAAAATATATATTTCTAAATTTTTAGTTTTATGTTATAACGTCCAGAGTTACTATAAGAAGAAAACTCCATGATTTGTCAGGTAGTTAAGCACACTATGACTCATCGTACTCGTTTTTACTTAAAACCCGAAAATTGTCCTCGTTAAATGAAGGCAAAAAGGTTACTCTTTTTATGTTTGCCCAAAAGAACAATATTAGGTTGAATAACACCGGACACCTAGTAGAAAAATTTGTAAACAAAGAAATGGAAGGGAGGGACTAGCTCTTCTAAAAACAAATTATAAACGCACATCTTTTAAAAATTTATAGAGGACGTTACAGGAAAAACAAGGATATTATTTAACGAATTTTAAAGTCTACGACCAGCATCTTACATCTTCACTCTACGAGATCTACAAGCAATGATAAATTCCGACCCACTGCTCAACTCAGCCAATCAGCGTCAAGGGGGCGTGGTCGTTTACAGCAACTAATCCTGCCTCTTTAATTAGCGGACAGGCCGCATACCGCGCTTTCTCTTTTTCTTTGTGCAACTACCACAATCCGTCCCACTCTCTCTCTCAAAGCTGCGAAAAGCACTAGTTTTAACGAATGTTTTATAGAGTAATTAAAAACTTCACTCTGCTGTTAACAAAAGCTCGGGTAGGTTTTGTATAGACGATGAGAGCTAGGCAACGAAATCATATGCAAAGAACTTCAAATTAATTGAAAGCTCCGTTTTATAAAAATATTTTATTTCATTCCGTACGCTATATACCACTTTACGTCATTGATTTGAGTCCGGAAAATGGCACATTACAGGCCAAGGCCGGGAAGTGTTGCTTAGCAGCCCTTCCCGGACTGCTTGGAGAAAAATTCATCAAACACATCTATTTGTAGCTAAGCAACGAGTGATTTAAATTGAAATACCAACAGCGAATGTTTAATTTGACAGAATATAAATTTTAAAAATGACGTTTTCATAAAAAGAAAATATTCGAATAAAAAATGGTTTTGGCAGTAATGAAATAAAATTTTGTACGATACACGTCCGTGAAGTGATTAATAAAGCATTCGTTTAGAAATTTCGGACTCGGCTCCTTTCGTCGCCTCGTCCGCAAATATCTAAACTCATACTTTAATATGTCACTTCCCGGACTAGTGACGTAAATAACTATTGTGTATCGCTTACCTATTTTTGTGAATCCTACTTAATAATGGGCGTCCGTTTAGGAATTTATTTATGTCGGTTATGGACCAGCGGTTGCAGGCTTTATGTCTACATTAAATGTAAATAATATTAACTTCAAATTAAAAGAACGCCACTGAGTGCTAAAAAATACCCGTTAAATTTCAAATAAATTTTAAAATATAAAATTTAGGTTAGGAAATAGATAGAAACTGCAAAGCATTGTGGGACGTCGATATTAGTTTTGATAACTTTTAGGCATTTTTATGACGTCACCGTCAATTACATTGAATGTCTATGTATAAACAAAGCGTTAACAAGAAAAAGGTCGGTTAATTCTCAAAAATCGAGTCAAACAGTACAAAAAATAAAATCGAAACAACTCCGCAGTTTAAAGAACGAAGCAGCTGCTACAGCAGGTTTGGGCAAAGTGTCCTTAGCATCGCTATTCCCTGCACGAGCGATCAGCGGCTACACCAGGTCTCGCCAAAGCTCCACCAGCCGAGAATACTGAATGAAATAAATGTGTGAACATTTAAAATTTTTTTAATAAATATATTCAGCAAATCAAAACATTTTGAAAACTTTTGAACCTTTATAAGTTTCGAAATAATTATAAATATTCAAAATTTTGAAATTCATCTAATTTTTAAATTTCTCAAATTTTAAAAGTATTTATTTTCATTCCACTATGTACAGAAAATACAAAATTTTCAAGATTTTAATTTTCCCAAACTTGCAATATTTTAAAGTTTTCGATATTTCCAAAATTTGCGAAATTTTCCAGTTTCATTATTAGAATATTTTCACATTTTTCTACATTAACAATAGTGAAAAACTTTTTATTATTTTCGAAATTTTTAAAATGGCAAAACGTTGTAACTTACATTTTCAAATATTTTAAAATTTTATAATTTTTTGAAACGTTTTCAGTATTTTTTAAAACAGTAAATGTATGACAATTATGAATAATGTGAAAATTTCAAAAGTAATGTAAAAGTTTGAATCAGAGATTTAGTTGGTTTAGACAGGTTTTTATCTTCCTCGCTATGCAAAGTATAGCCATAGAGAAAGGTATTGTGATCGTTAGGTTGGATATGAAACAAATGCGTTCATTCAGCAGTTTTTTTTGCTTTTGGCTTACTGAATTAATCGGATAATTGCCAAAAAAAGACTATAGCCAAATAATGAAATCGATTTTAGATTTGAACAAATAAATATTGTTTATAATTAACAAATACTCAAAAAAAAATTCCTTATCTCAAAAACTTTTTTTTAATTTTCCAATATTGAAAACATTTTCTACTCAAAATTGTAAAAATTCTTACAATTTCCCGTAATTTACATAATTTTACAATTTTTTAAACTTCAAAATTTGTAATATTTTTCACAAGTTTAAAGTTTTTCAAATATCTCTCAATTCTCGAAATTTAAATTTTTTTTTACATTTTTAAAAATTACCGAAAATTTCAAAATTTTCAAAATATACAAAATTTTCATAAAATTTTAAAAGGTTTAAAAAATTTTTAATTTCTAATACGTCTAAATAATTTCAAAAATTGTTAAAAATTTTTAAAACTCAAAATATTTTATATTTTCAAAATTTTCGAAAAATAAAAAAATTTCTGAAATTTTTCAAATAAAATATATTCGTGACAATTTTGAACTTTGAGGATTTTTATTTTTTAAAAACAGCTGCATAAACAGAGCAAAAAACATACAAATTGAAAACGGCTCAAAATTTGTTAATTTGTCAAAATTTCCAAAAACGGAAATTTTTTCACAATCTAAATACATTTCGTTACTGGAAGCATGAGAAAGCTATTTGAAAATATAAAATATGTTTTGATATCAATTTGTAACTTAAAAAGACAATGAAGGGCTAATTTTCGTCTAGAATGTGGTATTACTTTACTTAGCTAACGTAGAAGACACAAGTTTGCTCTCGCTGTGTGGGGGCTATTTATAATAACCGAATATAAATTACAAAGTATTAGTCTTCTTTCCTGCATTTACGCAAAAGAGAATACAAAGCAGGTGTGATGGGAATCTTATTATTTTAGTTTAATTAAAAACAACAAAGCTTAGAAAATATGAGGCCGTGTCGGAAAGGTATTTTAATGTGTATTTTTGGTATTAAATTATTTATCATCTCTCCTCCAACAAGACTCGCAAACGTTAATTAAGGTATGATTAAAAAGGATTTCAAAACAAAATTTATTCCTGCCAGAAGCGTGTACGTGTCCTTAAACGCGGAAATGCTATATTATTTTAGGTTTCGAATTAAAGTTTTTAGTGCAGTTGTGAAAGATTAAGCTCTAGCAGTCTGGCCAACACTAGAGATTATTCAGTTTTATCGCAGCTTCCATAAATATGGAGTACTTTTAAAGGATGATATAGCACTGCCCACTTTGCCTACGTAATCCATTATTCTCCTAGAAAACAGATATTACAGTAATTACTGAAATTATTTCAGTTACATGAGCGTACTATTTCAATCTTCATTATCTCGAAATTACATCACGAATATTATGCATTATTTATTACGCTAACAAAATATGGATACGTTTTTATACAAAATGACATATGCCTTGAAATTATAGTTTTCAAGGTCAATGAAGCTTTAATCGGCATACAAAAATTGATTAGTTTTGTAGTACTAGACATTAAATGCCACTCCAATAACCTACAACCTCTCTAAACTTTTTGTAAACGAATTTATAAATTACTACCGAGGGCCACAATGCATTCGTTAATATTAATCAAATAACCTTGACAAGCTAATTCCAAGGTCAAGCTTTTTAAAGATTTTAAGTGCTTTGCTAAATCTTTCCTTTCTAACGTTTTTAATGTTTTTTACTTTCGTATACTTTCAGCTTAGGGAGGTATTAATTTCATGAAAATTTTTGTATTCAAAATTTTGACGGAAATACAGAGCCTTGAGGAACTCAATAAAATGGTTTAAAAAAATGTCTTTCTGTGGGTGGGCGGGTTGGTAGGTGGTTCGCTTCATAACCGATACCAACGAAGGAAGTACGATGTGTTGTTTGTAGTGATGCGATATATCGAATAAATATTCGAAACTTCGATTATTCTGATGTTTTTAATATCTCGAAAGGTTACCGAAAATGATTCGAATGATTTTTGCGATTTTAAATTTTTATTAAATCTGCTGCGTAGGCGGGTTTGTAAGCGATAGCTAGCTGGGCAAATCCGAGGAACTACGAGACAAGAATGATTTGATTTGAACGTTAGGGTCAAGCGTTTGAATGATTTCCACTCTTATAGTAAATCGTAAAGTCGCGGAATGCTGACAATACTTCAAATGAATGTTTTTACCGAGCGTCGAAGAAAGACGATGAGTACAATGTTCCCAAATTTGCATTTGGTAGCAGTAAAATCGCCGAGATTTGATATATTACTCGATGTACGTGCGTTTTAGATACGTATTATAATTTCGAATGAATATATCGATTATTAAAATTATTCGAGAAACAATCATTCGATTATTGAAATTGTTCGACTACGCCCGTCACTAATTTTTAATTTTTAATTCCCATTTTTTGGGCAATTAATTTTTTTAAATTTTAAAAAGAAATCTGATAGAAGATTAGGGTAAATCCAACGCTATTTATTCTAATCTTTGTAGCTTCATAATGGCGGCTGCTACAAGTTATTTGTTGTGTTACTCAAAAACGAGTAGACGGATCGGAATGAAATTTGGTACGGTAATAGCTCTCTACCAACACAATATTACTATCTACGACAATGTTTGAAAACACGAAAACAGCTAATTTAAAATATTTTCAAAATCTTGTAAATCCAAATAAAGTATTGTTCAAAAACAGATGAGACATTTGTTTTTAAATGCTGTATGCTTATAGAGTAAGGGATGAACTATAATTTGGTTAGTATCTCAGTCCGTTAATTTTTGTGTGACGTCTTTAATGAATTTTTTAAAATAGAAAATTTATGCTCCTTTATTTTATAGAGGGGGTATGATAAAGTGTTTTTGTTTAAGCTAAATTGCTCACGAGTGATAGTGGAATAAGATTCACAACGTAATTTTTAGGTGCAGCAAACTTTAAGGGGATTAAATTCTTCTTCCGGTACAATTTTGGACTAACGAATTTCCTTTTTGGTCTCTGGTTTTCTTTAATCTCAAAAAAAAGTTTTTAAAAAATCAAAATATGGGATAAATTTGTATGACGTGTTGTATTTTACCTTCACGGAGTAATCGACTTGCGTGCAGTTCACTACTGTCGCTGCTATTCAAGTTTCAACGTCATGCACAAACAGGGCTGATCCAGAGAGAGGCCCGGCGCTCCTGTTTCCCAATGAATCTTCCATTACACAAAATAACAGCTGCGATAAACTAAAACTATTTAATTTAACTAACGTTTTATTATAAATACGCATAAGAAAACAAACAGAAAGAAACGCAAAACTTAATATCATATTTTGGGCCATAGCCGAACGTAAATAATTTTGAATTATTTTCAGTTTTGAAAATAAACTTTTCCAAGCGCAGCCGGCACCGGCATGGCAAGTAAAAATTTCAAAGGAATTACTTTTTTTTTTTTTTTTAAATCTCCACGTACATATACAATCAGTCTAATATAAGACTATAAGTATCTTTTATGAAAGCCTTAACCTAGGAAACTTAAAACTACTATTACATGTCATGGAGAGTGTTGTCCCATTGAACGCACTCTTATTTCATATTGCATTTATGTGAGATTTAATTAGGAAAATCTGGTTGGCAGGTCTGAGGGTTTGAATCTCTTGAGTCTTCTGGCTTCTTCTTCTTCTTCATCAAAAGTGTGGATGCAAGATCATTTAGGTGAGAGGTTATTCGATTTCTGTATTTGGTACTGTGTCTCGTGATTTCTTCCCTGATGGTCGGCATTTTTAAGTCGGAGTGTAATATTTTATTAGGTATGTACCATGGGGCATCCACTATCGTTCGAAGGGTTTTGTTTTGAAAACGCTGAAGTATTTCAAGGTTGGAATTACTGGCTGAGCCCCACAGAGGAATGCCATAAGTCCAGATAGGTTTCAATATGGTCTTATAGAGTAGGAGCTTATTCTCTATTGTTAATGTAGATTTTCTGCCTATAATCCAGTACATTTGTTGGAGTTTAAGTCCGAGCTGTTTTCGTTTTGTGAAGATATGGTGCTGCCAGGTTAGTCTTCTATCAATATGAATGCCCAAGTATTTTGCCGTCTCTCCTTGTGGTATTGGATTTCCATTTAGCGTGACTGGGGGGCAGTTTTCTTTCCGTAATGTGTAGGTAACATGGATTGATTTGTTCTCATTGACCTTTATACGCCATTGTTCCAACCATTTTTCTAATTGTACCAGGTGATTTTGTAAATGTCTGGAGGCGATTATGGGGCTTGAATGTGAGGCTAAGATTGCCGTATCATCAGCGTAGGTTGCTGTCATTGTATGTCTAGATTCGGGTAGGTCTGCTACGTATATCAGATATAAAATGGGGCCTAGGATACTACCCTGTGGTACTCCGGATTGGATAGGAGAAAGTTGACTATATTCTTCCTGATATTTTGTTTGGAAAGTCCTATCAGTAAGATATGATTTGAGTAAGGCATACTCTGGATGTGGGAATGCACGTTTGAGTTTGTATAACAGGCCTAGATGCCATAGCTTATCAAAAGCTTGGCTTATATCAATGAAGAGTGCTGAGCAATAACGTTTAGCTTCCAGGTCATTTTGTATTTTCTTGACTAATCTATGAGCTTGTTCAATGGTTCCATGTCCCTTTCTAAAGCCGAATTGGTGAGGAGGTATTAGTGCTTTTTCTTCGATGATGGGCATTAGACGTTTGAGTAGAAGTTTTTCTAGAACTTTAGACAGAACTGGAAGGAGACTAATTGGGCGGTAACTAAAATAGGTTCGTTTTAGTTAAATTAAAAATCTTCGAAGAGTTAATAATACATTTTATTAATTTAATGGTTGAATTTTATACAACTGTTTGTTCGTGAACATTTTCTTAAGAACTAACTAACTATTTTCTAATTGCTACCACCAAAACTACTTATTCAACCCTTGAGTGGTGGGGTTGTGATGTAGGAGAACGCGTCTTTTCCTGGACTTTCCGATGTCTCGGGTTTGAGATAATCCGTCTTAACATTCCGCAAAATTATTACGTAAGCTCGGGTAACGAGGGAAAGACACGCAGCCAGTTTCACAATTTAACAACCACATTCCTTTCTATGGTCCATTATATTGGCAGGCATAATTATCGTATGTAACAGGTATGAAGTTACATTATTGGGATTCTTCCCTGGTTTTGCAATCATTATTATTTGTCCTACTTTCCATGGACAAGGGAAGTAGTTGATTCTAAGGATGGCGTTGTAGATTTGTGTTAGTGCTTTAATACTTTTGTGGGAGAGTTCTTTCAGTAGTTTTCCACTGATCAGATCATATCCTGGAGCCTTTTTTGGGTTGATTTCTGAGCATATGACTGTTTCAACCTCACTTGCTACTATTTTTTTGATTAGTAAGGACATCTGGTGTGGGATCTGCAGTTCATTGATGATCATTTCTTCTTCGATTGCTGTAGTAGAAGAAGGGAAGGGCTGGAAGACTGAGGTTAGGTGCTCCGCAAAAGCTGTGGCCTTTTGGTTGTTCGTTCGTGCCCAGGTGTTATCATTTAGTTGTAATGGTGGAATTTGATATTGGGGTTGTTTTAGTTTTCTCGTGGCTTTCCACAGCGAATAGTCCGTGGCTACAAAGGGAGTGAGCTCAGAGAGATATTCTTGTATTGCTTGATTTTTCAATTTTTGTAACAGCTCCTTGAGCTCATTTGCTAGTTTATTGTATCTTTGTTTATCCGAGGGAGCTCTCGTTAGTTGCCATCTTTTGCGAGCTTTCCTTTTTCCTGCTATTTTTGCTGGACAATTATTGGTTGTACTTCCTTTGTGATAAGTTCATTTTTGTCAGGCGTAGCTTGCCATGCTGCGTTCTGTATGGCTTTCGTTAATTGCACCACGGCTACTTCTACGTTCTTTTCTGTTTTTAGAGGTATATCTAAGTGTATTTGTTCATCAAGTGTTTCTCGAAAGTAGTTCCAGTCAGTTCTTTTGCTGCTCTTAGGTTTTCCTAGTATGTGTGTGTACATAGTTACTAAGATTGGTGTGTGATCTGACGGAAGTTCATTGCATGATTCAACTGTGAATTGTTTGTTGTTTACTCCTTTAGTTATGCAAAAATCTAAGAGGTCCGGTTTTCTGTTCAGGTCTGAGGGCCAGAAAGTGGGCTCCCGAGTCGATAGGTAATTTAGATTAGTGTTTGTCATCACTTGCAGTAGTTGTCTTCCTTTTGTAGTAGTGATCCTAGATCCCCAGTAAGTATTTTTGGTATTATAGTCGCCTCCTGCAATGAAGCGGTTTCCGAGTGTTTTGAAGAATTTATTGTAGTCTTCATATTTGTTATTGTGTTTTGGGGGACAGTAGACTGCAGATATTGTAATTTTTCCCATGTGATCTTAACAGTGACGCTGGTGGCCTGTATGTTGTCCTGTTTATATTCTGCTCTTTCATAATGCTTGATGTTTTGTTTTATTATTATTGCGGAGCCTGCATGTGCAGCTTCATCTGGGTGGTTAGTGTTGTATATTTTATAATTTGGTATATTTATATGGCTTCTGTCGGTGAAACGAGTTTCCGAAATTAAGACTATGTCTAATTTAAAGGTTTGTATGAAATACTTTAATTCTTGCAGATGTTGGCATAAGCCATTGGCATTCCAGACTGCAATTTTTAGGAGTTGAGCCATTATTTACTTTTATTAATGAGGGATGACATGAGATTTATTAGTGTCCCCATTTGATCTAGTAGATTCTTCATCATCTGTTTTAGTTCTGCTAGATCGTTTGATGGCTGTGTAGTAGTGACTGGGTTTAGTTGATTCACATTTGTTGTGTTTGTGTAAGTTCGTTCCTGGGCAGATTGGGCATACGTTACTCCTGGTTGGATTAGTCTTGTTCTTTCTCGCAGTTTCGGGTACATTCTTTGTTGGATCTGTTTGTGTACGGCGCATCCCCTATAGTTCGCAGGATGATTTTCGTTGCAGTTTGCGTATTTGACGTTACTATCTTTCGTTTTTCTAGGACCTTCGCTTGTAGAATGTTCACCTGTGCATTTGACGCACCTTGGGGCATTTCTGCAATAATTTTTAGTGTGCCCGAATTTTTGACAGCGCATACACTGTGGTATTTCGCGTTTGGCGTGTGGTGCTTCAAATATGACTTTCGTGTTCAATAATAAGTCGATCTTATAGATGTCTTTGTTGTTTTCGTTAGGTTTGATATCTATGAAGTGCATTGGCAGGTTTATGTTCGTTGATCTTTGTTTAACGTTCCAGATGTTCGTTACCTCATGTCCCTTGTCTTTTAAGCTTGATTTAATTGCATCAAGGTCAGTTGTTGGGCGTAAGTTCTTAAGAACTACGCGAAAACTTTTTCCCTCCTTTGGTCTATACGTGTGGAATTCGGTAATTTTCTCTATTAACGCTTTTACGATTTCGGTGTATTTAGGGCTTTCAAGAGGCTGCACCTTAACTTGGTCGTTATGTAAAGTTTTTAAGTGGTATTTATCTTTGGCTATACCATCAAGTAGTTCAATCAGCGGTTTAATGACTTTAACTCCTGAGGTGAAGATTGGGGGAGGCTTTGGTTCAGTACTTTGCTTGTCTTCATCATTCTGGTTTTCATCTGAGAGAGGGCTAAATCGGTTGCTAGTTTCTGTCGGTTCACCAAGCCAGTAGTTTTGATTTTTTGTGACCTGATCGTTAGAGGTTCTGTATCTTTTTTTTTGTTGTTGCCATTGGCCTTCTGATTGTGCTGTATCTTGTATATTGGTTTGATTTGAAGTAGGAATGTAATTTTGAGGTTGACTGCTGTATATGATACCATTTTGTGAGTACATTTGTTGTGCTGGTGTTGGCTGGGAATATGAAATATTCATTGGTGTTTGTGCGCTGAGCATTTGAGAATTTGGGTCACCATGTATATACGTATTTGTTTGTGACGGTACATATTGCACGTAGTTTGGTATTGAGTACATTAAAATGTACTTACGGTTTTAGTGGATCAATAATTAAATGGAAAAAGATTATCACTGTTTGCACTAACATAACTTGACCTTAGGTCAGAGATATCTCGTATCGTTTACTTATTCGATGCGCCGAAGAACACAACTTTACGCATCGAAAGTCATACGCGTAATCAAAGGAATTACTAAATTAAGTATCATTTCCTCCCTGTTGTTTACAACAGTTACACTACAAGTGAATTGAAATATAGGTAATCCGGCAAAAATTACCAAAACTTGTTGCATCGCTGGTTAGGAAACTTTTCGCTGCATCACTTTGTATGTTAGTTTCAGTATTTTGTAACACTGCTGAAAATAATAACTTTGCTGAGTATTTCGTACCACAATACTACTTAGCAAACAAAATTACATTTTTGAAGACTCTCGCCATTTCGAGTGGCACCATGGGCCATTCGACAAGTTTTAAAGCTACCACTAAAGATAAAACGTTTGAGCTTTTAATGTGAATGGAGCTTTTGTGCGGTGCATAACTTGCCCTACGGATAGGACACAAATATTTTTCAAAATAGAAAAAGGTAAGTTTCTAAAAGATAGGAATATTTAGGTTCATTTTTTAACGCAATTTTGTCTTCTAGTAATGCTTACCATATTCAGTATTTTACATAAAATAATAGGCTAAATAATTCCATTATTAAATTACGTTACCCCAAATTTGTATAAAAATTGTTGGTGATATTTGATTGTTTATAATTAAATTTTCTCGTACAAAGTGCACGGATGCCCCTCTGTTTTTGTCAACGCCGTTTTTTGCAGTCCGCAATTAAATTTAACACAGCGGTCGTGAACGCCACTGTTAAATAAATACAAAGCAAAAACCAGACGGTTTTTAAACAAAATTAAATTCTTCCTACAACTAAAATAGATATGGCCAATTTTTGACAACATCTTCGATAAAAATAACTACACCTACTGAACGCTATTAAATATCGGTTTGGGCAGTGCTAGCGCAGATAGACCTTTTCCTGTTTACGTATGCTATTTTTTTCACTCTACATTGTTTACAATGGACTAAGTGACGAGGATAGGGCTGGCTTTATTCGAATTAAATGCTAACGACGGGCAATCAGTTTAATCTAATAAACTGACTTCAATTTATGCATCAATGGGTATCATGTCTCGTTGCTTTCAATGCATCGACAATACTAATGCCATTACACAAACTTTTGTTACATAGGACACATAACAATGGAATTTTCTTTAATTTGTCGCAGTGGTTTTTCACTAAACTGGCAGTTTTTAATAAATCGTTTTAAAAATTATAATTAACAATAAAATGGTAAGATTAAATACTGGGCAGGGTATTCTGCAACATATGACGTCAGAAAAAAACTAATTGTGACGTCATAACTCGGAGGCAAATTAAATACGATACTTGTTTATATTTACAGTACGGGAATGTATTGTGATCGTCAGAAAAATTGATTTTAACAGAAATACACATTTTGGACGTTTAAAAACCTAAAACAAAGTTTTAAATGTTTTTGTATCTGTGTGTGCGACGCAGAAATTGTTAAAATTGATGATTTTCAAATTATTGTAAATTTTCGCGAGTTCTGTATTAAATGCTGCCCCCCTTTCTAATTTGTCCGTGTATCAAGCTAAAAACAAGCTATGATTTAGTAGTTTACTTAAGGCTCTAATTTCAATGTAACGCCCTCTATGAATTTTTACATTTTAGACATTAACACCTGTTTATTTAATAAACAAAAACTGATAGTAAGTTATCGATCTAACTGAAGGTATCACTATGAACAATAGAATAAAGATCAATTATTTCAAACTTGCTATTTAGATGCAGTAATACTAGTAAGAGCGGCCGTAGCTCACTGGTAGGAGCGCGGGCTACCAATGCAGCGGATCCGGGTTCGATCCCCAGCCCGGTCGTTCTCCCTCGCACGGCAACGGAAAACCAGCGAGGTGGGTGTTTCCCCAGAAAAATTCTCTGGATAAGAAGTGGATGCACTTCCTGTGGTTCGGAGCCCACGTTAAACTGTAGGTCCCCTATGTCTGTCTGTGCAAATTATCTATCGCCGCACACCAAACACAGGCATAGGAGAGAGGTAGCCAACGCCCTGAATAGGGTATGGCACTATAAGAAGAAGAATACTAGTAATACTTGCGAGTCTCTCCCCCCCCCCTTCACTATGCTTGGCTGACTAATGTTACTATTTTACTTTGGTGTTCTTTAACCCTAAACTATATTTTCCGCATGAAATTAAAAAACTGAAGTTTGTTGTCTTTAATTTACGGGGAATTCACTGCACTTGTATTCTTACAGAAGGTAACGAAACTTCGACAACGAATATCGATATAAAAAATTAGCGAAGGACTTCGCCTGGACTTTCGTATACTTTTATACAAAATAATTACTGTTATATATCTAACCACAACAATTACAGCACATTTAATTAAAAACTGTTTTTAGTTGTAGGGTATTTAAATATAAACCCCCTGTAAAAAATTCAATTTTATGCAAAAATATTTCTCGGGGTTTAAAAAACGCATGTACAAACTTTTTGCAGTTATAAATAGAGTTTGTAATCTTTTTCTACTATTACTCATCAGCAATTTACCATAAACAAAAATTTTTTATCGTCTCCTGTTTAATTAAAAGAGGGGCATATATTTTTGATTTTTAAAAATTTATAGAAGGCGTCACAGTAAAATTAGCGGCTGAAACAGGAACCTTGCTGTAGCTTACCTCCAGCTAAACGAGCTTACACCGTTTTTAGAAAAATGGTATTGCCTGATTTTGAGCAATATTTTTTTGAAGATTACTAAAATTTAGGAAATTTTTTTCACTTTTTAGCTTTTAACCTAGGTATTACAAATTTTTGAGCACAGTGTCTTTATAGGGCTATTACGATCTAGTATTTGAACAAGGTCTGTCGAACTTGTTTTTGAGTAATAGGCGCTAAAATCAAAATTTTCAAAAATGTGTAGCGGCCGCCAATTTACAGTTAGAAAGTTTGGAAAAACAAGCCTTTAGATTTGCTCCAGAGTCTTCTATCAAATTCAAACTTATAAATTTTGGTTTCGGAAAAATAGCTACTAATACATTCAATACACAATACGCTTCCGATTTCGGATTTTTATAAAAGCTTATTGTGTAGCGAAATTTTTCATATACCCTCACATTTCAAAGCTTATAAAAATTGCACCACACGTTCGGGAGTACCACCCACATAGATACATACAGACATACGACGATAATTATAAATACTTAATAGCTTAATATAAGGGTTCGTTACCGAAAATTTAGATATCGAATATAGACGTTAAAATATCATCTATAACACTGATATATCGATTTATCGATAATTCAATATATAGTGATATCTATCGACATTAATATATCGATAAATTATTACTTATCGATATATCAACATGAGATATTTGACTACTTGTCAATATTGTATAATTATCGATTATCGATATCAAAAATTATCGATAAACCGGTATTTATCAAGATAGTATCATTATTGGTAATTTGAATGAATTCTTATTAATAAAAGTTATCATTGTTAAAATACATTGGATAATATAGGGGTATGCAATATTAAACATTTATTATCCAATATCATTATATCATAAAAAAATATCGGTAACACTGATATATCGATATATCAACTAATCGTTACATCTATATTTATTCATGTTTATCTAAATTAATATATCGATTTATCAATACATTGATGTTTATTGGTATTTATCGATACTTATTTATATATGAACAAAGATACAGCAATAAATTAATACTTACTGATGTATTTATAAAACCGTATTTATCGATATAGTACAATTTATCTATATTTACATTGCATTGACATTTATAGACGTAACCATAGTTATAGATACATTGGGTAATACAGGGATGCGCGATGCCGAAAATTTGATACTGAATATTGATATTACATAACTATCGAAAACACTGATATGTCGATATATCTATTTACGGATTTATTAATATTATAAATATTTATTTGTATATCGACATGGATCCTTCGATAAACTAATGCTTATTGATAATTGCTAATGAAATACAAAAACACTGATATATATATATATATATATATATATATATATATATATATATATATATATATACAGGCTGAGTCAAGCTATACGCCTTTTTTTTAGTGAGTTTATTATTAGGAATTTATTAAAAATGTTTGGTGTGCATATGTTTCGAAGGGTGCTCTACAACCTGGCACAGTCAGTTTTTTGATTGGACGTCAAATGTCAAAATAGCGATTTTCAATTGTTTATTTTTAAATGGAACGGTACGACTTTTTTCGGCTTAAACGATGCTGTATGATATTTACAATATGATCCTTACTGCATTTTTCCCAATTTTCACGATTCAGCCGTAAAATATGCATTTATTATGTTAGTCTAGTAGGCCGAGACCTACGGAACGTACTTTGATGTATTTGCACAAAACAATTTAATGGTTGTCAGTATGCATAGTAAAATCATTATTTTAATAAATATGAAAAAACAGAAACTCAGGCATTTAGAATACATCAAATAATAGTTACTTCAATATTAGGATAACATCGAATGAAAACTATAAGATTATAAACTAAACAAAATTTAAATAAAAAACTAATTAGTTTTTATCCAACGAGAAACTCGAAGAAGTGGAAATGTTTACTTACAAGCAATTGTTTCATCAAAAGTTTACTTATTTTAAGCAAAAACATGGTGACGCGTGCGTACGTACCGGCCTACTAGACTAACATAATGAATGCTTATTTTACAGCCGAATCGTAAAAATTATGAAAAATGCAGTAAGGATCGTATTGTAAACACCATACAGCATCGTTTAAGCCAAAAAAAGTCGTACCGTTCCATTTAAAAATAAACAATTGAAAATCGCTATTTTGACATTTGACGTCCAATCAAAAAACTGACTGCGCCAAGTTGTAGAGCACCCTTCGAAACATATGTATACCAAAAATTTTTAATAAGTTCCTAATAATAAACTCACTAAAAAAAAAGGCGTATAGCTTGACTCAGCCTGTATAGATATACAACTATCAACATATCGGTTTATGGATACATTGATATTGATTGATATTAATAGATATTTATGTATCGATTTATATTTATATATTGATATATTAATACATTAATATTTATTGATATTTATCGATACGTATCTATAGCATTTATAGTTACACACGAATCGATAAATTAACACTTATTGACGTATGGACACAACGGTATTAATCGATATAGTATAATTATCGATATTTACGAATATATTTAATTTTGCAGATGCAACCATAAGTATAAATACAATAGTTAATATAGAAATGCGCCATACAATAAGTTTACTATCTAATATCGATATTAAAAAAATTTGGCAAAAAAACCCGGGTATATTGATTTATCGATACATCGTTGTTTATTGAGATACCGATATTTTTATAAATAAATAATATCTTATTGGATTTATCGACATTTATTTATGAACAGATATTTCTAAAATAAATAAATAATTTGATAAATTTATCATTCAAAAATCCAGGCCTAGTCACGACATGTTTTCTTTATAATAAGCACCCACAATGTAAACGAGAACGATGAGTCATATTCTGTTTAACTATCTAGCATTAAGAGTATCTTGATACGGTTTAAAAGTACTAATTAATAAATAGTTGTTTAAATAATTTGACAAGAAATTCAATCAACAGTGACGTCACGAAAAGGTTAATTGTGACGTATTAATGTGGAGGGAAATTCAAATTAAATTTTCGTAATTCTGTTATAAACAATTGGAAAAGTGAAATATTTTATTTTCTTCTATTTGCTAACATAAGCAATGTCGTGTAGAAAAAGAAAACATATGCGGTAGTCTCTCATATTTTTTATGCTTTCATGGTAATAAATCGCAGACGGGAAAACCGCAAAAGTAAATTTATTGAAGTGGTACGATTTTCAACACAAATTATACTTAGAAAATATAAAATTTTGTCCGTTTTCAATAGTATGGTAGCCAAGTTTATAATCTAAAGTGTCTCCTGTTTGAGTCTGAAATCAAACTTCTGATAATAATTCATTATTAATCGACCCTTTGTCTGCGTTGATACGTCAGTTTAGTTCCTTTGCCTGCCAATAGACAGCCCTGTACAAGCTTTTGTGCTTTCAGCTGTCGCGAAGACGGCTTTCTGAGCTTTTACTGTTCGCTTTTTGTGTGAGGGTGGTCCAAGAATAACTAGCATAAAGTCGTAAGTTGCGCCCAAGTTCCGTCAACTTTTATTTAGGTAGTGGTATTTGTCCATAGGGGTCAGTTTTGATATTAAAAACGCCTTCGGTGCAATTTTCTTTGTTTAAAATTCTTGCCGAGTTGAAAACTTTTTGTAAAGGACCATCCTAGACGTGAACTCTATTCGCATGCGCGTGCGCTTGAGCAATGGTACAATCCTGTGCTGCGCTTTCACCCCCTGTTTTTATACATACATTCTATGCACAGAACCATAGTTTATCGACTGAAAGAGAGAGACGGAAAGATTTGTGAGAAAGGGGATGATACTTCATTCCGACTACTTTTGCTCAGGAGATTTTATGCTTGCGCACTTGCGCACTCGTGCGTGTTTTATAAATTAAATTATTTTTTGTTATTTTCCCTGCTTTTAATTAGAGAACTTTGCCTTCTGATAAAAACTCCAACAGAGTAGATAAATAAAATGTTTCTCGAGTTCCTCGTTTATTTTCTTGGGTTCGTGTAAACTGTAAGAGCAATTTTTAAATAAAAAAGATTCCCCTCCATCAATCGGTAAAGAGTAATTCCGGCATGTTTCCGATAAGTCCGCGATTATTTGTGGGTCTCGTGAGATTTCACCCCAAAGATAACGAAATGAAACAAAAGAATGCAGGGAAAATTACAAATTCCACCCCTGCGTCTCTAAGCCGCAAGAAAATAAGGGTAACCCCTAATAGGATTAGATTTGCCTCGGATTCTGGCTTCAAAGGCAAATAATTTTTAAAATTCACATGTAACACATCCCATTTTGTTATCAATAAGCGGAGTATTTGGAAGTCTAACGAAGTACGAGGGCGCAATGCAACATAAGGTGAAATTCGCTTTGAATGTAGGGTTCAAACTACCCTCAAACCCATGAAAACGAGCCAAGAAATTTAAAATAGGGTGTACGGCACAAGAGAATGTTTAGGGGTGAATGTGCAGTAAGAAGGGATGAACTAAAGTGGACGAACGCGAAATACACGTACGTCGTTCCCGTTCTTTCGTTTTTTACCGGGTTATATTTGGCGAGAGGAACGATGCCAACCAATCCGAGTTAAACCGGCAGTCGGATTGAAGTTCCCGGGGCCTCCAAAGCTACCACTCGCTGTCATATAGTCCGGTTAACAACAATTTCATAAACTGTGCAATATTATTGTTTACGCTTTCGATCAAGTGTGAGCTTTCTGTGCTTCTAGCTTGGAACTGCAGAGTTTCGTGCTTCGCTTCCTCATTTTCACTTTGAAATCTTTTTATTGCCCCGATTCTGGTTAATTTTAAAATATACCCCCTAAAATAATAAAATTTTATATTTACGTGCGTTTATTTACAAGCTCAATAACTTCGGATTTTTGTGTCATTTTATATTTCTTTCCCAGTTCTAACGACTTAATGGTGCTCATAAGGGATCGATTTTATGACAAAATATAATGTGAGAGATTTGTTAAACATAAAAAATGACTTAGTTTGTGTCTTTCGTAGGAATAAGTATTAATATAGGTGAGTTTATGCACCTTTTTATACGTATTTTATACTGTATTTTTATTGTACGTTGTTTTCGAAAGCGTTTACTGCACATTTATACCACGTTAAATTGTAACTAAACTCAAAATATTTGTTTACCTTTGGGTTTACGACACTTTATATTATTCAAGAATTAAATTTTCAATTGACAAACATTTTAGAAACAATTCTATTTCTTAACCCTTCAGTCTTAAACATAATTTAATTATTAACCAGTAATCATAAATACAACCAACAAAAATGATAGAAATCTTGTGGGATTCGAACCAAAACACAACTTTTTTTTTCTAAAATGCTTTAAATTAAAACAAATATTTTTTTCACTGTCCATTAGGAGTAAAAACGACATAACCTTGCTACAGTTAAAAAACTATACTCCAAACCTTCACAGTAAGTACGTATTCGAGATTCGAACCCGAACAAAAAATTTTTTTTGCTGAATTTTTCTAGATTTTAACACATTTCCCCCCGCTTCGGGTTAGTGCTTGTATACGTTAACTATACTTAAAAATTACAGGATTCGAACCCATTTAAAACACATTCTTGGAAAATCAGTGAGATTCGAACTTGTGGTCTCGTGGATACCAAACAAGCTCAAACACGAAAAAATCTTTTAGCTGCAACACATAAAATCCATTGTGTACACTTCCTGTCTGGTATAAAAACAACCAGCGCTGCTTGTACTTAAAAAAACCTTTAAAAAAAGCTTGAAAACTCACATTACAAACAACCATTAATCTAATGTCACTCCAAAAAGACATAGGAACGAGTCATCAGTTAATTCACCAAAGTATGTGTTAAGTCAAAGTGTAATGCTCTATCTTAACAGTGTCTTAGTGCTTTACAGCCTTTTTATGTCCTATTAGGCCATTAAACACGATACTATGACAGCAGGAATAAAATTCTGCTAAGCTACCGTGCACAATCACAGACAATGAAGGAGCGACATCAAAAATCGCTGTTCGATTTTTGCCGCTGTATAAATAAGTCATAATACTGCATGTATGCAGTAAAATACCGCAATGATTGCTCGAATGCGCAAAATTTTATTTTCAAAACCCCAAAACAAGGTTCCAACAATCGTTATTTTATCTTTAACGTTTTTAATAGGTAATAATTAATGAAACCAAAGTACAATGACAAGATTGATAAGGGTTCCATTCGTTGTGTGACTCATTTATCTAAATACTTTATGTTAAACACGGAAATGCTTCTTTTTTACAACGGGGAATTTTATTTTTATCACTTGATAAGAAAGGTGCAATTTTTTTTGCGTTAGATTAATTAATGCTTTGGGGTCGAGACAAAAATCACTGTGAATAATAATTTATTAATTTTTTATGATTAGGACTTATGGGTAAAAACTATAGGCACCCCACAAGATGGACAAGAGTGAGCATTGTACCCCCCCCCCCACCCCACCTCACCCTTTAGAACTTAACAAGAATTGTGCACAAATGTGGTCCCGCACACGGCTCAGCTTGTATTTTTTTTGACAACTAGCACAAAAAATCCGGCGGCTTGCTACAATTACTGAAATATTGTGTTTTTATTTATTTAGCTCTTAGGTTTCATGCAAACACTTTCTTTTTATTCTAAAATTTCACGTTTCAGTTTCTGTTTGAATCTTATGGGAAAGGGCGTGTATCCGTGTGGGGTGCTCCGCATCTTTCAAACCTAACACTTAAAGTAATTGCTTTGGCTTGCCCTCTCGCAGAGAAAAATTCTATGGGCGTCCATGAAAAGAATTCATATGAGTGACGCCCTCATTGAATTTTTGAAAATATTCTTTAACAGAGCCTTATTAAATAATTACTGAATCTTCTAGAAAAACTTACTTAAACTTAAAGAATTTTGAATTTTAGAAGAAAATTCAAAAATTGTCTTGCTCCCTCCTAGAAATAATTCTATAGGCGCTCATGAAAAGAACTTATATAACTGACGATCCCGTTGAATTTTTTTCTTAACAGAGCCTTACTACATAATTACTGAATCTTCTAGAAAAACTTACTTAAACTTGGACAACTTTAAACTTTAGAAGATAATTCAAAAATTGGCTCGCCCCCTCCTACAAAAAATTCTATGGGCCCCCCATGAACACAACTTATATGATACGCTCCTGTTGAATTTTTTTATTAGCACAGCTTTATTAAATGATTGCTGAATGTTCCAAAAAGAATTACTTAAATTTGGGGAATTTGGAATTTTAGAGGAAAATCAAAAATTTTACGGGCGCCCATGAAAAGAAGTTATATGCGTGGCGTTTTCATTAAATTTTTGCAAATATTTGGGCCTTACTAATTTATTACTGAGTCTTCTAGAAAAACTTACTTAAACTTAAACAATTTTGAATTTTAGAAGAAAATTCAAAAATTGTCTTGCCCTCTCCTAGAAATAATTCTATAGGCGCTCATGAAAAGAACTTATATGACTGACGATCCCGTTGAATTTTTTTATTAACAGAGCCTTACTACATAATTACTGACTCTTCTAGAAAAACTTTCTTAATCTTGGAGAATTTTGGATTTTTGAAGAAATTTCAAAAATTGTCTTGTCTCCTAGAAATAATTAGATGGGCGGTCATGAAAAGAACTTATATGACTGACGCTTTTCTTGATTTTTTTTATTAACAAAGCCTTACTACATAATTACTGAATCTTCTAGAAAAACGTACTTAAACTTGGACAACTTTGACTTTTAGAAGATAATTCCTAAATTGGCTCGCCCCCTCCTACAAAAAATTCTATGGGCGCCCATGAAAACAACTTATATGATACGCTCCTGTTGAATTTTTTTATTAGCAGAGCTTTACTAAATGATTGCTAAATCTTCTACTAAAGCAATTTATTAAATTTGAGGAATTTTGAATTTTTTAAGAAAATCAAGAATTTGACGGGCGCACGTTTTCATTAAATTTTTGAAAATATTAGTAACAGGGATTTACTAAATGATTACTGAATCTTCTAGAAAAACCTTCTTGAACTTGGAGAATTTTAAATTGTAGAAGAAAATTTATAAGTTGGCTTCTAGAAAAAAAAAAAAACAATTACAGGCGTTTATGAACAGAACTCACATGAGTGACGTCCACTTTGAAATTTTGAAAATATTAATTAACAACGCCTTACTTAATAGCTACCAAATCTTCTAGGGAAAAAATGGAAAACTGTTGTTTGTTTATTTCCCGTGAAGGTGTGGGCCGCTATAGGGTTCTTTCGGACTCCCCGAAGAGTACTGTCCCAGCATTCACCTTTTTAAGTCAGCAAAACAGCGGAAAAAACCTGAGCCAGGACAGTCGGCCGTGGCCGGGAATCTAACCCAGGGCCCTCCGAATGAAAAGCGGACGCGTTAACCGCGAAGCCACCTCTCTCGGTACTGAATTTTAAATTTTAGAAGACAATTTAAAAGTAAGCTTGCTCTCTTCTAGAAAAAAATCTATAGGCGCCCATGAAAAGAACTTATATGAGTGACGTCCCCATTGAATGTTTGAAAATTTTCATTAACAGGGCCTTACTAAATAATTACCGAATCTTCTAGAAAAAACTTGCTTACTCTTGAAGCATTTTAAATTTAGAAAAAACATTTTAAAAGTTTGCTTGCCTTCTCTTAGAAAAAAATTATGGGCGCCCATAGAAAAGAGTGACGTCCTCTATTGAATTGCTGAAAATTTTCATTAACAGAATCTTACTAAATTGTTGCTAAATCTTCTAGAAAAACTTACTTAAACTTGGAGAATTTTGAATTTTAGAAGAAAATTCAAAAATTGGTGGTGGTAGGTTTGCTTAGTACGGATCTGTTCCTTTTCATATATTTTAATATTGAATTAATCCCAAATTAATTGCAATTCTCATTTAATTCTTTTACGAATAAAACTATAAGTAACTAAAACTTCAAACATCAAAAAAGAATTTGCGCAAATGTAATTTATTGCTGCAGTAATAAAAGGTTTTTATTGATATCAAGTAGTTCAAACAGAAAGAAAGGGAGACGGGAGGGAGATTTAAATCATGAAAATTATATAAATCGTCATCTGAAACTCTGCACGCAACTGCTCCCAAAGCTGCATTGCGTATGATCATTTTTTAAAACCGTATCCTTGTTTATAGGACACAAAGGAATATGATTCGGACATGGAAGAATTAAGTTATTATTGCACGGACCGAGTGATGGGTGTGGTTTTATTTATATTTTGCGTTTTGTTAATTTTTTCTTTAATCACAGTTCATTTAAATGGTAATTGCGATGTATATGACTTTTTTGCTTATTTTTGCTTTTTCATATTTCCATTGATTTTATGATTTTAACAGAAAAACAATTTAGTAGTTTAAAAAACATATGCCCGCGACTAGACAGCTAAGTGAATGGTTACTTCTTTAAAAAATTGTCTTTATATAAGTTTTTTTATAAGCGAGATTTGTCAAATTAAAATCCGAGAGCTGATAGAAGACGTTAAAACACACTAAATGCTTTTCTTACAAACTGTTTAACTTCAAAATGGCGTCCGTTTACGATTTTTTAATACTTTTTACTATGAAGCCTTTATGTTCGTAAATGAGTGGACGGATTAGTACATTTGATATCTTAATAGTTCAAGGACCGCAAAACATTGCGATGAAATTGTATTTCCGTAAACACAAAAACCGACAAAATTTCAAATTTTCAAAATATTAATAGTTTTAATAAACAATTTTTTCAAAAAACGACATCATCGTGTGTATTCAATTTTGTCATCTTAGTCAGTTAGAAAAGAATTGTAATTTTGTTTTTTTCACAATCCCCAAATTTTCTTTGAATTTTACGAATTTTAAAGCTTTTGTCTATACAGGGTGTTTGGTCATGCATTAATTTGTATTCCCTTTTTAAACTTTCACAATTTTTTAACTTTTGGCCAATTATCTTGTTTATCACATACAATACATCAAAAAGGTACTTGATTCAAATTTCTCGGTGTAAGAGTTTTCGTTTCTTTTTCTCAACGTATATACAAGGTGTTACGAAATTTTTTATGTATTGTATGAAGAGGTGACTAAGACTAGTTCTTATAATTAATACTAGAGCAACGCCCACGCTTTTGTAGTAACTCTAAGTGTAACTTGAACGATAAGAAATAAGCTGGGTCAAAATGTTACCGATTGCGTCCCGCAGTATTGTGTAACACTCTCAGTCAGTGACTGTACTGAACATGCGTAACTAGTAAGTTATCATGCCAACGCTTATTACTTTATTAAATATATTTTATGGTAACAAGCGTGATCAGGTTTTAATGATCTTTAAAATAGTATCTGCCCTCTCGTAATCTCAGCTGCAATGCAATTTGTAAGTAAACTTCGTATGAGCCAATCTTTATTACTTTTCACTTTTGAGAACGGCTTCGTTTACATGGCTTGAGCAACGTCTATCCGCAGAGTAGTTTTCGGTACTAAGCTGTGCCGGATACTGCCGTAAGAAAAAATTGAGCTGTATGCCAAGAATCCGGAGTCTGATATGGGAATGCCAGTTATTGCAGATTATGCCCCAGTAATACAAACAGCGTATACATGCAATTTTGTTTATTTGCATTAAAAACTGTAGTGGACCTCTGCACAAAAGAATATGCGCCTTATACAATGGATTCGCTTGACGGGGCCCTCTCTGGATATGGGAAAATATATAGACATCAAGAACTCTTTAACATAAAGTAATAAAATTTGGCACAGAGTTTAGTAATAGTAACTACTACTATCTAAAAACGTCAAAATTAAAGTATTGAAACCAGGATCTTTGCAAATTAGGGGCTGCTAATAATTTGTACCTAATTGTGTTTTATACTCTTAGATACCTTTTGTACCAGTAACTGTTTTTGAGAAACATTGATTTAAGAATTTCCATATTTCAGAGTGAAACCAAGAAATGTTTACTTATTATTTATTTATTAACATAGGAACAAGAAAACTTAGAGAAAAGGGCTAACATAATGTAATTATTAATTAATAATCAGAGTAATTATTACCACTCTTTAACCAATAGCAATTGTTGTCAAAATATACTCCAAGGAAAAATTATGCTAATCAAAAAAAGGTCCTTTTCGATGTGCTTTTATCTGATAAACAAGATTATTGATCTAAGCTAAAGTTAAAACATTGTAAAGGTTTTACGAGAAGCCCCAAAAATGTTTGGTGGACGACTTATACGGGACGCTTACAATACGAAATTTCAAACACTTAATGCAAGCACTTTAAAAATTATCTATAAAAAAGTGCGCTCCACGTCTTTCTTTAGGAGGGTGTACAAAGGCGCAACAAAGCATTTTCAAATCCAATCTATATTTACCTATTTACTTCTTTTGGTGTCTAGAATACTCATAGAAATTTAAGCTTCGATTTTTTAGATAACCCTTTATACATATAGTAAATAAACATAGAATGCTAAAACACTCGCGCTGATGCTAGATTACATACGTATTTAAATTAGGCATTATTTACGGAAGATTGGCGGTAGCTTAGAGGTTAGGCGCTTGGCCTCTAACGCTGAAGGTCGGGTTCGATTCCCCGCCGCAGCCATGCACCAATAAATACACGTTCTCAAATCTGGTGTAGGCAGCCGTGTCTGAAATCTTCTCTGGTATTTAGTCGTTTGGATTCGACCTTAAACTGTAGGTCCTTCGTACTCCACCTTAGCGTGAGACTGATAATGAATATTTAGGAGAGCTGGTTTTCCTCCCACACATTTTGGGCTGATAAAATTTGTTTTCCGGTCCCTAATGAGTTTCTAATAATATATCTATAGTTCAAGTTGAAGTGGTATATGAATAACAGTGTTCACTATCACTGCTTTTCATAGCGTTGCGTTGCACGCAAATAATTGATTTTGCATTCTGATGTTCTAGTAACAATTGAGGTTGGAACGTTATGATGTAATATGTTTTAGCACTTAATTGTATTTTAACGCTTTTATCAACAACTGTACCTCATTTGGCATCAATTCATCATAGGTCTATTGTAATGAATTCACTAGTACATCAAAATTGTAACTAAAACAGGAAATTAATCATAAACCCTTAATGGCAATATCAATATAAATCAGTAGTATTCTGTTTGAATGGTACAATTTTAACATTTCAAATTATTCAACAGCCAACATGAATTTAATATGCAAGCACTAATACTGTAAAAGTAATTTTAGTGCAGTATTAAATATAAATTTGTACTGCTTGAACTTTTTTAATTAAATTGATACTTCAAAGTAAAACGTGCATATTATGTAAAATTAATTAATTCAAGTCATACGTATGCGAAATACATTAAATGAGTTTTAAAACTATGCTTTTACTGTTTGTTATATGTTGAAACAAACATTTTTTATTAGCAACAATTATATTTAATAAAAGTACAAAGTTAAAAGTATACAAATATGAAAAGGTTTTTTCCAAACAATGAAAGAGGAGAAATGGTAAACAAGTTCAAATTGAAAGTTTAATAAAATACGTTTGTTGTGTTTCAGTATTTTTATTTTCTATGCAAATTAAAGAAAGGCCATGAATGTACAACTTATACCGCTAAAAGCAAACAAATTTTAATTTAGCACTACAAAACCCAAAATTAAGAACTGTAAAAACTTTCCCAACAAATTGAAAATCACATGTTTGGCTTCTTATTTGATGAAAATTATGAATTTTATTTTTTATTTTCTTATAGTTTCCGTATAAAGAGGTATTGACGTCATGAAGATTTTCGAACTCGAGATTTTGACGGAAATACATGTTTTGCACGTCCAGGAACCCGAAACAAATGGTTTAAAAAAAATGTCTGTCTGTGCGTGGGCGGGTAGGTAAACATGTGGGTGGTCGGATATGTATGTGGGTGTGTGGTGCATCATAACTACTAAACGGATGGTCGGATTTCCATGAGCTTTGGAATGTGGCGGTATACCGTCTGTCTATAAAGTAACCCCCCCCCCCTCAACTAACTTTTGAACGACTTGATATTTTACCACAAAATTTGGTGTGCTTTAATGGGATATGAAATATTATTTTTTAGCCCAAAAGTAAATTTAATATCATTCAAAATGGCGACTGGGCGCCATTTTGAATTTTTTTTAATAGAAAGAGGGGTCGAGTAACACCCCATTTGAAAGGTTTTTTAGTTTTGCGTCTGATCCTAGAGTTTCAAAGAAAAATATTCAGCCATAACAAAATGGCGGATTTTAAACAAATGGACCCAATATAAAATTGTTTTGATTCTTTTATCCAGTAGTCCACTTTTTCATTTGCAGGACGAATTTTTCCCAGAAATATCTCAGGTGGCTGGAAATAATTTTGAAAACGTTATGTTCCAACAAGACGCTGCGCCGCCTCATTATTATGGGCCTGTTTCTGACTTTCTCAACGGACATTTTCTTGGAAGATGTGTTGGTAGGCGGGGGCCTGTAGAATAGCCGGCTCGCTCCCCAGAGTTAAACCCCTTAGATTTTTTTCTATGGGGATATCTGAAATCGAAAGTGTACAGAACCCGTCCAGAAACAATTGAAGAACTGGGGCAACGCATTACAGAAGTTTGCAGAAATATCACTCCAGACACTTATGAAACTGTAAGGTAGGAATTTCATAACCGACTTTTCATGTGCCAAGAAGTGACCATTTCGAACCCTTAATTTAATTTCTTTTTGCTTTAATCCTTAGTTTTTTTTAGTAGACTTCTTTATCTTCAAACATTGTCATTTTGTTATGGCTGAATATTTTTCTTTGAAACTCTAGAATCAGACGCAGAACTAAAAGGCCTTTTCAGCGAGGTGTCACTCGACCCCGTCTTTCATGTAAAAAAAATATAAAATGGCGCCCAGTCGCCATTTTGGATGATACAAAATTTAAATACGGGCTGAAAAATAGTATTTAATTTCCCATTACAGCACACCAAATTTTGTTGAAAAGTATCAAGTCGTTCAAAAGTTAGTTGGGGGGGGGGGGGGTTACTTTATAGACAGTGTCTAAAAAATGCATGGACAAAATCTTTCTTAATCTTAGAATATTAAAACTTTTTACGTTTTTGACAGATTTATAAAACCTAAAGTTTTCAAAATTTAGGAAATTTTTTAAATTATAAAAATTATAAATTATACCTTTTTTTCACAATTTTGAAAATAGTAAAAATTGTAGACATTGAAAAATTTTAAAATATGTTGTGAAAATCTAGAAACTTGATGAAACTTTTTTAAGTTAGCACATTTTTGAAAACTTTTAGAAATTTAAAAAATTTTTGAAAATATTGTAAATGAAAATTATGAAACTGTTTTAGATATAACAATATTATTGAAAATTTTTTGTAAATGTTAGAAGGTTTATAAATTTGAAGTATGGAAACATAGGTTTTTGAAAATTTAAAAAATTTGTGAAAGCTTGAAAAGTTTTTGAAATTTTAGAATATTTGAAAGTTTAGTATATTAGTATGTATATAGTATATTTAAAAATGTAGAATAGCATTGAAAATTTTTGTAAATGCGAAAAATTGTATGTTACGAATCTTTCAAAAACCTGAAGTTTAAAAATGTTGTAGGTTTTTGGAACTTTTTGGAAAGTTTTGAAAATTTTTGGAAATTTTGAAAACTGTGATAATTGAAAATTTTTGAATATTAAAAACTTTTGAAAGTTTTTGTATATTGATATAAATGGTATAAAATTATATACATTTTCAAAAATGTTTTGAAAATGTAGGAACATTCTTTTTTGAAAATTGAACATTTGTAAAAATTTTTAAAATTATGATCATGCTTTACGTAATAAATTTGGAAAATTTTAAAGGTTTTGGCAGTTTGCATACAATATGAAATTTTTTGAAAATATTATGTATTAAAATTTTGACAATTTGGAAAAAAGTCAAAATTCGTAAATTTTTGAAGAAACCAAAATGGTTGGTGAGGGGGACTGGTAGCTGGTAGGACGATTACGATTGCGTAGAATATGAATCTAAGCTTATTTTTCGAGTGCATCTGTATTGAAGCATAACGCCCCTCATTACCACCCCTTTTATGGATGAACCAATTCCTCGACTTTGCGGTTTTATCCCGGTGTGATTACCAATATTTTAAACGGAAATTGCGTTTTCTGGGCTAAGGTGTTTGGGCCGTAAAGTGTTATATACAGACCGACAGACAGATACACACATACAGCATGGCGAAACATGGTTTTTCGGTATTCTCGGACTAGGAAACGTGCACATCCGTCGAAATCTCAAGGTTGACGTTAAAATACTTTCCTCTAGCTAGTATCGTATAGCGAGGAAGGTAGGAAGCAAAACTGATTATTAGATTTTTGGAAAAACTTTGTTAGATGATTAGAATGTTACTTGAAATGCTTTAAAAATGTCTTCTAGAGCTTCTGGTATAAAATATTGCTTTTGGTTGTTAATAACTATGCGGGTAATTTCATATCGGCGTCGCTGTGGATTCATATTTACATTCAGTAATGAGACTAAAATGCAACGGTTTAATTACGTCAACAACGGTTTTTTGCTGGCTGAGCGTGTGCCATATGTATTTAACCGTTCTCAGTAAACATGCTCGTTAAGCAGTGTTCTTTATCTTTTACTTAGTCATTTGATCTTCTGTTTTTAGGTCTTAATGAGCGTACTTTACTTTTAAAAGCGGCGTCGTGTAAGTTTGTAAAATGTATCAAAGAAAGAAAAAATGGTGGCAGCGTAAAGTGGGAGACGGAGCCAGATTAAAAATACTAAAGGTTGTGCAAACTCACCTCGAACAATATTAATGCCTATTAAAGAAAGCTCGAAAAGCTTGAAGTTGGGCGACGAGACGATGAAATCCTTTATTCTTTTACTCTGCAAATTATATTTTCTAAGAAAATAGGATTACGCCGAGGAAAATTAAAATTTTACACATTGTTAAGTAAATTAAATTAGATTAGGAAGCCCGTGAATAAAAAAGCTCAAGTGCTTAAAAATCTTGGCAGTATATCTCGACAGACGACAAAATAATCTTTTAATTCAGTTAACCGAATGCAAATGTCTTGCGGTGTTGTTAGAACGATTTACAGACATTCATTTTTTGGCAGCTGCTGCTTTTGCGGCAACTGCCATTTATTATTTTAATCTCGTCTTTGTTTTCATTCTTTTTTCTTCCAAAATACCCTGTCTTGCAATAAAAGAAATGAATTCGAATACATAAACATAAAAGTTTATCATGGCTATAATACTGCGATGACTGAATACTTGAAATATTTTTTAAGGTCTCGTAAATTTTTTATGAAGGGCTTTAGAACACATTTTTTAACATTCCAAAACTTGCTTAATGTACACCTTTTGTGCATGCATCAAGTTCACAACACCCCCACAAATACTTTGGATGAAGACCGGATAAAGAAAGCTCCACATTTTTCCTCCACTGGTACAGGGTGATTCATTGAAGCGTGAAGTATGAAACAAACTTCATATTTACAAAAAAAAAATTTAAAAGATAATCAAATCATCTTAGATTACTCCATAACACGATGGAATTAATTTTTGTACAGGATGCTCGATTAAAGTGAGACGTAGACTTGTTTTTGTTGAATTGTTAAATAAAACACCCTTTATAATAAGATAAAATGTACAGAAAATAGATTAGGATTTTAAGAAATATACAGGGTGTTAATGAATTGTAGGGACAAACTTCTAGGGCTTGCAAAACACAACAAAGCAAACAACTTTTGTTAATAAATGTGTGGTCAAAAGTGTTTCCTTTAGAAAATAGAGCCTCTTAAAGATTCTTTAAGAAGTACCTGATAATAGGCAACCCAAATTGCATTTTCAATTATTTTGCACAGGTCACACGGAATTTTGAAAAAAAAACAATCTAGACATACATGCATTCAAATAACATCAATTTTGACACAATTCGATATTTTTGTGATATTTTTTGACTTTTCTTGCATTCGTTTCTTTCTGTGCCTTTTATAATTCGTTTTTTTTTTCGTTCTTTTGATAATTATTTTCTTCGTTCTGTGTTTCGTATTTTTGTGTTATGGCGAATTATACTTTTGCCGAACAGCATGACATGATGTTCATGTATGGAGCTGGTTGGGGTAACGCACGCGAAGCTGCTCGCCTGTACCAAGAACATTTTCCGAATAGGAATCATCCATTATGAATCAGTTATTGTAAATTTTTCAAATAGTTGTTTTTTGCTTTGTAATTTTGGTTTTTTCTATTGCTTAGTTTTAAAACATTTTGTTAATTAATTTATTTTAAATTTAATTTGAATTTGAAAAGTGGGAAAGATTGCATTATTTATCCTGTATTAATTTCCGTCGTTATGGAAACAAATAGTAGGTAGTAAATTGAGTTGCCTAAATTAAGGCGCTTCTTGAAGAATCTTTGAGAAGCTCTATCCCTGAAAGGAAACACTTTTGACCACACATTTATTTACAAAAGTTGATTGCTTTGTTGTGTTGTGTACAAGTTTGTCCCTACAATTCATTAACACCCTGTATAACACTTGAAAATAGCAACAACAGTTCGGGTAAGCATGCACCCGCAAACTCTTCGTTGCGGAGTAACAGCCCCCTGAATATGGATTTGTTTAATCACTTTGTAATTTTTTATGCCACTAGTGAGATATTTCTGGTTAGTACACTAACAGGAAATTAACTACTTTTTATTTTAAGTAACTGTAACGAAAATGCGTTGCAATTATTTACTAACTCAATAACTAAACTTGGCGAGGTACTTCTGATGCTGAAATTTTATTATATTTTTAACTTCGCCCGTTTTTTCTGCAATTCATGAGAAAATAAATAAAAGAAATGTCAATATTAAGTACTTCTTATTCTTTCTTTCTACGAAAATCAGATAACGTTATGAAATAATTTTGCAATATTGAATCCTGGATTTGTAATTAGCAGCTTCAAAACCTCTCGAATACCAATTTTTACGAAAATCGGTTAACTTTTAAAATATTGCAGCCATATTAAATCCGCCATCTTGAATTTTATAATTTAGATCTTTGATTCGTAATTAGCAGCGTTTCCGGACACATATTTATCCAAACTTTTAAAATTATTTTCGAAATTTTAATCTGTCCTAAAAGTGTGTTCCACATGTGAATCGCCCTGTATAATATGTCATTATTAATATAAGCAAAAATCTGTAATTTAAATAATTCTAGTTTAACCTAAAAAAAAATACTTAAGAACGTGGAAATTGTAATCAAACCGCAACAAATAACAATATTTAATTTTTTGTTCTACCTCTTATACAGTGTGTCCCAAATTTGTGCCTCGGCAATGGTATCTCGAAAACGGCAAGAGATACAAATTCGGTTGTATAGAGAAAGTCTTGCATAAATTTATGTAGGATTAAAAGATATTTTTAGATTTAGGGTAACTCTCTTAGTTTTTAAGATATTTGGAAAAAACCAAAATTGTGTTTTCTTTTTTCCTCAATAACTACATTACGTTTTCATTTACATTTTTCAAACTTTCGTTTTATTGAAACACTTTATAAAAATATACTCAGAAATGTGCTCGAAGCTTTTCTACCCTTATTGATTTTTGAATTACCGAGCAAATATTTGTATTTTTTATGGGCGCCATTTTTGTTGATACGCTCATCAGATACCCCTCCTTTTTGACTTTTCAATGATGTATAACAATCGATAAAAATTATCGTTAATTGTTAAAAAAATTTGCTTTATTTCTCAATGGCTGGCGCATTTCTACTCATACCACATAGCTTAAAATGCTATACTAGGTAGGATCGGCAGAAATGCGGAATCTGTGGCCTACAAGAGGTATTTTTTTTACCACACGATACTTTTTAAATAATACCAGTTTAAACCGGAAAAAATTAAATATATTGAATTTACAATTAAACCCCGAAAAATACGTTTGTGGTAATTCATATCCAATTAATGCTTTACAACTATTTGAAGCATTTCAGAATTTGTAATCAAATTACATTCATTAGCTGTGGGAATTTTTCCATATTCTACGTAATGTTCAGTTCATTAAACTCTAAATATTCATCAAATAAATTACTATCGTCAAATTCGGGCTGATGATGTTAGAAAATAATTTCTTTCGACTATTAGCGGCTCCATCAGGACATTTCCATCGTTAAGAATGTCCTCCAACTAGCTTATTTTTGTTATCATCGATCTTACCATCATAATAATCATTATGTATCCATTTTTACTATGCATTACAATTTAGTATTAGGTATTTCCATAAAAGATAAATAAGACAATTTTGCGTTTTCATGGGGTTGTAAATAATAATAGTAAATTTTAGTGCTGTCGATGTCGTGACCCTAATGTTTAGGGCTATATTTAGGACATTATTTTTAAAAATTTAATCCAAATTTTTACATAATAATAACCTACACAATTACTATTTTAGGAAACTTTTTGTTTAAATCTGCATAGTACTAAAGTCCATGATTTCGATATAAAATACATAAATTATACAACTGTACCTTAGATGACCTGGGACAGGATGTTTATTTTGTTTGCAACGCTTGCCAAATTGATTAAATAAAATCGATTTTATTGATTTTCATAAAATTGTTATTAGAACAATTCTGCTTTTTGATTATTTTAATTTTTTGTATTATTTCAAATTAAAGTTCTTGCTGTATGGCTTTGTTGATCTAATTAACATAAAACAAATAATTAGAACTGAGAAATATTCTATTTAATTGTTATTTTAATTTTAATGTCAATTAGATTTAATTCATAATATTTATTAAAAACGTTGTAGTTAATTAACTGTATTTAGAAACTATTTAATGTATGAATAAGGTGCATTGGAATATTCTACTGCTAGCCGTGTCTCAGGTTCCTACTTTACCGACGGGACTTTAACAGCGAGACTTTACCTCGGGGACTTTAGTGCCGGTAATTTTGTGCCGGACCAGCAGGGAACCTGTTACAGAGAAACCGACTACAACAGAGTAACACCGACTAAAACCTAGTAATACCGCGCAAAACCAACTAAAGAAGAGAAGAGTGGTTACACAAAACTGGTCACCTGTTTTTTTGGCGGTTTTAACTGTCGTTATCCTCGGTTTTAGTCGGTTTATCTTTAACAAAAAGTTACCGGCATTAAAGTACCGGCACTAAAACGTCGGAGCAAAAATTCCGGCGTAAAAATACCGTCGGTTAAGTAGGTACCTGAAACACGGTTGACATTAGACTCTGCCTATACACCCTACTACGTAGTAGAGTATATTGGGGGTATTTTCATATTTTTGCCGGCAAAGCAAATAATCTGCTCAAGAGGAGCCCACTAATGAACAGGTGACCTGTTTTCTGTTAACACCCACACATTTTCTGTAACCGCTTTCCTGTTTATTAGTTAGTTTTACACCGTTTTTGTCAATTTTAGGTTAAATCAGTTTTTAGCAGAAGAAAACTAAAAAGTGGATATACTTTTAAAGTATTAGATTAACAAAATTTACTTTCCTCAAATTTTCAGGACTCTCTTCATCCTTGTAGGTCTTGACAGACTCCTAAAAATTGGCCTGCTAGGTTACCTGACCTTACATATTTTTCTAGTAGGTAATAATCGGCCTGCTACGTTAGCTGATTGTACTGCCGTGTTGTTTTCTTTTAGATCTACATGGAAAAATCGTCCTGCTATGTTATTTGACTGTACCCCTTCTGATTTCTTGCTTGTGAGTTTACGTAGTCCTTAAAATTGGCAAGTTAGTTTACATACGTTTACCCCTGATTTTTGTGGTAGGTTATAATTGGCTAATTAAGTCACCTAATTGTATTCTTCCGATTTCTCTCTTATGGATCAACATGGCACTTAAAATCGGTATGCTATGTCATTCTTGATTTGTTGCTTGTGAGTTTACATAGTCTTTAAATTTGTGTTGTTAAGTCACATATAACCATACCCCTGATTTTTTCTGGTAAGTAATAATCGGCTAGCTAGGTTACCTGATTGTACCCATTTGATTTATTTCTTATGCATCAACATGGCACTTAAAATCGGCTTGGTATGTTATCTTCTGGTACCCCTCTCGATTTGTTGCTTGTGAGTTTAAATAGTCCTTAAAATTGACAAGTTAGTTAACATAACCTGACCCCTGAATTTTTCTGATAGGTAATAATAGGCTAGCTAGGTACTATCTGATGGATTAAGACGGCACTTAAAATTGGCCTGCTATGTCATCTGACTGTACCTCTCCTGTTTTGTTGCTTGTAAGTTTACATAGTCTTTAAAATTCGATTGTAAGTCACATATAACCTTACCCCTGATTTTTTCTAGCAGGTAACAATCGGTTAGCTAGGTTACCTGATTGTATTTTGTCGATTTATTTGTTATGAACCAACACGACGTCTAAAATATGCCGGCTATGTCATCTAATCGCACTCTTCTTGATTTGTTGCTTGAGAGTTTAAATAGTTCTTAAAATTGGAAAGTTAGGTTACCTGATTGTACTCTTCGATTTATTTTTCACGGATTAACGCGTTATTTAAAATCGGCCTGTTATGTCATCTGAACGTATCCTTGTTGAATTGCTGCTTGTGAGTTTAAATAGTCCTGAAAATTAGTTCAAGTAACCTGACCTGGGTTTTTCTGATAGGTTAAAATCGACCGGCTAGGAAACCTAATTGCACCCCCTTGATTTATTTCTTGTGACGTTCGTCGATTTGTTCGCAGTTGGAAATGGTTTTTACGATTGATCAGCTAGGTCACCAGACAGTAGCCCTTGATTCATTTGGTGCCGGTGAAAAAGATTCCTAAGTTTTGTCTGCTAGGTCACCTGACCGTATATCCTTGATTTGATTCTTGTGGGTTGACATGATCTTTTAAACTGGGGTGTGGTTTTGGTTATTAAAATTGACCTGACCCGACTCGTTTAACTTTTATATTTGTAAAATAGTAAA